>CM042900.1:19300643-20550643 GCA_023653625.1 Triadica sebifera
AGAGAGTGTACAATAGTTTGGACCTGTTGCTCATCAGTCATCTTATGGTCAACAGTCTTCAATTCACTTATCATGTTAGACATGGCAATAAGATGTTGTCTCATTATATGATTAGGATTTTTATTATAAGCATCAAATTTCAAAGTTAACTAAGATAGGCTTGTGGTCAAGGATCCACTATAATGAACTTTGACAACATCTCAAACTACTTGGGCTGAGTGTGCTTTTCAAAGCATAATATCAAATCATTTATAATGTTACTCAACATCAGTATGTTAGCAACTATGTCTTTGCATTTGTAGGCTTGATATGTCTTCATATCACACCTATATTGAGCAGTGCTTCCATGCTCAAGCTCAACCATTAGTTGTGTGATAGTTTCCAACATTTCTTGCTCTTATAGGAGATACGAAATCTTGCGATGTCAAACATCATAATTCTTATCATTCAACTTGTCTCTCAAGTACAAATTAGCAACTAAGCTTTCTGTGTTAGATGAGTGCTCTAAAGGCAATCACCTTTAACACTTATTGTATAAACTTATTTGATTAATAAAAGGCTTTTCCATTAATTTGATGTTCATTTGATATATGAATTGATAGTGATCTTAAATCAATTAATGAAGTCCTCGATACATAACATAGCATGAAAGAAATCATGATGAGATCTTGATATTGAGATTATTATTTTGTAATTATGTTTGTATCAAAATTATCCCTAGTGATAGGATTAATGAGATGGGATATTGTTAATCCAGACAAACTAGCACAAGTTACAATCCTTGATTGGATCAAGTAATAAATCTCTTAATTTGTAAACATGAGATGTTTAGAGTTAACATGTGGATGCTTACTAAGTGTAGCTAATTACATTGGATGACCAGCTATGACACAATCATATGGATAATTTACTCAAATGTCAATGATAATCTCATCATAGCAATGGTGCAAGTATCCTTAGACTTGAGGTACTCAAGGATATCTTGGATACTGATTCTGTATTTTGACACCATTCCTTGTTGCCTCAGGGAGGTTGCTCATAAGATAGTCTTCAATGACATATCTAATAGAGTAATGAGTCTTAAGGGCAAGAACTAACATTACTTGGACTTGACGTGATGTAGTCAGCGAAATGGGAGTTGACACATGTCCATACTCTAAACCAAGTAGGGTATGGAATGGTGAAAGGAATAATTGTACGGAAATTGCCTATGGAAAGGTTCGTAGTCAAACCACTGACTTTTCGGTCAATTGGGGGTCATGATGTGTTGCTAGATACCGCACATGACTTGCTTAAATTAATTGTTAATTTAAGTGGCCAACATAATTGGAAACCTAATGGGTCACAACATTAAAGATATGAAGAATGAGTAAAATGGTCTTGGATGAGATCCAAAATATGAGAGAATTATTTTGGGATGGATCGCGATGAGATCGCACAGAAAAATCGTTCAGGAGGGTCACAGGCCCGCGCAGGGTAGCCAGGCTGTTGGGTTGCCTAACGGGCCAGCTAGGTTGTCCAATGGCAACCCTTAGCAAGCCCAACACATGCGTTGGTGCCTCCCATTGTTCAATGGGTGAATTTGGCCTTAATTAGGGCAATTATGGCCACTAAGCACATTCACTATTCATTCAATTCTCTTTTCTTCATTTTTGACTTTTGATCTTTTTTTTGAATTTTATTCAAATAGAAAAAACATCAAATGACAGAAAATAGATATGAAATTTTTTTTGGTGAAAAAAATATTTTTATGATGCAATAAAATTCTCTCAAGAAAACTTTCAAAGCTAACACTTTGAATTTGTTCAACCCATTTCTTTTGATAGTTTCTTCTTCATTCTTCTTGTGGATTATCATTAGAGACATCCTAGTGTGGATTGTTGTGGTTTGGTACAATACAACAAAGTGAAGATTTGAATAACAAATAAGAAATTACAAGGTATAATTTCTAACCTCTTTATTTATATATATTACTTTTAATGACACAAGTATGATCTTTTGTTTCGAGTTTTGAAAATTTTATTTTTACACTATGTTTATGAATGTAATTCATTCTTTAAAATCCAACAGTGGTATCAAAGTCCCCTTGTGTCCATTACAATTAAATTTAATTGAAAGTGCAATAGGATTGAAAGTTTTTTATGATTTTGGATAAATTGGATTTAAGAAATTGAAATTAATTTGTAATATATATTTTACATATTTTTATTTCTCTAATATGATAATGGGATGATTAAGGATGATTATTGTGATTTGAATGTAATTCAAATAATTAATTTTGGATATATTTCAAAGATGCTTAAAATTGTCTTGTTTATGAACATATGTGGTCGTTTGACTTAATTGATGAGGCTGGTTATTTTTTTTTGTAATTTGACTACGAAAAAATTACTTAGACATATTGAGAATGTCTTTATGTCTTTGGAAGTGTCCAATAATTAATTAAAAATTATTTTAATTAATTTTTCAAACAAACACAAAAACGTGACTGTTTTACCATACCTGGTGAGGCTGCATTGTTTGATTTTTTTATGTGTTTATTTTATTTTCATCACCTTGAAATTTTTTTTATGTGATTAAAAATATGTTATTTTGATGTTAGATGCATGCCTAAATTATTTTGCATGCACTTGAAATTTAAAAAAAATTCTAGATATCAAATGAGTCGTTTTGAGTGTCTAAATGTGTTAGTTTGTTTGTCTTACTAATTTTGGCTTGTGCCAAAAATATTTTTGATGAATTTGAGCTGACCTAAATATTGAATTCCACTTAAAAATGACATAAAAAATTAAATTAACCAAAATAATACAAGTAGGCAATTTCGGTTCAAACGTTGAATCGATTTACAAATTAAAATCCAAAATTGTCATTTTTTATTTTATACATTAGAAAAATGCATGTTAGGGGTGTATGAAAAGACATGATGCGTAACATCCATTAATTAGAATAAGTATGTGGTATAAATAGGAAAAAAACATGTAGATAATATAGATTAAAATAGATAAAATAAATGATTAAATTAGAAATTAAAATAAATTAAATTGATAGCCATGATGAATTTGAATAAATTAGACCAAATAATTAAATTGTATTTTTGGTAAAAAAAATTAAAATGACTAGATAAGTAAATATAATAATAATAATAAGAATAATAATAATAATAAAGTGAATAGTAGACACAACAAAAAAAGAGACAAAAAAAGAGAGGCATAAATCGTGAAAGTGGGGTTAAAGTCAAGTTAGACTTCTTTTGGCCATTCTGCTTTCAACTCCAACCCTCTCCTTCTTCTTCATCATCCCTTTTCCTTCCTCCATATCACAGCCAAATTATTCATCCTTTTCCTTCAATATTTGCATCAAAATCAGTCCAAACAAATCTGATCTTGGTAAGAAATATTTTTCTCATGATTATTGTGTTATTACAACTTTTTGGATTATGTTCTGCAGTGTACGTCGTTCATTTTTTTGATTATCTTGTGAATCGAATTTTGGGAAGTGTCAAACATAAAAGTTGTTCATATATGTCTTGTGTATCGCTCTGTCGAATTTTATTGAATGATTTTTAGTGTATGAAGAGATATGGTCATTGGAGTGAAACTAGTTTAGGGAGACATATCAACTGAATAACCTACGGTTTCTGTAAAAATTGATCATCTTATTGGATTAATATGAGATTTTTTAAAACATAAAAGTTGTAGGTGTACGTGTTATTTAGGTCTCTGCCAAATTTTGTATAAATTTCTCTTGTGTAGGTTGAGTTATAGTGAAATGAATTATATATGTTCCTTGATTGAGTAGTGTTCTGGTACCTGTGCATCTCCAGTAACTTCGTCTTTATATTTCTCCTATTTTTAGATTGAATTAGAAAAAGGTTCAAAACATTAAAGTTTTAATGCTATGTCTTATCCAAATTCCTGTGAAACTCCCACCTTAAAATATCTTGTCTTTTGTGAGTTATGAGTTGAACAATTGAACTGGTTGGGTTGATACTTTATGTTGAACCAGTTATATATCCTCCTATAATTGAGAACCCTAGAGACCGAATCTGGAAATGAGTTAAACATTAAAAATGTTTCAAATTAACTTATATAACTTTATAACAATTTTTAGAATAATTAAAGCTACACATTGATAGCTATGAATTTTTGAATTGAGTATCTCGAAACTGCCTAAGGGCAGAAAACAGGGCAATATTTAAAATTATGCCAAAAATTATGTAAAGGTTCAAAAATTCTAAAATTTTATTATATTTTAGTTTTACATGTTATATTTAATCAGGATTAAGAATATTTTAGTTTTACATGTTATATTTAATTAGGATCAAGAATCATATAAATTGGTTAAGTGTAGAAAAAGTTATTAATCCAATAGTCCTTAGAGGTCTTGTTCTAGCTTAAAAGAAATTGTAGTTATTTATTTAAATTATATTAAGAATAAATATTTTATCAAGGTATTAATTAATTATATTTTTAAATTAGGATTTCAACAAGAAGAAGACCAACAAAAGTGAACAAGCTCCGAGCTTATATTTTAGAAAAGAAAAACCGTATCGAGGTTTGTACATATAATTATTCTAGTTTTCCCCTTATGCATGATTGTATGTGCATGACATTAATTATTTGTCACCATGATGAAATAATATATTATGACATGTTTTAACATTATAGAAATGTTATTAACTATGAAATATCATGCTAATATGCTAATATTCTATAAAATATCATGCTATTATATGAGTTTGAAATAAATTATGTTTATATTATTATGTCAATATGAAATGAGTATTGGTTATAGAAACAAGTAATTAGTAGTGTTAATTGTCCATTTCTCTACCTGAGGACTGACATAGGATAGATGGTGTACCATTAAGGAGAAGTTTCGGTACCGATATTGATATGATTTAAGAACAGGGTGGCTATAGCTCCGAGAGCGCCCCTGATCCTAATTATACACAGATAAATGATTATACTAGGTCAAGGTGGCTAAAGCTCCGTGAGCGCCCTTGACTTGAGATTATAGTGAGTAGGGTGGCTTAAGCTCCGCGAGCGCCCCTATTTTACACCCTGTATCCGGACAGTCCGGGAATGAGATTTTGGGCTAATAATTCATAGAATAAAATATGAAATTTAATTAATTGATGTAAGTAACAAAGTGTAAAATGCTTACATGAGGTGGTGCAAATTTAATTATTGAATAATGTTATTTTGTTTATTTTTTTATGTTATGTATTTATTTATTTTATATGAAAAATATGCAATAAATTTTGATATGCCATGATTTTATTTGAGACATGCATTTGTGTGACTGCTTGGGAAAAACTTTAATACTTATTATGTACCACTAAGCTAGAGATAGCTTAGCGTGTGTTCTTCTCACGTAGGAATTGAAGTTGTAAATAGTAGATAGTGGAGTTAATCAAGAAGAAGTCCAAGCCCATATCAGCGGAGATACAAGAAGCATAGTTAGAGGGTTGGTTATCTATTATTATTTTTTAGTTTGACTATATATGGTGTGGTAGACATGTCTCATATATTAATATTGTCTATGTAAATAATTATGTAATCTAATCGGGTGCCATATGTGTATACAATATAAGGATAAATATATATTTTTAATTAGAACGATTTGCCTAAACCAATATAAATAAATTGATTAATTATTTAAAATGGAAAAAAAATTTTAATTCGAACAGATTTATCAAGTTAAGTTTGTGCCTAAACCAACATATAGTGGGGCATCATATGATGAATGATTATGGACTTAGGCCCAATGTGATTGAGCATGCATGAAATTATTTTGTTTATGGTAAATAGGATTTGCATGTCCCTATCTCTCTTTCTTTCTTATGTATTTTTCATCTCATCTTACTCTCCTCAAATGTAAATTGAGGTTTTCTATACTTTGAAATATGTAATTAGATTACATAGGATTATGATAAAATGAAAATACAAAT
Organism: Triadica sebifera; assembly: GCA_023653625.1. Classification (NCBI taxonomy): domain Eukaryota; kingdom Viridiplantae; phylum Streptophyta; class Magnoliopsida; order Malpighiales; family Euphorbiaceae; genus Triadica; species Triadica sebifera. The sequence continues at coordinate 19,306,597 of CM042900.1, forward strand.
GGGCAAAAAGCAAAGGACGTGGTACCATAAACAAGATGACTTAGAAATAGGAATTTGATTTCTATTTTGGGTTGTAAATTCATGCATATACCTAGGTAAGACCTAGTCAATTTATCTTTGGCCCAAGTTATTGACTTTAGTATATCCATAATCATGTCATATAGTTAATGTAACTATCTTTATATATCCATGTGATGAATGTATGATATATAAAAGCATGAAATAATAACTTGATGAGACTTAACAAAGAAATTCCTCACTAAATAAACTGAAACACCCCCTCATCCAAACCGCAAGTGCCCGAATGCGGGGACGCTACTACTTGCCTTCTTTACTTCTTTAAATCGCTATATATATATATATATATATATATATATATATATATATATATATATTCTATTTAATAAGTAATGTAAATTTTATTTACATAACATAGTATTTATAAATACCAATTTACTATTTAACAAACTTTGAAAACTAATTTACAACTTATAAGTATATATAATGAGGAAAACAATATACAAGAGTTCAAAAGTGTATGATCCACTATTTTGAGATCAGCTTGCTTTATCTACCACCTTCAGCTACCTTTCTATATATGCGCAGAAGGAAACTACCACGCTAAGCTCTAAGCTTAGTGGTGCATATAAATAAGACAATATACTATATCATGCAACAAGCATTAACATGTATCATTTTATGCATTAAAATGTTTGCGTGCTATGTCTATCAACATGTTCCTATTTCATACAAGTATAAATATCATGCTCACATATACAATGTTATTTTTATTTATCTTTGATGGTAAGCTACTCTGTTAATCTCTTTATTATTATATCTCAATCTCATATCATCATCATTTTTTTCATTTCTTTTCTTATCTTCTAAAATATCTTCATTATCTTTCCCACATCACTCTAAATTTGGACTGACTGGATATGGGTTATGGATCAGGAGCACTTCCAGAGCTATAGCCACCCTATCCACGATTTGGCTCAACAGAGCTTCTCAATTCAATGGCGCTCTCCGAGCTTAAGCCACATTGATTGAGTATTATTTCATTATAGATGAATAACTCGACCTAGGGCGCTCTCTAAGCTTAAGCCACCTTGTCCTCAATTTATATGTGCTCATCAGAGCATCTCGATCAATAGCGCTCTCCGAGCTTAAGCCATATTGATCGAGGAATATCTCATATAGTACGGTACCGTTCACCCCCTTAATGATATATCATCTATCCTGATTCTAGTCCGCAGGTAGAGTAATGGGCATCTTCGTATTTTCAAATCAATCATATATCTTTATTAAATTTTATTTTACATCCAATTCATCATCCTCATCTTATACATCACATCATCATCATTCTCAATTTTGACACATCAATATTCTCATGTATCAACATCTCGATTTTCTTGTTTTGCAAACATATCATCATGCTCATACATACTGGATAGCATTTTTTCATTTTTGTAACTAGATACATCAATAGATAATCATATTCATAATTTATTTGAAAACAGAGCATTCACGGTCGTGACTACCAATTCATGCCTGTGAATTAGTTCACTCCCGTAATCCCAAGCCATGAACGCTACTGGAATGAATCGTGCCAAAAGCATTCACGGTCGTGAATACTCATTCATGCCTGTGAATGAGTTCACCCTCGTGATTCCCAACCGTGAATACTTCTAGAATGAATAGTACCATTTCCACACTAAAGTCACAACCGTGAAACAAATTAGTCACAACCGTGAACCATCAAGTTCATGCCCGTGACCCGATAGTCACGCCCATGACTTTCGGCAAGAAATCTGTATATTCACATTTCATTCATTCTAATTACAAAAAAACATATCAAAACACAGTTCATGCATTTCTGGAGTCCTTTATTCAACATATCATGACCAATACATATAAATGCCTTAATCATAATTAAATTCTCTAACATGCATCACTTAATTCAACAAATCACAAGAAAATCATTCTTTATCTCTAACATATGGTTTCATGCCATAATCATTATTAATGCATTTCAATCATCAATTATCATACTAATATGCATTATTTCATACAAAGATAGGCTATTGCCTTAAATTATGCACAAACCTTAATCTTTCTCCTTCACTCTTCTAGATAACTTTCTCTTTTCCTTTGCTCTTTAGTGTTTGTTCCTTGTCACTTGCAACTCCTACAACATCATAGATCATTATTATCATCTGATTTTCTCAAGACCCTAAACTCTCTTATTCTCTCTCAAAATCCTAATTTCTCTCTCTTTCCATATGAGTCTTAGATGACTTCAAAATTTGAACTTCTTTAAGAAAAGATGAACAAGAAGAAGAATCACTTCCTACCCTACTTCTTTGTTCACTAAATCACAACTTTGGAGATTTTGTCTCTCCACCAAACTTGATTTTTCTTCCTCTTTCTTACTCTTTCCAGCTTCCTTAGGAGTTATGGACCATAAAGATCACTTGTTCATGCTCTTTCCCCTCTCTTCTCTTCATTTCTCCCTCTAAATTTCTAGTTTGGCTATGCAGGGAATGGGGTTGGTGTTACTGGTAGAAAAGAGAGAGAAGAAGGCAAAAAATGAAGAGAAGAAGATGAAAGAAGGAATTAAATAGGGTACCCAAAAGTCTTCATGTGGGACCCAACATCTTGACCATCTTTATCCCATTTTACTTAATCAACACTAATCTTACTCCTCCTCATTGAGTAGCCGGCCAACCTATTAAAATGTCCCCAAAATTAATATGTTGATTAGTAATTAATCTCTTAAATCCATAAATTTTTGGTAATTTGCAATTTGACCCAAAACTTATCAAAATTTGCAATTTAGTCCTTTACCATAAATCAACTTCTTTAAACTTTATAATCACTTAATTAGGCATATATCATTTAATTTAGTCATTACTTGATTAATTTCGATCAAAAATTTGAATTTAAACTCCAATTGGTTATATGCGTCAATTTCGCGACACGTGCGACTCGGTGTCTAAATTAGCGGATATTACATTCTCTCCCCCTTAAATAAATTTCGTCCTCAAAATTGACCTACTCATTTTGGGTTAAAAAACTAGGACTACTGCTTTTTCATCACTTCTTTACTTTCCAACGCGGCTTCTTCAATTGTATGATTCCGCCACCACACTTTAACTAGAGGCAATCTCTTATTCCGGAGAACTTTCTCTTCATATGCTATTATAGCCACTGGTTCCTCCTCATAAGACATGTCTGTTTGTACCTCTATTTCCTCAATCGGTATAATGTGGGTCGGGTCTCAATGGTACCTTCTTAACATTGAAATGTGGAACACGTTTTGAATTTTGTCTAGCTCAAGAGGAAGAGCTAATCGGTAAGCCACTAGTCCTATTCTTTCCAGAATCTCATAAGGACCAATAAACCTTGGACTTAACTTTTCTTTTCTACTGAACCTCAATACCTTTTTCCAAAGAGAAACTTTAAGGAATACTTTGTCTCCTACTGCATATTTTATGTTTCGTCTCTTTAAATCGGCATATGATTTCTGTCGATTTTGTGCTGCCTTTAGCCTTTCTTTGATCACTTTAACTTTTCCTCAGTCTGTTGAATTATCTCTGGCCCAATCAATTTTTTCTCATTTAACTTGGTCCAACATACTGGTGTCCTACATTTTCTTCCGTATAAAGCCTCATAAGGAGCCATACCAATGCTCGTTTGATGACTGTTGTTATAGGCAAACTCTATAAGAGGTAGATATCGATCCCAACTTCCCTAAAATTCAAGCACACAGCTTCTCATTATATGCTCTATCAACTTAATAACTCGCTCCGATTGTCCATCCATTTGCGGATGAAATGTCGTACTAAATCTGAGTTGAGTTCCAAAAGCCTATTGTAAACTTTTCCAGAACTGCGACATAAACCTGGGGTCTCTGTCGGAGATAATAGACATAGGTATTCCATGAAGTCTCACTATCTCATTCACATAAATCTCAGCCATCTTGTTCAAAGTATAGTCCATTCGCACTGGTAGGAAATGTGATGACTTCGTCAATTGGTCCACTATCACCCACACTGCATCATGCTTTCTCTGAGTTATCGGTAAGTCGGACACAAAATCCATCGTGATTCTCTCCCACTTCCATTCTGGTATGGGAAACGGTTGTAGTAATCCTGTGGGTAATTGATGCTCAACTTTCACTTGTTGACAAATTAGACATTTAGCAACATAGTCAGTGATATCTTTCTTCATCCTCGACCACCAGTATTGTGCTTTCAAATCTTGGTACATCTTATTCTCACCTGGGTGCATAGTATAAACCGTTTCATGAGCTTCTTTTAAAATCTCTAACCTCAACTCTTCTATACTTGGTACACAAATCCGGTTCTTGAAATATAGAGTACCATCTTCTGTTAAAGAAAATTCTGATTTTTTTGTATCTTTCACAGCTTCAACCATCTTTACTAGCTTCTCATCTTATTTCTAATTCTCTGCATCAATGTAGATTCCACTCGCATCTCAGCTAAAATTTTTTTGCTTAGCACATCAGCTACCACATTAGCTTTGCCTGGCTGGTAGTCGATCAAACAGTCATAATCTTTAATCAATTCCAACCATCTTCATTGCCTCAGGTTCAACTCTTTCTATGAAGGAAGATACTTCTGACTCTTGTGGTCCGTATAAATGTAGCATCTTTCTCCATACAAATAATGTCTCCATATCTTAAGAGCAAAAACTATCACTGCAAGCTCTAAATCATGCGTCAGATAGTTAAGCTCGTGAGGCTTAAGCTGTCTAGAGGCATATGCAATCACTTTTCCCTCTTGCATAAGAACACAACCTAGCCTATTGTGACCTGCATCACTGTACAAACATAATCTTTTCCTGGAGTAGGCTGAGTCAAAACTGGTGCTTTAGTCAACATTGTCTTCAATCGATCAAAGCTTGCTTGACATCTATCTATCCATTCAAAACGGACCTCTTTTTGTAGCAATCGTGTCAAAGGATTTGCTATAGATGAAAACCCTTTCACAAATCTCCTATAATATCCGGCTAATCCAAGGAAACTCCTCATCTTAGTCACGTTGCGAGGTGGTCTCCAATTAAGAATAGCTTCGATTTTACTAGGATCAACTTGAATACCTTCTGCTGAGTTTACATGACCCAGAAAACTAACTACTTCCAACCAAAACTCACACTTAGATAGCTTTGCATACAATTGTTTCTCCCTTAAGGTCTGCAATACTTATCTGAGATGTTGGTCATGCTCTACTCGATCTCTAGAATAGACAAGAATGTCATCAATGAATACAACTAAAAGTTGATCAATATATGGCCTAAACACTCGGTTCATCAAGTCCATAAAAATTGTCGGTGCATTCATCAATCCAAATGGCATCACCAAGAACTCATAATGACCATAACGAGTCATGAATGTCATCTTAGATACATCTGACCCTTTAATCTTTAGTTGATGATACCCCGATTGAAGATCTATCTTTGAAAATATACTTGCACCTTTCAACTGATCAAATAAATCATCAATCCTAGGCAGTGAGTATTTATTCTTAACAGTAACCCTATTAAGCTGCTTGTAGTTAATGCAAAGATGTAAAGTATTGTCTTTCTTCTTCACAAATATACACTAGGACCTATAATTCCTTTATCTAACATTTTTTGTAGTTGTATCTTCAAATCTTTCAATTTTATGGGTGCCATCCTATATGGTGTAATAGATATAGGAGTGGTGCCAGGTACTAATTCAATAGCAAATTCCATCTCTTGGTCATGTGGTAGTCCTGGCAACTCCTTAGGGAACACATCAGAAAACTCACTAACAGTTGGGATGTTAGCCAACTTCAGACTTTTCTTTCGGGTAATAATCACATACGCTAGGTAAGTCTCACATCCCTTATTGATGAGTTTTTGAGCTTTCAACACTGATATTACATTGCCTGAATATCCTCTATTCTCACTCATCACTACTATCTCTTTTTGTTTTGAAGCTTTAATCCTCATCTCTCTTTTTATGCAATCTACTATCACTTCGTGTCGAGCTAGCCAATCCATTCCTAAGATCACATTGAACTCATGGAATGGTAGCTCTATTAAATCCATTGGGAATTGTTTATCTTGAATTTCAACTAGGAAACCTTGAAAGATTTTACTAACCCTCACACAATGCCCTAATGGGTTAGTCACAAGAATCTCGTATAGTCTCTAGTTTTAGACCCTCTCAACCAGATGGTGGTGTGCATATGTATGAGTGTGTCGACCCCGGGTCTATTAATGCATGTATATAAGAGCCAAAGAGAAGAAATTTACCCACTATGACATCGGGTGCATCCTGCTCCTCTTAGCATCGCATAGCATAAGCTCTTGCTGGAGCAACTCTACTACCTTCCGGCCTCTTCACTGTGTCTAACCTAAACTGACTTGGCCCTGCACAGCCTCCTTTTCCTTGTCCTCGGCCTCGACCTTTGCCTTGTCCCATAGTCTGTATCGGTACTGACTCAAATACTCCCTGAACCTCTGCCAAACTATAGCAATGGACAATCTCTTTTTATATGGTCCTTGGAACCACATTTCAAGCACGCTCATGTCATCCACCAACACTCTCCTAGGTGAGGATGGCCACAATGTTGACACATTGGTAGAGTTGTAGATCTACGGGATGCCTGTGTTGATGCACAAACTGTTGATGAAGTAGATCTTGCGATTTTTCCCCGCCTATAAAACTGAGGTCTACTAGAACTTGCAACTTGGATTCGGCCACCAAAAGATCTGGCTCTCATCAAACGTAGGGCTGAAACTTGTAACTTGATCGTATCCCTCAGTCCATCTTCAAAATGTCGACATTTATCAGTTTATTTGGATACAATGCCCTCAGCATACTTACATAAATGTGTGAATCCCCTCTCATATTCTGATACTGATATATTTCCTTGTTTCAGAGTCAGAAATTCTCTTTTCTTATCATCTGTGTATATAAGAGGGATATATTGTTCCTTAAATTTCTCCAGAAAGAATTCCCATGTCATAGGGTCGGGTACCTCTGTGCTTTGTGACTCAGACTGCCACCAATCATATGCATACTCATGTAGCAGCGATATTGCATACTCATATTTCTACTCATTTATGCAGTGCAGTTGATCGAAGACTTGCTCTATCCATTCCAGCCAAAATTCTACTGCAGAAGGATCATCCTCCCTTTTTCCATAAAAATCGGGTGCCCCTAGCTTCCTTAATCTCTCAAATTGTAATCCAGATGAGGTTGGTTGTGATGCTCTCTGTAGCAATTCTATCATATTTCTCATGAGCTTCGTCTGACCCGTATTAGTAGCTGACTGCTCACGAGATGAGTTAGCACCAGATCTCGGTGCTGCTACTCGGCGACGACTGGGTTGCGATGAAACTCTTGCCTCTGAGGGCTCATTACTCTCAACTTCTTCCACTACTATTCGTCTTGATCCAAAAGCCATACCTTACCTATACATAAAGGTAACGACCCTAATAATTAAAGCAGCGATTCCAAAAGTTCAATTGTGGGTACACTTCAAGAAGTAAACATTTTCAAAATTCACTTTTTAAAAAAATCCAAAACTGCCCAAACCAGGCCCTGATACCAAAATTTCTGTAACACCCCCTCACCTAAACCGTACATGCCCGTATGTGGGGGCGTTACTGCCTATCTTCTTTACTTCTTTAAATCACTATATATATATTTCTATTTAATAAATAATGTACATTTTATTTACATAACATAGTATTTATCAATAACAATTTACTATTTAACAAACTTTGAAAACTAATTTACAACTTATAAGTATATTTAATGCGGAAAACAATATACAAGAGTTCAAAAGTTTATGACCCACTATTTCGAGATCGGCTGCTTAGTTTGAATAGGATCACCGCTTGCTTTATTTACCACCTTCAACTACCTTTCTATATCTACGCGGAAGGAAACTCTCACGGTAAGCTCTAAGCTTAGTGGTGCATATAAATAAAGCAATATATTATATCATGCAACAAGCATTAACATGTATCATTTTATGCATTAAAATGTTTGCGGGCTATGTCTATCAACATGTTCCTATTTCATACAAGTATAAATATCATGCTCACATATATAATGTTATTTTCATTTATCTTTGATGGTAAGATACTGTAACATCCTTGACCTTCCCCATATCCATTTCATCGAACATAAGCATCTTGCATACAATTCAATTGAACACGTGCATTTCATACGTATTTCCATAAGAACAAGTTTATGACACGCACTAGCTACGTGTCCTAGCATTTGGCACTTGTATCGAGTAGCACATGTGTACTTATAACCTATATGAGGATTATGAAGTATTAGAAATGAACTGAATAAGTGACCAAATTAAAGTAAGCAAAATGATTAGATTAAGATTAGTAAACATTTTGCATTGTTAATTTAGTTAAACCGGGCCAAAAGATTAAGCGGTATTATTGTGTAGATTAGTTGAATTATATATATATATGAAAATAATAATAATAATATAGATAAAATAAAATTAAAATGAAACAAAAGATAAGAGAAGAGAAAAGAGAAGAGAAATGAGAAATGAGAAGAGAAATGAGATGAGAAAAAGATAAAAAGACAAAAACATAAATCTGCCTTTATCTTCATCTTTCCCATTTCTGCCTCCTCACTTCAGCCCCGACTTCTCCTTCATTTTCCTCCATTTTAGACTTCAATTATTCCTTGTTTCATCTAGTTTTTGAAGCTAATTGATCCCTTTCAAGGTTGTTCTTGGTAAGTAATCAATTCTTATTGCTTTAGGGTTGATTTGAGTTGCTTAGGTTCATTAATAGGCACTGTTTTGCAACCCGATTTTGATGCACATATAAATTGATTCTGGACAAGTATAAAACACAAAAGTTGTTCCTTTATGTCTTATATTTATGAATATGTAAACGGTGTTTCGTGATTTTGTTTATAGAATTAGATATGCTCTTCGTACTGAAACTCGTCAGGGTGTAAACCCTAACCAAGTTAGCTACTGTGTGGTCTGATTTAGAATATGTTAAAGCCCTTATTTGAAGTCTCTCAAAACATAAACGTTGTAGATATATGTGTTTTGTATCTGTATACCAAATTTCAGGTTCATAGGGCTTGAAAATGGTGAGTTATGGTGAATGGAACCATGACTGTTCCATGGTTTGAACTGCCTACTGAGTGCCCTGGGCAGCTCCAGTACATTGGTTGGATCATTTGAGCTTGTTAGAGCTCGATTATGTAATTTCTCAAAACATGAAAGTTATATGTATATGTCTTAGCTAAATTATGGTACTAATTTGAGCTTAATTTGTTATCTATAGACTAAGTTATGGCCTTTTGAAGTCATACTGGTCCGGAAGCCAATTCTATTCTGGAACAGTAATATGTTGGGTATAATTAGAAGACCTTAGAGACATAATTGGTACAAGTTGTAAACATGAAACATGATCCATATGAACCCATATAATTGTCTGTAAAGTTTCATTAAAATAGGACTTATATAGTGTAAGTTATGATGAACCCAAATGAGTACCCTGAAACTGCCTAAAGGCAGAAAACAAGGCAGAAACCAGAACACTCTTAGAAATTCCACAAAATATTGTACAATGATCCAATTGGTCAGAAATTTTAATAAGTTATATATTTATGTGTTATGGTTAATTAGGAACAAGAATCATATTAATTGGTCAATTATAGAAAAATTTATAGGCTAAATAGTCCTATAAGGTCACACTGCCTCATAGGAAAAATCTTAACTATTGACATGAACAATGCATATTAATTTGTTTAAGCCACATTAAGTCTCTCTAATCATGAGTTAATCGATTATGTTTTCATATTAGGCTCGCAACATATTGGAGACCCATAAGGAGAAGATAGACAATAAGTTAGGGGTCGGAATCAAAGGAGAACGGTGAGTCTAATTATCGATTGAATTCTTTAGTGCAAATGAATATTGTTTGCTATGTGATTCATGTGATTTTCATGATTGGTCCTTGATAATGTAATGATGGATAATTTGTGACATTGTGGTACATATAAATGGTATACTTGTGGTATATTTGAGGTATATGTTTGACAAATGTGATATATATACATGGTACATGTATAGTATATACAAGGTGTATGCTTGACATATGAGGTATATAGGGAATATATGTATGTTGTATATGATAAAGATGCAATGGTTGATGAATGCTTAAATACAAGTGCATATGCATATGGGCTAAAAAGGCGTTGTGACTAGTTAATCGACATTGCAAAGCAAAAGAGGAGGCCTATGGCCCAACAAATGTGCAAAGCAAAAGAAGAGGCCTATGGCCCAACAAATGTGCAAATGAAACAAATGATCAAGCTAGCTAGCAAATGCAAATGCAAATGTTCACATGGAAACCCGGGGCAATGTTCGTTTAATCTGGTCATAACAAAATAAAATGTACAAGCAAAGCATAAGTAAATAACAATTATTGAGTACTTCATTTTATCTATATTTATATGTTATTGACTGATGAATGGAATGGAATACATGGTATATATTGGAATTGTGATTTATGACTATGAGTTGTTTGGTACTTTAGAGCTCATTGGATGATTATTCTCACTGAGCCGCAACTCATCAATTTGCGTCATTTTTCAGGTAAAGAAAAGTGATAGCTCATTTTGAGTAGTGTATAGAAGACATGGAGCACAGGTCATTGGCCGAGCCTCATCACTCTCTCTCCTTGCATTCCACACAAGCATAAAAACATGTCATCTGTATTTTGGACTTATATGCTTGAATATGTATAGTCATTTTGGAATGAGTCTAAATATGTATAAATGAAATCAACTCGGAAATACTTATGTGTAAATTTTATATTTTGATATATGTGATATATCGTATTGTGGTTTTAATGTTGACTTGAAAAGTCATTTAGTAATTTTACAGGATATAAGACTTGTAAAGTCGTTAGTTGATTTTACAGGATATGATATGAAAAAAAAAATTTTACTACTATTGTTAACAGGGTATTTTGCCTTTTCAGTATGCAGTATGTGACTATTTGATACAGGGATAGGTTATACTTAAATGCATAAGAGGTGTGACGTTACATTTTTGGTATCAGAGCAGGGATAGGTTCCATGGGAACATGCATATGCATAAGAGCATGATAACATATGCATCATATGTGTTGAACATTATGTAGTGACATACTTTCATTTATTTTAGGGACATCATAAGACATGATACACCAAGGAGGGAGAGGCCGGACGAAATGCATTCTCATGAGGCATCACCTCATTTACATAGAGAGCAACCAGCAATAGGAGCTAGAGCTCCAGTACATGCATCACAGTCATCTCATGCAGAAGTACCCCATGAAAACCTAGAACAAGAAGTATATGGTCCTGAAATGTACAAGGAAAGACGTTATGACAAGCTGAGGAAACATGGTGCAACTGATTTCAGTGGCACAACAGACCCAGCAGAAGCTGAGACATGGCTGAAAAGGACACAGAGGGTACTGAATATGATGAGATGTACTCTAGATGAGAAATTTGATTATGCAGTATCCTTACTACAAGGAAATGCTTATGAATGGTGGGAGACAGTCCCTGACAGTGATGCACAACCACCGGTGTTGACATGGAATGATTTTCTCCTGGAATTTCAGAACAATTACATGCCTGAAGCGTATAAAGATAAGAAGAGGAAGGAATTCCTGAATCTGAAACAGGGGAATATGTCTATTGCGGAGTATGAAGTACAGTTTAATAAACTTTCCCACTATGCCACCTTCATGGTCTCTACTGAAAAAGACAAATGCAGAAAGTTTGAGGAGGGCCTCAAATATGAGATCAGAAATAGAATCACGACTACTGATCTTGATAATTATGCCAGACTCAGAGCTGCTGCAATAAGAGCTGAACGATTAATGAAAGAAGCTGGGGAGGAACAAATTACAAGGCCATCACGTGAGTTCTTTGGTGAGTCTAGCAGAAGGTCGGGAAAAAGAGGTAGATATATGCCTGCACAATCTGGTAACATAAGTGGGTACTCCAGTTTTAGAGGTCGATGCATGACTTTTTCTTACCCAGGCAGAGGGCAGAGCCGATATGTTGAACAGAGGCCCACATGTAGTCATTGTGGCAGACAACATACGGGCGAATGTAGAAGGCTCACAGGAGCATGTTATTTCTGTGGATCAATGGAGCACATGTATAGAGACTGTCCAAATAGAGCCAAACTAGCAGAGACCAGTAGAGGTAGAGGAGTATCTGAGACTACAGTTGAGGCTCCGAGGGTCTACCCTACTAGTGGAACACAGGGCAGAGGAAGAGGCAGGGGCAGGACTGGTACAATGGGCAGAGGAGTAACCAGATTTGAAGGTCAGAGTTCTAGACCCCCTACTCAAGCCAGGGTGTTTGCTATGACTAGACAAGAGGCAGTGGATGCTCCCGAAGTAGTCACTGGTAATATTTATATTTCTGAAATATTAGCATATGCATTGATTGACCCAGGCTCCACTCATTCATTTATATCATTGCATATGGCATCTAAACTACATCAAATGCATGAGCCTTTGGGGATTGACATAAATGTGAGTACTCCATTGGGAACAGTGGTAGTTGTGAATAATGTCTGTCGTGATTGCCTGATATGCATTGACAGAGCTGAGTTAATAGCTGATCTAATTTTATTGCCAATATATGAATTTGATGTGATACTGGGAATGGACTGGTTAACTAGACATCATGCAATAGTGAATTGCTTTACTAAGGAAGTAATTTTGGAATCACCAAACCAGCCAAGGGTAGTATTTCTAGGTGAAAGAAAACTTGTGCCTACATGTCTAGTTTCAGCGGTAAAGGCATTTCGAATGATCAAAGGGGGATGTGAAGCATATTTGGCATATGTGACTGATATTAGAACCACTGATAGCTTGCTTGAAAATATACCAGTGTTAAGGGAATTTGCTGATGTATTCCCAGATGATCTACCTGGTTTACCACCAGATAGAGAGATAGAATTCACTATTCAACTAGTACCAGGAACAACACCAATATCAAGGTCACCCTACAGAATGGCCCCAGTTGAGTTGAAAGAGCTAAAGGCCCAATTGCAGGAGTTACTTGATAAAGGGTATATCAGACCTAATGTATCACCATGGGGAGCTCCAGTGTTATTTGTTAAAAAGAAAGATGGAACAATAAGATTGTGTATCGATTACAGGCAACTGAATAAAATGACAGTGAAGAACAAATATCCATTGCCTAGAATAGATGATTTGTTTGATCAGTTGCAAGGAGCCCAAATATTCTCCAAGATTGATTTGAAATCAGGCTATTACCAGTTGAAGGTAGCAGAAGCAGATGTTCCAAAGACTGCCTTTCGAACCAGGTATGGACATTATGAATTTTTAGTAATGCCATTTGGATTGACTAATGCTCCAGCTGCATTTATGGCTTTAATGAATAAGGTGTTTCAACCATGTTTGGATAGGTTTGTGATAGTATTTATTGATGACATATTGGTGTACTCAAAGAATAGGGGAGAACATGAACAACATTTAAAAATTGTGTTGCAAACTTTGAGGGAGAAACAATTATATGCCAAATTGAGTAAATGTGAATTCTGGTTAGATCATTTGGTGTTTCTTGGACATGTGGTGTCATGTAAGGGCATAGAGGTTGACCCAAAGAAAATTGAGGCTATGGTAAATTGGGAAGCTCCTAAAAACATTTCAGAAATGCGTAGTTTTCTGGATTTAGCCGGATATTATCGTAGATTTGTTGATGGATTCTCCTTAATTGCTAGCCCTTTGACTAAATTGTTGAGAAAGAATGTGCCTTTCAAGTGGACTCCAGAATGTCAGAGGAGTTTCGATGAACTAAAGCACAGGCTAACCTCAGCACCAGTGTTAACCATCCCTACAGGTACAGGTGGGTTTACAGTATATAGTGATGCTTCTCACCAAGGCTTGGGATGTGTGTTGATGCAACATGGTAAGGTGATAGCTTATGCATCCAGACAACTGAGACCACATGAGATCTCATATCCAGTGCATGATTTAGAACTGGCTGCAGTCGTATTTGCATTGAAGATTTGGAGGCATTATCTGTATGGTGAGACATTCCAAATCTTCACAGACCATAAAAGCTTGGGTTATTTGCTGACACAAAAAGAATTAAACATGAGGCAGAGACGGTGGTTAGAGCTATTGAAAGATTATGACTGTACGATTGAATACCATCCAGGGAAAGCCAATGTGGTAGCAGATGCATTGAGTAGGAAGGCTAGTGGCAGTGTAGCTCACTTGCAAGTATCCTCTTTTCCATATTTGATTCAATTACGATCTATGAATGTTGAATTAAATATACATGATGAAGGATCACTTATTGCTACTCTTCGAGTCAGACCTATACTAAAGGAGAGGATCAAAGAAGCACAAAGCAAAGATCCTAAATTGTGTGAGAAAATTGAATCAATAAGGTAGGAAAACAGTAAAGATTTTCAATTGCAGGATGATGTACTGATGTTAAAATCACGCATATGTGTTCCAGACACTGAGAACTTGCGTCGGGAAATAATGGAAGAGGCACACAATGCACTGTATGCAATGCACCCAGGGATGACAAAGATGTATCACAGTTTAAGGCCTCATTACTAGTGGCCAAGAATGAAGAAAGATATAGCAAAATATGTTTCCAAATGCTTGACATGTCAGCAGATCAAAATTGAACATCAGGCACCAATTGGTAAGTTACATCCATTGCCAGTGCCAGAATGGAAATGGGAAAGAATAACGATGGATTTTGTCTATGGATTGCCAAGAACTCCACGGAAAAATGATGCAGTATGGGTAATTATTGACAGATTAACCAAGTCAGCACATTTTCTACCTATCAGATGGGGTTGTACACTTGAGAGTTTGGCCAAATTATATTTGAATGAGATAGTCAGATTGCATGGCATTCCAGTGTCCATTGTGTCTGATAGAGATCCACGGTTTACTTCACGTTTTTGGGTGAGTTTACAGAATGCATTGGGAACAAAATTGAACTTTAGCACTGCATTCCACCCACAGACTGACGGACAATCAGAAAGGACTATACAGACATTGGAAGAAATGCTTAGGGCATGTTCTATGGAATTCAGAGGTGCTTGGGATGAATATATAGCATTGATTGAATTTGCTTACAACAACCAGTATCATAGAAGTATCCAGATGGCACCATATGAAGCATTGTATGGCAGAAAGTGCCGAAGCCCTATCATTTGGGATGAAGAAGGAGCACGTGCATTAGAAGGGCCAGAGATAGTGCAAGACACAGTGGATAAGATCAAGGTTGTCAAGAACAAGCTAAAGGCAGCACAAGATAGGCAGAAAAGTTATGTTGATCAGCATAGAAGGGAGATGGAATATGAGTTAGGTGAAAAGGTGTTTCTTCGTGTATCTCCATGGAAAGGGATAATTCGATTTGGCAAAAAGGGTAAATTGAGCCCAAGTTATATAGGGCCATATGAAATTCTTGAGAAGATTGGTCCACTGGCATATAGATTGGCGTTACCACCAGAGATGGCTCAGATACATAATGTGTTTCATGTGAGCATGCTTAGAAGATACAGGTCAGATCCTACACATGTACTTAAAGATCAAGCCATTGAGATTGCAGAGAACATGAGTTATGTTGAGGAACCAGTGCGAGAAATACCTTTGGTTAAGGTATTATGGCATAACCATTTACAAGAAGAGGCAACATGGGAAACAGAAGTAAATATGAAAAAGCAATATCCACACATGTTTTCAGGTATTAATTTCGAGGACGAAATTTTTAAAAGGAGGGGAGAATTGTAACATCCTTGACCTTCCCCATATCCATTTCATCGAACATAAGCATCTTGCATACAATTCAATTGAACACGTGCATTTCATACGTATTTCCATAGGAACAAGTTTATGACACGCACTAGCTACGTGTCCTAGCATTTGGCACTTGTATCGAGTAGCACATGTGTACTTATAACCTATATGAGGATTATGAAGTATTAGAAATGAACTGAATAAGTGACCAAATTAAAGTAAGCAAAAATGATTAGATTAAGATTAGTAAACATTTTGCATTGTTAATTTAGTTAAACCGGGCCAAAAGATTTAGCGGTATTATTGTGTAGATTAGTTGAATTATATATATATGAAAATAATAATAATAATATAGATAAAATAAAATGAAAATGAAACAAAAGAGAAATAGAAGAGAAGAGAAGAGAAAAGAGAAGAGAAATGAGAAATGAGAAGAGAAATGAGATGAGAAAAAGATAAAAAGACAAAAACATAAATCTGCCTTTATCTTCATCTTTCCCATTTCTGTCTCCTCACTTCAGCCCCGACTTCTCCTTCATTTTCCTCCATTTTAGACTTCAATTATTCCTTGTTTCATCTAGTTTTTTAAGCTAATTGATCCCTTTCAAGGTTGTTCTTGGTAAGTAATCAATTCTTATTGCTTTAGGATTGATTTGAGCTGCTTAGGTTCATAAATAGGCACTGTTTTGCAACCCGATTTTGATGCACATCTAAATTGATTCTGGACAAGTATAAAACACAAAAGTTGTTCCTTTATTTCTTATATTTATGAATATGTAAACTTTGTTTCGTGATTTGGTTTATATAATTATATATGCTCTTCGTACTGAAACTGGTCAGGGTGTAAACCCTAACCAAGTTAGCTACTGTGTGGTCTGATTTAGAATATGTTAAAGCCATTATTTGAAGTCTCTAAAAAAATAAAAGTTGTAGATATATGTGTTTTGTATCTTTATACCAAATTTCAGGTTCATAGGGCTTGAAAATGGTGAGTTATGGTGAATGGAACCATGACTGTTTCATTGTTTGAACTGCCTACTGAGTGCCCTGGGAAGCTCCAGTACATTGGTTGGATCATTTGAGCTTGTTAGAGCTCGATTATGTAATTTATCAAAACATGAAAGTTATATTTATATGTCTTAGATAAATTATGGTACTAATTTGAGCTTAATGTGTTATCTATAGACTAAGTTATGGCCTTTTGAAGTCATACTAGTCCGGAAGCCAATTCTATTCTGGAACAGTAATATGTTTGGTATAATTAGAAGACCTTAGAGACATAATTGGTAAAAGTTGTAAACATGAAACATGTTCCATATGAACCCATATAAGTGTCTGTAAAGTTTCATTAAAATAGGACTTATATAGTGTAAGTTATGATGAACCCAAATGAGTACCCTGAAACTGCCTAAAGGCAGAAAACAAGGCATAAACCAGAACACACTTAGAAATTCCACAAAATATTGTAAAATGATCCAATTGGTCTGAAATTTTAATAAGTTCCATATTTATGTGTTATGGTTAATTAGGAACAAGAATCATATTAATTGATCAATTATAGAAAAAGTTATAGGCTAAACAGTCCCATAAGGTCACACTGCCTCATAGGAAAAATCTTAACTATTGACATGAACAATGCATATTAATTTGTTTAAGCCACATTAAGTCTCTCTAATCATGAGTTAATCGATTATGTTTTCATATTAGGCTCGCAACATATTGGAGACCCACAAGGAGCAGATAGACAATAAGTTAGGGGTCGGAATCAAAGGAGAACGGTGAGTCTAATTATCGATTGAATTCTTTAGTGCAAATGAATGTTGTTTGCTATGTGATTCATGTGATTGTCATGATTGGTCCTTGATAATGTAATGATGGATAATTTGTGACATTGTGGTACATATAAATGGTATACTTGTGGTATATTTGAGGTATATGTTTGACAAATGTGATATATATACATGGTACATGTATAGTATATACAAGGTGTATGCTTGACATATGAGGTATATAGGGAATATATGTATGTTGTATATGATAAAGATGCAATAGTTGATGAATGCTTAAATACAAGTGCATATGCATATGGGCTAAAAAGGCGTTGTGACTAGTTAATCGACATTGCAAAGCAAAAGAGGAGGCCTATGGCCCAACAAATGTGCAAAGCAAAAGAAGAGGCCTATGGCCCAACAAATGTGCAAATGAAACAAATGATCAAGCTAGCTAGCAAATGCAAATGCAAATGTTCACATGGAAACCCGGGGCAGTGTTCGTTTAATCTGGTCACAAGAAAATAAAATGTACAAGCAAAGCATAAGTAAATAACAATTATTGAGTACTTGATTTTATCTATATTTATATGTTATTGACTGATGAATGGAATGGAATACATGGTATATATTGGAATTGTGATTTATGACTATGAGTTGTTTGGTACTTTAGAGCTCATTGGATGATTATTCTCACTGAGCCGCAACTCATCAATTTGCGTCATTTTTCAGGTAAAGAAAAGTGATAGCTCATTTTGAGTAGTGTATAGAAGACATGGAGCACAGGTCATTGGCCGAGCCTCATCACTCTCTCTCCTTGCATTCCACACAAGCATAAAAACATGTCATCTGTATTTTGGACTTATATGCTTGAATATGTATAGTCATTTTGGAATGAGTCTAAATATGTATAAATGAAATCAACTCGGAAATACTTATGTGTAAAGTTTATATTTTGATATATGTGATATATCGTATTGTAGTTTTAATGTTGACTTGAAAAGTCATTTAGTAATTTTACAGGATATAAGACTTGTAAAGTCATTAGTTGATTTTACAGGATATGATATGAAAAAAAAAAATTTTACTACTATTGTTAACAGGGTATTTTGCCTTTTCAGTATGCAGTATGTGACTATTTGATACAGGGATAGGTTATACTTAAATGCATAAGAGGTGTGACGTTACAGATACTCTGTTAATCTCTTTATTATTATATCTCAATCTCATATCATCATCATTCTTTTTTCTTTTCTTTTCTTATCTTTTGACATATCTTCATTATCTTCATCACTCTAAATTTGGACTGACTGGAGACGGGTTATGGATCAGGAGTGCTCCCAGAGCTATAGCCACCCTGTCCACTATCTGGCTCAATAAAGGTTCTCAAATCAATGGCGCTCTCCGAGCTTAAGCTACATTGATTGAGTATTATTTCATCATAGATGAATAATTGGACTAAGGGCGCTCTCCGAGCTTAAGCCACCTTGTCCTCAATTTATATGTGCTCATCAGAGCTTCTCAAGTCAATGGCGCTCTCCGAGCTTAAGCCACATTGAGCAAGCATCTCAATCAATGACACTTTCCAAGCTTAAGCCACATTGATCATGGAATATCTCATATAGTACGGTACCGTTCGCCCCCTTAATGACATGTCATCTATCTTGATTCTAGTCCACAGGTAGAGTAATGGGCATCTTCGTATTTTCAAATCAATCATATATCTTTATTAAATTTTTATTTTACATCCATTTCATCATCCTCATATTATACATCACATCATCATCATTCTCAATTTCGACACATCAATATTCTCATGTATCAACATCTCAATTTTTTTGTTTTGCAAACATATCATCATGCTCATGCATACTGGATAACATCTTTTCATTTGTGTAACTAGATACATCAATAGATAATCATATTCGTAATTTATTTGAAAATAGAGCATTCACGGCCGTGACTACCAATTCATGCCCGTGAATTAGTTCACGCCTGTAATCCCAAGCCGTGAACGCTACTGGAATGAATTGTGCCAAAAGTATTCACGGTCGTGAATACTCATTCGTGCCCGTGAATGAGTTCACGCCTGTGATTCCCAACTTTGAACGCTTCTAGAATGAATAGTACCATTTCCACACCGAAGTCATAACCGTGATACAAATCACTCACAATCGTGAACTATCAAGTTCACATACGTGACCTAATAGTCATGCCTATGACTTTTGGTAGGAAATCTGCATATTCACATTTCATTCATTCTAATTACACCAAAACATATCAAAACACAATTCATGCATTTCTGGAGTCCTTTATTCAACATATCATGACTAATACATATAAATGCCTTAATCATAATTAAATTCTCTAACATGCATCACTTAATTAAATAAATCACAAGAAACTCATTCTTTATCTCTAACATATGGTTTCATGCCATAATCATCATTAATGCATTTCAATCATCAATTATCATACTAACATGCATTATTTCAAACAAAGATAGGTTATTGCCTTAAATTATGCACAAACCTTAATCTTTCTCCTTCACTCTTCTAGGTAGCTTTCTCTTTTCCTTTGCTCTTTAGTGTTTGTTCCTTGTCCCTTGGAACTCCTACAACATCATAGATCATTTTTGTCATATGATTTTCTCAAGACCCTAAACTCTCTTATTCTCTCACAAAATCCTAATTTCTCTCTCTTTCCATATGAGTCTTGGATGAGATCAAAATTCGAATATCTTTAAGAAAAGATGAAGAAGAAGAAGAATCACTTCTTACCTTACTCTTTTCTTCACTAAATCACAACCTTGGATATTTTCTCTCTCCACCAAACTTGATTTTTCTTCCTCTTTCTTTCTCTTTCCAGCTTCCTTTGGAGTTATGGGCCGTGAAGATCACTTGTTCTTACTCTTTCCCCTCTTTTCTCTTTCTTTCTCTCTCTAAATTTCTCGGTTGGCTGTGGAGCAAATGGGGTTGGCGTTACTGGTAGAAAAGAGAGAGAAGAAAGCAGAAAATGAAGGGAAGAAGAAGAAGAAAGTAGGAATTAAATAGGGTACTCAAAAGTCTTCATGTGGGACCCACCATCTTGACCATCTTCATCCCATTTTACTTAATCAACACTAATCTTACTCCTCCTCATTGAGTAGCCGGCCAACCTATTAAAATGTCCCCAAAATTAATCTGTTGATTAGTAATTAATCTCATAAATCCTCAAATTTTTGGTAATTTGCAATTTGACCCAAAAACTTATCAAAATTTGCAATTTAGTCCTTTTTTCTAAATCAACTTCTTTAAACTTTATAATCACTTAATTAGGCATATATCATTTAATTTAGTCATTACATCATTAATTCCGATCAAAAATCTAAATTTAAACTCCGATCGGTCATATGCAACAATTTCGCGACACGTGCGACTCGATGTCTAAATTAGCGGATATTACATAAACAATTAAGTCTTATGCCTTCCATTAATGTGAGGAGAACTAGAGTTCTTCTAGAGTTAGTGTTATTAAGTTGTCTAAAGCTCACTCTATAAGAATATGTTCAAAACATTGAAATTAGATTTCACTATTAATGGGTGAGACTTAACCGATATTATTAACTTGCTGGATTTGTGCCAAGGTTAATGAGTATTGGAGGTGAAGTTGGGTTTGTATACATGAGATCTACACATATCAAGAGTTGATAGCCCAATGTATGTGCACACATCAATAAATTGATAGCACAAGATTCGATAGTTGCATGAATAATGCAATTAGTATGGGTTAGATACCTACCAAACAAACTAAAGATAGCTTGTTAAGTTGCCTCAAGGTTATTCTTAGCCAGTTGGATATCGACCCACTAGGAGAACTTCCATATAAGTTCTCTTGGGTTCATAGTGAGGGTTATGGATTCACAATAAAATAGTGGGAGTGAGCTTGTAAAACTCCATTGTAACATTTAGTGTGTTAGTGAAACTCCCAATTGCGATTGGGGAGAGGAGTAGGGTTTGTTAACACCCGAACCTCTATAAAAATCCTTGTGTCAAATTTCTCTATCCCTCTTAAACTTAATTTTTATTTCCACACTTTAAAGTTAAATTTTTGAAACTCCAATTCAACCCCCCTTCTTGGCTCAATATCTGGGCAACAATTGGTATCAGAGCTATGTCTAGCATCGAAGCCTAAAAAGTTCTAGTAAAGATTAAGATATGGCCAGTGAAGGATTCCAAAGTCTCAAACCTTACTTTGATGGAGCAAATTATGCCCATTCAAAGTTTCGGATGGAGACATACCTGGATAGTGAAGGAATTGAAGTTTGGGATAGTGTACGAAAAGAATGGACACCACCAACCAGAAGAGGAGCTGATGGTGAAAAAAAATCTTATCAAGAGATGATTGGACAGAGCCTCAAGAAGAGCAAATTTCAAAAACAAGAAGGCAATGACAATCCTCTCAAGCTCATTATCCATTGAAGAATGTGGAAGAATACAACACTACCCAATAGCCTATAGCATGTGGAAGACATTGGAAAATTATCATGAAGGAACGAAGCAAGTCAAATCCAAGAAGATTCAACTTCTTACCTCAGAATATGAGCTCTTCAAGATGAAATCCAATGAGTCAATAATTGACATGACCAACCGTCTTCTAGCCATTATAAATGGAATGAGGAAACTTGGGAAGCATCTGAGCTTGGAAGATGTAAACAACAAAATCTTGAGAAGTCTTCCTCTTAAAGACTACGGTTCAAGAGTTGCTGGTATAGAAGAAGCAAATGAAGACATGAGCATCATGAATAATGATATGCTTATTGGAAAACTTCTCACACATGAAATGGCAGTGAAAAGAGATAGAGAGCTTGAAGCAGAGCCATAAAAAAGAAAGCCTTTAGCACTAAAAGCCTTTACTTAAAAATCTCAAGAAGAAAGTGAAGATGATGAAGAAATGAGTGATGATGAGAATGAGGACATTGCTATGCTCTCGAGAAGGCTAAAAAGAATCATTGAGAAGAAAATGAGCAACTCTAGAAAAATCAAGCAAAGAAATCTCAAACAAACTTCTAATGATGCACAAAGAAGTGAGGAAGAGGTAAAGTGCTATGAGTGTGGAAAGAAAGGGCATATTAAACCATAATGTCCAAGGCTCAAGAAGCATAAAAGCAAATACCAAAGAGATAATGGGGAGAAAGGTCACAAAGCCACATGGGATGACAAAAGCTCTTCAAGCGAAAAAGATGACAATGAAAGCGAAAAGGTCAACCTATGCTTCATGGCTATTGAGGATCACGTCTCAGATAAGGTAAGATCACTACACTCATACTCTTTCAATTATGACAGTAGTAATAATGATAGTAATAGTGACAGTGATGATGATGATGATGAACAATGCCTAATAGAAGAATTGAATCTAGAACTAGAAAAATATAGATGTAAATTCAGTACTTATAGAAATAACATTTCTAATTTAAAAAATAAAATAGATGCTTTAGAAAAGGAGAATATTAAGCTTAAATCGTCTAATGAATCTCTTCAAAAATCATTGGATGAAAACTCATCAAAACCCTCAACTAATTCCTTACTTAAAGAAAATAATACCTTAAAAAATGAAGTTGAGGAACTTAGAAATTCAATTTCAAAATTCCACAAAGAAAAATAGAGTTTAGAAACTCTCATTGTGTCTCAAAGACCAGCTTTAATTAGACATGGTCTAGGATTTAAGGACGCATCATCATCTTCTTGTTAGAGGAGTGCTCTAAAGGCAATCACCTTTAGCACTTATTTTACAAATTTATTTCATCAATAAAAGGTTTTTTCATTAATTTGATGTTCATTTGATATATGAATTGATAAGTGATCTTAAATCAATTAATAAAGTCCTTGATACATAACATAGAATGAAGGAAATCATGATATTGAGATTCTTATCATGTGTAATTATGTTAGTGTCAAAATTATCCCTAGTCATAGGATTAATGAGATGGGACATTATTAATCAAGATAGACTAGCACATGTTACACTCCTTGATTGGATCGAGTAGTAGATCTCATAATCTATAAACATGAGATGTTTAGAGTTAACATGTGGATGCTTGCTAAGTGTAGCTAAGTACATTGCATGACCAACTATGAGACAATCATATGGATAATCTATTCAAATGTCAATGATAGTCTCATCATAGCAATGGTGCAAGTATCCTTAGACTTGAGGTACTCAAGGATATCTTGAATATTGATTTTGTATTATGACACTATTTGCAGCGACCTCACCTCCTCACCCGAACCGCAATACGTGCCCGGATAAGGAAGCGCTGCCGCCTGACTTTCTTACTTCTTCAATTCGCTATATTTTTTTTTTATACTCATGTATATATATGGATATAAATAGAAATCATAGTACAATTTATTTACATAAAATAGTAATTTATAACATCAGCGGAATTCTTAACAAACTTTAAAAGCAAGTTTTACAAACTCAAACATTTCATTCATATAAAAATCAAATACAAAAGTTTCAAAACTTGTAACCCACTTTCTCAAGGTCCGGCTACTTTACTTGAATGGGATCACCGCTTGCTTTATCTAGCGTCTTCAGCTACCTTTCTATATCTGCGTGGAAATTAAACTCCACGCTAAGCTCTAAGCTTAGTGGTGCATATAAAGAAGGCAATATACTATATCATGCAACAAGCATTAACAATTATCATTTTTGTGCATTAAAATGTTTGCATGCATGACTATCAACATATATCTATTTCATACAAATATGAATGTCATGCTCATATAGACAATGTTATTTTCATTTATCTTTTCATAGCAAAGTATTCTGTAAATCTCTTTATCATTGCATTTCAATCTCATATCATCATCATTTTCTTATTCTTTTTATCATTGCATATCAATCTCATATTATCATCATCATTTTCTTATTCTTTCCTTTTATTATTTTTCCGACATATCCTCATTATCTTGCCCACATCACTCTAAATTTTTGGACTGACTGGATACGGGTTATGGATCAGGAGCGCTCTCCGAGCTTAAGCCACCCTGTCCACTATCTGGCTCATAAGAGCTTCTCAAATCAATGGCGCTCTCCGAGCTTAAGCTACATTGATTGAGTATAATTTCATCATAGATGAATAAACGGACCAAGGCCGCTCACACAAGCTTATGACACCTTGTCCTCATTTATATGTGCTCATCAGAGCTTCTCAAGTCAGTAGCGCTCCCAGAGCTTAAGCCACACTGACTAAGCATCCCAGACCAATGGCGCTCTCCGAGCTTAAGCTACATTGGTTGTGGTATAGTACGGTACCGTTCGCCCCCTTAATGACATGTCATCTATCCTGATTCTAGTTCGCAAGTAGAGTAATGGGCTTCTTTACATTTTTACATCAATCATTATTCTCAAATTTCCACACATCAATATCTCATATTAATCAACATCTCAATTTTCTTGTTTTGCAAACATATAGTCATAATCATATATCTTTTCATTCATTTACTATATTCATCAATATTCTCATGTTTATCTACATCGAATTTCATATACATTCATGACAATTCATTTTTCTACATCAATTCATTTTTCTGTATCACAACATATCACATTCTCACATTAATATATATACACATACATCTATATTCATATCATTCTTATTTCACTGGATAGACAATAACTTTCATTTACCTACTTGAATTCCTCATTTAATAATCATATTCATAATTTCAAATGCAGAGCATTCACGGCCGTGATTACTACTTTCACGCCCGTGAATTAGTTCATCCCAAGCCGTGAACGCTACTGGAATGAATTGCCCAAAAGCATTCACGGTCGTGATTACTCATTCACGCCCGTGAATAAGTTCACTGCAGTGATTCCAACCCGTTAACGCTTCTGGAATGAATAGTACCATTTCCACCCAGAAATTCACAATCGTGACACAATCAGTCAAAACCGTGAACCCTCAAGTTCACGCCCGTGACTCAATAGTCACACCCGTGACTTTCAGCTGGAAATCTGCATATTCACCTTTCATTCATTCTAACATCATCCAAAACATACCAAATTCTATTTCATGCATTTCTAAGGCTCTTTACTCAACTTATTACTTTTCAATACATTTACATGCCTTGATCATACAAGATTCTCTAAAATGCATCCTTAATTCAATGTCACAATTATCTCATTCATATATGTCTAAACCTATAGTTTCATGCCATAATCAACATCATTCTTGAAATTTCATTTATCTACAATCATGTTCAGCATATATCATTTCAAATAAAGATAATAGGCTATTGCCTTAAATTATGCACAAACCTTAATCTTTCTCCTTCACTCTTTTAGGTAGCTTTCTCTTTTCCTTTGCTCCTTAGAGCTTGTTCCTTGTCATTTGGAACTCCTACAACATCATAAATCATTTTCATCATCATCTAATTTCATTAAGACCCTAAACTCTCTTTCTCTCTTTCAAAACCCTAGTTTCTCTATCATTCCATATAAGTCTTAGAAAAGCTCAAAATTCGAACTTCCTTTAGAAAAGATGAAGAAGAAGAAGAAATACTTCTTACCATACACTTTTCTTCACTTGATCACCACTTTGGAGATTTTCTCTCTCTACCAATCTTGATTTTTCTTCCTCTTTCTTGTTCTTTCCAGCTTCCTTATGAGTTATGGAACATAAATATCACTTTGTCTTGCTATTTCCCTTCTCTTCCCTTCCTTTCTCTCTCTAAAATCAAAGTGAGCTATGGAGGAGAAGTTGTGGCTGACGTGACTGGTAAAGAAAGAGAGAAGGATGCAGAAAATGAAGAGAAGAAGAAGAAGAAAAGTCATATATAGGGTACCCAAAAATTCTTCGTGTGGGACCCACCTTTTGACCATTTTCTTCCAAGTTTACACTTAATCAATATTAATCTTCTTCTTTTAGTGTCATGGCCGGCCAAACCTATCAAAATGTCCAAATTTCTTAAGTTAATTAGCCATTAATCTCATTAATCCTCAAATTTTTGATAAATTGCAATTTGACCCCAAAACTTATCAAATTTTGCAATTTAGTCCTTTACCGTAAATCAACTTCTTTAAACTCTATAATCACTTATTTATGCTTATATCATCTAATTTAGCCATTTATTAATCAATTTTATGTAAAATCCCGAATTTAGACTCTGATCGGTCAAACACATCAACTTCACGACACGTGCGACTCGGGGCCTAAATTAGCGGATGTTACACTATTCCTTATTGCCTCAGAGAGGTAGCTCATAGGGTGGTGATTGGATACAGCTTGAGGTATTCAAAGGTAATTGGGTAACCAATAAAGGATTCACCACTCTCGATAGAAGAAGTGTATACCTATGACCTCTTATCGTGGTCATTACTCAGGAATCTCTGGCTGGAGTGGAAATGTCATCAAGATAGTCTTCAATGACATATCTAATAGAGTAATGAGCCTCAAGGACAAGAACTAACATTACTTGGACTAGACGTGATGTAGTCAGTCTAGTGGGAGTTGACACATGTCCATACTCTGAACCAAGTGGGGTATCGAATGCTAAAAGGAATAATTGCACATAAATTATCTATGGAAAGGTTCGTAGTCAAACCACTGACTTTGCGGTCAATTGGGGGTCATGATGTGTTGCTAGATACCACTCATGACCTGCTTAAATTAATTGTTAATTTAAGTGGCCAACATAACCGGGAAACTAATGAGTCACACGCATTGAATATATGGAGAATGAGTAAAATGGTCTTGGATAGGATCCAAAATATGAGAGAATTATTTTAGGATGGATCGTGATGAGATAGCATGGAAAAATCGTTCGGAAGTGTCACAGGCCCGCGCGGGCTAGGCAGGCTGCTGGCCAGCCTTGCGGGCCAGCTGGGCTGCCCAACAGTAGCCCGCTGTAAGCCCAGCGCACCTGCAACTTCCCATCCATTGGCCAACGACTGTTTTTGGCCTTAATTAGGCCAATTATGGCCAATTACTATTCATTTGTTTCCATTTTCTCCATTTTTGACTTTTTATCTTATTTTTGAATTTGATTCAAATAGAAATGACATCAAATGGCAGAAAATAGACGTGAAAATATTTTTTGTAAAAAGAATATTTTAAGACAACAAAAATTCTCTCAAAAACACTTTCAAAGCTAGCACTTTGAATTTGTTCAAAATATTTCTCTTGATAGTTTATTCTTCATTCTTCACGCGGATTATCATTAGAGACATCCTAGTATGGATTGTTGTGGTTTGCTACAACCCAAGAAAGTGAAGATTTGAAGAACAAATAAAAATTACAAGGTATAATTTTTAACATTTACATTTATATAAATTAGTTTTAATGGTAGAAGTATAATATATTGTTTTGGGTTTTAAAAAATTTTATTTTTCACTGCGTTTATGAATATGATTTATTCTTCAAAACCCTACATTGGTATCAGAGCCTCCTTACATCAATTAAAATTAATTTTAATTGAAAGTGCAATGGGATTGCATGTTTTGATGATTTTAGATCAATAGGCTTTGAAAAATTGAAATTAATTTGTAAAATATAATTTACACATTTTTCTTTCTTTAATCTAATCATGGGATGATTATTTTGATTGAAAAATGATTTCAATGTGATTCAAATAATTAATTTTGGATTTATTTCAAAAATGCCTAAAATTGTCTTATTTATGAACATGTGTTGTTGTTCGGCTTAATTGATGGGGCTGGTTACATTTTTCTTGTAATTTAATTATGAAACAATTATTTAAATATATTAAGAATATTTTTATGATTATGTAAGAGTCCAATAATTAATTAAAAATTATTTTAATTAATTTTTCAAACAAACATAAAAACGGGACTGTTTTAGCATACCCGGTGTGGCTGTTTTGTTTAATTTTTTTTGTATGTGTTTATTTTATTTTCAGCACCTTGAAATAATTTTTATGTGATTAAAAATATGTTATTTTGATTTTAGATATATGCCAAAATTATTTTGCAAGCATTTGAAATTTTAAAAAATTCTAGATATCAAATTAGTCATTTTGAGCGTCTAAGTGTATTTGTTCGTTTGTTTTAGTAATTTTGGCTTGTGCCAAAATTATTTTGATGAACTTGAGCTGACTTGAAGATAATTAGAATGGTGATTTGATATTTTGGAAATTTTTAGAATTTTTGGAAATTAATTTTGAATTAATTTAAGTTATGCAATTGTAATTCTAGTATGACTAAAAATTGATATGTATATTAAAATTAAATTGTTTAATTTTAACACCATAATATTGTGATTTTAAGGAGAATTAATTTTGAATTATTTCTGGAAATAAGGAATTTAATTTAATTTGATTAAATATTAAATTCCACTTTAAAATGACATACAAAATTAAATTAACCGAAAGAACACATATAAGCAATTTCGATTCAAGTGTTGAATCGATTTACAAATTGAAATCCAAATTTGTCATTTTTAGTTTGTGCATTAGAGAATGCATGTTAGGAGTGTATGAAAAGGCATGATGGATGATTATGAACTTAGGCCCAATGTGATTGAGCAAGCATGAAATTATTTTGTTTTATGGTAAATAGGGTCTTCGTGTCGCTACCTATTTTTCTTTCTTATGTATTTCTCTTGTCATCTTACTCCCCTCAAATGTAAATTGAGGTTTTCTATAATTTGAAATATGTAATTAGATTACATAGGATTAGGATAGAATGAAGATACAAAGGAGCAAGAAGCAAATGCGATGGTACCATAAACAAGAAGACTTAGAAATAGGAATTTGATTTCTATTTTAGGTTGTAAATTCATGCATATACCTAGGTGAGACCTAGTCAATTTCTCTTTGACTCAAGAAATTGACTTTAGTATGCCCATAATCATGCCATATAGTTAATGTAACTATCTTTATATATCAATGTGATGAATGTATGATATATAAAAGCATGAAATAATAACTTAATTAGACTTAACAAAGAAATCCCTCACTAAATAAACAATTAAGTCTTACGCCTTCCATTAATATGGGGAGAACCAGAGTTCTTCTAGAGTTAGGGTTGTTGAGTTGCCTCAAGCTCACTCTATAAGAATATGTTCAATCCATTGAAATTAGATTTCACGATTAATGGGTTAGACTTAACCGATATTATTAACTTGTTGGATTTGCGCCAAGGTTAATGTGTATTGGAGGTGAAGTTGGGTTTGTATACATGAGATGTACACATATCAAGAGTCGATAGCCTAATGTATGTGCACACATCAATAAGTTGATAGCACAAGATTCGATAGTTGCATGAATAATGCAATTGGTATGGATTAGATACCTACCAACCAAACTAAGGATAGCTTGTTGAGTTGCCTAAAGGTTATTCTTAGCTAGTTGGATATCAACCCACTAGGAGAACTTCCATACAAGTTCTCTTGGGTTCATAGATAGGGCTATGGATTCGCAATAAAATAGTGGGAGCCATAATGCGATTTATTAAAGACCTAATAAACATGCATTTTATGTACATTCTAACATGTTCTATTTTACATCTAGGTTTTTAGAATCATCATCATGACATTCGTGAATTTGCAATCGCTAATGGAATCAAATAAGTTGACTGGCCCAATTTTTTGGATTGGTTAAGGAATCTGAGAATAGTTCTCAAATCCAAAAAGATTGGCTATATCCTAGATGAGGCACTCCCTAATCCCCCAAATGCTAATGCTTCTGAAGATGTTCAGAAGGCATATCAAAAGCATCTCGATGATAGTGAGATGGCAAGCTGCATTATGCTTGCTACTATGTCAGCTGAGTTGCAAAAGCAGTATGAGGCTATGGATGTTAATTCCGTAGTATACCATCTAAGAGAGCTTTTTGATGAGATAGCACATTCTGAAAGGTTCAAAACTTTAAGGTTGCTCTTCCGCACTAAGATGGTTGAGGGGACATCTCCAGTGCAATATGCATTCAAGATGAATGGCTATATTGAGAGGTTGGCCACCTTGGACCATGAATTAAGTATTGACTTAATTCCAACCGATTGGTCTGATAGTTATTCACATTTTGTGCTTAACTATAGGATGAACCAAATCTCTACCACTATTCCTTAGCTGATTAACTTGCTTAAAACAACTGAGCCATATGTTAAGAAGGACAGTAAGGTTGTGATGCTGGTGGACTCTTCAAGTTCTAAAAGGAAGAACCTTAAGAAGAAGAAAAAGTCCATGAAGCCTAGGGGAGGCATGGCCAAGAAGAAGGCCAAGGAGATTGCTCCAAAAGGGACATGCTTCCATTGTGGCAAGGATGGCCATTGGAAGAGAAACTGCAAGGCTTACTTAGAGTCCTTGAAGAAGAAGGCATTTGATGCCCCATCTACTTCAGGTATTTTTGTCATTGAAATTAGTACTGTTTCCAATAATAATATATGGGAATCAGATACCGGTTGTGGCTCACACATATGCACTGATATGCAGGGACTAAGGAATAGTAGATAGCTCAATAAGGGAGAGTCAGACCTACGCGTTGGAAATGGGGCAAGGGTTGCTGCATTAGCTATAGGAACATATGTATTGACCCTCCCTAGTGAGCTTGTAACACCCCCTCACCCCAATAGCTCGTACCCGAATGAGGGTGTGCTACACTGACTTCATCGATTAAAATATCATTATATAAGTTATATATAAAGCAAAATCACTCATACATTTTTTTTATTTCCAATATGCATTATTTATTTACTTTGCATTTATAAAATAAATATAACATAAAAGTTAAACTACCTTTTTATATAGTAATATGTTCTTTACAAAACTTACTGTTTATTTTACAAATACTACAAAATAAAATTTACAAGATAATACACAAAAGTTGTGTAACCTACAATGTGTTCAACAGGCTGCTTTACTGGATTAAGTCACCGCTGGGTTTGTCTACTATCTTCTTTTTATTCTTTACTAAATTTGCATGAGAAAACTCTCACGCTAAGCTCTTGGCTTAGTGGTGCATATAGATAAGGCAATAAAATATTTTTAATGTCACATGCATTGTCATATAACAATTTATGATCAAATCATGCAAACATACATTTCATAATATTCTAGTATGCATAACATCAATTTATTGTATCTCATTTTGTTTAACATAATCAAATCATCATTCTCATGCAAATCATGGTATTCTAGCATGTATAGACATCAAATCATATTATATTATCTCATACTTATTTATTTTATTACCACCCTATTGTACAACACTAAATCTTCTTTTTATCCATGCCACAATTCATAATTCCATTTTTATTATCCATGTTACAAATCATAATTCCCGTTTTACTTTCAATAATTCTTTTATGTCCCATAACTTCTTTATTTATGTTTTCATTTATGCCCAGGACACCTATGAACCACTAAATAGGATAACGGAGTTGCCATCGAGGCACTTAGGAGTGCCACCCTGGCAATATGATGTGCACATATAAGTGTCATTACCGGTGTAGATAGTCGTGCCATTATCGGCGTTGATAACCATGCTATTACCAGCATAGATAATCGTGCCATTACTGATGTAGATAACAGTGTCATTACCAACATAGATAATAGTACCATTACCGGCGTAAATAATCATACCATTAATGGATTTAATCATTTTCATCATACTCCCCCCTATTTGGCATGCCAAACTATCCTAAGTTGGTTCTATTTAGGTGTTCTAGGCTTATACAATTTCATTAAAATTTATAACAATTAATTTCATACTTTTCATGCATGTAATATCTCAAAATAATCACATAATCACTCAATTAAAATAACATTTACATAATATAACAAAATTATCATCATTTTACTCACTTCATTCCTCAATTCACATGCTGCCCTGTCACTGGCAGATTCTGTTCTCTATTTCAGACCTTAATTTTGGTCCTGTTACGTTCTGAATTTAGTTACATAATCTTCATAAATATTTTAGATATGGATCTTAAATTTAATATGAAACTTGAATCAATTAATTCAGAGTTCTGTATCAAAAGATATGATAACATTAACACTTACTGGTCACTGATAATTCTGCCCATAATTTTCTGGACAGATTCTAAGTCTAAATTTTGTGAATTTTTCTGGACAATTACAGACATATTCAGATATTATGGTCTGAATAAAAATTGTAGTCCTATGTCTTAGATTTAAAATAGAACAAATAACACACAAATCCAAACTCCAGAACTCAATTTACAATAGTTCAAGTACTTACTGCTCATTACTAGCAATTCTGCCCATAATTTCTGGACAGATTCTATATCCGAAATTTATGAATTTTTCTAGATAATTACAGACATATTCAGGTTTTATGGTATAAATTAAAGTTATAGCCCTATGTCCTATATTTCAAACCCAACAAAGAAAATACAAAACCAAGTTCCAGAAATTAAGTTATAATAGTTTAAGTGAACACTGCTCATCAATTTCCAGCAAGGAACATACAAGATAATCACATTCAATTTTTACCAAATTAAATCCTAAGTCTAGCAAACATGCATCCCCAAGATTGTCATAAAAAAAATATCAATTCAGAATCATCAACATTCCAAATAATTAAATTATGCAATTAAAAAAAATAAAATAGGCTATTGCCTTAGGTTATGCACAAACCTCTTTTTTTCTCTTTTCTTTCTCTTTACTTCTCTTTCTCCTTCCCTTTGCTCCTTTGAGCCAAATCCTTGTCACTTTGAGTTCCTAAAGTTCATAAACAGATTATTAACACTTCATAAACTCTAATCTCTCTCTTTCTCCTTACTCTCTTAAGCTACCTTGAGCATGAAAATGGAATTTTCCATGTTTTTCTCTCTCTTTTTCTCATTTTCTCTTCTTAGAACAAGGTTTGATTATGGCTTTCCTAGGGAAAAACGTGGCTGGTGTGGAGAATCTAATTTTCCTCAATGAAAAATAGATAAGGAAGAGGAAGAAACAATCAATAACAAAATGACAAAAGTCATTAAAATGGGGGACACCTAAGCTTCATCTAGAAGCTTTCATTATTGTTCAATTAATGTGTTCATCTTACTTTGATGTATGGTGATTCAAGAAGCAACGTGGAAGACCAATAATTGATAGGAATTTCTAAATATAGGGATAAGAGAGGATGAATGAGCAATTGATGAGAAAATGACAAAAACCAATTAAGGATGGGGACACCTAAGCTCACATTCTATAAACTTTAATTAATGTTATATACATGTATCTTCATTAGCTTATTAAACTTTACCACTTGGTGTATTAGGCTTCAAGAAATGTGGGAGGCAATTCAAAGATAGAAAATTCTAGATATGAAGAGATGAAGGAATAATTAAGAGAATAAAGACAAGCTACATAATTATGGGACACCTAAGCCAAATTCTAGAAGTCTTCATTAATGCATTCATCTCCCTTGGTGTATGTTAATTGTCCACTTAATGTATGCCACTTGGTTTGGCCAGCCCCTTCCCATGTGTTTAATGTCCCAATCATGTATTTAATTTATGATTATCCCATTTAAATCCTCCAATTTTCGGTAAATTGCAAATTGACCTCTAAACTTTTCAAAATTTGCAATTTAGTCCTTTACCAAAATTTAACATCTTAAAATATTTTGAACACTTTATTAGATATTTTCCATACTTAATTACCATTATTTTCATTATTTTTCGATAAAAATCCAAATTTAGACTTTAGTTAAACCGACAAGTCGATTTAACAACTCGCATGACTTTAGTCTAAATTAGCGGATATGACAGAGCATATATTAAATTTGGATAACTGCTATTATATACCTGCTTTGGCTAAAAATATTATTTCTGTTTCAAGTCTAAATAAAGATGGTTTCCTTTTAGCTTTTAGTAACAATTGTTGTTCTATTATGTTGAATGAAATTCTTTATGCTAATGGTACATTATGCAATGGAATATACATATTAGATATGTCAAATCCAATTTTAAACATCAATGATAATAAAAGGCAAAAACAAGATATGTTGAAATCATCTTATTTATGGCATTGTCGTCTTGGTCATATAAGTGAGAAACGCATGGCTAAGTTACACAAAAGTGGTAGTTTCGGTTCATTTTATTATTAATCATATGACACATGTGAATCTTGTTTACTTGGAAAGATGACTAAATTACCCTTTAGCCATGTGTTTCTCACTTATATGATCAAGACTACAATGCCATAAATAAGATGATTTCAACATATCTTGTTGTTGCCTTTTATTATCATTTATGTTTAAAATTGGATTTGACATATCTAATATGTATATTCCATTGCATAATGTACCATTACCATAAAGAATTCCATTAAACATAATAGAACAACAATTGTTACTAAAAGCTAAAAGGAAACCATTTTTATTTAGACTTGAAACAAAAATAATGTTTTTAGTCAAAACAGGTACATAATAGCAATTCTCCAAATTTAATATAAGCCCACTAGGGAGGGTTAATACATATGTTCCTATAGCTAATGTAGCAACCCTTGCTCCATTTCCAATGCGTAGGTCTAACTCTTCCTTATTGAGCTGTCTATTATTCCTTAGGCCCTGCATATCAGTGCATATGTGTGAGTCACAACCGGTATCTAATACCCATATATTATTATTGGAAACAGTATTAATTTCAATGACAAAAATACCTGAAGTAGATGGGGCATTAGATGCCTTCTTCTTCAAGGACTCCAAGTAAGCCTTGCAGTTTCACTTCCACTGGTCATCCTTGCCACAATGGAAGCATGTCCCTTTTGGAGCAATCTCCTTGGCATTTTTCTTGGCCACGCCTCCCTTATGCTTCATGGACTTCTTCTTCTTCTTAAGGTTCTTCCTTTTATAACTGGAAGAGTCCACCAGCATCACAACCTTACTATCCTTCTTGACAGATGGCTCAGCTATTTTAAGCAAGTTAATAAGCTCAGGAATAGTGGTAGAGATTTGGTTTATCCTATAGTTAAGCACAAAATGTGAATAACTATCAGACAAACCAGTTTGAATTAAGTCAATGATTAATTTATGGTCCATCACAAATCCCAAGGTTGCCAACCTCTCAATATAGCCATTCATCTTCAGTGCATATTGCACTGGAGATGTCCCCTCAACCATCTTAGTGTGGAAGAGAAACCTTGAAGTTTCAAACCTTTCAGAACGTGCTTGCTCATCAAAAAGCTCTCTTAGATGGTATACTATGGAATTAGCATCCATAGCCTCATGCTGCTTTTGCAACTCAGCTGACATAGTAGCAAGCATAATGCAACTTGCTATCTCACTATCATCGAGATGCTTTTGATATGCCTTCTGAACATCTTCAGAGGCATTAGCAGTAGGGGGATTAGGGAGTGCCTCATCTAGGACATAGCCAATCTTTTCAGATTCGAGAACTATTCTCAGATTCCTTAGCCAATCCAAAAAATTGGCCCCAGTCAACTTATTTGATTTCATTAGCGATCGCAAAATCACACTTGTCATGATGATGATTCTAGCAACCTAGATGTAATATAGAACATGTTAGAATGTACATAAAATACATGTTTATTAGGTCTTTAATAAATCGCATTATGGCTCCCACTATTTTATAGCGAATCCATAGCCCTCACTATGAACCTGAGAGAACTCATATGGAAGTTCTCCTAGTGGGTCGATATCCAACTAGCTAAGAATAACCTTGAGGCAACTCAACAAGCTATCCTTAGTTTGGTTGGTAGTTATCTAATCCATACCAATTGCATTATTCATGCAACTATCGAATCTTGTGCTATCAACTTATTGATGTGTGCACATACATTAGGCTATCAACTCTTGATATGTGTACATATCATGTATACAAACCTAACTTCACCTCCAATACGCATTAACCTTGGCCCAAATCCAACAAGTTAATAATATCGGTTAAGTCTAACCCATTAATCATGAAATCTAATTTCAATGGATTGAACATATTCTTATAGAGTGAGCTTGAGGCAACTCAACAACCCTAAGTCTAGAAGAACTCTAGTTCTCCCCATATTAATGGAAGGCGTAGGACTTAATTGTTTATTTAGCGAGGGATTTCTTTGTTAAGTCTCATCAAGTTATTATTTCATGTTTTTATATACCATACATTCATCACATTGATATATAAAGATAGTTACATTAACTATATGGCATGATTATGGACATACTAAAGTCAATCTCTTGAGCCAAAGAGAGATTGACTAGGACTTACCTAGGTATATGCATGAATTTACAACCCAAAATAGAAATCAAATTCCTATTTCTAAGTCTTCTTGTTTATGGTACCATCTCCTTTGCTTCTTGCTCCTTTGTATCTTCATTCTATCCTAATCCTATGTAATCCAAGTGGGCTGAAATTTCCCATAATTTTTCTCTCTTTCCTTTTCTTCTTTCTTCCTTCCCTCTTGCTCATTTGGTACCTTTTATGGTAAGAACTCTTTAATTGAGAATTTTCCTCTCCCAAAACTATTTTTTCTCATTATTAGCATGCTGGAAAAAGGAAGAAAATGGAGATTTTTTGGTAAGGAGGGGGACAACAACATATGAAAAAGAAGATGGTGGTGATTGTTTTCTAATTGGTGAAAAGTGATGATATTTATCCTCATTTTTTTCTTTTTTTTAAAGGTGAGTATTTGGTGGTTCTATGACTACATTAAGCTCTTCATCCATTGGTCCGAAATAAAAATTAATTTTGATTAAATTTTAAACTTTAAGAAATTCCTTATATGCCACATCTTCCTCCATATTAATATTTTTCCCCCTAACAATTGCTATAATACCGATTTTGTCCATAGGCAATTTTATTTTATTTTTTCTAATTCTATCACTAATCTTTTTAATTTCCAAATAATAATACCCTTAATTATTTTTTCTTATTATTAGTCATTTTTTTATGGGTTCAAA
This sequence comes from Triadica sebifera, assembly GCA_023653625.1. Taxonomy (NCBI): domain Eukaryota; kingdom Viridiplantae; phylum Streptophyta; class Magnoliopsida; order Malpighiales; family Euphorbiaceae; genus Triadica; species Triadica sebifera. The sequence continues at coordinate 19,344,098 of CM042900.1, forward strand.
TTTAGACTTCAATTGAACCTGCATGCCTCACTACGGTCACATGCAATCGGGGCCCAAATCACTGGATGTTACAATTGCTCTAAAGACAATCACCTTAAGCACTTACTGTACAAATTTATTTGATTAATAAAAGGCCTTTTCATTAATTTTATGTTCATTTGATATATGAATTGATAATGATCTTAAATCAATTAATGAAGTCCTTGATACATAACAAAGCATGAAGGAAATCATGATGAGATCATGATATTGAGATTCTTATCATGTGTAATTATGTTAGTATCAAAATTATCCCTAGTCATAGGATTAATGAGATGGGACATTGTTAATCTAAATAGACTAGCACATGTTACACTCCTTGATTTGATCGAGTAATAGATCTCATAATCTGTAAACATGAGATATTTAGAATTAACATGTGGATGTTCACTAAGTGTATCTAAGTACATTGGATGACCAACTATGAGACAATCATATGGATAATCTATTCAAATGTCAATGATAATCTCATCATAGCAATGGTGCAAGTATCCTTAAACTTGAGGTACTCAAGGATATCTTGGATACTGATTCTATATTTTGACATTGTTCCTTGCTGCCCCAGGGACTCATAAGGTGGTGATTGGATACAGCTTGAGGTATTCGAAGGTAATTGGGTAACCAACAAAGGATTCAGTACTCCTAATAGAAGGTGTGTATACCCATGGCCTCTTGTCGTGGTCATTACTCATAAATATCTGGTTGGAGTGTAAATGTCATAAACATAGTCTTCAATGACATATCTAATAGAGGAATCAGCCTCAAGGACAATAACTAATATTGCTTGGACTAGACGTGTCGTAGTAAGTCTAGTGGGAGTTGACATATGTCCATACTTTGAACCAAGTGGGGTATATAATGGTGAAAGGAATAATTGCATAGAAATTGTCTATGAAAAGGTTCTTAGTCAAACCATTGACTTTCCGGTCAGTTGGGAGTCATGATGAATTGCTAGATACCGCTTATGACTTGGTTAAATTAATTGTTAATTTAAGTGGTCAACATAACTGGGAACCTAATGGCTCACATGCATTGAAGATATGGAGAATGAGTAAAATGGTCTTAGGTGGGATCCAAAATGTGAGAGAATTATTTCGGGATGGATCACAATGAGATCGCATGGGAAAAATCGTTCGGTAGGGTCACGGGCCCATGTAGGTTAGGCAGGTTGTTGGCTCGCCTAGCAAGCCAGCTGGGCCACCCGTAGCATGCCCAACGCATGCGTTGGTGCCTCCCGTTGGACAACGAGTGAATTTGGCCTTAATTAGTGCAATTATGGCCATTAAGCACATTCACTATTCATTCAATTTTTTTTTCTCCATTTTTTGACTTTTGATCTTTTCTTTGAATTTGATTCAAATAGAAAAGACATCAATGATAGAAAATAGACATGAAAATATTTTTTTTGTGAAAAAACTATTTTTAAGACACAATAAAATTCTCTCAAGAAAACTTTCATAACTAGCACTTTGAATTTGTTCAAACCATTTCTTTTGATAGTTTCTTCTTCATTTTTTGTGTGGATTATCATTAGAGACATCTTAGGGTGGATTGTTGTGGTTTGCTACGACCCAACAAAGTGAAGATTTGAATAACAAATAAGAAATTATAAGTTTTAATTTCTGACCTTTATATTTATATAAATTAGTTTTAATGGCACAAGTATGATCTTTTGTTTCTGATTTTGAAAATTTTACTTTTCCGTTGCGTTTATGAATGTGATTCATTCTTCAAAACCCCATATTTTGTAGCAGTCATTTCAATTATTTAGAAACTATTATCACAATTAAGTTTAGCATAATTCATATCCATAAAAAATTCTTCATATCATAATGTATTAAATTAATCAATAATAACCTAATACAAGCAACCAAAAAAAGTATTATATCGCAATCCAATCAGTTTTCGCTAACATAGTTTAGTTATCATTGTTTAATCTAAACATTATCCAATCATTTTATTAGGTGAGATTTACCAATTTAATAATTACCATAATAACACATGTATTTTCTTCCATATAATAAAACAATGAAAGATAAACACATACACACAAGTATGATATATATATATCCAAATAAACATTCACATTTTCTTATGCAGCATATAGCTAATTTGTTACAACGGATAGCATAAGAAGTGCTACAACTAGCTCCTCCACCTCAGCCAAAACCCCAGATTGATAAGCTGAGAAAATATGGGGCCACAGATTTATAAGAAGAAGAGAGGATGATGCAGCAGCATTAGAGTTTTGATGGAAGCAATAGAATGGGTATTTGATGGGTTCGAGTGTCCAGAGAAATAAAAAGTCAGGTATTTAGTGTCCCTTCTAAAGGATCATGCCTATGACTAGTGGAAGTAGATTTTATCAAAGTCCCAAACATCAAAACCACCCTAATGGAATTGCTTCAAGGCGGAATTCAACAAGAAATATGTGCCTAGAGTATTTGTTAATGAAAAGAAGAGGGAATTTCAAGACTTAAAGAAATAGAGCATTTCAGTGGCAAAATATGAGATGGAATTCACTAGACTGAGTAAGTATGCAATTAGAGTTATTAGTGATGAGGGAGAAAGGTGTCGTAGATTTGAGAATGGGCTCAATGATGACATTATAAATATGGTTGCTACCCCTTCAACTTGAGGATTTTTCTATACAGGTGTCTTCAGCCATCAGTGTGGAAAAAAGGTCAAAGAGAAAAAAGATAAAAGAGCCACCCTGAAGATTGACAATTAGCATGACTTAGACATCAGATAAAAGGGGGTAGATAGTGCCTAGGTTTTTCTAATCGAGAAGTTTTGGACCAACTTTCTCAGCTAGGCAAGGCCAACAGTTCAGGCTAAAAAGGGTCCATAGCTAGTACACCAGCTTCAGATAACAGGAGATTTATATCTATCATATGTCAATATTGTGGAAGGTCACATGCAGGTGATTGCTGATGGATTACTAAAGCACAATTATGATGCGGATCTACTAAGCACAAATAGAAAGATTGCCCTAGATGAAGAGGTACGGGTGGTGTAGAATCAGTTCAGGTTGAGAATTTCAATTGAGGTAGAGGCAGGGGACGTGGACAAACTAGAAGCGGTAAGGTTGGTCAAAGTGTATCAAATTCAGTGAATAGAGCATAGGGTAGTCGAGCCCCAACCCGACCATATGCCATAATAGCTCGTGAGGAGTAGGATACCCCATATGTCATTATTGGTAAATTTTCTTTTTATGATATTGATTTATTTGCACTTATAGATTCGGGTTCTACACATTCATATTTATGCATGTCACCACCTAGTCAGGGTAACTTGGTAGCAGAGGAATTAGATTATGTTATATTAGTGACAAATCCTTTAGGTCATGGAGTAAAAGTTAGTCGAGTGTATAAAAATAGTCTAATTAAAGTTCATATTGTAGAATTCCCAGCTAATCTGATAGAGTTTCCATCCCATGAGTTTGATACAATATTGGGGATGATTGGTTAACTCAGCATAGAGCAGTGGTGGATTGTCATTATAAGAGTGTGACTTTCAAGAATTTAGGGTAAGATGATGTGATTGTCTTGGGCAAGAATCGACCATATCTTAATAATGTCATTTCTATTAAAAAGGCATGTAAGCTTATCAAAAATGGATGTGAAGCATTTTTGGCACATATTGTAGGTATGAAAAAAGAAGTCTAGATCTCAAAGAGATTCCTACAATCTATGAATATCTAGATATCTTTCCTAAGGCCTTGCCAGGGTTACTACCTGTCAGGTAGATAGAGTTTTCCATAGATATTTTGCCAAGCACATCTCCAATATGGATTACTCCATACAGAATTACACCTGCTGAATTAAAGGAATTAAAAGTGCAGTTGTTAGAAAAAGGATTTATCAGACCTAGTGTCTCACCTTGGGGTGTTCTAGTTCTATTTGTGAAAAAAAGGGATGACACCTTGTTGTTGTGCATTGATTATCGTTAACTAAACAAGATCAGGTTATCGATTAGTTGAAAGAAGTCGGGATATTTTCTAAAATTGAACTTAGATCAGGTTATCACCAATTGAGAATTAAAGAGAGACATTTTGAAAACAACATTTAGGACTCGATATGGTCATTATGAGTTCTTAGAAATGCATTTTGGCCTGATAAATGCCCCAGCAACATTTATAGAACTAATGGATAGAATCTTTAAGCCTTATTTGTACTAGTTCGTGGTAGTGTTCACAGAAGATATCTTGGTGTACTCCAGAAGCAGAGAAGAGCATGATCAACATCTTCGTATAGTTTTTCAGACCTTGAAAAGAATCAATTATATGCGAAGTTGTGGAAATGTGCATTCTATTTGGATGAAGTGGGCTTTCTAGGGCATATTGACTCAGCCAATGGGATTAGAGTCGACTCTAGTAAGGTAGAGGCGATCCTCAATTGGAAACCGCCTCATAATGTGACAGAGGTGGGAAGTTTTCTTGGTTTGGCTAGTTATTATCGGAGGTTCATGAAAGGATTTTCAATGATAGCCTCACCATTAACAAAATTGCGTAGAAAGGAAACTAGATTTGAAACAACAAACCAAAGCCATACTAGTTTTGATGAGTTGAAGAAAATATTGATTGAGGAACCAGTGTTGACACAACCTACTTCGGGAAAGGATTATGTAGTGTATAGTGATGCTTCACTTAATAGTATGGGCTATGTGTTAATGCAAGAAGGCAAAGTGATCGCATATGCTTCCAGACAACTAAAGCCTCATGAAATCAATTATCGGACAAATGATCTGGAACTAGCAGCCATTGTGTTTGCATTGAAAATATGTTGATACTATTTGTGTGGCGAGAAATGTTATATCTATACAAACATAAAATTTTGAAATATTTGCCTTTATAAAAGGAACTCAATTTGATATAGAGGCAATGGCTAGAATTGATCAAAGACTACAATTGTATCATTGATTATCAACCAGGTAAGGCCAATGTGGTAGTTAATGCTTTGAGTAGAAAAACTCTGGCAGGTAAACATTAAAACTTAAATTTGTTAAGTGAACAGGATTAAATAACTAGTAATGAGATAATAAGTAATTTATATATTATTTTGGCAGAATTGCGAATTCAACCCACATTGATCCAACAAGTAAAGGACAATCAGAAGCAAGACACAAAATTAAAGAAAATCTTTGAGTTGGTGAAAAAGGGTGAAAAACTAAATTTTACTATTGAAGCAGACGAGAGTTTAAGGTATAAGGGCAGGTTACGTATGCCAAATATACCATAATTGAAACAAAATATTTTGAAAAAGACTTATAATGTTGTTTGTTCAATGCACTCGAAGAGCAACAAATTGTATCATTACTTCAAGGCATATTACTAGTGGACAAAAATGAAGAGAAATATCACAGAGTATACCATCATATGTTTAACTTGTATGTAAGTGAAGGCTAAGCATTAAGTACCAAATGGATTACTGTAGTCAATTTCAATTTCGGAGTGAAAATGGGAAATAGTTACAATGGATTTTATCTCTAGTTTGCCTTTGACACAAAAGAGGCATGATGTAGTATGGGTAGTGGTAGACTGGCTCACCAAATCAGCTCATTTTCTACTGATCAGGATGGATTATCCACTTAACTATTTGGCAAAGATCTATGTTTATGAGATAATCCGTTTACATGGTGTGCTAGTTTCAATCATTTCAGATCGAGACCCGAGGTTCACTTCACAATTCTGGAAAAGGTTTGCATCAAGCCATGGGTACTTAGCTCAATTTCAGCACAACTTTTGACCCACAAATAGATAGACAATTAGAGAGGGTCATATAGATACTGGAAGATATGTTAAAGAGTCGGTGTGATGGAATTTGAAGGGAGTTGGGATAGACATCTTCCATCGATAGAATTTGCCTACAATAGTAGTCATCAAGCCATTATTGGTATGGCACCATATGAAACTTTGTATAGGAGGAAATGTAGAATGCCTCTATATTGGACCGAACTTAGTGAAAAGAAACTAGTGGGTCCAAAGTTAGTGCAGCAGTTAGAGAAAAAAGTGTTGCTGCTGATAGACAAAAATCATATGGAGATTTTAAAAAGAGGGATATTAAGTATACAATTGTTGACAAAGTGTTCCTAAAAGTCTCACCTTGGAAAAGGATAATTCAATTTGGAAAGAAAGGAAAGTTGAGTCCTAGATTTATTAGACCATACAAGATACTTGAAAATGTAGGTCCCGTGGCATACAGATTAACTCTACCACTAGAGTTAGATAAGATTCACAACATATTCCATGTGTCCATGTTGAGAAGATATCAATTGGAACCATCTCATGTTATATCAGCAAAATCTATAGATATACAACTAATCTGACTTACGGAAAGGAGCCAATATAAATTTTAGCCCATGAAGTGAAGGAGCTATAGAATAAGAAGGTACCATTGGTAAAGGTTCTTTGGAGAAATCATAATTCGAAATAGGCGACTTGGAAAAATGAAGGGGTGATAAAGGCTTAGTATTGAAAATTGTTCAACTCCAATTAAATAAGCAAATTTTGAGGACAAAATTTCTTAAAGAAGGAAAGAATTATAATGCTCGATAATTTAGGTCACGATCGCGGGTGACCTGAATCAGGCACACCGAATTGATTGGGGTCTAAATTTGGACATGAAAGAAAAAAATAAAACGATAATAAAAATGAAAAAAATAATTTGGATATTATTAATTGAGAATTTTAAGGCTCGGAACTAAAATTAAAAACAATAATTTTTTGCTAAACTGAATTTGAATTTATAGCATTTTGACACAAATATTTTTAAGAAGAAATAAAAATGGAATATTCTTTAACTAAGGAAAGGAATAATCTTTGGATTAAAATAAAGTAAGATTGATTTAAATTAATGGAGTAATGAGAGACAAGATTATCTAATTAATCCTAACCACCCACCTAATCTAACTATAAAAGTCAAACTTTTTTGTTTGGCCTTAATTTCTTCTTCTTTCTCATCTTAAGTAAAAATATCTCTTTCATTTTTCTTCCTCCATTGTCGTGACCCTAAGCCCTCCCTTCTTTTTATTTTTCTTTAATTAAAGTCAAGATTTAGATAGGAAAACATAGATTAAAGGAAGATCATCAAGAAAGTGAAACAAAGTAAGCCAAATAAAGGACGCAGAAGGAAGAAAAAAAGAGACAGAGAATGAGAGAGTTTGACTATCTTAAAGATCTACAAATGTAATGTCATATTCTTTGTCTTTTTGCTTTTCTCTTCCTTTTAACTCCCAGTTTGAGGTTAGTTACCATTAAAATTAGTAATTAAGGTTATTATTATATTAAGGGTGGTTAAGGGTTGATTAGTATATTTTATACTTGATTAGTGTTAGCTAAGGATTAATAAGGGATTAGAGGAGTAATTTATGGACCTAAGATAGGATAGAGGTGATTAGAGGTTTGTAAGCTTCATGTTCAAATGTATAACATTAAAGTATAAGGCCTAAATTGAAGTATATGTGTCACTTTGTTGTTAGGCCAAGGAGGTGAGCAATCTTTGGGCCATGATCGAAAAGGAAATAAGGGCAAGAAGAAAGCCAATTATAATGTAGAAAAGGGTAAAGAAAATGGGACTTTTTGCAGTATGTACTTTTGATAAAAATTCAATATGATAAAAGAATGTTAAATGTGATATTATGTGTAATTATGTAAGTAGTTATTGATATTTTGATTGAGTGATGAAATGGTAATTAAGGGATGCCATGAATATGAAAATAAAATTGAGATTATATTAATGATGCATGAAGATAGTGTTAGAGGAGTGCTCTAAAGGCAATCACCTTTAGTACTTATTGCACAAATTTATTTGATTAATAAATTTAGGCTTTTTCATTAATTTGATGTTCATTTGATATATGAATTGATAAGTGATCTTAAATCAATTAATGAAGTCCTTGATACATAACATAGCATGAAGGAAATCATGATGAGATCATAATATTGAAATTTGTATCATGTGTAATTATGTTAGTATTAAAATAATCCTTAGTCATAGCATTAATGAGATGGGGCATTATTAATTCGGATAGACTAGCACATGTTACATTCCTTGATTAGATCGAGTAGTAGATATCATAATCTATAAATATAAGGTGTTTAGAGTTAACATGTGGATGCTTGCTAAGTGTAGCTAAGTACATTGGATGACCAGCTATGAGATAATTATATGGATAATCTATTCAAATGTCAATGATAGTCTCATTATAGCAATGGTGCAAATATCCTTAGACTTGAGGTACTCAAGGATATCTTGAATACTCATTCTGTATTTTGACACTATTCCTTATTGCCTTAGGGAGGTTGCTCATAGGGTGGTGATTGGATATTGCTTGAGGTATTCGAAGGTAATTGGGTAACCAAAAAAGGATACACCACTCCTGATAAAAGAAGTGTATACCTATGGCCTCTTGTCATGGTCATTACTTGGGAATCTCTGGCCGAAGTGGAAATGTCATAAAGATAGTGTTTAATGACATATCTAATAGAGTAATGAGCTTCAAGGACAAGAACTAATATTACTTGGACTATACGTGACTTAGTAAGTCTAGTGGGAGTTGACACATGTCTATACTATGAACCAAGTGGGGTATAGAATGGTGAAAGGAATAATTGCACGAAAATTATCTATGGCAAGGTTCGTAGTCAAACCAATGACTTTTCAGTCAATTGGGGGTCATGATGTGTTGCTAGATACCGCTTATGACTTGCTTAAATTAATTGTTAATTTAAGTGGCCAACATAACTAGGAACCTAATGGGTCACACACATTAAAGATATGGAGAATGAGTAAAATGGTCTTGGATAGGATCCAAAATATGAGAGAATTATTTCATGATGGATCGCGATGAGATCGCACGGGAAAATTTGTTCGAGGGGATCACGGGCCGGTGCGGGATAGGTAGGCTGCTGGCTAGCCTAGCGGGCCAGCTGGGCTGCCCAGCAGTAGCCCGCAGCAGGCCTAGCGTGCTACTGCCGCCCTCCCGTTGGCCAACAGGCAGATTTTGGCCTTAAGTAGGCCAATTATGGCCAATTACTATTCATTCATTTTCCTTTTCTCCATTTTTGAGTTTTCATCTTTTTTTTGAATTTGATTAAAATAGAAAAGACATTAAATGATAGAAAATAGACATGAAAATATTTTTTGTGAAAAAAATATTTTTAAAACACAACAAAAATTCTATTAAGAACACTTTCGAAGCTAACACTTTGAATTTATTCAAACTATTTATTTTGATAGTTTCTTCATTTTTCGCATGGATTATCATTAGAGACATTTCAGTGTGAATTTTTGTGGTTTGCTACAACCCAACAAAGTGAGAATTTGAAGAACAAATAAAAAATTACAAGGTATAATTCTAACCTCTATATTTATATGAATTAGTTTTAATGGCAAAAGTATGATATTTTGTTTTGGATTTTAAAAATTTTATTTTTCTACTACATTTATGAATATGATTCATTCTTTGAAACCCAACAGTGGTATCAAAGCCCCCTTGTGTCCATTAAAATTAATTTTAATTGAAAGTGCAATGAGATTGCATTGTTTTGATGATTTTGGATCAATAGGTTTTGAAAATTTGAAATTAATTTGTAAAATATGTTTTACACATTTTTCTTTCTCTAATCTGATCATGGGATGATTAAGAATTATTATTTTGATTGAAAATTATTATTTTGATTGAAAAATGATTTCAATATGATTCAAATAATTAATTTCGGATTTATTTCAAAAATGCCTAAAATTGTGTTATTCATGAACATGTGCTGTTGTTTGGCTTAAATGATGAGACTGGTTATATTTTTCTTGTAATTTGATTATGAAAAATTATTTAGACATAGAATATATTTATGCCTTTATAATTATCCAATAATTAATTAAAATTTATTTTAATTAATTTTTCAAACAAACACAAAAATGAAACTGTTTTAGCATACCCGGTAGGGCTATTTTGTTTAATATTTTTGTATGTGTTTGTTTTATTTTTCACACCTTGAAATATTTTTTATATAATTACAAATATGTTATTTTGATGTTAGATGCATGCAAAAATTATTTTGCAAGAATTTGAAATTTTAAAAAATTCTAGATGTCGAATTAGTCATTTTGAGCGTCTAAGTGTGTTGGTTCATTTGTCTTAGTAATTTTGGCTTGTGCCAAAAATATTTTGATAAACTTGAGCTAATCTAAAGATGATTAGAATGATGATTTGAAGTTCTAGAAATTTTTAGAATTTTTGGAAATTAATTTTGAATTAATTTAAGTTGTGCAATTGTAATTCCAGTATGACTAGAAATTGGTATGTATATTAAACTTAAATTGTTTAATTTTAACATCATAATATTCTGATTTTAAGGAGAATTAATTTTCAATTATTTCTGAAAATATGGAATTTAATTTAATTTGATTAAATATTGTATTTCACTTTAAAATGACATGCAAAATTAAATTAACCTAAAGAACACATATAACCAATTTCGGTTCAGCGTTGAATCAATTTACAAATTGAAATCTAAAATTATCATTTTTATTTTGTGCATTAGAGAATGCATGTTAGGGGTGTATGAAAAGACATGATGGATGATTATGGACTTAGGCCCAATGTGATTGAGCATGCATGGAATTATTTTGTTTTATGGTAAATAGGGTCTGTGTGTCCCTACCTCTCTTTCTTTCTTATGTATTTCTCTTCTCATCTTACACCCCTCAAATGTAAATTGAGGTTTTCTATAATTTTAAATATATAATTAGATTACATAGGATTAGGATAGAATGAAGATACAAAGGAGCAAGAAGCAAAGGAGGTGGTACCATAAACAAGAAGACTTAGAAATAGGAATTTGACTTCTATTTTGGGTTGTAAATTCATGCATATACATAGGTAAGACCTAGTCAATTTCTCTTTGGCTTAAGAGATTGACTTTAGTATGTCCATAATCATGCCATATAGTTAATATAACTATCTTTATATATCCATGTGATGAATGTATGATATACAAAAGCTTGAAATAATAACTTGATCAGACTTAACAAAGAAATTCCTCGCCAAATAAACAATTAAGTCTTTCGCCTTCCACTAATACTAGGAGAACCATAGTTCTTCTAGAGTTAGGGTTGTTGAGTTGCCTCAAGCTCACTTTATAAGAATATGCTTAATCCATTGAAATTATATTTCATGATTAATGGGTTAGACTTAACCAATATTATTAACTTGTTAGATTTGCGCCAAGGTTAATGTGTATTGGAGATGAAGTTAGGTTTGTATACATTAGATGTACACATATCAAGAGTTGATAGCCCAATGTATGTGCACACATCAATAAGTTGATAGCACAAGATTCAATAGTTGCATGAATAATGCAATTGGTATGGATTAGTGTAGGGTTTTGAAGAATGAATCATATTCTTAAACGCAACGAAAAATAAAATTTTTCAAAACCCAAAACAAAAGATCATACTTATACCATTAAACTAATTTATATAAATGTAAATGTTAAAAATTATACCTTGTAATTTTTATTTGTTCTTCAAATCTTCACTTTGTTGGGTTGTAGCAAACCACAACAATCCATACTAGGATGTCTCTAATGATTATCCACGCGAAGAATGAAGAAGAAACTATCAAGAGAAATGGTTTGAACAAATTCAAAGTGCTAGCTTTGAAAGTGTTCTTGAGAGAATTTTTGTTGTCTTAAAAATATTTTCATGTCTATTTTCAGCCATTTTATGTCTTTTCTATTTGAATCAAATTCAAAAATAAGATGAAAAGTAAAAAATGGAGAAAATAGAAATAAAAATAGTAATTGGCCATAATTGGCCTAATTAAGGCCAAAAACAGCCTTGGCCAACGGATGGGAAGCTGCAGGCACGCTGGGCCTAGTGCGGGCTGCTCCTAGGTAGCCTAACTGGCCTGCAAGGCAGCCCAGCAGCCTGCTTAGCCCACGCGAGCCTGTGACACTCCCGAACGATTTTTCCGTGCGATATCATCGCGATCCATCCAAGACCATTTTACTCATTCTCCATATCTTTAATGTGTGTGACCCATTAGGTTCCTAGTTATGTTGGCCATTTAAATTAACAATTAATTTAAGTAGGTCATGAGCAGTATCTAACAACACATCATGACCTCCAATTGATCAAAAAGTCAGTGGTTTGACTACGAACCTTTCCATAGACAATTTCTATGCAATTATTCCTTTCACCATTTTATACCCCACTTGGTTCAAAGTATGGACATGTGTCAACTCCCACTAGATTGGCTATGTCACGTCTAGTCTAAGTAATGTTAGTTCTTGTCCTTGAGGCTCATTACTCTATTAGATATGTCATTAAAGACTATCTTTATGACATTTCCACTTCGGCCAGAGATTCCTAAGTAATGACCACGACAAGAGGCCATAGGTATACACTCTTTCTATCAAAAGTGTTGAATCCTTTGTTGGTTACCCAATTACCTTCGAATACCTCAAGTTGTATCCAATCACCACCCTATGAGCTACCTCTCTGAGGCAACAAGGAATAGTTTCAAAATACATAATGAATATTCAAGATATCCTTGAGTACCTTAAGTCTAAGGATACTTGCACCATTGCTACGATGATACTATCATTGACATTTGAATAGATTATCCATATGATTGTCTCATAGTTGGTCATCCAATGTACTTAGCTACACTTAGCAAGCATCCACATGTTAACTCTAAACATCTCATGTTTATAGATTATGAGATCTACTCCTCTATCCAATCAAGGAGTATAACATGTGCTAGTCTGTCTGGATTAATAATGTCTCATCTCATTAATCCTATGACTATGGATAATTTTGATACTAACATAATTACACATGATAAGAATCTCAATATCATGATCTCATCATGATTTCCTTCATGCTATGTTATGTATCAATGACTTCATTAATTGATTTAAGATAACTTATCAATTCATATATCAAATGAACATCAAATTAATGAAAAAGCCTTTTATTAATCAAATAAATTTGTACAATAAGTGCTAAAGGTGATTGCCTTTAGAGCACTCCTATAACAAGCTCCCACTTGCACTAAAGCCAATTGCCTTTGTATTTAATTTCATAGGCGAGTACATGAGAATCATATTTCTTTGGGGGAAATGGCTTAGTTAAAGGATCAGCAATATTCTGATCAGTGGGCACTCTTTCTATATTTACATCATTCCTACCAATGATTTCTCTAATCAAATGGTATCTTCTGAGTACATGTTTGGATCTCTGATGAGACCGTGGCTCCTATGCTTGTGCAATGGCTCCATTATTATCACAATACAATTCTATTGGATCAATAATGCTGGGAACCACTCCAAGTTTTGTGATGAATTTCCTTACCCAAACTACTTCCTTTGCTGCAATGTACTCTGCTTCGGTTGTGGAATCAGCAGTCATTTTTTGTTTAGAACTCTTCCAACTAACTGCTCCAGCATTTTGTGTGAATATATAACCTGACTGAGATTTTGAGTCATCCATGTCAGATTGGAAGCTGGCATCGGTATACCTGCTCACAGTAAGATCTCCATCTCCATATACCAAGAATACATCCTTAGTTCTTCTTAAGTACTTAAGGATATTCTTGACAGCCACCCAATTACCCTCACCAGGGTCCGATTGGTATCTACTCGTGACACTCAGAGCATATGATACATCGGGTCTTGTACATATCATAACATACATGATTGATCCTATAGCTAAAGCATATGGAATCAAACTCATGTGTGTCCTCTCATCTTGTGTCTTTGGACACAAACACTTTGAGAGAGTAATCCCATGGGTGATGGGAATATGTCCCCTTTTGGACTACTCCATGCTAAACCTCTTTAACATCTTATCTATGTATGTAAACTGTGAAAGACCAAGCAATCTTTTAGATCTATCTCTATAGATCTTTATCCCTAAAATATAGACTACTTCTTCATGGTCTTTCATAGAGAAATTCTTGGATAACCAAATTTTGACTGAGTGTAAGGTTGAGACATCATTTCCCATTAACAATATGTCATCTACATATAATACAAGAAATATGATTGCACTCCCACTAACCTTCTTGTAAACACAAGGTTCATCCGGATTTTGTAAGAAACTAAACTGTTTGATTGTCTCATCAAACCGAATATTCCAACTCCTGGATGCTTGCTTTAATCTAAATGGATCTTTGAAGCTTACATACCTTTTTGCCATCTTTGGATATGAAACCTTCTGGTTGTGTCATGTACACATCCTCAGTCAGATTTCCATTAAGGCAAGCGGTTTTCACATCCATTTGCCATATCTCATAATCATAATGAGCAGCAATGGCTAGGAGTATCCTTCTGGATTTAAGCATAGCTACTCGGCTAAAAGTTTCATCGTAGTCAATTCCTTATCTTTGACGATAACCTTTAGCAACAAGTCTAGCTTTATAGGTAATCACATTACCATCCATGTCAGTTTTCTTTTTGAAAACCCACTTGCACCCTATAGGCTTTATTCCTTTAGGTGGGTCAACCAAAGTTCATACTTGGTTGTCATACATGGAATCCATTTTTGACTTCATGGCTTGAAGCCATTTGTCAGATTCTAAACTATTCAGAATCTCTTCATAGGTTTTAGGCTCATCATTTTCTATAAGCAATACGTCGTTATGTTCACTAATGAGAAATCAACATCTCTTTGGAACAATACATATCCTACTTGACCTATGAAGCTCTTGTGCTTCAGAAGGTTGAGTCGTTATATCATCTGTATGAGTAACAAGCTCGGGTTTAGGCAGTTGATCAGCATCTGTTTGAGCATCTTGAACTTCCTCAAGTTCAATTTTTCTCCCACTATTTCCTTTTAGAAGGAATTCTCTCTCTAAAAAGGTAACATGTCTTGAAACAAAAACCTTTTGTTCCAAGGGGTGGTAAAATTGATATCCATATGATACTTTTGGATATCCCACAAACAGACATCGGTCAGACTTAGCTTCTAGCTTATCTGATATTGTCCGCTTCACATAAGCAGGACAACCCCAAATTCTCATGTAAGAAAATGTGGACCTCTTGTTATACCTTATCTCATATGGAGTAACATCAACTGACTTTGAAGGAACTCCATTTAATATATAAATGGCAGTCTCTAGTGCATAACCCCAAAAGGATTTAGGCAATTCCGCAAAACTCATCATAGACCTTACCATGTCTAACAAGGTTCGATTTCTTCTTTCAGCCACACCATTGTGTTGTGGCGTGTAAGGTGGAGTCCATTGAGATAAAATCCCATTATCCCTAAGATAATCTAGAAACTCTTAGCTCAAGTATTCACCTCCTCAATCTGATCAAATTGTCTTAATACTTTTGTCAAGTTGTTTCTCTACTTCATTTCTGAATTCTTTGAACTTTTCAAAAGCTTCAGATTTGTATCTCATAAGATACACGTATCCATATCGTGAGTAGTCATCGATAAAAGTAATGAAGTAGATGAAACCACATCTAGCGTGTGTAGATATTGGACCACATACATTTGAATGTATTAAGTCTAAAAGTCCATTAGCACGTTCACCCTTTCCCTTAAAGGGTAATTTAGTCATCTTGCCTAGTAAACAAGATTCACATGTGTCATATGATTCATAATCAAATGACCCCAAACTACCACTTTTGTGTAGCTTAGCCATGCGTTTCTCACTTATATGACCAAGACAACAATGTCATAAATAAGATGATTTCAACATATCTTATTTTTGCCTTTTATTATCATTGATGTTTAAAATTGGATTTTACATATCTAATATGTATATTCCATTGCATAATGTACCATTAGCATAAAGAATTCCATTCAACATAATAGATCAACAATTGTTACTAAAAGGTAAAAGGAAAACATCATTATTTAGACTTGAAATAGAAATAATGTTTTTAGTCAAAGCAGGTACATGATAGCAATTATCCAATTTTAATATAAGCCCACTAGAGAGGGTAAATACATATGTTCCTATAGCTAATGCAACAACCCTTGCTCCATTTCCAACGCATAGGTCTAACTCTCCCTTATTGAGCTGTCTACTATTCCTTAGGCCCTACATATCAGTGCATATATGTGAGCCACAACTGGTATCTAACACCATATATTATTATTGGAAACAATATTAATTTCAATGACAAAAATACCTGAAGTAGATGGGGCATCAGATGTCTTCTTCTTCAAGGACTTCAAGTAAGCCTTGCAGTTTCTCTTCCAATGGCCATCCTTGCCACAATGGAAGCATATCCCTTTTGGAGCAATCTCCTTGGCCTTCTTCTTGGCCACACCTCCCTTAGGCTTCATGGACTTCTTCTTCTTCTTAAGGTTCTTCCTTTTAGAACTTAAAGAGTCCTCCAGCATCACAGCCTTACTATCTTTCTCAACAGATGGCTCAGCTGTTTTAAGCAAGTTAATAAGCTCAAGAATAGTGGTAGAGATTTGGTTCATCCTATAGTTAAGCACAAAATGTGAATAACTATCAGACAAATCGGTTAGAATTAAGTCAATACTTAATTCATGGTCCATCACAAATCCCAAGGTTGCCAACCTCTCAATATAGCCATTCATCTTTAATGCATATTACACTGAAGATGTCCCCTCAACCATCTTAGTGCGGAATAGCAACCTTGAAGTTTCAAATCTTTTGGAACGTGCTTGCTCATCAAAAAGCTCTCTTAGATGATATACTATGCAATTAGCACCCATAGCCTCTTGTTGCTTTTGCAACTCAGCTGACATAGTAGCAAGCATAATGCAGCTTGCCATCTCATTATCACCGAGATGCTTTTGATATGCCTTATGAACATCTTCAGAAGCATTAGCAGCCAGAGATTCCTGAGCAATGACCACGACAAGAGGGCATGGGTATACACTCCTTCTATCAAGAGTGGTGAATCCTTTGTTGGTTACCCAATTACCTTCGAATACCTCAAGTTGTATCCAATCACCACCCTATGAGCTACCTCTCTGAGGCAACAAGGAATAGTGTCAAAATACAGAATCAATATTCAAGATATCCTTGAGTACCTCAAATCTAAGGATACTTGCACCATTGCTATGATGAGACTATCATTGACATTTGAATAGATTATCCATATGATTGTCTCATAGTTGGTCATCCAATGTACTTAGCTACACTTAGCAAGCATCCACATGATAACTCTAAACATCTCATGTTTATAGATTATGAGATCTACTATTCGATCCAATTAAGGAGTGTAACATGTGCTAGTCTGTCTGGATTAATAATGTCACGTCTCATTAATCCTATGACTATGGATAATTTTGATACTAACATAATTACACATGATAAGAATCTCAATATCATGATCTCATCATGATTTCTTTCATGCTATGTTATGTATCAAGGACTTCATTAATTGATTTAAGATCACTTATCAATTCATATATCAAATGAATATCAAATTAATGAAAAAGCATTTCATTAATCAAATAAATTTGTACAATAAGTGCTAAAGGTGATTGCCTTTAGAGCACTCCTCTAACAAGCTCCCACTTGCACTAAAGACAATCGCCTTTGTATTTAATTCCATAGGAGAGTACATGACAATCATATTTCTTTTGGGGAAATGGCTTAGTTAAAGGATCAGCAATATTCGGATCAGTGGGCACTCTTTCTATCTTTACATCATTCCTACCAATGATTTCTCTAATCAAATGGTATCTTCTGAGTACATGTTTGGATCTCTGATGAGACCGTGGCTCCTTTCTTTGTGCAATGGCTCCATTATTATCTCAATACAATTGTATTGGATCAATAATGTCGGGAACCACTCCAAGTTCTATGTTGAATTTCTTTATCCAAACTGCTTCAGAAGCTGCAATGTACTCTGCTTCGGTTGTGGAATCAGCAGTCGTTTCCTGTTTGGAACTCTTCCAACTAACTGCTCCACCATTTAGTGTGAATATATAACCTGACTGAGATTTTGAGTCATCCTTGTCAGATTGGAAGCTGGCATTGGTTTACCCGCTCACAGTAAGATCTCCATCTCCATATACAAAGAATACATCATTAGTTCTTCTTAAGTATTTAAGGATATTCTTGACAGCCACCCAATGACCCTCACCAAGGTCCGATTGGTATCTACTCGTGACACTCAGAGCATATGATACATCGGGTCTTGTACATATCATAGCATACATGATTGATCCTATAGCTGAAGCATATGGAATCAAACTCATGTGTGTCTTCTCATCTTGTGTCTTTGGACACAAAGACTTTGAGAGAGTAATCCCATGGGTCATTGGAATATATCCCCTCTTGGACTGCTCCATGCTAAACCTATTTAGCATCCTATCTATGTATGCAGACTGTGAAAGACCAAGCAATCTTTTAGATCTATCTCTATAGATCTTTATTCCCTAAAATATAAACTGCTTCTCCAAGGTCTTTCATAGAGAAATTCTTGTTAAACCAAATTTTGACTGATTGTAAGGCTGAGACATCATTTCCCATTAACAATATGTCATCTACATATATAACACAAGAAATACGATTGCCCTCCCACTAACCTTCTTGTAAACACAAGGTTCATGCGGATTTTGTAAGAAACCAAACTGTTTGATTGTCTCATCAAACTGAATATTCCAACTCCTGGATGCTTGCTTTAATCCATAAATGGATCTTTGAAGCTTACATACCTTTTTGCCATCTTTGGATATGACACCTTCTGGTTGTGTCATGTACACATCCCCAGTCAGATTTCCATTAAGGAAAGCTATTTTCACATCCATTTTCCATATCTTATAATCATAATGAGTAGCAATGGCTAGGAGTATCCTTATGATTTAAGCATAGCTACTGGTCTAAAAGTTTAATCGTAGTCAATTCCTTGTCTTTAACGATAACCTTTAGCAACAAGTCTAGCTTTATAGGTAATCACATTACCATCCCTGTCAGTTTTCTTTTTGAAAACCCACTTGCACCTTATAGGTTTTATTCCTTCGTAAGGGTCAACCAAAGTCCATACTTGGTTTTCATACATGGAATCCAGTTATGACTTCATGTCTTGAAGCCATTTGTCAGATTCTGAACTATTCAGAAGCTCTTCATAGGTTGTAGGCTCATCATTTTCTATGAGCAATACGTCGTTCTATTCACTAATGAGAAATTCATATCTCTCTGGAACTGTACGTATCCAACTTGACCTACGAAGCTCTTATGCTTCAGAAGGTTGAGCTGTTATATCATTTGTATGAGTAACAAGCTTAGGTTCAGGCAGTTGATCAGCATTTATTTGAGCATCTTGAACTTCCTCAAGTTCAATTTTACTCCCACTATCTCCTTTTAGAAGGAATTCTCTCTCTAAAAAGATAGCATGTCTTGAAACAAAACCTTTTGTTCCAAGGGGTGGTAAAATTGATATCCATATGATGCTTTTGGATATCCTACAAACAGACATCGGTCAGACTTAGCTTCTAGCTTATCTGACATTGTCCGCTTCACAAAAGCATGACACCCCCAAATTCTCATGTAAGAAAATGTGGGCCTCTTGTTATATCATATCTCATATGGAGTAACATCAACTGACTTTGAAGGAACTCCATTTAATATATAAATGGCGGTCTCTAGTGCATAACACCAAAAGGATTTAGGCAATTCTGCAAAACTCATCATAGACCTTACCATGTCTAACAAGGTTTGGTTTCTTCTTTTAGCCACACCATTGTGATGTGGCGTGTAAGGTGGAGTCCATTGAGATAAAATTCCATTATCCCTAAGATAATCTAGAAACTCTTGGCTCAAGTATTCACCTCCTCAATCTGATCGAAGTGTTTTAATACTTTTGCCACATTGTTTCTCTACTTCATTTCTGAATTCTTTGAACTTTTCAAAAGCTTCAGATTTATATCTCATAACATACACGTATCCATATCGTGAGTAGTCATCGATAAAATTAATAAAGTAGATGAAACCACCTCTGGCATGTGTAGACATTGGACCATATACATCTGAATGTATTAAGTCTAAAAGTCCATTAGCATGTTCACCCTTTCCCTTAAAGGGTAAATTAGTCATCTTTCCTAGTAAACAAGATTCACATTTGTCATATGATTCATAATCAAATGACCCCAAACTACCACTTTTGTGTAGCTTAGCCATGTGTTTCTCACTTATATGACCAAGACGACAATGCCATAAATAAGATGATTTCAACATATCTTGTTTTTGCCTTTTTATTATCATTGATATTTAAAATTGGATTTGACATATCTAATATGTATATTCCATTGCATAATGTACCATTAGCATAAAGAATTCCATTCAACATAATAGAACAACAATTGTTACTAAAAGCTAAAAGGAAATCATTTTTATTTAGACTTGAAACATAAATAATGTTTTTAGTCAAAGCAAGTACATAATAGAAATTATCCAAATTTAATATAAGCCCACTAGGGAGGGTCAATACATATGTTCCTATAGCTAATGCAGCAACCCTTGCTCCATTTCCAATGCATAGGTCTGACTCTCCCTTATTGAGTTGTCTACTGTTCCTTAGGCCCTGCATATCAGTGCATATGTGTGAGCCACAATCGGTATCTAATACCCATATATTATTAGTTGAAACAGTATTAATTTCAATGAAAAAAATACCTAAAGTAGATGGGGCATCAGATGCCTTCTTCTTCAAGGACTCCAAATAAGCCTTGCAGTTTCTCTTCCAATGGCCATCCTTGCCACAATGGAAGCATGTCCCTTTTGGAGCAATCTCTTTGGCCTTCTTCTTGGCCACACCTCCCTTAGGCTTCATGGACTTCTTCTTCTTCATAAGGTTCTTCCCTTTAGAACTTGAAGAGTCCACCAGCATCTCAGCCTTACTGTCCTTCTTGACAGATGGCTCAGCTGTTTTAAGCAAGTTAATAAGCTCAGGAATAGCGGTAGAGATTTGTTTCATCCTATAGTTAAGCACAAAATGTGAATAACTATTAGACAAACCAGTTAGAATTAAGTCAATACTTAATTCATGGTCCATCACAAATCCCAAGGTAGCCAACCTCTCAATATAGCCATTCATCTTCAATTCATATTGCACTAAAGATGTCCCCTCAACCATCTTAGTGCGGAAGAGCAACCTCGAAGTTTTGAACCTTTCGGAACATGCTTGTTCATCAAAAAGCTCTCTTAGATGGTATACTATGCAATTAGCATCCATAGCCTCATGTTGCTTTTGCAACTCAGCTGACATAGTAGCAAGCGTAATGGAGCTTATCATCTCACTATCATCGAGATGCTTTTGATATGCCTTCTGAACATCTTCAGAAGCATTAGCAGCAGGGGGTTTAGGGAGTGCCTCATCTAGGACATAGCCAATCTTTTCAGATTTGAGAACTATTCTCAGATTCTTTAGCCAATCCAAAAAATTGGGCCCAGTCAACTTATTTGATTCCATTAGCGATCACAAATTCACACTTGTCATGATGATGATTCTAGCAACCTAAGTGTAAAATAGAACATGTTAAAATGTACATAAAATGCATGTTTATTAGGTCTTTAATAAATCGCATTATGGCTCCCACTATTTTATTGTGAATCCATAGCCCTCACTATGAAACCGAGAGAACTTATATGGAAGTTCTCCTAATGGGTCGATATCCAACAAGCTAAGAATAACCTTGAGGCAACTCAACAAGCTATCCTTAGTTTGGTTGGTAGGTATCTAATCCATACCAATTGCATTATTCATGCAACTATCGAATCTTGTGCTATCAACTTACTATACATTGCGCTATCGACTCTTGATATGTGTACATCTCATGTATACAAACCCAACTTCACCTCCAATACACATTAACCTTGTTGCAAATCCAACAAGTTAATAATTTCGGTTAAGTCTAACCCATTAATCATGAAATCTAATTTTAATGGATTGAACATATTCTTATAGAGTGAGCTTAAGGCAACTCAAGAACCCTAACTCTAGAAGAACTCTGGTTCTCCCCATATTAATGGAAGGCGTGAGACTTAATTGTTTATTTACCGAGGGATTTCTTTGTTAAGACTCATCAAGTTATTATTTCATGCTTTTATATATCACACATTCATTACATTGATATATAAAGATAGTTACATTAACTATATGGCATGATTATGGACATACTAAAGTCAATCTCTTGAGCCAAAGAGAAATTGACTAGGTCTCACCTAGGTATATGCATGAATTTACAACCCAAAATAGAAATTGACTAGGTCTCACCTAAGTCTTCTTGTTTATGGTACCATCTCCTTTGCTTCTTACTCCTTTGTATCTTCATTCTATCCTAATCCTATGTAATCTAATTACATATTTCAAATTATAGAAAACCTTAATTTACATTTAAGGGGAGTAAGATGAGAAGAGAAATACATAAGAAAGAAAAAGAGGTAGGGACACGTAGGTCTTATTTACCATAAAACAAAATAATTTCATGCATGCTCAATCACATTGGGCCTAAGTCCATAATCATCCATCATGTCTTTTCATACACCCCTAACATGCATTCTCTAATGCACAAAATAAAAATTACAATTTTGGATTTCAATTTGTAAATCGATTCAACATTTAAATCGAAATTGCCTATATGTGTTCTTTCGGTTAATTTAATTTTGTATGTAATTTTAAAGTGAAAGTTAATATTTAATCAAATTAAATTAAATTCCATATTTCCAGAATATTATGATGTTAAAATTAAACAATTTAATTTTAATATACATGCCAATTTCTAGTCATTCTAGAATTACAATTGCACAACTTAAATTAATTCAAAATTAGTTTCCAAATATTCTAAAAATTTTCAGAACATCAAATCACCATTCTAATTATCTTTAGGTCAGCTCAAGTTCATCAAAATAGTTTTGGCACAAGCCAAAATTACTACACAAACGAACCAAGACACTTAGACGCTCAAAATGACTAATTCGATATCTAGAATTTTTAAAATTTCAAAGGCTTGAAAATTAATTTTGGCATAAATATAACATAAAAATAACGTATTTTTAATCACATAAAAATTATTTCAAGGTGCTGAAAATAAAATAAACACGTACAAAAAAAATCAACTAAAACATCCCTACCGGATGTGCTAAAACAGTCTCGTTTTGTGTTTGTTTGAAAAATTAATTAAAATAATTTTTCAATTTATTATTGTACACTTCCAGAGGCATAAACATATTCTCAATATGTCTAAATAAGTTTTTCATAATTAAATTATAAGAAAAATGTAACCAGCCCCATCAATTAAGTCAAACAACAATGCATGTTCATAAAAATGCAATTTTAGGCATTTTTGAAATAAATCTGAAATTAATTATTTGAATCATATTCAAATCATTTTTCAAACAAAATAATCATTCTTAATCATCCCATGATTAGATTAATGAAAGAAAAATATGTAAATTATATTTTACAAATTAATTTCAATTTTTCAAAACCTATTGATCCAAAATCATCAATAACATGCAATCCCATTGCATTTTCAATTAAAATTAATTTTAATGGATACAAGGAGCCTTTGATACTAATGTAGGGTTTTGAAAAATGAATCATATTCATAAATGCAATGAAAAATAAAATTTTTAAAAATCCAAAACAAAAGATCATACTTGTACCATTAAAACTAATTTATATAAATGTAAATGTTAAAAATTATACCTTGTAATTTTTATTTGTTCTTCAAATCTTCACATTGTTGGGTTGTAGCAAATCACAACAATCCACACTATGATGTCTCTAATGATAATCCATGCGAAGAATGAAGAAGAAACTATCAAGAGAAATGGTTTGAATAAATTCAAAGTGGTAGCTTTGAAAGTGTTCTTGAGAGAATTTTTGTTGCGTCTTAAAAATATTTTTTTTACAAAAAATATTTTCATGTCTATTTTCCGCCATTTGATGTCTTTTCTATTTGAATCAAATTCAAAAATAAGATGAAAAGTCAAAAATGGAGAAAATGGAAACAAAAATAGTAATTGGCCATAATTGGCCTAATTAAGGACAAAAACAGTCGTTGGCCAATGGATGGGAAGCTGCAGGCGCGCTGAGCCTGCTGTGGGCTGCTGCTGGGCAGCTCAGCTGGCCCACAAGGCGGACAAGCAGCCTGCCTAGCCCACGCGGACCCGTGACACTCCCGAACGATTTTTCCGTGCGATCTTATCGCGATCCATCCTAGAATAATTCTCTCATATTTTGGAACCTATCCAAGACCATTTTACTCAGTCTCCATATCTTCAATGCATATGACCCATTAGGTTCCCGGTTATGTTGGTCACTTAAATTAACAATTAATCTAAGCAGGTCATGAGCGGTATCTCGCAACATATCATGACCCCCAATTGATCGAAAAGTCAGTGTTTTCACTACGAATCTTTCCATAGACAATTTCTGTGCAATTATTCCTTTCACCATTCTATACCCCACTTGGTTCAGAGTATGGACATGTGTCAACACCCACTAGACTGACTACGTCATGTCTAGTCTAAGTAATGTTAGTTCTTGTCCTTGAGGCTCATTACTCTATTAGATATGTCATTGAAGACTATCTTTATGACATTTCCACTCTAGCCAGAGATTCCTGAGTAATGACCACGACAAGAGGCCATGGGTATACGCTCCTTCTATCAAGAGTGGTGAATCCTTTGTTGGTTACCCAATTACCTTTGAATACCTTAAGCTATATCCAATTACCACCCTATGAGCTACCTCTCTAAGGCAACAAGGAATAGTGTCAAAATACAGAATCAATATTCAAGATATCCTTGAGTACCTCAAGTCTAAAGATACTTGCACCATTGCTATGATGAGACTATCATTGACATTTGAATAGATTATCCATATGATTGTCTCATAGTTGGTCATCCAATATACTTAGCTACACTTAGCAAACATCCACATGTTAACTCTAAACATCTCATGTTTATAGATTATGAGATATACTATTCGATCCAATCAAGAAGTGTAACATGTGCTACTCTGTCTGGATTAATAATGTCCCGTCTCATTAATCCTATGACTAAGGATAATTTTGATACTAACATAATTACACCTGATAAGAATCTCAATATCATGATCTCATCATGATTTCCTTCATGCTATGTTATGTATCAAGGACTTCATTAATTGATTTAAGATCACTTATCAATTCATATATCAAATGAACATCAAATTAATTAAAAAGCCTTTTTATTAATCAAATAAATTTGTACAATAAGTGCTAAAGGTGATTGCCTTTAGAGCACTCCTCTAACAATTGTTATGCTCTCAAGAAGGCTGAAAAGAATTGTTGAGAAAAGAATGGACAACTCTAGAAAATTCGAGCAAAGAAACCTCAATGACTCACAAAGAAGTAAAGAGGAGGCAAAGTGCTATGAATGTGGGAAGAAAGGGTATATTAAACTGGAATATCCAAGGCTCAAGAAGCACAAGAGCAAATACCAAAGAGACAATGGGGAGAAAGGCCACAAAGCCACATGGGATGACGAAAGCTCTTCAAGTGAAAAATATGACAATGAAAGTGAAGAGGTCAACCTATGCTTCATGGCTATAGAGGATCACATCTCGGATAAGGTATGCCTCAATTCCACGATAAAAAAAATGCTTGGCTAGTTGATAGTGGATGCTTAAGGCATACGACCGAAGATAAAGAACTTTTCAATGAAATCAAAAGTATTGATGGAGGTAAAGTTACCTTTGGAAACAATGATAAGGGTAAGGTAATTGGCATTGGCTCTATTGGTATTAATGACACTACTTTCATTAAAGATGCCTTACTTGTTGATGGCTTAAAACATAACTTGTTAAGTGTAAGTCAATTATGTGATATGGGAAACAAAGTAATTTTTACTTCCAACAAATGTCTTGTAACCTCTATTGATGTCCAAGAGATATTTAAAGGAAATAGAGATGTCAATACCTACATAATAGACTTACACAAAATATCTAACCTTTCCTCTAAGTGTCTTGTATAAAAGGCTTGGTCATGCAAGCATGGATTTAATTCAAAGCCTCAGCAAAGGAGAGCTGGTAAAGGGAATGCCAAAAGTCAAATTTGAAAAAGATAAGACATGTGAACCTTGCCAAAGAGGAAAACAACACAAGTCATCCTTCAAATCTAAAAATATTGTAAGTACCTCAAAACCTCTACAACTCCTACATCTAGATCTTTTTGGACCTACTAGAATTGCAAGCTTAAGAGGTAAACACTATGCCTTTATCATCGTCGATGACTACTCTAGATTTACTTGGATAATTTTCTTAGCTCAAAAGAGTGATGCCTTTGAAACTTTCAGAAACTTTGCTAAAAGAGTTCAAAATGAAAAAGGATATTGTATTTCAAAAATAAGAAGTGATCATGGCAAAGAATTTGAAAATGAAAACTTTGAAAATTTTTGTCTAGAACATGGCATTTCATAGAATTTTTTATCTACTAGGAAATCTCAACAAAATGGGGTAGTCGAAAGGAAAAATCGAACTTTAATTGAAATGGCTCGAACAATGCTCAATGAGTATGGTTTACCAACTTACTTTTGGGCCGAAGCCACAAATACTGCATGTTATATTTCAAATCAAGTTTTCAAAAGACTTCTCTTAAACAAAACTTCATTTGAGCTATGGAATGGAAGAAAGCCCATGATATCATTCTTTAGAGTATTTGGATGCAAGTGTTTCATATTGAATACCAAAGACAACCTTGGAAAATTTGCCTCTAAATCTGATGAGAGTATCTTTTTAGGATACTCTACAACTAGCAAAGCATATAGAGTATTTAATAAAAAGTCATTAACTGTTGAAGAATCTATGCATGTTGTTTTTGATGAATCTGGTAAGCTTGATCTTGTAAAAGGTAGTGTTCTTGATGATGTTGTAGGTACCATGGAAAGACTTGATCTTGAAAATGAAAGAGAAAAAAATGATCAAGAAAATTCACATCAAGATGATTCTCTACCTCCAAATCAAGAGGAAAACAGGCAAGAGCTCCCAAAGGAATGGAGATTGACAAAAGATCACCCCAAAGAGCAAATCATTGGTGATCCTATAAGGGGGAGTAAGTACTAGATCTCATCTCAAACATTTAGTTTCTGATCTTGTCTTTGTTTCTCAAATTGAGCCTAAAAATATTGATCAGAATCTTAATGATGAAAGTTTGGTGATTGTTATGCAAGAGGAACTCAACCAATTTGAGAGAAGTAAGGTATGGACCTTAGTACCTAAACCCAATGAGCATCAAATCATTGGAAGCAAATGGGTATTTAGAAAAAAACTAGATGAACAAGGTTCAATAACTAGGAATATGATGAGACCTATGCTCTTGTAGCTAGATTAGAAGCCATAAGAATACTTTTAGCATATGCATGTAAAAAGTGACTTTTTAAATGGCTTTATAGAAGAATAAGTTTATGTAGAACAACCACCAGGTTTTGAAAGCTATGATTTGCCCAACCATGTATTTAAACTTTCAGAAGCTTTATATGGTTTGAAACAAGCCCCAAGAGCTTGGTATGAAAGACTAAGTTCTTTTCTCTTAGAAAATAATTTTACAAAGGGGAATGTTGACATTACATTATTCATTAAAAAGCATAAGCATGATACTCTAATTGTTTAAATTTATGTTGATGACATCATATTTGGGTCTACTAATGAATTGCTTTGCCAAGAATTTGCTAAGTGTATGACTAGGGAATTTGAAATGAGCATGATGGGTGAGCTAAAATTCTTCCTCATTCTACAAATAAAACAAGGCAATGAGGGCATATTCATCAACCAATCCAAATATGCCAAAGACTTACTTAAGAAATTTGGAATGGAAGGATGCAAAAATGCCAAGACTCGAATGAGTACATCAACAAAATTGGACAAGGATGAAAGGGGTAAGAGCATTAATGAAAAGCTCTATAGAGGTATGATCGAATCGCTTTTATATCTTACTGCCTATAGACCCGATATAATGTATAGTGTAGTGCTCGCTTTCAGTCATGTCCTAAAGAGTCACATTTAAATGCAGTAAAAAGAATTTTAAAATATTTACATGGCTCATTGCATCTAGGTTTATGGTATTCTAGAAATTCATCCTTTCACATAATAGGATATTCAGATGCTAATTATGCTAGAAGTCTTTTAGATAGAAAAAGTACTTCAGGTACTTGTCACTTTATTGGAGAATGCTTAGTTTCATGGTTTTGCAAAAAACAAGTTTCAGTTGCTCTTTCTACCGCTGAGGCGGAGTATGTGGCAGCAGGATGTTGTTGTACACAAATTCTTTGGATGAAACAACAACTTAAGGATTATGATCATAGTATGGACCATATACCTATTAGATGTGACAATACAAGTGCTATAAATCTTTCCAAGAATCCCATTCAACACTCTAGAAGTAAGCATATTGACATAAGACATTATTTTATTAGAGATCATATTCAATATGGAGATGTTGTATTGGAATTTATAAGCACAAACAATCAATTGGCAGACATCTTCACTAAGTCTCTAAATGAGAAAAGATTTAATTGTATAAGAAGAGAGCTTGGTATGATTGATGGATTAACTTTATGATTGCCAAAATTGTCGAACCTTGATTGATAATCTTGTGTTTTTGTCTCATCTTTTTAGGTATGAAGTAGCTAACTTGATAGAAATATATGTTATAAGGGTTAGAAGCACCTTAGAAATGCTTTAGTCTTGTTTTAGACTTAGTTTTATTTAATGAGAATTTTAGGCAATTCACGCCTGTGACATATATTCACGGCTGTGATCATAATCGTCAA
The DNA here is from genome assembly GCA_023653625.1 of Triadica sebifera. NCBI lineage: Eukaryota > Viridiplantae > Streptophyta > Magnoliopsida > Malpighiales > Euphorbiaceae > Triadica > Triadica sebifera. The sequence continues at coordinate 19,372,898 of CM042900.1, forward strand.
AAGCTTCAGTAGCTTTCACGCCTTGATTCACGACATGCTTCACGATTGAAGGTAGTGAAGACTATGTTTCACGCCCATAACCGTTTTCTATCACCCCCGTGAAACCCTTTGTTCATGCCCGTGACGCTTATTCATGATCGTGAACATTACACTTTGTCTTACGCTTACAGAAGCATTCACGCTTTGTCTTACGCTTTGTCTCATGATCACAAGTAGTGAAGATTGTACTTCATGACCGTGACTCATTTGTCACCACCATGATATTTCATCATTCACGACTAGCAACATACACCATCTATAAATACCTTCCAAATCTGTTTTCATCATCAGAAATCAAAACACTCTAGGTTTATTCCAAAATCCCATAAATTTTTCTCTCTTCAAAAAATATTTTTACAATAAAAAATGGAACCCGGCTCTTCCAAAGGTACTAGAAAGAAGTCTCATGCTCTAAGAAGGTACACGGACTACCTTCTAAATATTATTCCAGAGCACTATCATCTAAGATACTTAATTCTCAAGCAAAGACCACTCCTTTCCTCTCGATCATTTGAGTGGCAAACTATCAGAACACTTGGTCTCGAGACAAGCATGATGGAAAAACTCTAGGCTTGTCATCTGAAAGATTTTGTTGATATCCATCAACCGATGCTGAGGGAACCAACTCTCGAGTTCCTTAGCACCCTACAAGTCTCTCCCACCGGCACGGTAAAATTCCAACTTTGCAAGCATCCGAACACCCTCACTACCACAGAGTTTGGTGACATGTTCAACCTTCCCTCTGATAGTATCCTTAATGAGAGTGAGGTGGAGTTCTATGTTACTCAGGCATGGACTCATTTTGGGCTCAACTATAGTTGGGTTCGATCACCAGTGCACAAGTACTTGCATAGGTTTCTAACCTATAGCATTTTTTCCGAAGGAGACAGCAACGGATCGATTCGGAAATCCAAGCTCTTTTCTTCTGGAGATGGCCCGAAAAGGCCTAACAATGGCTTTATCTCGATGGTTTGCAAACCATATACTGCCTATTGCCACAAAGCCCTCCAGAGACATTTTGATTGGTGGGTACGTGACTCACCTTGCTATAAAGCTTGGGTATTTGAAGCTAGAGGAGCACCACTTCAACCTTAGACTAGCACATCCTTGAGACCGACTAGACGTCAAGTAGTTTAACAAAATGAGAGCGGTGGTTGGCATAGTTCATGAGAACAACATCTACTACCGTTTCACCAACACAGTTGGAGAGATTATTTGGGAGGACAACAATTCAGACAACTTCAAAGTTGGCCTCAAAAGAATCCAATAGAGGAAGAGAGTTCGAGTTGAGACAGCGACCTCAGGGGTTGAGCAGGAAATTGGACAATCATTTGCCTCCACACCGAACTTGGCTCAGCAAGTGGTTGATCTATTAACACCACGTTTTGACCAATTGTAGGCTTCGATGGATGAGAGGTTATAGAACCTCAAGGATTTCATAGAGTCTCGCATGAAGAGCCTCGAGGCGGAAGTAGCTCACCTTAGAGATGGGATGTCTAGCTCCAAATCTAGCTAGACTATATTTTCGCTATGTTAATTTCTAACATGTTTGATGTAGGACTTTAAATCACTTTTTAAAACCTTGTATTTTTCTTTTAATATTAATATAATTGCATTAGTTTTCCCTTACGATTTATCTTTTTGTTATTTTTTTTTGTTGATGACAAAAGGGGGAGAACCTAGCAATATATTATATTTAAATTTAAATGCAACATATTTGAAATACTTATTTGAATCAAATGAATATGCAAGTATGCAAATGAGTTGATATACCTTGAATATACCTTAAGTATACTTTGCATATACCTTGATGCAAGTTACATGAATGAATATGCTTGATATACTTTGAATATACCTTAAATATACTTTGCACATACTTAACTAGTTTTATATAAAAATTTGGTATACATTGGATATACCTTGCATATAACTTGCATATACCTAAACTAGGAAGCATATATCCATGCTATACTTCATCATTATTTACAATTCTTGCACTTCAGTAATTTTTTATCTTAAGCATCTTTTGAGGGGGAGACTTCTCAAAAGCACAAATTGCTAGATTATTTGTCACCATCAAAAAGGGAAGATTGTTGAACCTTAAGGGGCATTTCCGTCTTTTTGATGCTAACAAATAAAATAGCAATGATGTATTTAACATACTTGTTTTCTAAGTTTATTGAACAGGGTATGGAACATGATAGCAATAATGGAGAACGGAAGACTAACCTTAAAAAGACAAAAAATGAAGAAATAACATGTTCAAGCCTGTGACTTTTTATGTCACGCCCGTGATGAAGCTTAGCACCAACTATCCAACATTTAAAGTTCACGACCATGAAAAATGATAGCAACCGTGAATGATCGTATTAGTCACGCCCGTGAAAGAAAGTCACGCCCATGAGAAAACATGTCAAATTCCTTTAGAGAGCTTCACGGCCAGAGTGACTACTTGGACCACAACTAGGAAGGATGTTCATGCCCATGAAAGAATAATGTCACGCCCGTGATTAAACATTTCAAATCCTTCCAGAATGCTTCACGGTCGAAGTCACAACTCAAGTCACGGTTTAGAAGAACAATCACAATCGTGACACACTTATTCACGATTGTGAAAGATGAAAGGGAAATATGTCAGGCATGAAATTAAGATTTGGTGCAACGAATATTCACATTAAATGCAACCAAACGACTATAATTCATCATAGAAGTATAAATTCAAGTCATTTATAAATCCAGAATAAGAGAATAGCTAATACTTCAAATCAAAATCTTGTTGTTACCATTTGTGCATTTAATACTTTCAAAACAAACATTAATTCTCTATAAAAATATTTTTGCTCATTATTTTCTGAGCATTATAGATTTGTGAGTGTTTCTCTTTGTAATCTACTACTCAAGTGAGTTTGGGTATATTGGATTAAGAGTAGAACACTTGTAAGAGTTATTTGTATGAGCCTTTAAAACACAAGGAATTGGTTTATTGTGTGAGTCATTAAAACACAAGGGATTTCTGGGTTAGGTGTGATCCATTGTTAGAAACACCATAGTGAGAGTGAGCTTGTAAAACTCCATTGTAATACTTAGTATGTTAGTGAAACTCCCAATTGAGATTGGGGAGAGGAGTAGGGTTTGTTAACACTCGAACCTCTATAAAATTTCTTGTGTCATATCTTTCTATCCCTACTCTACTTAACTTTTCTTTCCGCACTTAAAAGTTAAGAAATTTTTAATGTCCAATTCAACCCCCTTTCTTGGTTCAATATCTGGGCAACACAAGTGTCATAATCAACATTAATATATAATTGTCATCACTGAAATCAATGCATATGTGTCACCACAGGCATTAATAAGAATATTATCACCGACATTAATAAGAATATTATCACCGACATTAATAGACTCATGATTGTCATGCCAAACTATCCGAAACTCTAGTTCTAGACTAGGTGCTCTAGGACTTAATTAATGTCACTGTAAAATTTATAACTCTTTAAGTCACTCATTTCATGGGTTTAATGACTCAATTAATCACATAATTATTAAAATCCACATTATTTTACATATTAAATTTTTCACTTCATATTCTGCCATGTTATTGGTAAATTTCATATTATGTATTTGATCTCAGTTTTGGTCCTATTAAAGTCCAAATTAGATTAAATGGTGTTCTGGAGATTTATATCTCTAGATCTTAATTTTAATTTCAATTTGAATCAATTAATTCTAAGTTCTGTAGTAAAAGTTATAGCTAATTGAACACTGACTATTCAATGCAAATTCTACCTAGAATTTCAGGGCATATTTTAGGTCCAACATTCATACCAATTTTTAACATAATTCCCATCAAAATCAGGTCTCATGTTCTTCATAAAAGTTTTATCCTTATGTCTTAACTTTCAAATCCAACAAAGAACACATTAATCGGAATTCCATATCTTAATTTATAACAATATATGTACTGGCCACTTCATAGAATCCAACAAAGAATACACACAATCACCTAACTCAATTTTTACCAAATATAATCATAAATCTAGCATACATACATCTCCAGAATTTTATTACAAAATACTATGTATTTACAATTATTTACATATCAAATACTCAAATCATGCAACTTAACGATAAAATATATGTTGTTGCCTTAGTCTTTCTTCTCTTTTACTCTCTATATCTATTTTTCTTTTCCTTTGTTCATTTGAACTTGTTCTTTTTCAATTTGAGCTCCTAAAATACATAAGAAATATTATTAGTAACCTTTTTTTTATTTTTATCAAACCCTCTTTAGACCTTAAACTCTCTCTCTCTCTCTCTCTCTCTCATAACATGCTCTAATCACTATTTTTCTTTAGAGAAAATATGGAAGAGAAGAAAAAAAACTACCTTACATTCACTTCTTTGATTCCATGGCCGAACCTTAAGTTTTTTTTCTCTTTTTTTTTTCTTGCTTATTTCCTAGTTTCAAGCCTTTCACTAACTTCCTCTCACTTCCTTGAGCATGAAAGTACCATTTTTCATATCTTTCTCTCTCTCCTTCACACTTTATTTCTCTTCAAAAGGTTTGGTTACGGAGGAAGGATGGATGAACGTGGGATACAAACTAAGTGTAGAAATTTGTTTTTAATTCAACAATCTATAGCTTACCAACTAAAGTATATGTTTCAAACAACTTGTCTTACCCTACACAAACAATACAAATAGTGAACGAATTGGTACGGAGGCAACAATCCAACTTATTACTAATTTATCCACACAAAGCCATGGCTTATGCTGAGGATTAGGTTGATGATTATCTAGAAATTTGACGGAACTTCCTCACTGCTGTCAATATGGTGATCAAATGCATTCTCTATTAAAATAGGCCCAAAATGTGACTTCCATAATAAATAATTGTTCGACGATAACTTAATGGGCCATTGATTCTGCATATATATAATTTTAATTAATTCTGGACATTTTTTTTTATTTTTTTTGAAATGGAGCTGCACACCGGTCATTGTAGGTCAAGAACCGAATCAAGAAATGAAGTGTGGAAATTGCTGGGTGAAGGGATATTTTGCTGGAACGCTAAATTCTCATGTTTGTACTTCAAGTATACAAGAACCAATCAACCAAGGCCTTTTAGATCCAAATGTGGAATTTAGGGTCAGTATACTCTTCTCCTATGTTCTATCCGTCCGCTTGAGAATTTAAGTTTATAATTTTTTTTTTGATAAATTATTAATTTGGCTCTTGAACTTTTATATGGTGATAAATTTGAAATAAAATCAACATTTTTATCAAATTAACATGTACCTTTTAATTTACAATAATTTTATCTCATTTTATCCCCAAGCACTTTTCTTTATCTTTTTTTTCCCAACATTATTTTATTAAGATTTTTTATTACAATCTGAGTGTGAAAAACTAAAATACAATTTATTTAACATTTATTTGATAAATACTGTTGAAAATAATAAATTTCTGATAATAACTTCTCTTTTGGTGTCAGCAATAACATGTAAGAAAATCTTAATAACTTAATTTTCATTAATATAACAAGATATATATATATATATATATATAATAACACATTCTTACTGTCAAATAATAATAATAATAACACATATTTTTCTTATACAAGTGATTTTGGTAATTAACTGCGCCCAACTTGGTGCTGCCCTCGCCGCCAGCAACACCACGAACAAACATCTTTCAAAAAGCAAAGAGAAACTAACTCAAATGAGCGGTGGCCGGATGATTCATCATCTACTACGCATACCCATTTGTCGGCGTCGCCTTTTCTCTTCAATTTTTGGCTCCAGCAGAGCACTCACATCTTCAACAAACAAACTTGCTGATGCAAACACTCTTCAATTTCACAAAACCTATAGTTCACTTAGTTACTGCCTAAAACAGCCCACTTCTACTTCTCGGCTCTTGAGCACCACCTCCACCTATTCTAATAATAAAGAGCATGGCAGCGGCGAAGAAGAGCTATTCCAGGGTAAATATATTATTATTATTATTATTATTATTATTGGTTGAAGTATCTCTACACCAGCGTCAAATATCGGTGTTCCTCTCTGTTAAAATTCATTGAAGCTTCTATGATTGGTGTTTACTTTGGGAGCCGCTTGCTTTTGCTAGCTTTTTTATGATTATAAGCTGTTCGTCACTTTGCAATTTAAGTGTTTGATAGAAGTTCTATATTTTTCTTAATTATTAATCTCACAAGACTCAAATGTGCCATACCCTTTATTTACCTTTTTTGGTTATGTTGACATGTTTAATTTATGAATATTTTGGGTAGTGGAGTGGAAAAATAGATATATTAGGCATCGTTTGTCACTTTTTTTTTCTTTTCGGGTAATTGGAAATTTTTAGTTTTCATCTTATGAATAGATGGTTAGTAATGAAACCACCACCAGCCCATTTTTATCACCTGAATATCATATTGACATTGTACCATCTCTCCCCTTCCTTCTGTCACAATAAATGTAAAATTTTGGTGTTAATTATCCCGCATTAAATCCTTTTGTTTTATTCATATTTTACAAGGAAATTGTGCTATTAGTTTTAATCTTTTGAAGCTTTTCTAATAGACTCAACATAAAATAGTGTTTCCTTCTTTTCAATTTTGCAGATGAAACAACTGAGGAGGATGAAACTGATGGCTGGGAAGAGGAGGAGGAGGTGGAGCCCAAGGTATGGATTATTTACTTGAATGATCTTGTTCCTTGGCTTAAAAAGTTGGCTATTCAAATTTGGTCATTGCTGATTTAGATCATTTATTTAAAAATGTAGCTCGGTGATGGTGGGGATGGTGGTGGGGTTGTGCTGCAAGGTGTCCCCTGGGGTGAACGGGCTCTCTCTATTGCCCGTGAGGTCTTGTTGCAATTTGGTGATGACGTTGAACTCTATGCTTTCAAGACTACTGATCGTGGATATGTTTACGTACGACTAGATAAACTGTCAAATGAGTAAGGTTTTACTCCCTTGTTCAATTCTTCTGCAACTTGGGTGGCTAATTAAATTTCTATTTCTCAATTTAAATGGAGCTGATTTTTGTCTGCTGACAAAGGTTTATTATTGGAATTTAAATATGTCTAGCAGACTCCCATTCTAATCAGGTTTTATTGTTTGTTATAGTTGTTATCAATATATTAAATAGTCTAGCTTGTGTTAATCTGTTACTTTTTGAAAGGATAAACTTTGTGATGAGCAAACCACAACTTCTTTCTGTAGTCATATATGCATAGTTTGTCTCAGCTTATATGGATTATTTACTCCTGATATATTGCTTCACCAGATATGGGTGTCCCAGCATGGAGGAGCTTGAAAGCTACTGTCAAGAATACAAGAAAAGATTGGAGGAAGTTGGAGCACTTGGAGAAATACCTGATGATTTGGCCCTTGAGGTAGTTAGTGGTTGATTCTTCTTCCTTTCTGTTCCTTACACAAGGTTCTAATCATCTTGATATTGACTTTTTGATACAAACATTATTCCTGCCCGGAGGTATCATCTCCTGGTGCAGAAAGGATACTGAAGGTACCAGGTGATATAAATCGTTTCAAAGACAAGCCCATGAGAGTATTCTATGTAGAAGGTGCAGAGTCTAATGGTCTGGAAAAGACCGGTGTATTTTTTGTGGAGTCCATTGAAACAGAATCAGAAAACTGTGTATGGAAGTTGGCAGATGTGAAGGAAAACCGGGACCCTGAAAACAAAGGTAGACCTTTAAGCCGTAAAAGGAGAGACTGGAGGTTAAAGTTGCCTTTCTCAATACATAGACGGGTAACATTGTATCTTGAATTTTGAAATGTGACTGTCACTTATTACATTGTCTTTCCTAAACACTCTTCGTTGTTCTAAAGTTTGATTATGGAGAAATTTTCTATGGCATTAGAGAAGAATCATTGCACTTATGCAGTTCAAATGGATACTCCACAGATTAAAATTGTGATCTGGCTACTTGTGCTAGTTTCATGCTCTCTACATTGATTGAGGAGAAATTCAAGTATAGTTTTGTTATGAATGCTTCGGCATTAAATATTGGCTGTAATGTTGTAGCGAGTTACATAAGTCCCTTAATTCTATTCTCATTCCTGGCAACTTTCTTTTTCGTTGTAAAAGAGGTATATACTAAATTAACTTCGTTTGACGTGCTAAACATTCTTTGGTATACAATCACAGTGTCAAACTCAGGCTTTGATCTCCTTTGTTTTTATAAAGGCAGAATAAACTAATTCTATCGTTAACTTCAGATTTCTCACTTGAATTTTGGTACCTATTTAGTACTCCATAATGACAACACGTTTTTGTCAATATCAAAGCACATCCTTCTGCCATGAGCCAAGTACTTGCTTTTCTTGTTGCCAGAGATAGTAGTGCTGTTTTTAACTGGAAGTTTTGTTTGTATGTTTAGTTCCATTTTTTTGACTGACGGTTGGCTAATTCTTCATTCCTCCCAACTTTTTGGTAAATAAGGCGAACCAGTAAATTTAACCCTAATGTTTCCTTGCTCTACATTACTTTATCATAGGATTAGAATATATGTAGGCTATGTAGCGTACTTTTACCATAAAAAATGACCATATAATCTTAGTTTATCATTATATGGTTGAATAGTATTGTCCAAACACAGCACAACTTTATAGGCCTTGGGCCAAATCAATGTGGTTGGTTATAAAGGGTGAATATATGATAGGACAGAAATATAAGAGTATCCATTATAAAGAAGACAATCTATATAAATTTTCTTACTGGCAGATTACAAGAGGTGAACTGTTTAAGTATGCAATTATGCATTTGATTGCAGCCATTGTTATTTCTGTATTTTCATTGTTTACTTGACATCAAGGTTGAATATACTTTTCAACTAGTCTGGAGTTTTTATGATTAAAATATGTTAAGTTCACCTTAAAATATATTTTGAATTCATGTTCATACAGTAATTCCTATGTTGAAGCACAGCAAAGGCCAGTTGATGCACAGGCGTAATTGTTTGGCTGAAAATGAGGTTACACCAACCTTGTAAGAGTTATGTAATGACATTTGCATTCAGAATCTGAAAATCGTAACTTATAATTTAAAAATGAGGGTTTTGCCTCCCTGTACATAATAGTAAAATCACAACAATAGGTGGTTGGAGAACAGTTGACATGAAATAAGAGAGTAGGTAGCATTTTACTATACATCAAGAATAACATAAAGTTCATCGAAAATAATAATATCATTATTAATTACTTAATTTGTATTGATATGCATTTCGATCCATGGTAATTTTCAATGCACTTGAATTGAGGGTTTTATTTTATTTTTTTTTTGTCGAAGCATTTCATAAGATAATAATTGAAGGACTAAAATGTTATCATATTCAAAATGTCGTTGGATTTGATGATCAATAATTTAAAAATGGAATTTGACTATTGATGACAACACGTCTAGAATACAAACTCCAAGGCTGGTTCAATCCGAGCACAACTGCATTCTCACAAAAACCTAATCTATAGGAGTAATTGTAGTTCAATTTTACCACACCTGAGCAATTAATGTTCACTTTCCCACTAAGCCATTTTATTTGGATGAAGGTATAAGATTTTTTTAAAGAGCTATTCTATGAAAAAATGTCTAAAATATACGCTATTTTTAAAATTTAGAGTAGTTAGTGGATACGTAGAAAGTCAAACTTCATTATGTATTTTAATTATAATTAATGTATTTTCTCTTTTTATGCATGTTATATCTTTTTATTGGTATATTTCACTAAAAATATTTTACTATTTTTTTACAATAAAAGTAATTTATTGTTATTTTTTTATCAATCTTAATTTGTATGCGATAAAACAAAATTAAGAGTAAAAATAAAAATAATATATTGGACTTATAAAAAAATCTACTCTTTATATTTAGGGATGTCCTAATATACTTTTTTATTATCTCAAAAATGCTTTTTTTTTAAAAAAAAAGGCAAAAGTCATGTACAATCCTTTGTACTTGTCTGTTTTTGTTATTTTGCTTCTTTTGTCTGGTTTTTGGTCCACTTTGCCCCTTATACTTCCTTTTTTGTCTACTTTACCCATTACAAATTCAAATTTTGTCATAATATGTCACTTTATCGATGCGTGTATTTCACAAACCGATATACTTTTTTCGACATGTCACATTATCATATGGTGGCCGAGTATGTAAGATTTTTTTATTTTAAAGGGCAAAATGGACAAAAAATGGACTATAAGGGGCAAAGTAGACTAAAAACCTGTTAGGGGGCAAAATGACGAAAATAAATAAGTACAAGAGGCTATTTGACTTATGAAAAAAAATACTATTAGAAATGCTCAAAGAATGTAAAATATAGCCAAAAAAATATTATTAAAAATGCTCAAAGAATGTAAAATAAAGCAAAAAATACTATTAGAGATGCTCAAAGAATGTAAAATAAAAAAAAAAAAGAAAAAAACTATTAAAGATGCTCAAAGAATGTAAAATAAAGCATAGTAAAGTACAATATGGTAAAGTGTCAATCATAACTACACACTACTACTAACCAAACACATACTATATCCACCTAGACAAACGGTGACACCCACATATCCAATCAATGTTATGCATCCAAACTTCAAGTTGACCATAAATGCCTCCCAAACTCAATAGTATATTCCAAACTAATACTACACTCAGACGCACACTATGTCCCAAGGTCAATACCACATGCTACAATAGTCCTAGACATAATTTTCTTTCATGTCTCATCCATGTAGTTAGCCTACCATGCAACCTATGTTTATTCCCCAAAGAACTTACTTTAGGTCTCCACCCAATAAAATGCTATACAATCCACCTTCTAGAATCCATATATGTTGTTAGTCTTTTATACTTGGTCAATTTTAGTATCCTTCACAGTAGCCTTGGTCCTACCATGGATCCTTAGGATGGATACCTCCACAAGGAATGACACTTCATTTGCCTTTGAAGTCGGCCTATTCAAGTAAGTACCCCCCATATTATCCATAATATTAGTTTCTTCATCTAATGACTAATTGACCATCGAGATAGGTAGAAGAAGTTCAAGAAGTGATGTTACGTACCATGCTTCAACATGAGGCAAATAATAATTTGACTAGGTGAACTATGGATGACAAGCCGTTTATTAAGGAAATCTTAAAAGCTCCATTACTGGAAAGACTCAAAAAACTGCATTTTACTCTTTATGATGGCATTACTTATCCTTAAAAAAATTTACCATTTTAAAAGAATTATGAGTTTGTAAAATTCATCATATTCCATTTTGTACAAAAAACGTTAATGAAAGTAGCCTATACATGGTTACAAAATCTAATGCCTAACTTAGTGGACTCCTTCAACACATTGGAGCAATTGGTCACAATTTATTTCACAAAAGAATATTACTATGTTCTTGCAGAAGGTTGTATAAAGAGATAATGAACCCTAAAAGACTTTATTGAGAGGTTCAATGTAGTGGCCATAAAAGTGGAGAACCTAAAGAATGAGGTATTCGTGCAAACCATGATAAAGAACACCATGTGTAAGCATTTGTATCACTCCCTTTGCATTTAACCTCCAAACTAATATGGGCAATTGATATAAGTAGAGTAAGAACTTTTGTTTAATTGGATGATAATCAAGGAGATCATGCACCATTTGATCCCTATAACATTTGAGACTCCTATAAGTCTCCAAAACTTTGAGATGAATGTGGCCAAGAGTATAAAAGAGTGGGGGAGGTATGCTTGCATTGGGGTGAGACAAGTAGTCTATGGTGTAGACTTAAGAAGATTCAACAATGGTCAAAAACATGGTAGGAAATATAATGTGTATGCTATAAGTAGTAAGGGAAAAAGAAATATTTCACACCATTAAATTGTAGAACTTAGATATTATCTTCGTTAATGAGAGAATGAGAAAAGTTCAATTGGTCATCTCAGTTGAAGGACATGAATGTGAAATTCAGAGATTAATCTAGATTTTGTTAGTTTTATAAGAATGTGGGTCACAATATAGAAAGACAACCATTTGAAGAAAGAAATTTGACAATTGATAGAATAAGAGAACTTATCAAGGTTCATCAAAAAATGAATTACATTATTAATGAAAAAGCCAATAAGGCCTAGGAAGAAGATCAACCAATAACAAATAGGAGACCTCCATCTGGTGTAATTCATGTCATTGTTATGGGGAGTCCAAATTCCCAAATCGTTTTGTGCGAAAGGAAGAAAATCAAATAGCGGATGCACTAGAAACCTTAGAGTTGTTTGGCCAAATCCAAAAGGCCTAAAAATACCACTAATCATCATCACGATCTCTAAAAGTCATTATATGAGAAGGAACATACATAATTAGTTATCATCACGAACTCTAAAAGACATTATATGATAAGGAACATGCATAATGTTGTCAGCAAAATTGAAGAAGATAGAAAACCTTGTTACTTTGACATCAAAGATACTTGTCAACAATATTATACTAAGTAGACTAGAAAATAAAGAAAAGTTAACTTTGAAAAGAATAACATCCCAATACATGTACTTCAATGGAAATTTTATTTGCAATACCTTCTTATATACTTGAATATTTTCAACTATACATGAGGATGTCATGCTAGCTTGCTCAAATAGATATAATTTAAAACTTTAAAAAACATGATTAAATTGATGAAAAATATTTTTTTTTCTTATCAAATTGGAAATTGATAAACTACAAATAGAAATCTTATGAAAACTATATGGGAATAACAAAATTTGTTCTTGCATGTCTCATAATCATAAGTATTCCATATGCAACACCCTTATAACCATCATTCTATATATTCATTACGTTGCCTTAAGTGATTACCATGACCGTTTGGTATATCCTAAATTCGATTATAGCAAATGTGAGTTATTTTTTTCTTTAACTTATTAACCATAATGTCAATAACACTTTATCACCTATTTAACTTATTTATTTCTTTACCAGTTGACCAATAACTATCTCATTTTACTATTCTCTTTAACCAAAAATTTTAGCAGTACAACGACTATAAATCTAACTATCCTATCCATACTACAAATAATTTGCAACCCACGTTGGGTACAACAATTCAAATATAATAGCAAACATTCAACATTCGAAACAAAATTCATCATTTCACTCATCAAATATAATAATCCATAAAAGTCCTTTTACAAACCAATTACATAATTCAAATCAAAATATGTATCAAATATCTTATATATATATATATATATATATATATATGCATGCCATTATGATAATATACTTTTTTTTTCCTTCCAGTTGCTCCCAATTCAAGTATGCTAGCTCTATCATTTTTCTAGCTAGTACCTGCATGCAGTTAAAATAATTACGTCATGAGCATTAAAAATGTCTAGGGGTGGTTACAAATCTAAAAATTTTCATTGGTCTGATTTAAACATGTACATACATGCAAAATTATATTCACTGCACTATTCCAATTTAATCTCAATTTACACATTAATATATTAATTTAGAATTTAGTTAAAACCTTATACTTATTTCATAATTATAACTATCCTTTAATGCATTTATTAAATTAATAATTACACTTATTTATGCTTTTGCCACTAGTTTTTTTATATCTTTTTTGCCAATTTGCCATTTGTCATTTTACCTTTTTTACTATTCTTGCAATTTTTTCCATATTTATCATTTTTATCATATTTGTCCCTAAAAGTCAATCTAGTAGAAAATCACGAGACTGGATACATGGGACATGAACCCCACATATTCACTACACTGAAGAGTCACCCCAAAAGACCACTCAAACACTGTACTGTATAGTGAATCAATATCACTAAAGTAGACCGTCATTGGCTTACCTAAGTGAGTCGGCATGACTATCACCACAGCTATGATGTCCCTATGGCTAGTCAGTTATATCCTAAACTATATTTAATCACCAGATTACTACTAAGACTAATGAAATTATTCTTCTGATTTAATTTCCATTAAATTCATAAATTTTATTTCTTTATATTATTAATTATCTAAATTTTTATTCATCCATAAATAAATTTCACCTTTACAATATTATTTTTTTCCATACTTTTCATTCCAATACACGAAATATTCGACATTATTCTCAATTAGCCATCAATATCAACTAAATAAATTATATTTATTATGTTCCATTTCATACATTAAGTAATTACTAACTAGAAAAATATTCAATAAATTCTAATAAATCTCAATTAATTCATATATACTAAATTTTATGTCTTGCATTTTATAGCTTAATTTTTATTAAATTAGCAAATAATACACTGCATTCTTCATATCTACAATTCAGATTACAAACTTTATCATTAAAATTTTCCTTTTACCTTCTAACCATTAATTTCACAAATTCATACTTTTATTAACATGTATATTCCATAATATTACACTAAATCATAATTATACCTATAAGTACAAACAAACATCATATGGCCATTTTTTTAAAGTTCCACTATCTATATTTTTTAATTGAATCTAAAAATTCAAGTATATTGGCTCCATTATTTTTCTAGCTAGTACCTACATGTAGTTAAAATAACTATGTGCTAAGCATTAAAAATGTCCAGGGGTTATTACAAATCTAAAAATTTTCACTGGTCTGATTAAAACATGCACATACATGCAAAATTATATTCACTGCACTATTCCAATTTAATCTCAATTTACACATCAATATATTAATTAAGAATTCACTTAAAACCTTATACTTATTTCATATTTATAACTATCATTTAATACATCTATTAAATTAATAATTACATTTATTTATGCTTTTACCACTAGTTTTTTTTTTTTTATCATTTTTGCCAATTTGCCACTCACCATTTTACCATGTTACCATTATTGTCATTTTTTTTCACCAGACTAGATACATAGGATGTGAACCCTACAGGTCCACTACATTAAAGAGTGACCTCGAATGACTACCCAAATATTGCACTGTACATTAAATCAATATCACTGAAGTAGACCGTCATTGGACTATCTAAGCGCGTCATCATGACCTGCACCATGGTTATGGTGTCCCTATAGCTAGCCAATTATATCCTGAATTATATTTAACCACTAGACTATCACTAAGGGCAATGAAATTATTCTTTTGATTTAATTCCCATTAAATTCATAAATTTTATTTATTTGACATTATTAATTACCTAGAATTTTAATAATCCATAACCAAATTTTATGTTTACAATAATATTTTTTTTACACACTTTTCATTCCAATACTCCAAATATTTTACATTATTCTCAATTAAGCCATCAAACTCAACTAAACACACTTTATTCATCATGTTCCATTTCATACAATAAGTAATCACTGACTATAAAAATATTCAATAAATTATAATAGTTCTCAATTAATTCATATATACTAAATTTCATATCTTCTTGCATTTTTGGCTTAATTTTTATTAAATTAGTAAAGAATACACTAAATTCTTCATATATGCTATTCAGACTACAAACTTTATCATTAAAATTTTCTTTTCACCTTCTAACCATTCATTTCGCGAACTCATACTTTTATTAACATGTATATTCCCTAATATTACACTAAATCATAATTATACTTATAAGTACAAACAAACATCATATGACCATTTTTTTAAAGTGTCACTATCTATATATTTTTTTTAATTGAATCTAAACATTCTAATCCACTTTTTTTCCTTAATCATATTTTAAGGTTTACTTTCAATTTAACATGCAAGACACATACACATACCCAAATTCCATAACCCCAACTCAAACAAAATCAATGAAAATAGTTAGATTTTGCAACCACTAACCTTATTTCTTTGCTTTAGCCTTTCTGGGGTTCATTTTTCTTACCTTTTTCCTTTGAAGTTCCTTCTCCCCCTTGAGTTCCTACCTGGCCAAAATTATACAAAAATAAAACCATCATTATTTTGTTTCCATAATTCAATCTAACTTCATAAATATAATGCTTGATTTTGGTGTAAGAATTAGAGGGAAGAAAAAAATTTTGGTAGAGAAGAATGGGAGGGGAAGCACGAGAGGAAGAAGAAGATGCAGAATTCTCTTTAGATAATTCTAATTGTTTGAGCTTAAATAAGTGGCTAGAATGGGTTAGGCTTAGACAAGTCAAAGTCCAATCCAATTAGGCCCACTTGTAAAATTAAGACCTAATTAGCAATTCTAAATTATTTTTCTTACTTTCCAAGCTTAGTTTATCCTAAATTTTATTCCATAATTCATAAAATATATAATTAGCCTACATAAAAATTTTCAATTCAATCGAAGTTTGTTTCTAGTTTGGCTCACTCAAACCGGTCTTATTAGTCAAGTTTCGATATTATCGTAAAATTTCTTTTTTAATGTCAAATAATTTTAAATATTATTTAGAGTTTATCCATGTATTAAAATAAAATTTTTAGATGTTTACTATTTCTAATAATCCAGTCAAAGTATGGTCAAACCAATTTTATTAGTTAAATCGTATCCCGGTTTTTTCTTATTTTTGACTTTTAAGTACCTATTTGAACTTGTTTTACTCCAAAATTTACTCTCGAACTATTTGAGACCTAAATTTTCCAATGATCAAATAAATATTTTTCACCAAAGGGTGTGTTTTTGACCTTGTGTACACTGACCAATATCAGAAATTACAGTTTACGACTAATCCAGTATTTGAGCAATTACAATTCTTCCCTACCAATAAAAATTTCTTCCTCAAAATTTTACTTGTATTGAACAATTGTAGATATTTTTGTCTCATTGTCACTTCAGGTTCCCACGTGACTTCTTCCACAATGTGGTGATTCTAAAGCACCTTCACCAGTGGATTTTGCTTGTTTTTGAGTTGTCTAACCTCTTTAGCTAGAATATTCATTGGTTTCTCTTCATAAGTCAGATAAGATTGTATCACAATTTATTTTAGCTTGATTGCGTGGTTAGGGTCTGACCTATACCTCTATAACATTGACACATGAAACACAACGTGGATCTTTTCTAACTTTTGAGGTAGCTTCAATTGATAAGCTATGAGTCTCACTTGCTTTATAATCTCATAAGGGCCTATGAATCTTAGACTTAAATTTTCCTTCTTGCGAACCTTATAACCTTCTTCCAAGGAAATACCTTCAGAAACACTTTTGTCTCTAATCTGGAACTCTATGTATTTTCTTTTTAAATCTGCATATGATTTTTGTTGGTCCACGGCTTCTTTCAATATGTCTTTGATTACCCATACTTTTCCTTCAGTTTCACGAACCAAATCGGACTCCACTAGTTTCTTCTCACTTAGCTTTGTCCAACATAAGGGAGTTCTATATTTTCTTCCATGAAATGCTTCATATGGCGCCATTTTGATGCTAGACTGATAGCTATTGTTGTAAGTAAACTAGGCCAATAACAAATACTTTTCCCAACTGCTTTCAAACTCAAGGATGCAACTTCTAGACATGTCCTCAAGTATCTGAATCACGCGTTATGACTGTCCATCAGTCTAGGGATGAAAAGTTGTACACAAATGGAGCTTTGTCCCTAATTCTTCTTGCAACTTCTTTTAGAATTGGGAAGTTAATCTTGAATCCCTGTTTGAAATAATGGAGGATGGTACTCCATGGAGTCTCACTATCTCAGAGATTTCTACCAACTTGGTCAATGGATAATCCATCCGTACTAGTAAAAAATGGGCTGATTTAGTGAGTGTTGACCAGATATTGAGCCAAAAAGGGGGTTGAATTGGATATTAATAATTTTAACTTTTACGTGCGGAAATAAAAATTAAGTTTAGTAGGGATGGAGAAATTTGACACAAGGATTTTTATAGAGGTTCGGGTGTTAACAAACCCTACTCCTCTCCCCAATCGCAATTGGGAGTTTTACTAACACACTAAGTGTTACAATGGACTTTTACAAGCTCACTCCCAACTATGGTGTTTCTAACAATGGATCACACCTAACCCAAAAAATATCCCTTGTGTTTTAATGGCTCACACAAAAAACCAATTCCTTATGTTTTTGAAAGCTCACACAAATAACCTTTACCTTGTGTTTTGAAGGCTCACACAACTAACCTTTACAAGTGTTCTACTTTTAATCCCAAGATACCCAATAACTCACTTGAGTAGATGATTACAGAGAGAAGCACTTACAAATCTTTAATGCTTAGAAAAATAATGAGCAAAAATATTTTCACAAAGAATAAATATTTGTTTTGAAAGTATTAAATGCTCAAATGCTTACAACCAGATTTTGATTTTTAAATATTGGCTATTCTCTTATTCTGGATTCATAAATGTCTTGCATTTATACTTTCATGGTGAATTCTAGCCGTTTGATTGCATTTAATGTGGAAATAGCCATTGTACCAACCTTAATAATTGCGCCTGACATGTTTCTCTTTCATGTTTCACGTGCGTGACTATGAGTGTCACAGTCGTGACTGTTCTTCCAAGCCGTGACTTAAGCAGTGACCTTGGCTGTGAAGCATTCTAGAAGGTTTTGAAGTATTTGTTCATGGGCGTGACATTTTAATCTTCACAGGTGTGACAACTTTCCAAGCCGTGGTCCAAGTCGTGACTGTAGCCGTGAAGCTCTCTAGAAGAATTTGCCATGTCCTTTCACAGGTGTGACTTTTATTTCACGGGCGTGATTGATATGGTCATTCACGGTTGCTATCTTTCTTCATGGCCGTGAGCTTTAAATGTTGGTTTGTTGGCGCTAGGCGTAATCACGAGCGTGACACATAGGGTAACGAGTGTGAACATGCTACTTCTTCAATTTTAGCTTTTGAAGTTTAATCTTCCTTTCTCCATTCTTGCTAACATCTATCATACCCTGTTCAATAGACTTAGAAAACAAGTATGTTAAATACAATATTGCTATTTTATTTGTTATCATCAAAATGACAAAAATACCCCTCAAGGTTCAACAGTGAGTTTGTCAATGACTACCTAGATAGCATCATGCTTTCTTCTAGTCAAAGGCAGTCTAGTCATAAAATCCATGGTTACTCGATCCCATTTCCTCTCTGGTATTGCAATAGGTTGATGCAAACCCGATGGAACTTGGTGTTCTGCTTTCATCTGCTGGCATATCAAGCATTTGCTCACAAATTCTGTCACATTACGTTTCATTCTTGGCCACCAATAGTATGTTTTCAAGTCCTGATACATCTTGCTACCACCAGGATGCATCATATAACTACTATGATGAGCTTCTATAAGAATGTTCTTCCTCAATTCATCTTGATCTGGTACGCATAATCTCTGTTTATAATAAAGGCTATCATTTGCATCAAAAGAGTAGTCACCAACATTGCCCTCTTTTATTCGGTTCACTATGGCATTCAAGCGATCATCTAGCTTCTATGCCGCTTTCACTTGTTGAAAAAAGTTTGGTTTTACTTGCATTTCAGCTATAATCACTCTATCTTGTGCCATACTCAATTTGACATTCATTACTCAAAGGGTTGCCATAAATTTTCTACTAAGTGCATCAGCTACTACATTCGCCTTTCCTAGATGATAGTTAATTAAGAAATCATAGTCTTTTATCAATTCAAGCCAACGTCTCTATCTTAAATTAAGTTCCTTTTGTGTGAGTAAATATTTTAAACTCTTATAATCTGTATAAATGTAGCATTTTTCACCCTAGAGACTACAAATCTTTAAGGCGAGTACAATTGTTGTGAGCTCAAGATCATGAGTAGGATAGTTATTCTCATTTGTCTTAAGTTGTCAGGATGCAGAAACAATCACCTTGCCTTCTTGCATCAATACACAACCTAACCCATTCTTAGAGACATCACTATAAATCACAAAGTCTTTACTAGATTATGGTTGAGTTAATACTAGAGCTTCTATTAGCATGTTTTTAAGCTTCTCAAAGCTTTCTTGAAATTTATCCATCCACTCAAACTTAACATACTTCTATAACAATCGAGTGAGGGGTGTTGCTACGGTCGAAAAACTTTTACAAATCTCTTGTAGTAATCAGCCAAACGTAGGAAACTTATAACTTCTATAACATTCTTAGGTATTCTCTAATATAAGATTGCTTCAATCTTCTTTAGGTCCATTTTTAATCCCGTCAACTAAAACTACATGACCCAAGAAAGATACTTCATTCAACTAGAAGTCACACTTGCTGAACTTTGCATATAACTGCTTCTGGAGTCTTTGAATACATTATAATGAATATCATCAATAAAATACCATAACGAATTGGTCGAGATAAGGATGAAAGATCCTATTCATTAGATCCATGAAAGTTACTTGAGCAATTGTAAGCCCAAATGGCATGCCCAAGAACTCATAGTGGCCATATCTGGTGCGAAAAGCAATCTTGGGCATATCTGCTTCCCTTATTTTCAACTGATGGCAGCCCGATCTCATATCAATCTTTGAAAACACAGCTGCTCCCTTCAATTGATCAAATAAGTCTTCAATATATGTAAAGGGATACTTGTTTTTGATTGTTACTTTATTTAGTTGTCTATAGTCAATGCATAATCTAAGTGACCCATTCTTTTTATTTACAAAAGGCATTGGTGCTCCCCATGGTGAAACACTGGTATAATAAAGCCTTTATCAATAAATTATTGTAGTTGAATCTTCAATTCTTTGAGTTCTGTGGGTGCCATCCTATAGGAAGTAATAGAAATAGGTGCAATGCCTGAAGCTACATCAATAGTGAACTGATTTTCCTATCAGGTGGCAAGCCTAGTAGTTCATTAGGGAAGACATCTGGAAAGTTTCTCATTGTAGGCACATCTAACACTTTAAGATCTTCTCGTTTAGCTTCCATTACATAACACAAGTAAACAAGGCACCCCTTTCCTTATTAACCTCTTGGCAGCTATAGCTAAAATCACATCAGATTAAAAGTTTCTTATTTCACCCACAATAGTGACGTTCTGGTCATCGAAAAGTTTATGTGTCACTCTGTTCCATTTACAATCAACTTCTTGGTGAGTAGATAACCAGTCCATCCTCAATATTACATCAAACTCATGGAACGAAAGTTCAATTATATTAGCTATAAAAACATTGCCCTGTGCACTAATGGGACATTCTTTGTACAGTCTATTTACCATAACACTATTCCCAAAAGATTGCTCATTAGAATATCATGGCATAATTTTGAATCTTTCAAACTTTTTCCCAGTGCAACTTTAATATTTATGTAGAAATGTGTGGAACTAGGGTTAACAAGTGCATATACAGAATCATACATAAGCATAAATTTATCTACTATTACATCAAGTGCATCTTTCTCTTTTCTAGCTCTCACTGCATAAGTGTAGCTTGTAGCTCATCCCTGGCCTTGGGGTGGTTATGCAAAAGATCTAGATGCTGATGGGTTAGAGGCTGCTCCCCTACCTTGACCTCTGGGTGCTAAAGGTCCAGTACACAATGCTGATGATGTAGCTGTAGAAGCTTGAAACACTGGACAATCCCTGACCATATGACCATTTGAACCACACTTGAAAAAGGCACCAGTCAAATATCTGCACTCTCCTAGGTGAGATCTACCACAATGAGCACAAGTCTAGACTTCACCTCCCCCTCTACCACTAGGTGTACTGCCGATAGAAGTAATGGGGGCATTGCTACAAAATGTCTAATTTTTTTATGGAGACCCTTTTCAAACCTCTGGCATAACTTTTCCTCAGTCCACTGATAGTCATTAAGATAGGTGCTAAAGCGCTCAAAATTGAGCTTGTATTCCACAACTGTCTTATTTCCCTATTTGAGTCTCAAAAAAACTTTTTGCATCTTTAATTTATACTTCGACCCTATATATGTCTTTTCAAACTGAGCAAAAAAGAATTTTCAATTCAACTGCTTATTAGGGGTATGCTTGCAGACTGAGTCCCACCAAATAAATGCAGAACCCTGGAGTAAAGCCATTATACCCTTATACTTCTTTTTAGGATGACTGTGAGTGATTTCAAACAATCTCTTGGCCCTGAAAAACCATTCTACAACATGTGCAGGTGTCAAGGGATCATGCCCATAGAAATCTTCAGCTTCCAATCTCTTGAACTGCTCCAAAATTGGCTTCTTTTTCGTTGGGACAGGAGCTTATGCCTACGCCAGTGGTTGTTGAGCTTGTTCAGTTTGCATTCTATTTTGAATATAATCATCCATAATATGGAGAAAGTCTGGTTGTGGAGGTAGAGGTGGTCACCTTTAGCACTTATTGTACAAATTTATTTGATTAATAAAAGGTTTTTTCATTAATTTGATGTTCATTTGATATATGAATTTATAAGTGATCTTAAATCAATCAATGAAGTCCTTGATACATAACATAGCATGAAGGAAATCATGATGAGATCATGATATTGAGATTCTTATCATGTGTAATTATGTTAGTATCAAAATTATCCCTAGTCATAGGATTAATGAGACGAGACATTATTAATCCAGACAAACTATCACATATTACACTCCTTGATTGGATCGAGTAGTAGATCTCATAATCTATAAACATGAGATGTTTAGAGGTAACATGTGGATGCTTGCTAAGCGTAGCTAAGTACATTGGATGACCAACTATAAGACAATCATATGGTAATCTATTCAAATGTCAATGATAGTCTCATCATAGCAATGGTGCAAGTATCCTTAGACTTGAAGTACTCAAGGATATCTTGAATATTGATTATGTATTTTGACACTATTCCTTATTGCCTCAGGGACGGTGATCATAGGCTAGTGATTGGATATAGCTTGAGGTATTCAAAGGTAATTGGGTAACCAACAAAGGATTCACCACTCCTGATAGAAGGAGTGTATACCCATGAACTTTTGTCGTGGTCATTACTCAGGAATCTCTAGCTGGAGTCGAAATGTCATAAAGATAGTCTTCAATGACATATCTAATAGAGTAATGAGCCTCAGGGATAGGAACTAACATTACTTGGACTAGACGTGATGTAGTCAGTCTAGTGGGAGTTTACACATCTCCATACTTCAAACTAAGTGGGGTATATAATGGTGAAAGGAATAAGTGCATAGAAATTATCTATGGAAAGGTTCGTAGTCAAACCACTGACTTTTTGGTCAATTGGGGTTCATGATGTGTTGCTAGATACCGCTCATGACTTGGTTAAATTAATTGCTAATTTAAGTGGCCAACATAATTGGGAACCTAATGGGTCACACGCATTGAAGATATGGAGAATGAGTAAAATAGTCTTGAATAGGATCCAAAATATGAGAGAATTATTTCGGGATAGATCGCGATGAGATCGCACAGAAAAATCATTCGGGAGGGTCACGGCCCCGCGTAGGCAACAGTCTGCCTAGCGGACTAGTTGGGTTGCCCAGCGGCAACCCGCAGTAGGCCCAGCACGCTGCTGCCTCCTACCCATTGGCCAATGACAGATTTTGGCCTTAATTAGCCTAATAATGGCCAATTACTATTCATTCATTTTCCTTTTCTCCATTTTTGACTTTTCATCTTTTTTTTGAATTTGATTCAAATAGAAAAGATATCAAATGGCAGAAAATGGACATAAAATATTTTTTTCTCTCGTAAGAACACTTTTAAAGCTAGCACTTTGAATTTGTTCAAACCATTTCTCTTGATAGTTTCTTTTTCATTCTTCGCGTGGATTATCATTAGAGACATCCGAGTGTGGATTGTTGTGGTTTGCTACAACCCAATCAAGTGAAGATTTGAAGAACAAATAAGAAATTACAAGGTATAATTTCTAACCTTTATATTTATATAAATTAGTTTTAATGGTACAAGTAGGATCTTTTATTTCGGGTTTTGAAAATTTTATTTTTTTACTGCGTTTATGAATATGATTCATTCTTCAAAACCCAACAAGAACACCAAGTACCATCAAGTCTGCTACAACCTATCACTGTACCAGAATGGAAATGGGACCAAATTACTATCGATTTTGTGATAGGACTGCCAGTAACTCCTCATAAATATGATGTTGTATGCGTTATTGTGGATAGGCTTACGAAGTCAGCTCACTTTTTGCCTAATAAGAGGGATTTTCCTTTGAATGTACTAGTAGAACTTTATGTCAGTGAGAAAGTACAACTTCAAGGAGTGCCAATCTACATTGTTTTAGATAGGTATCCCAGGTTAACTTCTCAATTTTAGGATAGTCTGCAGCGAGCTTTGGGTACCAAACTTAATTTCAGTACATCTTTTCATCCTCATATAGGTGAGCAATTAGAGAGGGTCATACAGATCCTAGAGGATATGATGAGGAGTTATGTGATTAAACTTGAGGGGAGCTGGGATAAAAACATTCCATTGATGGAATTTGCTTGTAACAATAGCTATCAATCTAGTATCAAGATGGGTCCATATGAGGCACTATACGACATAAGTGCTAGACTATTAGAGAGGTGACCTAAAGACAATTACCTTAGGCACTTGGTGTACTCATTTATTATTAATAAAAGGCATTTTCATTATATGGTATTCATTGCATATGAATTGATATAAATCTTAAACCATTTAATAAAGTCCTTGGTATATAACACAACATGAAGGAATTCATGAAGAGATCATGATGATGAGATTCCTATCCTGTGTAACTGCATTTATGCCCAAATTATTCATAGTTATATTGTTAACAAAATGGGACATTGTTAATATGGATAGACTAGCACATATTATACTCCTTGACTAGGTCAAGCAACTGATCTCATAAGCTGAAAGCGTGAGATGTTTAGAGTTAACATGTGGATGCTTGCTAAGAGGATCAAGTACATTGGATGACCTGCTATGAGAGAATCACATAGATATCGATTCAATGTCAGTGATACTCTTATCATAGCAATGGTGCAAGTATCTTTAGACTTGAGATATTCAAGGTTATCTAGATACTTAATCCTACACTTTGACTCCCTTCCTTGATGCCTCTAAAGAGGTTGCTCATAGAGTGGTGTTTGGGTATAACATGAGGTATTCGAAGGTAGTTGAGTAGTCAGCAAAGGATACACCACTCTTAATAGAAGGAGAGTATACCTATGGCCTCTTGCAAAGATAATTACTCGAAAATCCTTGGCCAAGGTGGACATGTCTTGAAGAAGGTCTTTAAGGACATCTCTGATGAGGGTAATAAGTCTCATAGACAAGAACTAATATCATTTGGACTAGATGTAACGTAGTTAGTCTAGTGGGGTTGACACACAGACCATGCTTTGAACCAAATGAGGTATAGTTTGGTGAAAGGACAAATTGCACGATAATTGTCTATAGAAGGGTTTACAGTCAGACTACTGTCTTTCCACCCATTTGGGGGTTATGATGTGTTGCTAGATACCACTCATGATATGCTCGAAATCATATGATGATTTGAGGTACCAACATAACTGGGAACCTAATGGGTCACACACATGAAGGAATGAAGTAAATGTGAAATGGGCATTGGATTGGATCCAAGACATAGGAGAGAGCAAAGATTTGGCCATGCACCTTATGTCACGGTTGTGACAAAGGTTGTCACACCCATGACAAAGAGGAGCCTCGACAGTGATACTACTATTCACAGCGGTGAAAACCCTAATATCAGCTTTTGTGATTTAGGTTTTTCTATTTTGAATGTGTTAGAGGAGTGCTCTAAAGGCAATCACCTTTAGCACTTACTGTACAAATTTATTTGATTAATAAAAGGCTTTTTCATTAATTTGATGTTCATTTGATATATGAATTGATAAGTGATCTTAAATCAATTAATGAAGTCCTTGATACATAACATAGTAAGAAGGAAATCATGATGAGATCATGATATTGAGATTCTTATCATGTGTAATTATGTTAGTATCAAAATTATCCCTAGTCATAGGATTAATGAGATGGGACATTATTAATCCGGATAGACTAGCATATGTTACACTCCTTGATTGGATCGAGTAGTACTCATAATCTATAAATATGAGATGTTTAGAGTTAACATGTGGATGCTTGCTAAATGTAGCTAAGTACATTGGATGACTAGTTATGAGAAAATCATAGGAATAATTTTTTCAAATGTTAATGATAGTCTCATAATAGCAATTGTGCAAGTATCTTTAGACTTAAGGTACTCAAGGATATCTTGCATATTGATTCTGTATTTTCACACTATTCTTTGTTGCCTCTTGGAGGTTGCTCATAGGGTGGTGATTGGATACAAATTGAGGCATTCAAAGGAAATTGGGTAACCAATAAAGGATTCACCACTCCTGATAGAAGGAGTGTATACCCATGGCCTCTTGTCATGGTCATTACTTGGGAATCTCTGGCTGTAATTGAAATGTCATAAAGATAGTCTTCAATGACATATCTAATAGAGTAATGAGCCTCAGGGACAAGAACTAACATTACTTGGACTAGACGTGATGTAGTCAGTCTAGTGGGAGTTGACACATGTCCATACTTTGAACCAAGTGGGGTATAGAATGTTGAAATGAATAATTGCACAGAAATTGTCTATGGAAAGGTTCGTAGTCAAACCACTGACTTTCTGGCTAATTAGGGGTCATGATATGTTGCTAGATACCGCTCGTGACTTGCTTAAATTAATTATTAATTTAAGTGGCCAACATAACTTGGAACCTAATGGGTCACATGCATTGAAGATATGGAGAATGAGTAAAATGGTTTTGGATAGGATCCAAAATATGAGAGAATTATTTTGGGATGGATCGCAATGAGATCTCACGAGAGAAATTATTTGGGAGGGTCAAAGACCCATAGGGGCCCACGTGGTCTAGGCAGGCTAATGGCCTAGCTAGCTAGCTAGCGTTGGATAGCCCACATCCGGCCCAGTGTGCTGCTGCCTCCCTCTCGTTGGCCAACGACATAATTTGGCCTTAGGCTAATTATGACCAATTACTATTCATTTATTTCCCTTTTCTCCATTTTTGACTTTTCATCTTTTCTTTGAATTTGATTCAAATAGAAAAGATATTAAATGACATTAAATAGATATGAAAATATTTTTTTGTGAAAAAATATTTTTAAGAACCAACAAAAATTCTCTCAAGAACACTTTCAAAACTAGGATTTTAAATTTGTTCAAAGAATTTCTTTTGATAGTTTCTTCTTCATTCTTCATATGGATTATCATTAAAGACATTCTAGTATGAAGTTTTGTGGTTTGCTACAACCCAATAAAGTGAAGATTTGAAGAACAAATAAAAAATTCCACGGTATAATTTCTAACTTATATATTCATATAAATTAGTTTTAATGGCACAAGTATGATCTTTTGTTTCGTGTTTTGAAAATTTTATTTTTCCACTGTGTTTATGAATCTAATTCATTCTTCACAACCAACAGTGGTATTAGAGCCCCCTTGTGTCCATTAAAATTAATTTTAATTGAAAATGCAATGGGATTGCATAGTTTTGATGATGTTGGATCAATAGGTTTTAAAAAATTGAAATTAATTTGTAAAATATGTTTTACACATTTTTATTTGTCTAATCTGATCATGAATGATTGAGGATGAGTATTTTGATTGAAAAATGATTTGAATGTGATGTTTATGAACATGTGTTGTTATTTGGCTAAATTGATGTGGCTTGTTATATTTTTCATGTAATTCAATTATGAAAAAATTATTTAGACATATTGAGAATATGTTTATATCTCTAGAAGTGTTCAATAATTAATTAAAAATTATTTTAATTAATTTTTCAAACAAACACAAAAATGAGACTGTTTTAGCATATCCGGTAGGGCTGTTTTGTTTTGTTTTTTTTATGTGTGTTTATTTTATTTTCAGTACCTTGAAATATTTTTTATGTTATTAAAAATATGTTATTTTTTATGTTATTAAAAATATGATATTTTTTTATGTTAGATGCATGTCAAAATTATTTTTCAAGCATTTGAAATTTTAAAAAATTTTAGATGTCGAATTAGTCATTTTGAACGTCAAAGTGTGTTAGTTCATTTGTCTTAGTAATTTTGGCTTATGCCAAAAATATTTTGATGAACTTGATCTGACCTAAAGATGATTAGAATGATGATTTGAAGTTCTGAAAATTTTTAGAATTTTTAAAAATTAATTTTGAATTAATTTATGTTGTGCAATTGTAACATCATAATATTCTGATTTTAAGGAGAATTAATTTTGAATTAATTTTAGAAATATGGAATTTAATTTAATTTGATTAAATATTAAATTCCACTTTAAAACGACATCAAAATTAAATTAACCATAAAAACACATATAAACAATTTTGGTTTAAGCAGTGAATTGATTTACAAATTGAAATCCAAAATTGTCATTTTTATTTTGTACATTAGAGAATGCATGTTAGGGGTGCATGAAAATCCATGATGTATGATTATGGACTTAGGCCTAATGTGATTGAGCATGTATGAAATTATTTTATTTTATGGTAAATAGGGCATGTGTATCCCTACCTCTCTTTGTTTCTTATGTATTTCTCTTCTCATATTACTCCACTCAAATGTAAATTGAGATTTTCTGTAATTTGAAATATGTAATTAGATTACATAGGATTAAGATAGAATGAAGATACAAAGGAGCAAGAAGCAAAGGAGGTGGTACCATAAACAAGAAGACTTAGAAATAGGAATTTTATTTCTATTTTGGGTTGTAAATTCATGCATATACCTAGGTAAGACCTAGTTAATTTCTCTTTGGTGCAAGAGATTGACTTTAGTATGTCCATAATCATGCCATATAGTTAATGTAACTATCTTTATATATCCATGTGATGAATGTATGATATATAAAAGCATGAAATAATAACTTGATGAGACTTAACAAAGAAATCCTTCACTAAATAAACCCCTCACTAAATAAACAATTAAGTCTTACGTCTTCCATTAATATGGGGAGAACCAAAGTTCTTCTAGAGTTAGGGTTGTTGAGTTGCCTCAAGCTCACTCTATAAGAATGTGTTCAATCCATTGAAATTAGATTTCACGATTAATCCAAGGTTAATGTGTGTTGGAGGTGAAGTTGGGTTTGTATACATAAAATGTACACATATCAAGAGTTGACAACCCAATGTATGTGAACACATCAATAAGTTGATAGCATAAGATTTGATAATTGCATGAATAATGAAATTCGTATGGATTAGATACCTACCAACCAAACCAAGGATAGCTTGTTGAGTTGCCTCAAGGTTATTCTTAGCAAGTTGGATATCGACCCACTAGGAGAACTTTTGTATAAGTTCTCTCAGGTTCATAGTGAGGGCTATGGATTCGCAATAAAATAGTGAGAGTCATAATGCGATTTATTAAATACCTAATAAATATGCATTTTACATACATTCTAACATGTTCTATTTTACATCAAGGTTGCTAGAATCATCATCATGACAAGTGTGAATTTGCTATCACTAATGGAATCAAATAAGTTGACTGGGCCTAATTTTTTGGATTGGCTAAGGAATCTGAGAATAGTTCTCAAATCCGAAAAGATTGGCTATGTCCTAGATGAGGCATTCTTTAATCCCCTTAATTCTAATGCTTCTGAAGATGTTCAGAAGGCATAACAAAAGCATCTCGATGATAGTGAGATGGCAACCTGCATTATGCTTGCTACTATGTCAATTGAGTTGCAAAAGCAGCATGAGGCTAAGGATGCTAATTCCATAGTATACCATCTAAGAGAGCTTTTTGATGAGCAAGCACATTTTGAAAGGTTCAAAACTTTGAGGTTGCTCTTTCGCACTACGATGGTTGAAGAGACATCTCCAGTGCAATATGCATTGAAGATGAATGACTATATTGAGAAGTTGGCCACCTTGGGATTTGTGATGGACCATGAATTAAGTATTGACTTAATTCTAACCGGTTTTTTTGATAGTTATTCATATTTTGTGCTTAACTATAGGATGAACCAAATCTCTACAACTATTCTTGAGCTGATTAATTTGCTCAAAACAGTTGAGACATCTATCAAGAAGGACAGTAAGGTTGTGATGCTTGTGGACTCTTTAAGTTCTAAAAATAAGAACCTCAAGAAGAAGAAGAAGACCATGAAGCCTAAGGGAGGCATGGCAAAGAAGAAGGCCAAGGAGATTGCTCCAAATGGGACATGCTTCCATTTTGGCAAGGATGGCCATTGGAAGAGAAACTGCAAGGTTTACTTAAAGAAGAAGGCATCTGATGCCCCATCTACTTCAGGTATTTCTGTCATTGAAATTAATACTATTTCCGATAATAATATATATGTATTAGATACCGGTTGTGGGTCACACATATGCATTGATATGCTGGGCCTAAGGAACAGTAGATAGCTCAATAAGGGAGAGTCAGACCTACTCATTGGAAATGGAGCAAGGGTTGTTGCATTAGCTATAGAAACATATGTATTGACCCTCCCGAGTGGGCTTATCTTAAATTTGCATAATTGCTATTATGTACCTGTTTTGACCAAAAATATTATTTCTGATTCAAGTCTAAATAAAGATGGTTTCCTTTTAGCTTTTAGTAACAATTGCTTTTCTATTATGTTGAATGGAATTCTTCATGCTAGTGGTACATTATGCAATGGAATATACATATTAGATATGTCAAATCCAGTTTTAAATATCAATGATAATGAAAGGCAAAAATAAGATATGTTGAAATCATCTTACTTATGGCATTGTTGCCTTGGTCATATAAGTGAGAAACACATGGCTAAGCTCGAGAAGAGTGGTAGTTTAGGGTCATTTGATTATGAATCATATGACACATGTGAATCTTGTTTATTAGGCAAGATGACTAAATTACCCTTTAAGGGAAACTAATGGACTTTTAGACTTAATACATTCAGATGTATATGGTCCAATGTCTACACACGCTAGAGGTGGTTTCATCTACTTCATTACTTTTATTGATGACTACTCACAATATGGGTTTGTGTATCTTATGAGATACAAATTTGAAGCTTTTGAAAAGTTCAAAGAATTCAAAACTGAAGTAGAGAAACAACTTGGAAAAAGTATTAAAACACTTCGATCAGATTGAGGAGGTGAATACTTGAGCCAAGAGTTTCTAGATTAGCTTAGAGATAATGGGATTTTATCTCAATGGACTCCACCTTACACACCATAACACAATGGTGTGGCTGAAAGAAGAAACCGAACCTCGTTAGACATGGTAATGTCTATGATGAGTTTTGCAAAACTGCCTAAATCCTTTTCGGGTTTTGCACTAGAGACCGCCATTTATATATTAAATGGAGTTCCTTCGAAGTCAGTTGATGTTACTCCATATGAGATATGGCAGAATAGAAGGCCCACATTTTCTTACATGAGAATTTAGGGTTGTCCTGCTTATATGAAGCGGAGTCTGACCGATGTCTGTTTGTGGGATATCCAAAAGCATCATATGTATATCAATTTTACCACCCCTTGGAACAAAAGGTTTTTGTTTAAAGACATGCTATCTTTTTAGAGAGAGAATTCCTTCTTAAAGGAGATAGTGGGAGCAAAATTGAACTTAAGAAAGTTCAAAATGGTCAAACAGATGCAGATCAACTGCCTAAACTCGAGCATGTTACGCATACAAATGATATAACAACAAACATGGATGGTAATGTGATTACCTTCTAAAAGGAGATAGTGCAAGTGGGTTTTCAAAAAGAAAATTGACATGGATGGTAATGTGATTACCTATAAAGCTAGACTTGTTGCTAAAGGTTATCGTTAAGGACAAGGAATTGACTATGATGAAACTTTTGGCCCAGTAGCTATTCTTAAATCCATAAGGATACTCCTAGTCATTGCTACTCATTATGATTATGAGATATGACAAATGGACGTGAAGACAACTTTCCTTAATGGAAATCTGACTAAGAATGTGTATATGACACAACTAGAAGGCTTCATATCCAAAGATAGCAAAAAGGTATGTAAGCTTAAAAGATCAATTTATGGATTAAAGCAAGCATCCAGGAGTTGGAATATTCGGTTTGATGAGACAATCAAACAGTTTGGTTTCTTACAAAATCCAGATGAACCTTGTGTTTACAAGAAGGTTAGTGGGAGTGCAATCGTATTTCTTGTGTTATATATAGATGACATATTGTTAATGAGAAATGATGTCTCAGTCTTACAATCAGTCAAAATTTGGTTATCCAAGAATTTCTCTATGAAAGACCTTAGAGAAGCAGTCTATATTTTAGGGATAAAGATCTAAAAGATTGCTTGGTCTTTCGCAGTCTACATATACAGATAAGATGCTAAAGAGGTTTAGCATGGAGCAGTCCAAAAGGGGATATATTGCCATGACATATGGGATTACTCTCTCAAAGTCTTTGTGTCCAAAGATACAAGATGAGAGTGTAACATCCGCTAATTTAGGCCCCGAGTTGCACGTGTCGTGAAGTTGACGCGTTTGACCGATTGGAGTCTAAATTCGGATTTTTACACAAAATTGATTAAGAAATGGCTAAATTAAATGATGAATGCCTAATTAAGTGATATTAAAGTTTAAATAAGTTAATTTACGGTAAAGGAATAAATTGCAAAATTTGATAAGTTTTGGGTCCTGTCTGTCTTACTTCTTCAATTCGCTATATTTTTTTTTATATATTCATGTATATATATATGGATATAAACAGAAATCATAGTACAATTTATTTACATAAAATAGTAATTTATAACATCAGCGGAATTCTTAACAAACTTTAAAAGCAAGTTTTACAAACTCAAACATTTCTTTAATAAAAAGTCAAATACAAAAGTTTCAAAACTTGTAACCCACTTTCTCAAGATTCGGCTGCTTTACTTGAATGGGAATCACCGCTTGCTTTATCTAGCGTCTTCAGCTACCTTTCTATATCTGCGTGGAAATTAAACTCCACGCTAAGCTCTAAGCTTAGTGGTGCATATAAAGAAGGCAATATACTATATCATGCAACAAGCATTAACAATTATCATTTTTGTGCATTAAAATGTTTGCATGCATGACTATCGATATATATCTATTTCATACAAGTATGAATGTCATGCTCATATAGACAATGTTATTTTCATTTATCTTTAATAGCAAAGTATTCTGTAAATCTCTTTATCATTGCATTTCAATCTCATATCATCTTCATTTTCTTATTCTCTTTATCATTGCATATCAATCTCATATCATCATCATTTTCTTATTCTTTTCTTTTCTTATTTTTCCGACATATCCTCATTATCTTGCCCACATCACTCTAAATTTTTGGACTGACTGGATACGGGTTATGGATCAGGAGCGCTCTCCGAGCTTAAGCCACCCTGTCCACTATCTGGCTCATAAGAGCTTCTCAAATCAATGGCGCTCTCCGAGCTTAAGCTACATTGATTGAGTATAATTCATCATAGATGAATAACCGGACCAAGGCCGCTCACACAAGCTTATGACACCTTGTCCTCATTTATATGTGCTCCTTAGAGCTTCTCAAGTCAGTAGCGCTCCCAGAGCTTAAGCCACACTGACTGAGCATCCCAGACCAATGGCGCTCTCCGAGCTTAAGCTACATTGGTTGAGGTATAGTACGATACCGTTCGCCCCCTTAATGACATGTCATCTATCCTGATTCTAGTCCGCAAGTAGAGTAATGGGCTTCTTTATATTTTTACATCAATCATTATTCTCAAATTTCCACACATCAATATCTCATATTTATCAACATCTCAATTTTCTTGTTTTGCAATCATATAGTCATAATCATATATCTTTTCATTCATTTACTAGATTCATCAATATTCTCATGTTTATCTGCATCGAATTTCATATACATTCATGACAATTCATTTTTCTACATCAATTCATTTTTCTATATCACAACATATCATATTCTCACATCAATATATATATATACATATATCCATATTCATATCATTCTTATTTCATTGGATAGACAATAACTTTCATCTACCTACTTGAATTCCTCATTTAATAATCATATTCATAATTTCAAATGCAGAGCATTCACGACCGTGATTACTACTTTCATGCCCGTGAATTAGTTCACGCCCGTGATCCCAAGCCGTGAACGCTACTGGAATGAATCGCCCAAAAGCATTCACGGTCGTGATTACTCATTCACGCCTGTGAATAAGTTCACTGCCGTGATTTCAACCCGTGAACGCTTCTGGAATGAATAGTACCATTTCCACCCAGAAATTCACAACCGTGACACAATCAGTCACAACCGTGAACCCTCAAGTTCACGCCCGTGACTCAATAGTCACACCCGTGACTTTCAGCAGGAAATCTGCATATTCACCTTTCATTCATTCTAACATCATCCAAAACATACCAAATTCTATTTCATGCATTTCTAAGGCTCTTTACTCAACTTATTACTTTTCAATACATTTACATGCCTTGATCATACAAGATTCTCTAACAAGCATCCTTAATTCAATGTCACAATTATCTCATTCATATATGTCTAAACCTATGGTTTCATGCCATAATCATCATCATTATTGAAATTGCATTTATCTAAAGTCATATTCAGCATGCATTATTTCAAACAAAATAGGCTATTGCCTTAAGTTATGCACAAACCTGAATCTTTCTCCTTCACTCTTTTAGGTAGCTTTCTCTTTTCCTTTGCTCCTTAGAGCTTGTTCCTTGTCATTTGGAACTCCTACAACATCATAAATCATTTTCATCATCATCTAATTTCATTAAGACCCTAAACTCTCTTTCTCTCTTTCAAAACCTTAGTTTCTCTCTCATTCCATATAAGTATTAGAAAAGCTCAAAATTCAAACTTCCTTTAGAAAAGATGATGAAGAAGAAGAAATACTTTTTACCTTACACTTTTCTTCACTTGATCACCACTTCAGAGATTTTCTCTCTCTACCAAACTTGATTTTTCTTCCTCTTTCTTGTTCTTTCCAGCTTCCTTATGAGTTATGGAACATAAAAATCACTTTGTCTTGCTCTTTCCCTTCTCTTCCCTTCCTTTCTCTCTCTAGAATCAAAGTGAGCTATGGAGGAGAAGTTATGGCTGGCATGACTGGTAAAGAAAGAGAGAAGGATGCAGAAAATGAAGAGAAGAAGAAGAAGAAAAGTCTTATATAGGGTACCCAAAAATTCTTCATATGGGACCCACCTTTTTAACCATTTTCTCCCAATTTTACACTTAATCAATATTAATCATCTTTCTTTAACATCATGGCCGGCCAACACTATCAAAAAGTCCAAATTTCTTAAGTTAATTAGCCATTAATCTCATAAATCCTCAAATTTTTGGTAAATTGCAATTTGACCCCAAAACTTATCAAATTTTGCAATTTAGTCCTTTATCGTAAATTAACTTCTTTAAACTTTAATATCACTTAATTAGGCATTCATCATTTAATTTAGCCATTTCTTAATCAATTTTGTGTAAAAATCCGAATTAAGACTCCGATCGGTCAAACGCATCAACTTCACGACACGTGCAACTCGGGGCCTAAATTAGCGGATGTTACAGAGAGGACACACAAGAGTTTGATTCCATATGTTTCAGCTATAGGATCAATCATGTATGCTATGATATGTATAAGACCCGATGTATCATAGGCTATGAGTATCACGAGTAGATACCAATCGAACCTTAGTGAGGGTTATTGGGTGGTTGTCAAGAATATCCTTAAGTACTTAAGAAGGACTACAAATGTATTCTTGGTATATGGAGATGGAGATCTTATTTTGAGTGGGTATATTGATGCCAGCTTCCAATCTGACAAGGATGACTCAAAATCTTAGTCAGGTTATATATTCACACTAAATGGTTGAGTAGTTAGTTGGAAGAGTTCCAAACAAGAAACCACTGCTAATTCCACAGCCGAAGCAGAGTACATTGCAACTTCTAAAGTAGCAAAGGAAGCAGTTTGGATAAAGAAATTCATCACAGAACTTGGAGTGGTTCCCAGCATTATTGATCCAATACAAATGTTTTGTGATAATAATGGAGCCATTGCACAAGCAAAGAAGTCACGGTCTCATCAGAGATCTAAACATGTACTCAGAAGATACCATTTGATTAGAGAAATCATTGATATGAATGATGGAAAGAAAGAAAAAATGCTCACAGATCAGAATATTACTGATCCTTTAACTAAGCCACTTCCCCATAAGAAATATGATTCTCATGTACTCGCCTATGGAATTAAATACAAAGGCTTTTGGCTTTAGTACAAGTGGGAGCTTGTTAAAGGAGTGCTCTAAAGGCAATCACCTTTAGCACTTATAGTACAAATTTATTTGATTAATAAAAGGTTTTTTCATTAATTTGATGTTCATTTGATATATGAATTGATAAGTAATCTTAAATCAATTAATGAAGTCCTTGATACATAACATATCATGAATGAAATCATGATGAGATCATGATATTGAGATTCTTATCATGTGTAATTATGTTAGTATCAAAATTATCCCTAGTCATAGGATTAATGAGATGGGACATTATTAATATGGACAGACTAGCATATGTTACACTCCTTGATTGGATTGAGTAGTAGATCTCATAATCTATAA
Organism: Triadica sebifera; assembly: GCA_023653625.1. Lineage (NCBI taxonomy): Eukaryota > Viridiplantae > Streptophyta > Magnoliopsida > Malpighiales > Euphorbiaceae > Triadica > Triadica sebifera. Next base: position 19,409,405 of record CM042900.1, read on the forward strand.
ACATGAGATGATTAAAGTTAACATGTGGATGCTTGCTAGGTGTAGCTAAGTACATTAGATGGCCAGCTATGAGACAATCATATGGATAATCTATTCAAATGTCAATGATAGTCTCATCATAGCAATGGTGCAAGTATCCTTAGACTTGAAGTACTCAAGGATATCTTGAATATTGATTATGTATTTTGACACTATTCCTTATTGCCTCAGGGACGATGCTCATAGGCTAGTGATTGGATATAGCTTGAGGTATTCAAAGGTAATTGGGTAACCAACAAAGGATTCACCACTCCTGATAGAAGAAGTGTATACCCATGAACTTTTGTCGTGGTCATTACTCAGGAATCTCTAGCTGGAGTCGAAATGTCATAAAGATAGTCTTCAATGACATATCTAATAGAGTAATGAGCCTCAGGGATAGGAACTAACATTACTTGGACTAGACGTGATGTAGTCAGTCTAGTGGGAGTTTACACATCTCCATACTTCAAACTAAGTGGGTATATAATGGTGAAAGGAATAATTGCACAGAAATTGTCTGTGGAAGGTTCGTAGTCAAACCATTGATTTTCTAGTTAATTGGGGGTTATGATGTGTTGCTGGATACCACTCATGACTTGCTTAATAGTTAATTTAAGTGGCCAACATAACCGGGAATCTAATGGGTCACATGCATTGAAGATATAGAGAATGAGTAAAATGGTTTTGGATTGGATCCAAAATATGAGAGAATTATTTCGGGATGGATCACGATGAGATCGCATGGGAAAAAATCATTCGGGAGGGTCACGGACCTGCACGAGAGCCTACCTAGTGGCATTCTGTAGCAGGCCCAGTGCGCTGCTGCCTCCCTACCATTGGCCAACGACAGATTTTGGCCTTAATTAGGCCAATTATGGCCAATTACTATCCATTAGTTTTCCTTTTCTCCATTTTTGGCTTTTCACCTTTTGTTTGAATTTGATTGAAATAGAATAGATATCAAAAGACAGAAAATAGACATGATAATATTTTTTTGTGAAAAAAATATTTTTAAGACAGAACAAAAATCTCTTAAGAACACTTTCAAAGCTAGCAAGTTGAATTTGTTCAAACCATTTCTCTTGATAGTTTGTTCTTCATTCTTCATGTGGATTATCATTAGAGACATCCTAGTGTGGATTGTTGTGGTTTGATACAACCCAACAAAGTGAAGATTTGAAGAACAAATAAGAAATTACAAGGTATATGTCATATCCGCTAATTTAGACCTAAGTCACGCGAGTTGTGTAATCGACTCGTCGATTTGACCAAAGTCTAAATTTGGATTTTTATTGAAAAATAATGAAAATAATGGCAATAAAGTATGAAATATAATCAATAAAGTGTTTAAAATATTTAAAGATTTTAAATTTCGGTAAAGGATTAAATTGCAAATTTTTAAAAGTTTAGGGGTCAATTTGTAATTTATTTAAAAATTGAAGGATTTATTGGGATAATCATAAATTAAATGCATAAATTGGGACATTTTAATCATGTGGAGGCTAGCTTAACCAAGTGGCAAAGTTTAATAAGCTAATTAAGATACATGCATTTAACGTTAATGGAGGTTTCTAGATTGATGCTTAGGTGTCCCTCCCATCTTAATAACTTTTGTCATTTTCTTCTTGATTATTTCTTCTTCTTTCTTAATCCTTTGTATCTAGAACTGCCCATCATTGTCTTCCACATTCCTCTTATCATACATCAAAGGAAGATGAACATATTAATTACCTAAGGAAAATATCTAGATTTTTATAGCCTATGTGTCAAAGTATTGATTAATTTTGTCTTCTTCCTCTTAATTGCTCATCCTTCTTCCTTATCCTAACATCTAGAACACTCTATTCTCTAAACCAACCATATTTTTCCCTTGGACAGCCATAACCAAACCTTGTTCTAAAAAGAGAAAGTGAGAGAAAAAGAGAGAAATGCATGGGAAATTCCATTTTCAAGCCTAAAGAAGCTTAGGAGAGTAAGGAAAAAGAGAAGAATTAGAGTTTATGAAGTTTTAGTAATCTGATATAAAAATTTAGGAACTCAAGTTAACAAGGAACTAGATCAAGGGAGCAAAGGAAAGAAGAAAGAGAAGTAAAGAGAAAGAAAAGAGAAAAAGAGAGGTTTATGTATCACCTAAGGCAATAGCCTATTTTAATTTTTTTAATTACATAAATTAATTATTTGGAATTTTTATGATTCTGAATTAATATTATTTGTGATGAAAAATCTTGGGGATGCATGTTTGCTAGACTTAGGATTTATTTTGATAAAAATTGAAGATAGTTCATGTATGTATTCTGTGCTGGAAATGGATGAGCAGTGAACACTTAAACTGTTATAACTTAATTTATAGAACTCAGTTTTGCATGTTATTTATTGGGTTTGAAAGATAAGACATGAAGCTATAACTTTTATCTTGACAATAAATCTTGAATATGTTTGTAATTGTGTAGAAAAATTCATAAAGTGCGGATATAGAATCTGTCCAGAAATTCTGGGCAAAACTGTTATAACTTGAGTTATGGAGCTTGGATTTGTGTGTTTTTTGTTCGGTTTGAAAGCTATGACATAGGGATATAATTTTTATTTAGACTAGAACATTTGAATATGTTTGTAATTGGCCACAAAAAAATTCATAATGTTCAGACTTAGAATATATCTAGAAAATTCTGGGCAGAATTGCTAGTGACCAGTCAATGTTCATTTTATCATATCTTTTGATACAAAACTCAGAATTTATGATTAAAGTTTCATATTAATGCTAATATCCATATATAAAATTTTTATGAAGATCATGTAACTACATTCAAAACGAAATAGGACCACAATTAAGGTCCAATATAGAGAACAGAATCTGCCAGTGACAGGGTAGCATGAGAGTTGAGGAATGAAATGAGTAAAATGATGAGAACTTTGTTATATTATGAAAATATTATTTTAATTGAGTGATTACGTGATTATTTTGAGATATTACATGCATGAAAAGTATGAAATTAATTGTTATGAATTTTAATGAAATTGTGTAAGCCCTAGAACACCTAACTAGAACCAACTTAGGATAGTTTGGCATGCCAAATAGGGGGGAGTATGATGAAAATGATTAAATCCATTAATGGTATGATTATCTATGTCGGTAATGGCACTGTTATCTATATCGATGATGGCACTATTATCTATGCTGGTAATGACACTTTTATCTATGCCGGTAATGGCACTGTTATCTACGTTGGTAATGGCACTTATATGCGCACATCATATCGCCCGAGTGACACTCTTAAGTGCTTGGATGACAACTCCGTTATCCGAGTCAGTGGTTCATAGGTGTCCTGGGCATAAATAAGGACATAAATAAAAAGTCACAGAACATAAAAGAATTATTGATAATAAAAATAGAATTATGAATTGTGGCATGTGTAAAAAGAAGATTTAGTGTTATACAATAAGGTGATAATAAAATAAATAAATATGAGATAAAATAATATAATTTGATGTCTATACATGCTAGAATACCATGATATGTATGTTTGCATGAGAATATGACTAAGCATGAGTTGAGATATGATAATGTATGATTGCATAAAATAGTTTATTGCCTTATTTATATGCACCACTAAGCCAAGAGATTAGCGTGGGAGTTTTCTCACGCAGATTTAGTAAAAAATAAATAGAAGATAGTAGACAAAGCCAGCGGTGACCTAATCCAGTAAAGCAGCCTGTTGCCCACCTCGTGGATTACACAGCTTTTGTATATTATTTTGTAAATTTTATTTTATAGTATTTGTAAAATAAACAGTATGTTTTGTAAAGAACATGTTACTATATAAAAATGTAGTCTAGCTTTTATGTTATATTTCTTTTATAAATGTAAAGTAAATAAATAGTAAATGAAAAAAAAATATACGAATGATTTTCATGTATACAATTTTTAAAAATGATATTTTAATCAATGAAGTCAGTGTAGCATAGCCTCATCCGGGCACGAGTTGCTGGGGTGAGGGGGTGTTACAATATAATTTCTAACTTTTATATTTATATAAATTATTGTTAATGGTACAAGTAGGATCTTTTATTTCGGGTTTTAAAAATTTTATTTTTCTGCCTCATTTATGAATCTGATTCATTCTTCAAAACCCAATAGAATGGAACACCTATGTATGGGTTACGTATGTCTCACCGTAATATGACTAGAAACCTATAAATAACCCCTTTAAGGGCTAGATTCGTAGCTGTAACCTTGAGGAATAAAAATTATTCTCTCTTATTCTTCTCTTTAAAGTTGAAACACCATAGCTAGCACTTTGGTGCTTTGACACCCCAAAAACCATTGAGGTTGTTTCTGTAACACCCCCTCATCCCAGCAACACATGCCTAGATAAGGGAACGCTACATTGACTTCTTTCATTTTTTACTTTTTTATTGAAAACATTACATATTCATATATTTTTTTTATCTCGAATAATATAAATAATAATAACATTCATTCTATTCACATAGGATAAAGTATATAAAATATTAAGACAATTTTCCAAAACCATAAAAAAATATTACATATATCGAAATCAAAAAAATGTAAGATACAAAAATTTATGACCCTCAGTTTGTAGAATTTAGCTGCTTTACTGGATTAGGATCACCGTTTCCTTTATCTACAACTTCAACTACTTTTTTAAATATGTGCAGAAGGAAACTCACACGCTAAGCTCTAGGCTTAGTGGTGCATATGAATAAGGCAATAAACTATTTTATGCAACATGCATTGTCATATATCAATTTATTTCCAATCATCTTTTCATGCAAATATACACCTCATAATATTTTAGCATGCATAAACATCAAATTATATTATTTTATCTCATACTTGTTTTACTTAATTAAAACATCATTATATAATCCATCATAATTAATCTTGTCACAAGTTATGATTCCATTTATTTTTCATAACTTCTTTAAGTCCATAACACCTATGAACCACTAACTAGGATAACAGAGTTGCCATCCAAGCACTTAGGAGTGCCACCCGGGCAATATGATGTGCGTATACAAGTGCCATTATTGGCTTCAATAATAGTGTAATTATTGCCTTCTATAATAAATTACTAGCTTCAATAATAGTGCCATTACCGGCTTCAATAATAGTGTCATTACCGGCTTCAATAATAGTGCCATTACTGACTTCATTAATTATACCATTAATGGATTTTATCATACTCCCCCCTGCTTGGTAGGCCAAACTATCCTAAGTCTAGTTTCAAGTTAGGTGTTCTAGGGCTTAGTTAATGTCATTAAAATTCATAGTATAAAATTCACACTTTTCATGCATTTAAAGACTCAATTAATCACATAATCACTCAATAAAAATAGTATTTGCATAACATAACAAGGTTCACATTATTTTATTTATTCAATTCCTCAACTCATATGCTATCCTGTCACAAATTCTTTGCTCTATCTTGGACCTTCATCTTGGCCTTGTTATGATTCAAACTTAATTACAAGATCTTCTTAACAATTTCATATTTAGAACTTAATTACAACCATCTTGCTCCTCTCAGCCTCACATAGCATACGCCCTGGCTAGGGCAGCTCCTCTACCTTCTGGCCTCTCAACTATCTTTGATCTAAACTGACTGGGCCTTAATCGACCTCATTTGCCTTACCTTTGACCTCAGCCTCTGCTTGCCCAAAAGCCTGCATCTATATCGACTCAGTGCTTCCCAAACCTCTGCCATACTGTAATAAAGGACAATCCCATTTCATATGATCTTTGGAGCCACACCTCAAGCATTCTCCTGTCATCAACCAACACTCTCTCGGATGAGGATGACCATAATGCAGACATTTTGGTAGAGGTAGAGACCTATGCAGTGCCTATGTTAGTGCACTGGTTGCCGAAGAAATAAATCTCTTAGGTTGTCCCCGCATGTAAGAAGGAGGTCTGCTGGAACCCCCAGCCTAAAATTAGCCACTAAAATATTTGGCCCTCTTGCCACTTGATAGTCCCCTACTCGGCTGTGATATGGGCCTCTTGAACCCTCTATCTTGTGTTGTTTGTTGTGTTGCTAGAACTCTATCAACTGTTTTGGCATATGGTAGCACACTAGGAAAACTTATCAGGCATAGGGCTGAGACCTATAGCTTGATCGGGTCTCTTAACCCATCTTCAAATAATCGACATTTATCAACTTCTGTGGATATAATGCTGCCAACATATTTGCAAAGATGTGTGAATTCTCTTTCATATTGTGTTACCAACATCTCCCTTTGTTTTAGCATTAAAAACTCTCTTCTTGTCATCTGTGTAGATAGGAGGAATATATTGTTCCTTGAATTTCTCTAGAAAGAATTCCCAAGTCATGGGGTCAGATGCCTCTGAATTATTTAACTCATACCACCACCAATCATATGCATGGTCTTGAAATTAAGATACTGCATATTCATATCTCTACTCATCTGTGCAATTCAGCTGATCAAAGACTCTCTCTACCCGTTCCAACCAAAACTCTGCCATGGACGGGTCATCTTCCTGTTCACCATAGAAATCAGGTGCCTCTAACTTCCTCAATCTCTCAAATTGTAGCACAGATGGGGTTGGCTGTGATGCTCGTTGTAACAAATATATCATGTTCCTAATAAACTTTATTTGTCTTGTGTTAGCAATAGACTGCCCCCTTGATGCAGTAACTCGGCAACAACTGGGTAGTGATGAAGCCTCTGTTTCGGTAGGCTCATTACTTTTTCCTCCTTTGGACATAACCTATCGTGACCCTGAAGCCATACTCTACCTATATCATAAAAGTAATAGCCCCAATCAGTAAGCAGCAGATTTAATACTTAATTGTTAGTACACACATGTCATAGTTATTTTTGAAAACATTTCTTTTTTTTAATCCCAAAACCACCCAAACCGAGCTCTGATTCCAAAACTGTAACACCCCCCTCACCTTAGCAACACGTGCCTGGATAAGGGAGCGTTACACCGACTTTTTTCAACTTTTACTTCTTTATTAAAAATAGTCCATATTCATATATTTATTTTATCTCAAATAATATAAAGAAAATAACATACATTTTATTTACATAGGATAAAGTTTATAAAATATTAAGTTAATTTTACAAAACCATAACAAAATATTACATATATCCAAATACAAAATATGAAATATAAAATAAAAAAATTTGTGACCCACAGTTTGTAGAATTTAGCTGCTTTACTGGACTAGGATCACTTTTGCCTTTATCTATAACTTCAGCTACCTTTTAAATCTACGAGAAAGGAAACTCCCACGCTCAGCTTTAGGCTTAGTGGTGCATATAAATAAGGCAATAAACTATTTTATGTAACATGCATTGTCATATATCAATTTATGCCCAATCATATTTTCATGCAAATATAAATGTCATAATATTTTAGCATGCAAAAACATCAAATTATATTATTTTATCTCATATATGTTTTACTTAATTAAAACATCATTATATAATCCATCATAATTAATCATATCACAAGTTATGCTTCCATTTATTTTTCATAACTTCTTTAAGCCCACAACACCTATGAACCACTTACTAGGATAACGGAGTTGCCATCCAGGCACTTAGGAGTGCCACCTGGGCAATATGATGTACACATACAAGTGTCATTGCCGGCTTCAATAATAGTGTCATTACCGACTTCAATAATAGTGCCATTACCGGCTTCATTAATCATACCATTAATGGATTTCATCATACTGCCCCCTGCTTGACATGCCAAACTATCTTGAGTCTAGTTTCAAGTTAGGTGTTCTTGGGCTTAGTATAAAATTCATAGTATAAAATTCACACTTTTCATGCATTTAAAGACTCAATTAATCACTTAATCACTTAATAAAAATATTATTTGTGTAACGTAAAAAGGTTTACATTATTTTACTCATTAAATTCCTCAACTCATATGCTGCCCTGTCACTAGCAGATTCTATGCTTTGTTTTGGACCTTCATTTTGGTCCTGTTATGATCCGAACTTAATTAAAAGATCTTCTTAACAAATTTCATATCTAGATCTTAAATTTAATATGCAATTTGAATCACTCAATTTGGAGTTCTATATCAAAATATATGACCAAAAGAACACTGACTGATCACTAGCAATTTTGCCCATAATTTTCTAGACAGATTTTAGGTTTGAACTTTATGATTTTTCTGGAAATATACATACATATTCAGATTTTATGGTCTAAATAAAATTTATAGTCCTATGTCTTGGCTTATAGACCTAGCAAACAACACACAAAACCGAATTATAGAACTTAAGTTATAACAGTTTAAGTACTCACAGCTCCTAAATTTTTAGCAAAGAAAATACATATTAATCACAGTCAATTTTTTTACCAAAATTAATCCTAACTATAGTAAACATGCATCCCCAAGATTTTATCATAAAATATTATTAGTTTAGCATCATAAACATGCCAAATGCTCAAATCATGAAGTTTAAAGACAAAACATGGGCTATTGCCTTAAGTTATGCACAAACTCTTTTCCTTCGCTCCTTTGAGCTAGCTCCTCAATTTGAGTTCCTAAAATACATAAAAGAGATCATTAAATCTCTACTTCCTTCAAACTCTATAACCCTAACCTCCCTCTCTCTCTCTCTTTAAACCATACTTTATCTCTACCTTTATTTAAAGAGAACATGGAAAGAAGAAAAATCACCTTACCTTCACTTTCTTGCTTCCATAGCCAAACCTTAAGCTTTTCTTTTTCTTTTATTTCCTAGTTTATTTTTTCTTTCTTTTTACTTTCTCTAGCTTCCTTTTGATCAATTATGCATGAAATATACTATTCCATGCTTTCTCCCTCTCTTTCTCACTTTCTCTTCCTAGAGTCAAGCTTTGGACATGGAGGAAATGGTGGGGAACTAGAAAATTCTAGATGATAGAGATCAGGATGGAAAAGGAAGCAATTAAGAAGAAAGGCCAAAGTTAATTAATATGGAGTCCCATTTTTATCTTAAATATCTGGATATTCTTTTGGCTAATTAATGTGTTCATCTCACTTGGTGTATGGTGCTTCAAGAGGAACATGGAAGACAACTTAATGATAGAAAATTATAGAATGAAGAGATAAGGAAGAATGAAGTAGCAATTAAGAAGAAAATGACAACATTAATTAAGGATGGGGACACCTAAGCCCAAAAATATCTAGATACTTATGTTAATTGACCACTTAATGCATGCCACTTGGTGTGGCCAGCCTCCACATACATATAATGTCTCAATTCATATATTTAATTGTTGATTATCGCAATTAATCCACCAATTTTTGGTAAATTGCAACTTGAACCCTAAACTTTTCAAAATTTTCATTTTAATCCTTTACTGTAATCTAACATCATTAAATATTTTAAATACTTTATTAAATATTTTCCATAACTATTTACTATCAATTCAAAATCATCAACATGCCAAATAATTAAATCATACAAATAAAAAAAATAAAATAGGCTATTGCCTTAGGTTATGCACAAACCTCTATTTTTCTCTTTTCTTTCTCTTTACTTCTCTTTCTCCTTTCCTTTGAGCCTTTGAGCTAAATCCTAGTCACTTTGAGTTCCTAAAGTTCATAAACAGATTATTAACACTTTATAAACCTAATCTCTCTCTTTCTTCTTACTCTTTTAAGCTTTCATAGGCATGAAAATGGAATTTCTCATGTATTTCTCTCTCTTTTTCTCACTTTCTCTTCTTAGAACAAGGTTTGGTTATGGCTGTCCAAGGGAAAAACGTGGCTGGTGTGGAGAACATAATTTTCCTCAATGAAAAATGGATAAGGAAGAGGAAGAAACAATCAATAACAAAATGACAAAAGTCATTAAAATGGGGGACACCTAAGCTCTATCTAGAAGCTTTCATTTATGCTAAATGCATGTATGCTAATTAACTTCTTAAACATTTCCACTTGGTGTGTTATGCTTCAAGAAACATGGAAGATACTTAATGATGGGAAAATTCTAGATCAAGGGTGATAATTAAGAAAGGATAAGCACTTAAGAACAAAGTGACAAAATTACATAATTCATGGAGACACCTTAGGATTTTCTAGAAACTTTTCATTAATTTCTAATTCATGTATGTCAATTGACTTCTTAAAATGTTCCACTTGGTGTGGCTGGTCTCCATATGCATTTTATGTCCCAATTCATGCATTTAATTTATGATTATCCCAATAAATCCTCCAATTTTTCAGTAAATTGCAAATTGACCCTAAACTTTTCAAAATTTGCAATTTAGTCCTTTATTGAAATTTTACATCTTTTAATATTTTGAACACTTTATTAGATATTTTCCATACTTAATTGCCATTATTTTCATTATTTTTCGATAAAAATCCAAATTTAGACTTCGGTCATACCGACGAGTCGATTTAATAACTCGCGTGACTTTAGTCTAAATTAGCGGATATGACAGTTAGAATCATGTCATCAAATGTGAACTATGCTCAACTCTTGAATCCAACAAATTGACTGGCCTTATGTCTTGGAAGCTGAAAAGATAGCCTATGTCTTAGAAGAACTGCTTGGTGTACTCATTTATTATTAACAAAAGAGTTGCCTTAAAGGAAATCCCTTGGGCACTTGGTGTACTCATTTATTATTAATAAAAGGGATTTTTGTTATATGGTATTCATTGCATATGAATTGATATAGATCTTAAATCATTTAATGAAGTCTTTGGTATGTAACATAGTATGAAGGAATTCATGATGAGATTTCTATCATGTGTAATTGTGTTTATACCCAAATTAACCCTAGTCATAGGATTAAAAAAATGAGACATTGTTAATCTAGATAGACTAGCATATGTTATACTCCTTGACTAGGTCAAGCAGTTGATCTCATAAGCTAAAAGTATGAGATGTTTAGAGTTAACATATGGATGCTTGCTAAGAGTAGGAAGTACATTGGATGACCCGCTATGAGACAATCACATTGATATATTTATTCACTGTCAGTGATAGTCTCATCATAGCAATGGTGCAAGTATCCTTAGACTTAAGATACTCAAGGTTATCTTGGATAATGAATCCTATACTTTGACTCCATTCCATGTTGCCTATGAAAAGGTTACTCATAGGGTGGTGATTGTGTATAGCAAGAGGTATTCGAAGGTAGTTCAATAGTCAACAAAGGATTCACCACTCCTAATAGAAGGGGAGTATACCTATGGCCTCTTATAGAGATCATTACTCAGAAATCATTGGTCAAGGTGGACATATTTTGAAGAAGGTCCTCAAGGACATCTAATTAGAGTAATGAGACTCATAGACAAGAAGTAATATCATTTCGACTAGATGTGACATAGTTAGTCTAATAGGAGCTGACACACAGACCATGCTCTGAACCAAATGAGGTGTAGTTTGGTGAAGACAAATTGTATGGTAATTGTCTATGGCAGGGTTTAGTCAGACCATTGACTTTCTAATCAATTGGGGGTCATGATGTATTACTAGATCCCTTTTATGATCTGCTTGAAATGATATGATGATTTGAGATGCCAACATAATTGGGAACCTAATAGGTTACACGCATAAAAGGAATGAAGAAAAAGTGAAATGGGCCTTGGATTGGATCCAAGACATAAGAGACAAACAATTTGTCTATGCACCATATGTCACGAACATGATAAAGGTTGTCACACTCATGATAAAGGGGAGTCATGACTGTGACACTATTATTCACGGCCGTGAAAGCCCCAATATCAGCTTTTGTGATTTAGGTTTTTCTATTTCGAATGGAATCCTATGCATGGGTTACATATGTCTAACCCTAATATGATGAAAGGACCTATAAATAACTCCTTTTAGGGCCAAATTCATATTTGCAACCTTGAGGAATAAATGTTATTCTCTCTTCTTCTTCTCTTTCAAGTTGAAACACCATAGCTAGCACTTTGGTGCTCTAACACCCCATTCTCCATTGAGGTTGCTTCTTCCGTTCCTTCTCATGGATTACCATTAGAGACAATCTAGCCTCGGATTTTTGTGGTTTGCAATAACATAACTTGAAAGAAAGGCTCACAAACTTTGAAGATTGAAAAGAAACAAACTAGGTAATCAATTTCTCCCATATTGATGGTATGATCCAATTTTAATATTCATAGGGTGTTCCATGTTTTTTGGGTTTAATTAATTTTAAATTTATGTTGTACCATATATGAGGTGCATGTTAAGAAGCCAACATGAATAATATTATGTTGGACACAGATTAATGAGAGAAGACTAGTAGGGCCAAACTTGGCATAAGAGACAAAGAAAAAGGTATAGATTATTTAGGAAAGATTGAAGGTAGCTTCTAATAGACAGAAGTCATATGCATATCTGAAGAGGAAAGTTGTTTAGTATGTAGTGGCAGAAAATGTTTTTCTTAAAGTTTCTCTATGGAAGAAGGTTATTATATTCGAAAAGAAAGGTAAATTGAGTCCGAGATTTATTAGGCCTTATGAGGTACTAGCGAGAGTTGGACCAGTTCCTTATAGGCTTGCTCTACCACCATAATTGATCAAGATCCATGATGTGTTCCATGTCTCCATGTTAATGAGATATAGATTAGATCCTTTTCATATTGTTTCAATATATCACATTAAGGTGAGACTAGATTTGATCTATGATGAAGAACAAATTCAGATTGTAGCTAGAGAGGTCAAGGAACTTAGGAACAAACGACTACCATTAATCAAGTTATTATGGAGAAATCATGCTACAAAAGAGACTATATGGGAAAGTGAAGAAGTGATGAGAGCCCAGTATCTATAACTATTCAAAGACAGTATATCAGGTAATTTCGAGGATGAAATTTTTTTAAGTGAGAGAGAAATGTAACACCCGCAAATTTGGGCCTAGAATTAATAAGTTAAAGAAGTATACTAAAGGTATATGGGAAGTACATATGAGGGTATGAGTATTAGAAACCATAAAATAAAAAGATAAAAAATGAACTTCTTAGCATTCACGCCCATGATAGAGCTAATCATGACTGTGAATGTCATGAATTTCAATTTTGTAAGTTGAGGATCTTCACGACTGTGACACCAATGTTCACGCTCGAGACACTAGTTCTCATACCTATGGGTTTAAATATGGCAGTGTCATGTTTTTCATAGAAACTCAAGTAAATTCCAATTAGAAACCCTAGCCCCCAACCTGAAACCCCTTAAAAGAGTTCCCCTTATTCCCTTTTCAATTCTAGATAATTAAACATGAGATTTCCACCATAAACAGAGTAAAAAATGGATTAAAAATGAAGCTTTCCATCATAGATATTAAAATCAAAACTAAGAAATGTATATAACACATTTTAAAATTCTTGAATCAATTTGTTTTCACAAAATAGAGGTAACAATTCACATTCCCAGTTGTTCTTTGATTCATTTCAATTTGTTGTTAATGGGGAAATATGGCTTAAGGTTTTAAGACAGGTTTACATGTTGTTCAAAGATGGAATGTCAGTATAAAATGTAATATGGTCTATGTTTTCATGCTAGGGACCAAAATTGATAGTGGAGAACCCCACCAGAGCTAGTAGATGAGAGAGAATCAATTTTTAGGGCTCCATTATTAAGGTTTGTACATATACACTTTTTTATTCGATTTGGTATGCTTGTGATGTGAATTTTGGTTTGTGACATGTTAAATAACTTGAAATAATGATTTGACATTGCTGTAAACATGTTAATTAAATTGTTTAATCATGGAACACATATAAAATTGATATATTGACCAGTGAATATGTTTTGATGATGTGACATTGATGAATAAAGCATTGAGGGTAGATTATTGAATTAAAGTTCAAATAAAAACATGTTGGTAGTTGACTTTACATTTTGGAATGTGGAAATTGTTGATAGGTGTAGCTAACATTTGTTAGCTTTAGAATTTTGCATGATTGTGTGTGATATTGGTTGAAAACAATACTAGAATTATGTTTTTTCATGATGTATCACACCCGTGAAGCCAACCTTCACACCCATTAATGGATATCACTCCCATGAAAGTTTGAATTTCACACCGATGAATAAATGTTCATGCCTATGAATGTTTAAGAGCTAGTCATGGGTTGACAACCCGTGACAGAAGGCTTTATGCCCATGAATGGCCTATATCCAAAAATGATTAATTGAATGATATGTTTGAGTTACATGAAGATGATTACATACACACTTGATATGATTAAGTGAGATTATATGCAATGTGATAACAGGATTGAGAGCCATGAATAGGCACTAGGTGCTTCATAATGCAAAATATATCGATGATTATGTAAAGATGTGAATAGTGACCTAAATGTTAATGATATTTGGAATGAAATTAATTATGCCAATTCTCTATCTGAGGACTAGATAGGATAGGTGACATGCCATTAAGGGGGTTACAACACCCTGGAATATTTATGTATATGGTTTCTTACTCATCGGGTAAGAACACTCCAGATTCGAAATGAGGAATTTGCGCATATGCATGTAGTTATTATGTTACTCATTGGTGGCTTAAACTCGGTTAAGAGCATTATTGATTTGATATGTAGAATTTGCAATACAGGCAGATATAGATAGTGAGCAGGGTGGCTTAAGCTCACGTAAGAGAGCTCTTGTTTCATAACACGTATCCGAGTAGTTCGAGTCTAAAGTATTGGACTAAGAAATTGGAATTTGGTAATATGATATATGGAAATTGTGTTCAGAAACTAGAAATTGGCAATACATTACAATGAAATTGGTAATACAATAATTATTTATACAGTGTACAGAAAGCAATGAATCATAATACAAGTACATCCGGGATAAGGGATGTGAAAACTAGAAATCAGATTTATATAATAAACCTATAATTTGAATATGTGTTATACATGATGAAGTTTGGTATGTTTATAATGATATAGAAATAATATGAATATGATGAAATGGCTTCATTTGTGCAATATACGCATTGTATGTATTGAAATCAGTTAAATTTAGTATGAATGAGTTCATTACTGGATAGCTATGTATATGATAATGTCGTCAGGCACCTAAGTGTATTTAAATTATGAATGCTATATTAATATGTAAATGCATATTAGAATTTAAATACTTATATGCACCACTAAGCTTTCAGTAGCTTAGCATGTAGGTTTTCCTACACATAAGTTTGGAGCCAGTAGATTGTTGAGTTGACTTAAAGAGAAAACAGAGCCAATCGGAGTGTCAGAGTTGACCTGTGTTGGGTCTTTTCTTTTATTCCATTCATTTCATTTGGTATTCTACATACTATGAGGTAGAGACATATAGTTATTTCATTGCTTAAATAAAAGCATGTAATAGATTTTAATAAGTACAAGAAGCATGGATTTTGTAACAATGGATTTTAAATCCCAAAATAGTTTTGAGATGATTATGTATGTGATCCATATACAAAAAGAAATTTTAATGTTTATTTATATTAGATTGATTTGGATATAACATTGTACTTTCAAAAAAATAAGATAGAAAAAGTTTTAATTCATAACCGTTTAGATAGATACAGTTGTGTGCCACCCATTTGCACATTGAGGTTTCACCTGATTATATGGAGGGGTGTTACATAGCGAATGCAACAACCCTTGCTCTATTTCTAACACGCAGGTCTAACTCTCCCTTATTGAGCTGTCTACTATTCCTTAGGTCCTGCATATCAGTGAATATATGTGAGCCACAACCGTATATAATAGCCATATATTATTATTGGAAATAGTATTAATCTCAATGATAAAAATACCTAAAGTAGATGGGGCATTAGATGCCTTTTTTTTTTCAAGGGCTCCAAGTCGGCCTTGCAATTTCTCTTCCAATGGCCATCCTTGCCATAATGGAAGCATGTCCTCTTTGGGGCAGTCTCCTTGGCTTTCTTCTTGGCCACTCCTCCCTTAGGACTCATGGACTTATTCTTCTTTTTAAGCTTTTCCTTAGAACTAGAATAGTCCACCAGAATCACAGCCTTAGTTTCCTTTTTGACAGAAGACTCAACTGTCTTAAGCTCAGGAATAGTGGTGGAGATTTGGTTCATCTTATAGTTAAGCATAAAATATGAATAACTATCGGATAAATTGATTAGAATTAAGTCAATACTTAATTCATGGTCCATCACAAATTCCAAGATGGCCAACCTTTCTATTGAACCTTGAAGGGTATTTTTGTCATTTTGATGATAACAAATAAAATAGCAATAATGTATTTAACAATGTTTGTGTTCTAAGTATGTAAAACAGGAGATACTATGACAATTTTTGTGTTCTAAGTGTGTGATATGTCTCCTTCCCTACTCTATTTAATTTTATTCCGCACCTTAAAGTTAAGAAAATTTTATTTACTAACCCCCCTTCTTGGTTCATTGCCTGGACAATAATTGGTATTAGAGCTTATCTAGCAACAAAGCCTAAAAAGCGTTAGCAAAGATCAAGAAATGGCCAGTGAAGGATTTCAAAGTCTCAAGCCTTACTTTGATGGAGCAAACTACGCTCAATGGAAATTCCAGATGGAAACATATCTCGATAGTGAGGGAATTGAAGTCTGGGATAGTGTTCGAAAAGAATGGACACCACCAACCAAGAGAGGGGTTGATGGTGAAGAAGAATTTTTTTAAGAGATGATTGGACAGAGCCTCAATGAAAAGAAAATTTCAAAAACAAAAAGGCTATGACAATCCTTGCAAGCTCCCTATCTATTAAAGAATGTGGTAGAATCCAACATTGTCCTAATGCATATAGTATATGGAAGACATTGGAGAATTATCATGAAGGAACCAAACAAGTTAAATGAAAGAAGATTCAACTTCTCACATCAGAATATGAACTCTTCAAGATGAAATCCAATGAATCTATCCCTGTTATGATGAACCATCTTCTAGCCATCATCAATGGCATGAGAAAGCTTTGAAAGCATTTGAGCTTGTAAGATGTGAACAATAAAACTCAGAGAAGCCTTCCTTTCAAAGACTATGGTTCAAGAGTTGCGGGTATAGAAGAAGCCAATGAAGACATGAGTGTCATGCCTACCGATGTGTTTATTGGCAAACTTCTAACGCACAAAATGGCAGTAAAAAGAAATAGAGAACTTGAAGCTGAACCAGAAAAGAGAAAGCCTCTAGCACTCAAAGCCCTTCAAAATCTCAAGAGAAAATTGAAGATGACGAAGAAAAGAGTGATGAAGCAAATGAGGACATTGCCATGCTCTTAAAAAGATTAAAAACAATAATTGAAAAGAGACTTGACAATTCTCGAACCCTCAAACAAAGAACCCTCAAACACTCATCAAATAACTCGCAAAGAAATAAAGAGGAGGTAATGTAACACCCCCTCACCCCAGCAGCTCGTGCCCGGATGAGGGTATGCTACGCTGACTTCATTAATTAAAATATCATTATATAAATTATATATAAAGAAAAATCACTCGTACATTTTTTTTCTTTATTTACTATTTGTTTACTTTGCATTATAAAAGAAATCATAACATAAAAGACAAACTATTTTTTTTATATCATAACATGTTATGTACAAAATATACTGTTTATTTTACAAATACTACAAAATAAAATTTACAATATAATATACAAAAGTTGTGTACCGACGATGTGTGCAACAGGCTCCTTTACTGGATTAGGTCATCGCTGGCTTTTCTACTATATTCTATTTATTCTTTACTAAATATGCGTGAGATAACTCCCACGCTAGGCTCTTGGCTTAGTGGTGCATATAAATAAGACAATAAACTATTTTATGCAATCATACTTTATCATATATCAACTCATGCTTAATCATATTCTCTTGCAAATATACATATCATGGTATTCTAGCATGTATAGACATCAAATTATATTATTTTATCTCATACTTATTTATTTTATTACCATCTTATTGTATAACACTAAATCTTCTTTTTATCCATGCCACAATTCATAATTCCATTTTTATTATCCATGTAAAAATTCATAATTCCAGTTTTATTTTCAATAATTCTTTTATGTTCCATAACTTCTTTATTTATGTTTTAATTTATGCCTAGGACACCTATGAACCACTGACTAGGATAATAAAGTTGCCATCCAGGCACTTAGGAGTGCCACCCGGGCAATATGATGTGCGCATATAAGTGCCAAACCCGGTGTAGATAACCGTGCCAAACTCGGCGTAGATAATAATGTCATCCTCGGCATATATAAAAATGTCAAACCCGACGTAGATAACATTGCCAAACCCAGCGTAGATAACAATGGAAAACCCGGCATAGATAATAATGCCATTAATGGTTTTCATTTTCATCATACTCCCCCCTATTTGACATGCTAAACTATCTTAAGTTGGTTTTATTTAGGTGTTCTATGGCTTATACAATTTCATTAAAATTCATAATAATTAATTTCATACTTTTCATGCATGTAATATCTCAAAATAATCACATAATCAATCAATTAAAATAATATTTGCATAATATAACAAAGTTCTCATCATTTTACTCATTTCATTCCTCAATTCACATGCTGCCCTGTCACTGGCAGATTCTGTTCTCTATTTTAGACCTTAATTTTAGTCCTGTTCCGTTCTGACTTTAGTTACATGATCTTCATACAAATTTTATATATAGATCTTAGCTTTAATATTCAACTTGAATCACTTAATTCTGAGTTTTGTATCAAAAGGTATGATAATATTAACACTAACTGGTCACTGATAATTCTACCCAGAATTTTCGAGACAAATTCTATGTCTGAATTTTATGAATTTTTCTAGACAATTACAGACATATTCAGATACTATGGTCTCAATAAAAATTTTAGCCCTATATCTTAGCTTTCAAACCGAAGAAATAACACACAAATACAAGCTTCAGAACTCAATTTATAACAGTTTAAGTACATAATGCTCATTATTAACAATTCTGCCCAGAATTTCTGGACAGATTCTATATCCGAATTTTATGAATTTTTTTGGACAATTACAGATATATTAAGGTTTTGTGGTCTAAATGAAAGTTATATCCCTATGTCTTATCTTTCAAACCCAAGAAACAACATGCAAAACTGAGTTCCAGAATGTAAGTTATAACAGTTTAAGTGAACACTGCTCATCAATTTTCAGTAAGGAACATACAAGATAATCACATTCAATTTTTACCAAATTAAATCCTAAGTCTAGAGAACATGCATCCCTAAGATTTTCATCACAAAATAATAAAATAATATCAATTCAAAATCATCAACATGCCAAATAATTAAATCATGCAAATAATAAAAAAATAAAATAGGCTATTGCCTTAGGTTAAGCACAAACCTCTTTTTTCCTCTCCTTTCTTTCTCTTTACTTGTGTTTCTCCTTTCCTTTGCTCCTTTGAGCTAAATCCTTGTCACTTCTAGTTCCTAAAATTCATAAACAGATTATTAAAACTTTATAAACCCAATCTCTCTCTTTCTTCTTACTCTTTTAAGCTTTCTTAAGCATGAAAATGGAATTTCCTATTCCTTTCTCTCTCTTTTCTCACTTTCTTTCACTAGAATCAAGCTTTGGTTATGGCTGTCCAAGGCAAAAACGTGGGCTGGTTTGAGAGGCAGAATTTTCCTTAATGAAAATGGATAACGAAGAAGAAGAAACAATCAAGAACAAAATGACAAAAGTCATTATGATGGGGGGACACCTAAGCTTCATCTAGAAACTCTCATTAATGTTTAATTCATGCACCTCACTTGGCTAATTGTTGTATGCCATTTGGGGTGTGGTGCTTTAAGAAATGTGGGAGACACTTAATGATGGAGGATTCTAGATCAAAAGTGATAATGAAGAAGGAAATACAATTAAGAGAAAGATGACAAACTTAATTAATTATGTGACACCTAAGCTTATATACATTAAATGTCTCATTCATGCATGTTATATGGCCAATTAAGGGTTTCCACTTGGTGTGGCTGGCCTCCATGTTCATTTTATGTCCTAATTCATGCATTTAATTTATGATTATCCCATTTAATCCTTCAATTTCTGGTAAATTTCAAACTGACCCTAAACTTTTCAAAATTTACAATTTAGTCATTTACCAAAATTTAACATCTTAAAATATTTTGAACACTTTATTAGATATTTTCCATACTTAATTACCATTATTTTCATTATTTTTCTATAAAAGTCCAAATTTAGACTTCAGTCAAACCGACGAGTCGATTTAACAACTCGCGTGACTAAGGTCTAAATTAACGAATATGACAGGTAAAGTGTTATGAATGTGGGAAGAAAGCACATATCAAACCAAAATGTTCAAAACTCAAGAAACACAAGAAAATTTTCAAAATATAATGGGGAGAAAGGTCACAAAGCCATATGGGATGACGAAAGCTCTTCAAGCGAAAAAGATGATAATGAAGGAGAAGAGGTCAACCTATGTTTCATGGCTTTAGAGGATTACTTCATAGATGAGGTAGGTCTTTCTAACTCATATTCATTTAATAATGATAGTAGTGATAATAATAGTGATAGTGAAGATGATGATGAGCAGAGCTTAATAGAAGTATTGAACATAGAAATAGAAAAATATAGAAGTAGATTCAATACTTACAAAAAGAATATCTTAGATGTGAAAAACAAAATGGAAGTTTTATGAAAAGAAAATCTTGATCTTAAAACTTCTAATGAATCTCTTTTGAAAATCATTAGATGTGTATTCTTTTAGACGCTCAACTAAATCCTTGCTTAAAGAAAAAAATATTTTGAAAAATGAAGTTGAGGAACTTAGAAACTTTATTTCAATATTTCATAAAGGCAATGAGAGTTTAGATACTCTCGTAGTTTCTCATAGACCACCTTTAATAAGGCATGGTCTAGGATTTAATGGAACATCATCTTCATCTCACAAGACTACTTTTGTTAAGTTTAGTACACCTCAAACCTCCATAATTGAGGTAATAGCCCCAAGGGCTAATAGCATAACACACACAAAACCCCCTATTCAAAAGAAGAATAAGGGTCACTTGGCTTAAGAGGGAAACCTCAAAAGACCAATTATGCTTTTATGTATAAGAGGCATGGACCTAGGAAAGCACCTATTCATCATGCATGTGCATGTCATTTCTCATAAACTCCATCTAAGAAGATAATGAAACGTAAAATCATGTTAAAACCGAAAAATATGTTTAGAGCTAAACAATGTAATTATTGTATGAAATTTGGTCATATCAATAAACATTGTTGGATAAGGCTCATTGGGAACCTTCATGTGTTAACCCCTAAGGACCCAAGTTCATTTGGGTACCTAAAAACCAAATTTGAATTGTGATTTTATAGGTATGCCTCAAGTCCACTATAAAAGAAAATGTTTGGCTTGTGGATAGTGGATGCTCAAGGCATATGACCAAAAACAAAGGACTATTCAATCATATTAAAAGTATTAATGATGGTTAGGTAACCTTGGGAACAATGCTAAGGGTAAGGTAATTGGCATTGGCTCTATTGGTATTAATAATACTACTTTCATTGAAGATGTTTTACTTGTTGATGGTTTGAAACATAATTTGTTAAGTGTAAGTCAATTATGTGATAAGGGAAACAAAGTAATCTTTACGTCAAATGAATGTCTGGTAACCTCTTTAAGTGGCCAAGAGATACTCAAGGGAGATAGAGATGTCAATACTTACATAACAGACTTACACAAAATATATAACCTTTCCTTTAAGTGTCTTATAACTATTAGTGATGAATCTTGGCTATGGCATAGAAGGCTTGGTCATGCAAGCATGGATTTAATTTAAAGTCTTAACAAAGGAGAGCTAGTAAGTGGACTTTCAAAAGTCAAATTTGAGAAGGATAAGACATGTGAGCCTTGCCAAAGAGGAAAACAACATAAGTCATCCTTCAAATCCAAAAATATCATAAGTACCTCCAAGCCTCTACAACTTTTGCATTTAGATCTTTTTGGACCTACTAGAGTTGCTAGTTTAGGAGGTAAACATTATGCTTTTGTCATTATTGATGATTACTCTAGATTCACTTGGGTAATTTTCTTAGCTCAAAAGAGTGATGCTTTTGAATCTTTCAAAAAATTTTCTAAGAGAATTCAAAATGAAAAAGGATACTTTATTTCAAAAATAAGAAGCGATCATGGAAAAGACATTGAAAATGAAAACTTTGAAAACTATTGTCTAGAGCAGGGTGTATCGCACAATTTTTCAACCCCTAGAATGCCTCAACAAAATGGAGTAGTCAAAAGGAAAACTCGAACTTTAATTAAAATGGCTCGAACAATGCTCAATGAGTATGGATTACCAACCTACTTTTGGACCAAAGCCACAAATACTACATGTTATATTTCAAATTGAGTTTTCAAGAGATCACTTTTAAACAAAACTTCTTTTGAGCTATGGAATGGAAGAAAACCCATGATATCATACTTTAGAGTATTTGGATGCAAGTGTTTTATATTAAACACTAAGGACAACCTTGGAAAATTTGCCTCTAAATCTGATGAAGGTATCTTCTTGGGATACTATACAACTAGCAAAGCCTATAGAGTCTATAATAAAAGGTCTTTAGTTGTTGAAGAATCTATGCATGTTGTTTTTGATAAATCTAGTAAGTTTGATCTTGTGAAAGATAGTGTTCTTAATGACATTGTAGGTACAATGGAAAAGCTTGATCTTGATCATGAGAAAGATGATGATGATCAAGAGAAACAACAACAAAATGCATCTCTACCTCAAGTTCAAGAGCAAGACAACCAAGAGCTTCTAAAGGAATGGAAGATGTCAAAGAATCACCCCAAGGAATAAATCATTGGCGATCCTACTAAGGGTGTAAGTACTATATCTCATCTCAAACTTCTAGATTCTAACCTTACTTTTGTCTCTCAAATTGAGCCTAAAAATATTGATGAGGCTCTTAATGAAGAAAGTTGGGTGATTGTTATGCAAGAGGAACTCAACCAATTCAATAGAAGCAAAGTATGGACCTTGGTTCTTAAACCTAAAGACCATCAAATCATTGGTAGTAAATGGATTTTTAGAAATAAATTAGATGAATGAGGTTCAATAACTAGGAATAAAGATAGGTAGGTTGCAAAGGGTTATAATCAAGAAGAAGGTATAGATTATGATGAAACCTATGCTCCAGTAGCTAGATTAGAAGCCATAAGAATACTTTTAGCATTTGCATGCCATATGAATTTTAAACTCTTTTAAATGGATATCAAAAGTGCCTTCTTAAATGGCTTTATAGAAGAGAAAGTTTATGTAGAGAAATCTCCGGGTTTTGAAAGCCATAATTTGCCTAATCATGTTTTTAAACTTTCAAAAGCCTTGTATGGGTTGAAACAAGCTCCAAGAGCTTGGTATGAAAGACTAAGTTCTTTTCTTTTGGAAAATAATTTTTCTAAAGGACATGTTGACACAAATTTATTTATTAAAAGGCATAAGCATGATATTTTGATTGTTCAAATTTATGTTGATGATATCGTATTTGGGTCTACTAATGAATTACTTTGCTAAGAATTTGCTAAGTGTATGAAAAGGGAATTTGAAATGAGCATGATGGGAAAACTTAAGTTCTTCCTTGGTCTACAAATCAAGCAAAGCAATGAGGGCATATTCATGAACCAATCCAAGTACTCCAAAGAGTTAATCAAAAAATTTGGAATGGAAGGATGCAAAAATGCTATGACTCCAATGACCACATCAACAAAATTGGACAAAGATAAGAAGGGTAAGAGCATAAATGAAAAGCTATATAGAGGTATGATCATATCACTTTTATACCTTACTGCCTCTAGGCCCGATATAATGTATAGTGTATGCTTATGTGCTAGATTTCAATCTTGTCCTAAGGAATCACATTTGAATGCTGTAAAAATAATTTTAAAATATTTACATGGCACATTGCATCTAGGCTTATGGTATCCTAGAAATTCATCTTTCAATATCATAGGATATTCGGATGCGGATTATGCCGATAGTCTTTTGGATAGAAAGAGTACTTCAGGTACTTGTCACTTTATTGGTGAATGCCTAGTTTCTTGGTTTAGCAAGAAACAAGTTTCAGTTGCCTTATCTACTGTTGAAGTGGAATATGTGGTAGCAAGATGTTGTTGTACTCAAATCCTATGGATAAGACAACAAATGAAGGATTATGGTCATAATTTGGACCATATACCCATCAAATGTGACAACACAAGTGCCAAAAAGCTATGCAAGAATCCCATTCAACACTCTAGAAGTAAACATATTGACATTAGACATCATTTTCTTAGAGATCATGTTCAATATGGAGATGTTGTGTTAGAATTCATCGATACAAAAAATCAATTGGCATACATTCTTACCAAACCTCTTAATGAAGAAAATTTTTGTTTCATAACAAGATAACTTGGTATGCTTGATGGATCAACTTTGTCTTAATTATTGTCTTGCCAATTGTATGATGAATCATTAACAATTGAATGATATTTCCTTCATATGATGCTCTTTACTTAACTAATTGACATGATGGAAATATATGTTTAAGAACATAGAAATCTTCTAGTCTTGTTTTAGACATACTTTGTTTTTTTTACAGATTGAAGGTAATTCACGTCCGTGACATATATTCACAGCAATGAAGTAAATAACAAATAGTTCCAGTAGCTTTCATGTTTTGATTGACGACATGTCTCACAGGCAGAAGTAGTGAAAACTAAGTTTCACTCTCATGACAATATATGTCACTCCTGTGAAAAGCCTGATTCACGCCCGTGATGTTTGGTCATAACCATAAATTTTGATAGAAAATAACTCCAGAATCGTTCACGCTTTGTTTCACGCCTTGCCTTACGATTAGAAGTAGTGAAGCCTAACTCTTCACGACCGGGACAATTTCTGTCACTCCCGTGAAAGTTCTAGGTCACGGGTGTGACTATTTAATGTCACGACCGTGACTCGATTCATCTCATTTTTCAAGGCTAGAGCACCTCTTCAAAAAACCATGACCACGACTATTCATGCCCGTGATGGAGCATTCACGGTCGTCAATATATCGACTATAAAATAAAATTTCTGCCATTTTCTCATTTCCATCTCTACAAATTCTCTCATTTATCACCCTCATTCAATATTTCTCACAAATATCGGCCTCCTCATATTCATTTCTATCTATAAAACCCTTTCAAACATCTTTCTTCTTAAATAATTACAACTTCTCTAGGTTTTTAAAATCTTTTGATCCAAAAATTTCTTTTCCAATCCTTCATTAAAGCTTTAACAAAATGGAACCTGGTTCTTCCAAAGGCACATGGAACCTAGTTCTTCCAAAGGAACAACGAAGAAATCACATACTCCAAGATGCTACATGGATTATCTTCTCAACATCATTCCGAAAAATTGTCATCCGTAATATGCAGTTCTCAAGAAGAAACCCCTACTCTCATCTCGATCCTTCGAGTGGAATTGTGTCAAGACTCTTGGTCTTGAGACAAGCATGATTGAATAGTTGCAAGTTTGTCATCTCAAAGAATTCATAGACATTTATCAGCCAATGCTAAAGGAACCAACTCTCAAGTTCCTTAGCACATTGTGAGTCTCTCCCATCGGCACCGTAAAATTCCAGCTCTGTAAGCATCCTAACACTCTCATTGTAGCAGAGTTTGGCAATATTTTCAAGCTCCCTTCTGTTGACATTCTCAACGAGAGTGAAGTCCAATTCTATGTCAATCTGGCTTGGACATATTTTGGCTTGGAATGTAGTTGGGATGTGAAGAAGACTAAAAGCACACACCTACAGTCTCCTATGCATAAGTATTTACATAGGTTTCTCACCTATAGTATATTTGCTAGAGGAGATAGCAATAGGGCAATTAGAAAGTTGGAGCTCTTCTTATTGGAAATGGTACGAAGAGGACTAACTGTAACCTTGTCATGATGGTTTTCAAATCATCTCCTTTCCTTTGCAACAAAGCCATCGAGAGATATCTTGATTGGCGGGTATGTTACTCACCTTACCATTGATTTAGGGTATCTGAATCTCGATGAGCACAATTACAAACTTATTCTAGCTCATCCATGAGACTAACTTGATGTAGAGTCCTTCATAAAAATAGGAGCAATTGTCCGCATTATTTAAGAAAATAATGTCTACTACCATTTCACCACTCCAGCTGGTGAAATTGATTGGGAAGACCATGACACTGATGATTTCAAAGATGGCCTCCAGGGTATCTAGCAATGAAAGCGAGCCCATGACGAAACATCGACATTGATAGTAGTGGAAGATATTGGTCAGTCATCGATTTCTACCACATCCAGCTTGGCACAGCAGGTTGCTGATCTTATAGCACCTTGCCTTGACATGATGCAGGCTTCCATCAATCAGAGGTTGGAAAATCTCAAAGATTTCATGGAGTCTCATATGGACAGCCTCGAGGCGAAGGTAGTACGCCTTAGGGATGGTCTGTCAGGCTTGAAGCCTAACTAGAGTTCTAGTTTTCATGTAGTGATTTTTTTTAATGTTATAGGACTTTATTTTTTGTTCTTGAATCTTAATGTAATCTGTCTCCTTTTATTTTTAAATACAATCATCTTATTATCATTTCATTTTTGTTGATGACAAAAGGGGGAGAATCTAGCAATATATGCAAATGTGTGGTTAGCAATATAAGTTATTATTATGCAATGTGGGGAATATGTAAACTTTTCCTTAATTGATAATATGCATAAGATATACCTCACATCAACCTCATATATACTTTGCAAACTTGAACTTATTCTGAACTCATTTTAATGCATAAGATGTACTTAACATATATCTCACATAGACTTTGAATACACTAGTTATATATGTGTTAAAAGATGAGATATACTTAAGATATACCTTGCATACACCTTATTAGTTTGTAAATACCTTTGCTATATATTCTTCAAATCTTGTAATCTATTATTTTATCTTAAGCACCTTTTGAGGGGGGAGACTTCTCAAAAGCACATATTGCTAGATTATTTGTCACCATCAAAAAGGGGGAGATTGTTGAACCTTGATAGTATTTCCATCATTTGATGATAACAAAAATGTATTTAACAATGCTTGGATTCTAAGTGCGTAAAACAGGAGATATTATGACTAGAACATGAAGCAACACTGAAAGACAACTTTTGAGATTAAAATCAAAGAAATAGCAAAGTCATGCCTGTGACTACTTATGTCACGCCCGTGAATGTAGCTTAGTGCCAACTTTCCAACATTCAAAGCTCACAGCCATGAAGGATCAAGCCAACCGTGAATGATCAAGCAATCACACCCATGAAATATAGTCACGCCCATGACCAAACATGACAAATTCTTCCAAAGAACTTCACAACCAAAGTCATCACTTAGACCACGGCTTGGAAGAATATTCATGCCTGTTAAATTATTATTCACACTCGTGATCAAGCACTTCAAATTCTTCCAGAGAGTTTCATAGCCAGAGTCACCACTTGGACCACGACTTGGAAGAATATTCACGACCATGACACATATATTCACGCTCGTGAATGAGGAAAGAAACATGTTAGGTGCAAAATTAAGAGTTGGTTCAATGGCTATCTTCACATTAAATGCACCCAAACGGCTATAATTCACAGAGGAAGTATAAATGGAAGTCATTTATAAATCTTAGACAAGAGGAACAAGAACAACAATTACTTTTTATCAATTAATCTTGTTGTAGCCTTGTGCATTAATTATTTTTCTCAACAAACATCTATTATTTACAAAAAACAAATTGCTCATAATTTCTGAGCATTGTAGGTTGGTGAGTGCTTTCATTGTAATCAATTACTCAAGAGACTTTGGGTATATTGGGTTAAGAGTGAAACACTTGTAAGGGTTTATTGTGCGAACCATAAAACACAAGGCATTGATTTTTGTGTGAGCCAATGAAAAACACAAGGGAAATTTTGGGTTAGGTGTTAGCTATTTACAGAAACACCATAGTTGGGAGTGAGCTTGTAAAACTCCATTATAACACTTAGTGTGCTAGTAAAACACCCAATCAAGATTGGGGAGAGAAGTAGGGTTTGTTAATACTCGACCCTCTATAAATCTTGTGTGTGATATCTCTCCTTCCCTACTTTATTTAATTTTATTCCGAACCTTAAAGTTAAGAAAATTTTATTTACTAACAAATTCAACCCCCTTTTTAGTTAATTGTCTGGGCAACACTTTCAATATAGCCATTCATCTTCAGTGCATGTTGCACTGGAGATGTCCCATCAACCATCTTAGTGTGGAAGAGCAGCCTTGAAGTTTCAAACCTTTCAGAATGTGCTTACTCATAAAAAAATCTCCCTTAGATGGTAAACTTTGGTATAAGCATCCATAACCTCATTCTACTTTTGTGACTTAACTGACATAGTAGTAAACATAACACAGCTGGCCATCTAACTATCATCGAAATGTTTTTTATATACCTTATGAACATCTTCAGAAGCAATAGTAGTAGGGAGACAGGGGGTGCCTCATCTAGGACATAGCCAATCTTTTCAAATTTGAGAAATATTCTCATATTCCTTAGCTAATCCAAAAACTTAGGCCTAGTCAACTTATTTGATTCCATTAGTGATTGCAAATTCACACTTATCGTCATGATGATGGTTCTAACAACCTAGATGCAAAATGGAGCATGTTAGAATGTACATGAAAATGAATGTTTATTAGGTCTTTAATAACTTGCGTTATGGCTCACTATGAAATTGAAAGAACCTATATTGTGAATCCATAGCCCTCACTATGAAACTGAAAGAACCTATATGGAAGTTCTTGTAGTGGGTCAATATCCAACTAGCTAAGAATAACCTTGAGGCAACTGAACAAGCCATCCTTAGTTTGGTTGGTAGGTATCTAATCCATACTAATTACATTATTGATGCAACTATCGACTCTAATGCTATCAACTAATTAATGTGAGCACATACATTGGGCTATCAACTTTGGATATGTGTATATCTCATATGCACAAACCCAACTTTGTCTCCAATACACATTAACCTTAGCGCATATCGAACAAGCTAATTATATCGATTAAGTCAAACCCATTAATCATGAAATCTCATTTCAATGGTTTGAATAAATTCTTATAAAGCAAGCTTGAAGCAATTGAACAACCTTAACTCTCGAAGAACTCTGGTTCTCCCCACATTAATGGAATGCATAAGACTTAATTATTTATTTAGCAAGTGATTTCTTTGTTAAGTCTCATCATGTTGTTATTGCATACTTTTATATACCATACATTCATCAAATGGATATATAAAGATAGTTACATTAACTATGGCATGATTATAGACATACTAAATCCAATCTCTTAAGCCAAAGAGAGATTGATTAGGTCTTACCTAGGTATATGCCTGAATTTACAACCCAAAATAGAAATTCTAATTTTTATTTCTAAGCCTTCTTGTTTATGGCACCACCTTCTTTGTTTCTTGCTCCTTTGTATCTCAATTATATCCTAATCCTATGTAATTTAATTACATATTTCAAAGTATAGAAAACCTTAATTTGCATTTAAGGAGAGTACGATGAAAAGATAAATACACGAGAAAGATATAGAGGCAGGGACACGCAGACCGTATTTACCATGAAACAAAATAAATTCATGCATGCTTAATCACATTGGGCCTAAATCCATAATCATCTATCATGTCATTCCATACACCCTAACATGTACTCTCTAATGCATAAAATAAAATAATGAATTTTGGATTTTTAGATTGAAAATCGATTCAACGTTTGAACCGAAAATTGTAAAATTGTATTGTTTCGCTTAATTTAATTTTGTGTGTAATTTCATGTTAAATTTAATATTTAATCAAATTAAAGTAAATTTCATATTTCTAGAATTAATTCAAAATTAATTCACATTAAAATCAAATTATTATGATGTCAAAATTAAACAATTTAATTTTAATATACATACCAATTTCTAGTCATACTAGAATTGTCATTACTCAACCTCAATTAATTCAAAATTAATTTCCAAAAATTCCCAAAATTTCTAAAACCTCTAATTATCATTCTAAACATCTTTTTCTCAGCTCAAGTTATCAAAATATTTTTGGCACAAGCCAAAATTACTAAGACAAATGAACCAACAAACTTAGACGTTCAAAATGATTCATTCAACATATATAATTTTTTTAAATTTTAAATTTGAGAAAAATAATTTTGGCATACATCTAATGTCAAAATAACATTTTTTTAATCACATAAAAATTATTTTAAGGTACTAAAAATATAATAATCACATACAAAAAGATCAAACAAAAAAGTTTCACCTGGTATCCCTAAACAGTTCCATTTTTGTATTTATTTGAAAAATTAATTAAATTTTTTAATTAATCATTGGACACTTCCATAGGCTTAAAAACCTTATCAATATATATGAATAATTTTATCATAATCAAATTATGATAAAAATATGAACAACTCCATCAATTAAGCCAAATAACAACACATGTTCATAAACATTGCAATTATTTTCAGTATTTTTGAAATAAATCCAAAATTAATTATTTGAATCATATTCAAACCATTTATAATACAAATGATCATCCTTAATTACCCCATGATCATATTAGAGAAATAAAAATGTGTAAAATAAATTTTACAAATAAATTTCTATATTTCGAACCTATTAATCAAAAACTGGCAAAACCGTGCAATCCTATTGGACTTTCAATTAAAATTAATTTTAATGGACATAAGGGTGCTTTAGTACCACTGTTTAATTTTGAAGACAAATCTCATTTATAAATGCAGCTTAAATTAAAATTTTTAAAATTTGAAACAAGGATCTTGCTTGGGCCATTAAAATTGATTCATCAAATCATAAAGATTATAATTTATACCTTGCAATTTCTTCATTTGTTCTTCAAATTTTAACCTTGTTGGGTTGTGGAAAATCATAATAATCCATGCTAGGATGTCACTAATTGTTAATCCATCCAAAAATTTGAGAAGAAACTACAAGAGAAATGGTTGAACACACCTTAAAATATTAGCAATCATATATGCTCTATTGAGAGAATATGAAAAACAACTCTTATTTTTCTTTTTAACTTTTTTGTGTCAAAAACAATTTTCAGACTTCTCAACTCTTCAAAAATATTTTTACCCCAAAATTAGTTTAGGTACAAAGTGCATAAGACAAGAAGAGGGATTTTAGGGTTTATTGCCTCAATTTTCCATTTAAGGCCATTTAGGCAAGATGCTGGGTATGCCCAATAGCCCGCACGGGCCTATGACCCTCTCCAGCGATTTTTTAGTATGATACTGTCGTGATCCAACTCGAAATAATTCTTTCATATATTTTGGATCTCATGCAAAATCATTTTTGTAACACCCCCTCACCCCAGCAGCTCATGCTGAATGAGAGTGTACTACATTGACTTCATCGGTTAAAATATCATTTTAAAATTTTGCATAAATGAAAATTACTCATATTTTTTTCCTTTATTTACTATTTATTTACTTTGCAATATAAAAAGAAATCATAACATAAAAGATAAATGACATTTTTATATCATAACATGTTCTTACAAAATATACTGTTTATTTTACAAATACTACAAAATAAAACTCAAACCATAATTACATAATTTGTGTGACCCATAATATTTGATACGAGTTGCCCTACTGGACTTGGATCACCATGTCTTTATCCAAAATCCTTAGCTACCTCTTTAAATCTGTGCGGAAGCAAACTCCCACGCTAAGCTCTAGGCTTAGTGGTGCATATAAATAAGGTAATAAACTATTTTATGCAATCATGCATTATCATATATCAACTCATGCTTAATCACATTCCCATGTAAATCATGGTATTCTAGAATGTATAGACATCAAATTATATTATATTATCTCATACTTATTTATTTTATTAACATATTATTACATAATCCATCATAATTAACCATGTTACAATTCCTAGTTCCATTTTTATTTTCCATAACTTCTTTATTTACTATAACCTTTTTTATTTATGCCCAAGACACTCAACCATCTATTAATGCATGTCACAAATCATACTCAATCATTTTTTTTCATGCAACTTACATTTCATAAATTTGATTCTTTTATATCTTATGTTTATTTTACTTTATCAAATCATTATCATCCATAGCTTGTTATTGCCCATAACACTAAATCTTCTTATCATCCATGTCAAAATTGATAATTCCAGTTTTATTTTCAATAATTCTTTTATGTTTCATTACTTTTTTATTTATGTTGTTATTTATGCACAGGACACCTATGAACCACTGACTAGGATAACAGAGTTGTCATCCAGGCACTTAGGAGTGCCACCCAAGCAATATGATGTGCGCATATAAGTGCCAAACTCGGCATAGATAACTGTGCCAACTCGGCGTAGATAATAATGTCATACCCGACATAGATAACATTGCCAAACCCGGCATAGATAACATTGTCAAACCCAGCATAGATAACAATGCCAAACCTGACGTAGATAATCATATCATTAATGGATTTAATCATTTTCATCATACTTCCCCCTATTTGACATGCCAAACTATCTTAAGTTGGTTATAGTTAGGTGTTCTAGGGCATATACAATCTCATTAAAATTCATAGAAATTATATTCACACTTTTAATGCATTCAATGTCTCAAAATAATCACATAATAACTCAATTAAAATAATATTTATATAATATAACAAGGTTCACATCATTTTACTCATTTCATTCTTCATCTCATATGCTGCCCTGACACTGGCAGATTCTGTTTTCTGTCTTGGACCTTAATTTTGGTCCTGTTACAATTGGAATTTAGTTACAGGGTCTTCTTAATAATTTTAGATTTGGATCTTTGCTTTAATAGGCAACTAGAATAACTTAATTATGAGTTCTGTATCAAAAGATATAGTAAAATAAACACAGACTGGTCACTAACAATTCTACCCAGAATTTTCTGGACAGATTCTGAGACTGAAATTTATGAATTTTTCTGGACAATTACAAATATATTCAGATGTTATGGTCTAAATAACAATTATCTTCCTATGTCTTAGCTTTAAAACTGAACAAATAACACACAAATTCAAGCTTCAAAACTCAAGTTATAACAGTTTAAGTACTTACTGCTCATTACTAACAATTCTGCCCAGAATTTCTGGACAAATTCTATGTCCGAAGTTTATGAATTTTTTTGGATAATTACAGACATATTCAGGTTTTATGGTCTAAATGAAAGTTATATCCCTATGTCTTATCTTTCAAACCCAACAAAGAACATGAAAGACTGAGTTCCAAAAATTAGGTTATAGCAATTTAAGTGCACACTGCTCATCTATTTCTAGCAAAGAACATACCAACTAATCACATTCAATTTTTACCAAATTAAATCCTAAGTCTAGCAAACATGCATCCCCAAGATTTTCATCACAAAATACTATAAATTCAGAATCATCAACATGTCGAATAATTAAATTATGCAAATAAAAAAATAAATAGGCTATTGCCTTAGGTTATGCACAAACCTCTCTTTTCTTTCTCTTTACTTCTCTTTCACCTTTCCTTTGCTCCTTTGATCTAGATCCTTGTCACTTTGAGTTCCTAAAGTTCATAAACAGATCATTAAAATTTCATAAACCTAATCTCTCTCTTTTTCCTTACTCTCTTAAGCTTCCTTGAGCATAAAAATGGAATTTCCTTTACTTTTTCTCTTTTATCACTTCCTTTCACTAGAATCAAGCTTTGGTTGTGGCTGATCAAGGGGAAAACGTGGGCTCGTGTGGACAATAGAATTTTCCTCAAAGAAAATGGATAAAGAAGAAGAAGAAACAATCAAGAAGATGACAAAAGTCATTAAGATGGGGGGAACACCTAAGCTCAATCTAGAAGTTTATATTAATGCTAAATGCATGTATATTACTTGGCTTCTTAAAATTTGCCACTTGGTGTGGCTGGCCTCCACATGCAATTTATGTCTCAATTCATGTATTTAATTGATGATTATCCCAATTAATCCTCCAAATTTTCGGTAAATTGCAATTAACCCCTAAACTTTTCAAAATTTGTAATTTAGTCATTTACCTAAATTTAACATCTTTAGATATTTTAAACACTTCATTAGAAAATCTCCATACTTAATTGCCATTATTTTCATTATTTTTCGATAAAAATCTAAATTTAGACTTCAGTCAAACAGACGAGTCGATTTAACAACTCGCGTGACTTAGGTCTAAATTAGCGGATATGAACATTTTACTCATTCTTCACATCTCCAATGTGTGTGACCCATTAGGTTTTCAGTTATATTGGCCACTTAAATTAACAATTAATTAAAGCAAGTCATGAGCATAATCTAGCAATATATCATGACCTCCAATTGATCGAAAAGTCAATGGTTTGACTACGAACCTTTCCATAGACAATTTTTGTGCAATTAATCCTTTCACCATTCTATACCCCACTTGGTTTGGGGCATGGATATGTGTCAACTCCCATTAGATTGACTACGTCACATCTAGCCTAGGTAATGTTAGTTCTTTTCCCTGAGGTTCATTACTCTGTTAGATATGTCATTGAAGACTATCTTCATGACA
Organism: Triadica sebifera; assembly: GCA_023653625.1. Classification (NCBI taxonomy): domain Eukaryota; kingdom Viridiplantae; phylum Streptophyta; class Magnoliopsida; order Malpighiales; family Euphorbiaceae; genus Triadica; species Triadica sebifera. The sequence continues at coordinate 19,444,018 of CM042900.1, forward strand.
TTTCCACTCTAGCCAAAGATTCTCGAGAAATGACCCCAACAACAAGCTATGGGTATACACTCTTTCTATCAGGAGTGGTGAATCCATTATTAGTTACCCAATTACTTTTGCTCCTATCAACAAGAAAATGTCTTCCTTAGATCTTTAAACCAAAAAATAATACTTAACTCTTTTACTTACATTACTTCAAGCTCAACCTCACCCCCTTTGGTCTATCAAAACTATGAAAAAAGAGAGAGAAAAAAATGATGAAGATGAGAGGTTTAGTTTGAGATGAGGAGTTTTAGGGAACATTGGGTAGCTATAGGTAGTAAAAGAAGCTATGGGAGAAAGAGGAAATCGAGAAATCTTCTCACCTGCTATGTTAACCATTGTTCATAGGTGTGAGGAAATCGTCACAGGCATGAACACACTTCTGTCACAGCCATGACAAATCTTTCACAGGAAAAACCTAATACACAACATTCATAACTGTGAACAATCTTTAAAACCATGTTGTTTCAAAATGCAACACTCTTAAGGGCGTGAATATTCTTTGATACCCTTGAAAGTACTCTTTCTAACTATATCTACATTTTACTCTACCCAGACTCACTCACTTCAATCCATCTAACATATAGACCCTCAAAGTCGGTTACAATATCTTTCCCCCTTGGTCAAACATATTTTCAAATAAGCTTTTTCCCTTTTAATCAGATATTTGTTTCAAAACTTTGCTCATTTTCTATCCCACTTTTGCAAAAAATAAATTTTTGCTTTTCAAAATTTTTTGGAAAGATAAAAAAACCAATGCACAACTTTGGTTAAAAGAAAGTTGAAAAGAAGTAAATGAGGGTTTTTAAAGTGAAAAGAAGAGATATGTTTTAAGAAAATTTTAATATAGGGATGCCAATCATTTTAAAATATGTATGTATATGCAATAAAAAGATACTAATGTTAGAATACAAACGAGAATGGATAGGGGCTAAAGAACAAAGATACCAAAGGCATAAATTACTCCTCATTTCTTTATGGCTTATTCCCCCCTGATTTGATATTTTTGATTCTAATTGCATGAAATTTTGGTATTTTTATTAGGCATATCTTATTAGTTAGCTCTGCCTTAAGTACTCCCTCTCAAGTTAATACTATTGGCTCTTGGACAATGTAAGTCTTTCCCATTTCTCTTTGGAATGAGAGTTCTTATGTGTGCCTTAGTGTGAGTCTCTTTGCCAATCACCTCTATACTATACACTTGAGGTATATAGGCCTTTACAAAATGAATGGTGCTAGATGAGGGAGTAGGTAATGAATCCCCTGTTAAGCCTAAACCATCTTTGATCAATGGATAAAATCTTTGAGATACTCAAAGAGTATCTAAATTCTCCTTTCCTTTTTGAAAATTTGAAATTGAAAATCTAAGTTCCTCAACCTCTTTTTCTAAAGACTCCTTTTCTAAAGACTCATTTTCCTTAAATAAAACCTCATGGGTTGAGATTTTAGAGGAAATCTCATCTAATGATTTCTAAAGGAAAACATTAGAAGTTAAAATGTAAAACTTGATTTTCTAAATCCTCTTAACTATTCATAAGTTGAAAATTCTTTTTCTTATAAAAATTTGTTTTCTTTTTAAACAACTTTTGAAAACAAGACTTCAAGTAACTCATTATCTACATCATGCTCAAAATAAGAATCAATACTACTACAAGAAGGGGATATTGAGCATACCTCATTGAAGTCATCTTCTATAGTAATGAAGCAAGTGCTGACTATCTCATTGTGTAATGCTCGATAATTAGGGCCTATAAGTTTTGTTAGTTTAGAGAGTGAGAGGATAGATAGTTGGTGTTTTACAAGGTTACATTTCTATATAAATGAGTGTCTTCATGCCTATGACTATAGGTTCATGCCATAAAAGTTGTGAAGGGTGAAAAATGAGAGAGTTTAAATGTAGCAGGATTGGTTTAGAGTATAAAGGGCATTCGTGCTCATGAATTATTTAGTCATGATCGTGAATGGCGATTCATGCCCATGAATGCAGGTCGGGTGGCCATGTGAGCAGTGACATTTTTCTCTCTTCTCTACTATTTATCTCTGCTTTACTTGCTCTCGACCATCCATAATCCCTCTCTGACACATGTTGGACTTCTTCTCCATCTTTCCTAACTTATTTTAAGATCATACTTCATTGTTGAAACTTGGAAAATAAGAATTTTGAGATAATTCTTACAAGGCATTGCTAGTGAGCAATGAAATGCATCACAAAATGAGAGGTAAGCTTCAGATGCTCAAAGTTAGTTAAGGCACCTTTTTTGCTAAAGGTATGTACATGATGGCATTTTAATTCCAAATCTTGCATCTTTAGCATCATGTATGCATAGAAATGCATTGAAATGTGGTATGAGTAATGTATGTCTCTAGTTGTGAGATTTATATGCATAAATGGCATAAAATGCTTGGGATGATATTAATGAGTTTAAAGTAGCATTTTTGGCATGATTTATGGGTTCAATGTGTTTTATGTTGTTAAGGCATGTTAATGGTATTAATATGGATTGAATGTTGATAAAGGTGGCTGACATGGGTCAATTTTAGAGCCTTTGAGTGTTTTGTATGAGTTACTCTATTTTGGCTCATTTCTGCATGGAAATTCCTAGATTCATGCTTGTGACATAGGGTTCACGGTTATGAATGCATGAACAAAAGTAGATTTCATGCCTATAAGAGTCACACCCATGAAACATGTGCCTAGAAAAGGCAGTAGCTCTTCTTGTTTCATGGCTAGAGAATTCATGAAATGTAAGGATTCACACCTGTGAATATTTAGTCACAATCGTGAACATCAAGACCCAGTTTTCATATTTTAAGCCCAGTTTTTCATGGTTGGGTTCAACGTTAAGAAGCCATGAAACATAGGTTCACACCTGTGAAGGATATGTCACGAGCATGAATAATGAGTGTTTTGTATGTTATAGCTTTCACGCTTTGGATTCATGAGTAAGACACCTTCACGACCATGAATGGGAATTCTTACCCGTGAAACACAATACACTATTGTTATATAGTTTTTTATTTTGATGCTATGTGATGTGATTATATAATCACATGTCATAAGATGCATGCAAGTATGATTAATCATATATGAGTGATGTTTATGATGCAATGTGCCTATGGTAAATGCTTGATAGCATGCAATGTGATAATGAAAAATAATATTGTAATGGAATATGATTCAAATGCCCAGTTTGCTAATCTTAGACTTGACACAGGATAGATGATATGTCATTAAGGAGGTTACAGTAGTGTAGGATATATTGGTATTTATATAATTATAATGTGGCTTAATCTTGGGTTCTAAGTGCCATTGATCTTCGATTGCTAACATTATTATTTTACTTAGTCCAGGTGGCTTAAGCTCAAGTTGTAAGTGCTCCTAACTTGAGGGGCTTAGAAGACTAGAAATAGATAGTGAAAAGGATGGCTTTATGTCATGTTTGCTAATTTAGGCCCTGAGTTGTGTGTGTTAAGAAATCGACACGTTGGTTCGACTGAAGTCTAAATTTGGATTTTGATTAGAGAAAATTAAAAAATAAAGATAAATAATTATTGAAATGCTAAATAAAGTGTATAAAGGGTGTAATGATGTTAAATTACAGTAATAGAATTAAATGGAAAATTTTGAAAGTTTTGGGGCAAATTTGTAATTTGCCAAAAATTGGAGGATTAATTGGGATATTTACAATTAAATACATGAATTTTTTAATACAAAATAGGAGAGATGGTTGGCCACCTTATGTATATCACATTAAGGGATCAATTAGCATATAAATATCTATATTTTTAACCTATGGTATGACCCATTGCTAACATTTTAATTTCCTTCTTCTTTCTTAAGAAATCCATTCACGTCAATCCCATGAGTTTCTTATCTATTCTCATTTCATCACGATGGAGGGAGAACAAGTCAAAATAGAAAAACTCATATTGGGTTTAGGGATGATCAAACTTGAACTAATGACGTACACCACATCAAGGTGACACTCTACTACTGAGTTATATCCCTCCCCTTGCCCACATCGAGAAAAAGAACTACCCATTGTTGACATTTTAATTTCTTTCTTTTTCTTTCTTCCTTATCACTTTTTAATATTGAATTCTCTGCATTTCACCTTCTCAAATCTGGTATCCAGAAGGGTTATCCGAGCCACAACTGGTAATCCTTTGCTGCCATGATAAGTAAGAGCAAGTCTGATGGCTCCAAAGTGGGTGTAAGTGTACATTAGAGAGAGAAAGTGAAAAAGAGAGAGAAAGGCAAAGAAAATGATGTTTTATGCTTAGGAAAGTGAGGAGAATCTCTTGGAAGGCTTAGAAATGAAAGATTAAGCTTGAAAGGAAGAGAGAGAAACTCTATTTGGACTGGCCATGTGAAGAAAGAAGTGAAGGTAAGGTTCTTTTCTTCATCTTTATAACTTTCTCTAAATGAAAATGGAGTTTTAAGCTCATTTGGAGCTTGGTTTTGAAGACAGAGATTTTAAGGTTTGTAAAGAGAGAAAATAGAGGTTATAGGTAATATGATAGAAGAAAGGTTTTTGATGGAATTCTTATGTGTTTTAGGTGCTTAAGTAGAGGAAAACCAAGGAATAGAGGAGAAGAACGAAGGAAAAGAAAATGAGGCTTAAAGAAGCCTAAGTGGAAAACAAAGAGGTATGTGTATACTTTTAGGCAATAACCTATAATTTTATTATGTATTTGAATGAATAAAGTGTTTAACATGTTGAAGATCATGACTTGAATGTATTGGATATGTGATTTGCATGATTTTAGGGTTAGTTATAGAAATGGGAATTTATTGCAAATTTACGTTTAATTGATATGTATATGGCAGTAAATTGTATTATAATTGATGATTATGTTTATGGTTAAGTTTTGGAAAAGCATAAAAACATAATAGTTGAAATTTTTTCATTATATTTGAAATTCACTACATGACTCTCCATTTGTCGACCATGAATGGTCTCAGGTAAGGAACTAAGGAGAGACGTGACTACAAATGACCCCATAAAAGGATTTATAAGACTATGATTCCTCTTTAACAACTGTGAGTAATTTCTTACCAATTTCAGAGAGAAACTAAGACTGTAAAATTTCCTGGAAAATGTTGAAATGCTTATCCCAAGCAAAGCATGACCACGAACATGGGTTTGCGTTCATTAATTTCTATTTAATTAGAATCTTAATTGTAATTCAAAGATTCTTAAAGATATAATTGAAATGAATTAAATTAATATTGTATTGAGAATACAAGAATATAGCAACACCAAGATCAAAATGAGCATGGTATGAAATAATTGAAAAAGTATAATGATTATGTTATTTAATAGATTAAGAAGGAGGTAGTTGTACAAAATACATGAAGTATTAGAGGAGTGCTCTAAAGGCAATCACCTTTAGCACTTATTACAAATTTATTTGATTCATAAAAGGCTTTTTCATTAATTTGATGTTCATTTAATATATGAATTGATAAGTGATATTAAATCAATTAATGAAGTCCTTGATACATAACATAGTACGAAGGAAATCATAATGAGATCATGATATCGAGATTCTTATAATGTGTAATTATGTTAGTATCAAAATTATCCCTAGTCATAGGATTAATGAGACGAGACATTATTAATCCAGACAGACTAGCACATGTTACACTCCTTGATTGGATCGAGTAGTAGATCTCATAATCTATAAACATGAGATGTTTAGAGTTAACATATGGATGCTTGCTAAGTGTAGCTAAGTACATTGGATGACCAACTATGAGACAATCATATTGATAATCTATTCAAATGTCAATGATAGTCACATCATAGCAATGGTGCAAGTATCCTTAGACTTGAGGTACTCAAGAATATCTTGAATATTGATTATGTATTTTGACACTATTCCTTGTTGCCTCAGAGAGGTAGCTCATAGGGTGGTGATTGGATACAGCTTGAGGTATTCGAAGGTAATTGGGTAACCAACAAATGATTCACCACTGTTGATAGAAGGAGTGTATACCCATGGCCTTTTGTCGTGGTCATTACTCAGGAATCTCTACTCGGAGTGGAAATGTCATAAAGATAGTCTTCAATGACATATCTAATAGAGTAATGAGCCTCAAGGACAAGAACTAAAATTACTTGGACTATACTTGACGTAGTCAGTCTAGTGGGAGTTGACACATGTCCATACTCTGAACCAAGTGGGGTATAAAATGGTTAAAGGAATAATTGCACATAAATTGTATATGGAAAGGTTCGTAGTCAAACCACTGACTTTCCGATCAATTGGGGGTCATGATGTGTTGCTAGATACCGCTCATGACTTGCTTAAATTAATTGTTAATTTAAATGGCCAACATAACCGAGAACCTAATGGGTCACACGCATTGATGATATGGAGAATGAGTAAAATGGTCTTGGATAGGATCCAAAATATGAGAGAATTATTTTAGGATGGATCGTGATGAGATCGCACGGAAAAATCCTTTTTAGTATCACGGGCCCGTGTGGGCTAGGCAAGCTACTGGTCTGCCTTGCGGGCCAGCTGGGCTACCTAGCAGCAGCCCGCAACAGGCCCAGCATGCCTGCAACTTCCCATCCATTGGCCAACGGCTGTTTTTGGACGTAATTAGGCCAATTATGGCAAATTATTATTCATTTGTTTCCATTTTCTCCATTTTTGACTTTTCATCTTATTTTTGAATTTGATTCAAATAGAAAAGACTCCTAGATGCTTGCTTTAATCCATAAATGGATCTTTGAAGCTTCCATACCTTTTTGCCATCTTTTGATATGAAGACTTCTGGTTGTGTAATGTACACATCCTCAGTTAGATTTCTATTAGTGAAAGTTGTCTTCACATCCATTTTCCATATCTCTTAATCTTAATAAGCAACAATGGCTAGGAGTATCCTTATGGATTTAAGCATAGCTACTAGGCTAAAAGTTTCCTCAATTCATTTTCTTTGATGATAACATTTAGCTACCAGTCTAGCTTTATAGGTAACCACATTACCATCCTTGCCAGTTTTCTTTTTGAAAACCAATTTGCACCCTATAGGCTTTATCCCTTCTGATGGGTTAACTAAAGTCCTTACCTGGTTTTCATACACATAATCCATTTTTGACTTCATGGCTTGAAAGCCTTCTTATTAGATTTTGAACTATTAAGAACTTCTTCATAGGTCATAGGCTCATCATTTTCTATAAGCAATATGTCGTTCTATTCACTAATGAGAAATCCATATCTCTCTAGAACAATACATATTCTGCTTGATTGACGAAGCTCTTGCGCTTCAGAAGGTTGAGCTACTATATCATCTGTATGAATAACAGGCTTAAGCATCTTGAACTTCCTCAAGTTCAATATTGCTCCTACTATCTCCTTTTAGAAGAAATTCTCTTTCTAAAAGGATAGCATGTCTTGAAACATATACCTTTTGTTCTAAGGGGTGGTGGAATTGATATCCATATGATGTTTCAGGATATCCTACAAATAGACATTGGTCTGATTTATCTTCCAGCTTATCTGACATTATCCACTTCACATAAGTAGGACAACCCCAAACTCTCATGTGAGAAAATGTGGGCTTCTTGTTATTATACATATCATATGGAGTAACATCAACTAACTTCGAATGGACTCCATTTAATATATAAATGGCAGTCTCTAGTGCATAACGCCAAAAGGATTTGGGGAGTTATGCAAAGCTCATCATAGACCTTACCATCTCTAACAGGGTTCAATTTCTCCTTTTAGCCACACCATTATGTTATGGCCACATCATATGGATGATCTATTAAAATGTCAATGATAGTCTCATCATAGCAATGGTACAAGCATCCTTAGACTTAAGGTACTCAATGATATATTGGATACTGATTTTGCATTTTGCCAGTATTTCTTATTGCCTTAAGGAGGTTGCTTATAGGGTGGTGATTGGGTGCAGCTTGAGGTATTCGAAGGTAATTGGGTAACCAATAAAGAATTCACCTCTCCAAATGAAAAGAATGTATACCGATGTCCACTTATCGAGGTCATTACTCGGGAATCTCTGGCTAGAGTGAAAATGTCATGAAGATAGTCTTCAATGACATATCTAATAGAGTAATGAGCCTCAAGTGTGACGGCCCACTTATATATTAGGGATAATCCCACATACATAAGAAGGATGCCACAAACTTAACTTGATAAATATGTTCGAATTAATTTTTTTTTCCATTTTAAATAACTTAATCTATTTATTTATATTGGTTTAGGCAAGTCGTTCTAATTAACAATATATATTTATCCTTATATTGTATACACATATGGCACCCTATTAGGTTACATAATTATTTACATACACAATATTAATATATGAGACATGTCTACCACACCATATATAGTCAAACTAAAAAATAATAATAGATAACGAACCCTCTAACTATGCTTCTTGTGTCTCTGCTGATATGGGCTTGGACTTCTTCCTGATCAACTCCACTATCTACTATCTACAAGTTCAATTCCTGCGTGAGAAGAATCCACGCTAAGCTATCTCTAGTTTAGTGGTACATATAAGTATTAAAGTTTTCCCCAAGCAGTCACACAAATGCATGTCTCAAATAAAATCATGCCATATCAAATTTTATTGCATATTTGTCATATAAAATAAATAAATACATAACATAAACAAAATAAACAAAATAACATTATTCAATAATTAAATTTGCACTACCTCATGTAAGCATCTTACACTTTGTTACTCATATCAATTAATTAAATTTCATATTTTATTCTATGAATTATTAGCCCAAAATCTCGTTCCCGGACTATCCGGATACAGGGTGTGAAATAGGGGCACTCGCGGAGCTTAAGCCACCCTACTTACTATAATCTCAAGTCAAGGGCGCTCGTGGAGCTTCAGCCACCTTGACCTAGTATAATCATATATCTGTGTGTAATTAGGATCAGGGCGCTCTCAGAGCTATAGCCACCCTGTCCTTAAATCATATCAATATCGGTACCTAAACTTTCCCCTAATGGTGCACCATCTATCCTATGTCAGCCTCATGTAGAGAAATGGACAATTAACACCACTAATTACTTATTTCTATAACCAATACCCATTTCATATTAACATAATAATATAAGCACAATTTATTTCAAACCCATATAATAGCATGATATTTTATAAAATATTAGCATAATGTTAAGTTCATAGTTAATAACATTTCTATAATGTTAAAACATGGCATAATCTTTTATTTCATCATGGTGACAAATAATTCATGTCATGCACATACAATCATGCATAAGGGGCAAACTAGAATAATTATATGTACAAATCTCGATACGATTTTTCTTTTCCAAAATATAAGCTCATATCTTGTTCATTTTTATTGGTCTTCTTCTTGTTGAAATCCTAATTTAAAAATATAATTAATTAATACATTGATAAAATATTTATTCTTAATATAATTTAAATAAATAACTACAATTTCTTTTAAGCTAGAACAAGACCTCTAAGGACTGTTGGATCAATAAATTTTTCTACACTTATCCAATTTATATGATTCTTGATCCTGATTAAATATAACATGTAAAAATAAAATATACTAAAATTTGAGAATTTTTGAACCTTTACATAATGTTTGGTATAATTTTAAATATTGCCCTGTTTTTTTCCCTTAGGCAGTTTCGAGGTACCCAATTCAAAAATTCATAGCTTTCAATGTGTAGCTTCAATTATTCTGAAAATTTTTTATACAGTTATATAAGTTAATTTGAAACATTTTTCATGTTTAACTCATTTCCATATTCGGTCTCTAAGGTTCTCAAATATTGGAGGATCTATAGCTGGTTCAACATAAAGTATCAACCCAACTAGTTCAATTGTTCAGCTCATAACTCACCAAATACATTACATTTTAAGGTGGAACTTTAACAGGAATTTAGATAAGACATAGAATTAAAACTTTTTATGTTTTGAACTTTTGGCTAATTCGATCTAAAAATGGGTGAAATATAAGGACTAAGTTACTAGAGCTGCACAGGTACTAGAACACAACTTAATCAAGGAACAGTCATGGTTTATTTTATTATAACTCAACCTACACATGAGAAATGTATACAAAATTTGGCAAAGACCTAAATAACACATATACCTACAACTTTCATGTTTTACAAAACCTCAAATTAAGCCACTAAGATGATCAAATTTTACAAAAACCGTAGGTTATTTAGTTGATACGTCTCCCTGAACCAATTTCACCCCAATGACCATATCTCTTCATATACTCAAAATCATTCAATAAAATTCCACAGAAAGATACAAAAGACATAGATGAACAACTCTTATATTTAACACTTCCTAAATTCGATTCACAAGATAATAAAAAAAATGAACGAATTACACTGCAGAACATAATCCAAAAAGTTCTAATAACACAATAATCATGGGAAAATATTTCTTACCAAGATTAGATTTATTTGGACTGATTTTTAATGCAAATTTGAGCTGTGATATGGAAGAAGGAAAAGGGATGAAGAAGAGGAAGAAGAAAAGAGGTGAAGTTGGAAGGAATGGGGTAAAGTCTCAATTGACTTCCCTGCCCTCCCACTTTCCCGATTTTGTCTTTCCCCTTTTTTTCTGCTATCCCTTCTACTGTTCACTTTTCTGTTTTTTTTTTAAATTATTATTATTATTATTATTATTATTATTATTATTATTATTATTATTATTATTATTATTATTATTATTATTATTATTATCTTCATATATTTACTTATCTATTCATTTTAAATTTTTTTTACCAAAAATACAATTTAATTATGTTGTCTAATTTATTCAAATTTATCATGGTTATCAATTTAATTTATTTTAATTTCTAATTTAATCATTTATTCCTTCTATTTTAATCTCTATTATCTATTATTTTTTTCCTATTTATACCACATACTTATTCTAATTAAATCCTAATTAATGGGCGTTACAATTCTCTCCCCCTTAAGATGTTTCGTCCTCGAAACATGTCTAATGCATCGTCACTGAATAGGTGAGGGTATTGAGCTTTCATCACCTCCTCGCTTTCCCATATTGCTTCTTCGATTGCATGATTCCTTCATAGTACTTTCACTAATGGTACTCACTTGTTCCTCAACTCCTTAATTTCTCTTGCTAAAATTTGCACTGGTTCTTCTTCATATGTCAAATCTTGTCTCACCTGAATTCTTTCAGCAGGTATGATGTGATTAGGATCTGATCTATATCGTCTTAACATTGAAACATGGAAGACATCATGTATTTGACTCAACTCCAGTGGTAAAGCGAGTCTATAAGCAACAAGTCCAACTCCTTCTAATATTTCATAAGGTCCGATGAACCTTGGACTTAACTTGACTTTCTTCCCAAATCGCAGAACTTTCTTCCAAGGAGATACTTTAAGAAATGTCCCGTCTCTTGAGGTCAGTGTATGATTTTTGTCTATCTGTAGCTATTTTAAGTCTTTCGCGAATGACTCTCACTTTTTCTTCTGTCTCTAGCACTAGGTCTGGTCCCATAAGCTTCCTCTCACTAAGCTTTATCCAACATAGAGGTGTTTGACACTTCCTTCCATAAAGTGCCTCATATAGAGCCATCTGGATACTAGACTGATAACTGTGATTATAGGCGAATTCCATTAAAGGAAGATATTTGTAAATCTGCCAATTATTCAGTGGATAGTCCTTTCTGAAAGGTAAGAAATGTGCTGACTTCGTAAATCTGTCCACTATGACCCATACAGTATCATGTTTCTTTGGAGTCAAAGGCAATCCAGTCACAAAATCCATAGTGATCCATTCCCACATCCATTCTGGAATAGAAATTGGATGTAGCAACCTAAAGGTACTTGATGTTTTGCCTTGACCCGCTAACAAGTCAAACATTTTGAAGTGTACTCTGTGATGTCCTTTTTCATACCTGCCCACCAGTATCTGCTCTTCAACTCTTGGTACATCTTGTTACTCCCGGGGTGCATAGCATATTTGCTTTCATGGGCCTCTCTAAGAATCCTCTATCTAAGATCTTCTACATCAGGCACACATAATCTGTCTTGATATAACAATCCACCATCTAATTCCATAGTGAATCCAGGTCTCTCCCCTTTAGAGATCAACTCAGCTAATTCAATTAGCTTTCTATCTCGTCTTTATGCATCCTTGATTTCCTGTATAAGAATGGGTTGAAGGTGCAACTCTGCCACCATCTTTTTGCTTAAAGCATCTGCTACTACATTAGCTTTGCTTGGATGGTAGACAATCACACAATTATAATCCTTTATTAGTTCCAACCATCTTCTCTGCCCCAAATTCAATTCTTTCTGTGAGGGAAGATATTTTAAACTCTTGTGATCTGTGTAAATGAAACACTTCTCCCCATATAAATAATGGTGCCAAATCTTCAATGCGAAAACTATAACTGCCAACTCCAGATCATGGGTAGGATAATTCTTCTCATGCGACTTTAACTGTCTAGAAGCACAAGCAACCACCTTTCCATCTTGCATCAATACACAACCCAATCCATTATGAGAGGCATCACTATAAATGACATACTCCTTATTAGGAATCGGCTATGTCAAAACAAGGGCCTTAGTGAGCATACTTTTGAGCTTATCAAAACTAGCTTGACACTTATCTGTCCACTCAAATTTAATATCCTTTCTCAATAGTCCTGTTAAAGGAGAAGCAATCATTGAAAAACCCTTAACAAACCTCCGATAATATCCAGCTAAACCCAAAAAACTTCTAACCTCGGTCACATTCCGTGGGGGTTTCCAACTCACAATTGCCTTAACTTTGCTAGAATCCACTTTAATGCCTTCTGCAGAGATAATGTGTCCCAAAAATGTCACCTCCTTTAACCAAAACTCACATTTTGAGAGTTTGGCATAAAACTTATATTCTCTGAGAGTCTGCAATGCTATTCTCAAATGCTTTCCATGTTCTTCTGAATCTTTAGAATACACCAAAATATCATCAATGAAAACGACAAACAAATTGATCAAGATGTGGCCTAAAGATCCTATTCATAAGATCCATAAATACTGCTGGAGCATTGGTCAGCCCAAAATGGCATAACCAAAAACTCATAATGACCATATCTTATTCTTAATGCAGTTTTAGCAATATCCTCCGTCTTCACCCTTAATTGATGATAACCAGATCTCAAGTCTATCTTGGAAAATACTCCTACATCTTTCAGTTGGTCAAAGAGATCATCAATTCGCGGTAATGGATACGTGTTCTTGATGATCACCTTATTCAACTGTCGATAATCAATACATAGCCTCAAAGATCCATCCTTCTTTTTTGCAAACAATACTAGTGCATCCCATGGGGATGTACTTGGTCTAATGAAACCCTTATCAAGGAGTTCTTGCAATTGTGTCTTAAGTTCTTTCATCTCTGATGGGGCCATTCTGTATGGCGTCTTTGATATAGGCATAGTTCCTAGAACAAGATCAATAGTAAACTCTACCTCTCTCTCCGGAGGTAACCCAAGTAAGTCATCAGGAAAGACATCTGGAAATTCATTTACCACTGGAATATCTTCAAGATTTGAACCTCCATTTCTAGTGTCAATCACATGGGCCAAATAGCTTCACACCCTTTTCTCATCAATCTCTGAGCTTTCCTTATGGATATGACTCGAAGATGTTGTGAAAATAAGTCACCTTTCACAATAATTTCCTCCTGATTTTCTATCTTAAATACCACAAATTTAGACTTGCAATTCACCACTGCTTCGTGATGTGAGAGCCAATCCATGCCTAATATGACATCATACTCATGGAAAGGCAACTCAATCAAGTCTGCAGAAAACTCCTTCCCATGCACAACAAAAGGACAATTCTTAAATGCTTTATTCACTATTACATTGTGACCCAAAGGATTCTTAACTTTAATTCCATATTATAGGTTTTCTTTAATCATATTATGCTAACTAGGTGTACTAGTGCAAATATAGGAATGTGTGGGACCCGAATCTATAAGTGCACAAATGTCAAAATCATATAATGAAAACATACCAACAATAACATCTATTGCCGCCTGATCTTCCTTAGCTTTCATGGCATAGGCTCGAGCTGGAGCTCTGCTAGATCCAGGTCTATTCACTGTCTCTGAAACAGCTTGCCTCGGTCGGCCTGGTCCTCCTCTGAACTGAACTCCAGGCTGAGTTAGAGCTAACCTAGTAGTCTGAGTAGGAGTACCACCTATCAAGAGTGGGCAATCTCTCCGTATATGTTCCTTGGACCCACATCTAAAGCAAGTACCTATTACATGCCAACATTCCCCTCGATGGCTCCTATTGCAAATAGTACATACCAGTATAACTTCCTTGCCAACCTGAGGTTGTGAACTGGCTATACTAGAAGGTGCCTTAGAGGGTGGTCCCCTCTTAAAAGACCCTGTTCGTGAATAGATAAAACCCTTTCCTTGTCCTCTATTCAGTGAACGACTAGTAAATAAATGACTCTTCTTCCCAGTGAATTGAGTCTCAGGAGTAGCTGACTTTTTAGAAGATTCTTCTATTTTCCTCTTTTTCCTTTTTTCAAGGCTGAGTGTTGCAGAACCTAACTGAGAAAAATTGTTATGCTGAAGAGTAGTCACAATATCTCCAACCTCTTCATTAAGGCCATCTTCAAATCTTCTGCATTTATCTCTTTCATTTGCAACTAATTGAGGGGCATACTTGCTCAGTCTAGTAAAATCCAGTTGATACTCAGTCACTAACATCTTACCTTACTTGAGATTCATGAACTCTTTCTTTTTCTCATCAATATAGATCGAGGGAATATATTGCTCTTTAAATTCAGAGAGGAAGGAATCCCATGAGACTGGTTCCAACATATCTAGCTTGGTAAGAACTGATTTCCACTGATCATATGCCTCATCTTGGAGTAAAGAAGTAGCAAATCTAGCTTTGTCATCTGCTTGCACTTGCAACTCTTTAAAAATTCTTTCATGTCTTTTCCAACCAATACTCAGCTGCAGCTAGATCTTCATCTCTCTTACCATAGAAATCCGAAGCCCCATACTTATGAAGCTTATCAATTGTTACTTTTGGTTTAGGTGGCGGCACTGGGGTAGACTGAGGAATGGCTCGTACCATCTATTGGAATAATCCTGTCATCTGTTGTATAAATGGATTTTGACTAGGGTCAATCTATTCTACCACCGTAGGTTATTCAGTTGATACGTCTCCATGAACCAATTTCACCCCAATGAGGTAAAGTCTCAATTGACTTCCCCTCCCCTCCCATTTTCCCGATTTTGTCTTTTCCCTTTTTTTTCTGCTGTCCCCTGTACTGTTCACTTTTTTGTTTTTTTTTTTAAAATTTATTATTATTGTTGTTGTTGTTGTTGTTATTATTATTATTATTATTATTATTACTATTATTATTATTATTATTATTATTATTATTATTATTATTATTATTATTATTATTATTATTATTATCATCATCATCATCATCATCATCATCTTCATATATTTACTTATCTAATCATTTTAAATTTTTTTTACCAAAAATAAAATTTAATTATATGGTCTAATTTATTAATTTATTCAAATTTATCATGACTAACAATTTAATTTATTTTAATTTCTAATTTAATCATTTATTCAATCTATTTTAATCTCTATTATCTATTATATTTTTCCTATTTATACCTCTTACTTATTCTAATTAAATCCTAATTAATAGGCATTACATCAAAAACATGAACTAACATTACTTGGTCTAGATGTGACTTAGTCAGTCTAGTGGGAGTTGACACATATCCATGCTCAAAACCAAATGGGGTATAAAATTGTGAAAGAAACAATTGCAAGAAAATTGTCTATGGAAAGCTTTGTAGTCAAACCATTGACTTTTCATTTAATTAGGGATCATGATGTGTTGCTAGATATCGCTCATGATTTACTTAAATTAATTGTTAATTTAAGTGGCCAACATAACGGAGAACCTAATGGGTCACACACATTGGAGATATGGAGAACAAATAAAATGGTCTTTGATATTATCCAAAAATATGAGTCAATTATTTCAGGTTGAATCTCGATGAGATCTCAGAAAAAATTCCTCCGGAGGGGTCACGGGCTTGGTGGTTCATGTAAGCATGCGCAGGCCCGCTGGCAAGCTAGGCCTGCCCAGCGCCATGCCCAACATGTGCAGCACATCAAATGGCCCAAATTAGGTCAATTATGGCCAATTACTATTCATTAAGTTTCCTTTTCTCTATTTTTCACTTTTAATCTTTTTTTTAAAATGATTCAAATTGAAAAGACATCAAATGGAAAAAAAAAAAAGATAAGAAAATTATTTTTAATGAAAATTAATTTTTGAGATACAAAAATTTTCTCAAGAACAAATTCAGAACTGACACTTTGAAACTTCTTAAAACCATTCCTCTTGTTAGTTTCTTCTTCATTTTTCACGTGGATTATCATTAAAGACATCCTAGTGTGGATTGTTATAGTTTGCTACAATCCAATAAGCTTAAAATTTGAAGAACAAATCAAGAAATTACAAGGTATAATTTCTAATATATATGATTTAATTAATTAGTTTTAATGACACAAGCAAGATTCTTTTCTTAGGTTTTGAAATTTTATTTTCTGCTGCATTTATGAATGAGATTTGCCTCCAAAACCCAACAAACATCAATAATATAAATACCTAAAGTATAAGATGCATCCAATGTCTTATCCTTCTCTTTCTTCTAAGACTCCAAATAGGTCTTGCAATTCCTTTTCCAATGGTCATTCTTGCCACAATGGAAGCAAGTCCCTTTTGAAGCAGCCTTTTTGCCCTTTTTCTTTATGCCCTCTTAGGCCTTTGTAGACTTGTTCTTATTTTTCTTGTCCTTTTTTTGCTTAAAAGGACTAGAAGTGTCTACTAACATCACAGCCTTTTGCTCTTTCTTAATAGATGGTGGATATTCTTCTCTCAGTTATCTTAAGCATGTTGATCAATTTAAGGATCATAGTGGATATCTTGTTCATTTGATAGTTTAGCATGAAGTGTGCATAACTATTAGGCAAACTTAACTAATGATCAGTAACAAAATCTAAAGTGGCCAACCTCTTAATATACCCATTCATCTTTAATGCATGTTGAACTAGAGAAGTCTGTTCTACCATCTTTGAGCAAAAGAAAAATTTAGATATCTCATATCACTCAGTTTGAGCTTGCTCATCGAAAAGCTCCCTTAGATGATACACTGTATTTGCAGCCATATTCCTATGCTACTTTTGAAGCTCGATAAATATAAAGGTGAGCATAATGCAACCCACCAACTCACTATCATCCACTGCTTCATGTATGCCAATTGATAATCAATAAATGCATCTTTAGCATGAGAGAAGGGAAACGGCTTTTCTAAGACATAGGCTACTTTTTCGACTTTGAGAACTATTCTCAAATTCATAGGCAACCAAAGAAGTTTGGGCCAGTCAATTTGTTAGATTCAAGAATTGAGTGTATGTTAACAGTTGATGACATGATTCTAGTAACCTAGATGTAAAGAAAGATCATGAATATTATGTCTTTAATAAATGTGCATTATTACTCACACTATTTTATTACAAACCCATAACTCCCTATGAATTCGAGAGAACCCGTTAGCATCCAACATCACAACGAATGACCTTGAATGTGCCCAATAAGCCACCTTAAATCAACTGGTAAGTATCTCATACCAATTGAATTCATTTATGCAACTACTGAATCATTGGGCTATCAACTCTTGATTTGTGTATATCTCTTATATACTAGCCTAATACTCTAATTCAAATTGACCTTAGGTGTGCCTAACAAGCCAATGTTGTTGGGTTTTAAGGATGAATCTTATTCATAAATGCAGTGGAAAAATAAAGTTTTCTAAAATCTAAAATAAAAAGATCATTTTGTGCCATTAAAACTAATTTATTAAACATAGGGATTAGAAATTATACCTTGTAATTTCTTGATTTGTTCTTCAATTTTTCACCTTGTTGGGTTATAGTAAACCACAACAATCGACACTTGGATATCTCTAATGATAATTCACGCGAAGAATGAAGAAGAAACAAACAAGAGGAATGGTTTTAAAAAAATTCAAAGTGTTAGCTTTGAATTTATTCTTGACAGAATTTTCGTGTCTCAAAATTTATTTTTTACTAAAAAAATTCATGTTTATTTTCAACCATTTTATGTCTTTTCAATTTGAATCGTATTCAAAAAGAAGATTAAAAGTCAAAAATGGAGAAAAGTAAATTCAATGAATAGTAATGGCCTAATTAGCTAATAAAAACAAAAATTGGCCTGATGGCCACACAACACATTGTAACACGCAGTGCCGCACGCGTTGGGCCTGCTGGTGGCCAACGTACAGGCCCGTGACTACTTCCGAGCGATTTTTTCTTGCAATCTCACAGCGATCCAACCTGAAATGATTCTCTCATATTTTTGGATCCTATTCAAGACCATTTTACTCGTTCTCTATATCTTCATTGCATATGACCTATTAGGTTCGTGGTTATATTGGCCATATAAATTAACAATTAATTTAAGCAAGTCATGAGCGGTATCTAGCAACATATCATGACCCTCAATTGACCGAAAAGTCAATGATTTGACTATGAACCTTTCCATAGACAATTTTCGTGCAATTATTTTTTTCACTATTCTATACCCCACTTGCTTCAAAGTATGGACATGTGTCAACTCCCACTAGACTGACTACATCACATCTAGCCCAAGTAATGTTAGTTTTTATCCTTGAGGCTCATTACTATATTAGACATGTCATTGAAGACTATCTTCATGACATTTCCACTCCGGCCAACCCCGACAAGAGGCCATGTGTATACACTCCTTCTATCAAAAGTGGTGAATCCTTTGTTGGTTACCCAATTACTTTCGAATACCTCAAACTGCACCCAATCACCACCCTATGAGCAAACTTCTAGAGGCAACAAAGAATAATGTCAAAATATAGAATCAATATCCAAGATATCCTTGAGTACCCCAAGTCTAAGGATACTTGCACCATTGCTATGATGAGACTATCATTAACATTTGAATAGATTATCCATATGATTGTCTCATAACATGTCACCCAATGTGCTTAGCTACACTTAGCAAGCACCATATGTCTCATAACATGTCACCCAATGTGCTTACTCATTCTCACATTTACAGACTATGAAATCTACTGCTTGATCTAATTAAGGAGTATAAGATATGCTAGTCTGTCTGGATTAATAATATCTCATCTCATTAATTCTATGACTAGGAATAATTTAGATACTAACATAATTACACATGATAATAATCTCAATATCATGATCTCATCATGAATTTCTTTACCCAAACTACTTCCTTTGATGTTTCAAAAGTTGCAATGTACTCTACTTCGGTTCTAGAATTAGCAGTTGTTTCTTATTTTGAACTCTTCCAACTGACTGCTCCACCATTTAGTGTGAATATATAACCTGACTGGGATTTTGAATCATCCTTGTTAGATTGGAAGCTAGCATCGGTATACCCAATCACAATAAGTTCTCCATCTCCATATACCAAGAATACATCCTTAGACCTTCTCAAGTACTTAAGGATATTCTCGACAGCCACCCAATGACTTTCACCACGGTCCGATTGGTATCTGCTAATGACACTTAGAGCATATGATACATCAGGTCTTATACATAACATAACATGTATGATGGATCATATAATTGAAGCATAAGGAATCAAACTCATGCGTGTCCTGTCATCTTATGTCTTAAGACACATAGACTTTGAGAGAGTAATCCCATAGGTCATGGGAATATATCCTCTCTTGAACTACTCCAAGCTAAATCTCTTTAGCATTTTATCTATGTATATAGATTGTGAAAGACCAAGCAATCTTTTAGATTTATCTCTACAAATCCTTATCCCCAAAATAGAGACTGCTTCTCCAAGTTCTTTCATAAAGAAATTATTGGATAACCAAATTTTGACTGATTATCATCTAAGTACAACACAAGAAATACGATTGCACTCTCATTAACTTTCTTTTATACACACGATTCATCTGGATTTTGTAAGAAACCAAACTATTCAAATTGAATATTTGCATTCCAGGATGTTGGCTTTAATCCATAAATGGATCTTTCAATCTTGCATACCTTTTTGCCATCTTTGGATATGAAGCCTTCTAGTTGTGTCATGTACACATCTACGGTTAGATTTTCATTAAAGAAAGTTGTCTTCACATCCATTTACCATATCTCATCATCCTAATGAGTAACAATGGATAGGACTATCCTTATGGATTTAATCATAGCTATTGGGCTAAAAGTTTTGTCATAGTCAATTCCCTATCTTTGATGACAACCTTTAGCTACAAGTCTATGTTTATAGGTAACCACATTACCAGCCATATTAGTTTTCCTTTTGAAAACCCATTTGCACCTTATAGGCTTTATCCCTTCAGGAGGTTCAACTAAAGTCCATATTTGGTTTTCCTACATGGAATCCATTTCTGACTTCATGGCTTAAAGCCATTTATTAGATTCTAAATATTCAAAACTTCTTCATAGGTTGTAGGCTCATCATTTTCTATGTGCAATGCATCGTTATGTTCACTAATGAGAAATCCATATCTTTCTAGAATAGTACATATCATGTTTTACCTACGAAGCTCTTATGCTTCAGAAGGTTAAGTTGCTATGTCATTTGTATGAATAACAGGCTTAGGTTCAAATAGTTGATTAGCATTTGCTTGAGCATCTTAAACTTCCTCAAGTTCAATTTTGCTCCCACTATCTCCTGTAGAAGAAATTCTCTTTCTAAAAAGATTGCATGTCTTGAAATAAGCACCTTTTGTTCCAATTGGAGGTAGAATTAATATACATATGATGCTTTAGGATATCCCATAAATAGACATTGGTCAGATTTAGGTTCCAGCTTAACTGACATTTTCCACTTCACATAAACAAGACAACTCCAAACTATCATGTAAGAAAGTGTGGGCTTCTTGTTCTTCCACATGTCATATGGAGTAGCATCAACTAACTTCAAAGGGACTCCATTTAATATATAAATGGCATTCTCTAGTTCATAACCCTAAAAGAATTTAGGAAGTCCTACAAAGGTCATCATAGACCTTACCATTCTCATAGGATTTGGTTTCTCCTTTCAGCCACACCATTGTGTTGTGACGTATAATGTGGAGTCCATTGAGATAATATCCCATTATCCCTAGGATAACCTAGAAACTTTTGGCTCAAGTATTCACCTCCTCGATCTGATCGAAGTATTTTAATATTTTTACCAAGTTATTTCTCTACTTCATTTCTGAATTCTTTAAAATTTCCAAAAGCATCAGATTTGTATCTCATAAGATACATGTACCCATACGTGAGTAGTCATCGATAAAAGAATGAAGTAGATGAAACCACCTCTAATGTGTCCAAATGTATTAAGTCTAAAAGCCCATTAGCTCATTCACCATTTCCCTGAAAGGGTAGTTTAGTCATCTTACCTATGATTCATAATCAAATAACCCCAACCTACCACTTTTGTGTAGCTTAGACATATCTTTATCACTTATATGACCAAGGTGACAATGCCATAAGTAAGATGATTTCAACATATCTTGTTTTTGCCTTTTATTATAATTGATGTTTAAAATTGGATTTGACATATCTAATATGTGTATTCCATTGCATAATGTACCACTACCATAAAAAATACCATTTAACATAATAGAAAAACAATTATTACTAAAAGCTAAATGGAAACCATCTTTATTTAAACTAGAAATAGAAATAATATTTTTATTTAAAACTGGTACATAATAATAATTATCCAAATTTAACATAAATGCACTAGGGAGGGTCAATACATAAGCTCCTATAGCTAATGCATCAACTCTTGCTCCATTACCAATGTACAGGTCTGACTCTCCCTTATTGGGCTTCCTATTGTTCCTTAGGCCCTACATATCATTACATATATATGATGCCCCACTTATATATTAGGGATAATCCCACATATATAAAAAGGATGCCACAAGCTTAACTCGATAAATCTGTCTGACTAAGTTTTTCTATCGTTTAAATTAAAATAATTCATTTATTTATATTAGATTTGGCTTATCGTTCTAATTATCAGTATATATATATATATATATATTTATTTATTTATTTATTTATTTATGGTAGTTGCTTAAGTTACATAGTTGATCATTTGTGGCATACCAGCCTCACACATGACTGCTTACAATACAATATCAAAATATATGACATGCTCCCGAACTAAGTACATGACATGTCTACCCAAATCCATATGTCTGGTCAAACTCATAAAAAACCATAATAGGTAACCAACCCTCTAACTACGTCTTTTATACCTCCACTGATATGGGCTTGGATTTCTTCTTGATCAACTTCACTATCTACTAGCTACAATTCCAATTCCTGCGTGAGAAGAACCCACACTAAGTTCTCTCTAGCTTAATGGTACATATAAGCATTAAATTTTTCCCTAAGCAGTCACACAAATGCATGTCTCAAATAAAATCATGGCATATCAAATATTATTACATTTTTTTCATATAAAATAAATAAATACATAACATAAAAGGATAACATAATAACCTTATTCAATAATTAAATTTGCACCACCTCATGCAAGCATTTTATACTTTGTTACTTACATCAATTAATAATTTTTCATATTTCATTCTATGATTTATTAGCCCAAAATCTCATTCTCGGACTGTCCAGATACGAGGTGTGAAATAGGGGCGCTCATGGAGCTTCAGCCACCCTACTCACTTTAATCTCAAGTCAATGGCGCTCGTAGAGCTTCAGCCACCTTGACCTAGTATAATCATTTATTTGTATCAAATTAGGATCAGGAGCGCTCTCAGAGCTATAGCCACCCTATCCTTAAATCATATCAATATCGGTATCGAAATTTCCCCTAATGGTGCACCATCTATCCTATGTTAGTCCTCAAGTAGAGAAATAGGCAATTAAAACTACTAATTAATTGTTTTTATCATGTCATTACTTGCCATAATCAACTCTAATTTCGTATCAAAATAATTACAAGTTCCCAATTTATTTCAAACCCATGTAATAACAGATATTCCATCAAATATTACCACAGTATTAAATTTCTAATTAATAACATTTTATAATTTAAAAGAATGTAATAATATATTATTTTATCATGATGATACATAATTTATGTTATGCACACACAAACATGCATCAGGGCAAACCATAATACATATATGTACAAACCTCGATAGTGTTTTTCTTTTCCAAAATATAAGCTCAGAGCTTATTCACTTTTGTTCTTCTTCTTCTTGCTGAGATCCTAATTTAAAAATATAAATAATTAATACCTTGATAAAATATTTATTCGTAATATAATTTAAATAAATAACTACAATTTCTTTTAAGCTAGAACAACACCTCTTAGGACTATTGGATCTATAACTTTTTCTACACTTATCCAATTTATATGATTTTTAGTCCTAATTAAACTTAACATGTAAGAATAAAACATACTAAAATTTCAGAATTTTTGAACCATTACACAATTTTTGGTGTAATTTTAAATGTTGCTCTATTTTCTGCCCTTAGGCAGTTTCGGGGTACCATATTTAAAAATTCATATCGTTCAATGTGTAGCTTCAATTATTATGAAACTTTAATATAGTTATATAAGTTAATTTTGAACTTTTTCATGATAACCACACTTCCAGATTCGGTTTCTAAGGTTCTCAAATACAGAAGGATCTATAACTAGTTCAATATAGAGTATCAACCGACCAGTTCAATTATTTAGCTCATAACTCACCAAATACATGACATTTTAAGGTGAGATTTTCACAGGAACTTAGATAGACATAGACATAAAAATTTATTTTTTAAAATTTGGCTTATTTGACCTTTAAGAAGCTAAAAAAAGCACGAATTTACTAGAGCTGCAAGGTACCAGAACACAACTCAATCATGGAACAACAATAGTTCATTTTACTATAAATCAACCTACACAAGAGATATTTAAATGAAATTTGGCAGAGACCTAAGTAACACATATATCTACAACTTTTATGTTTTAAAAAACCTTAGATTCAGCAATTAAAATGATCAAATTCAACAAAAACCGTAGGTTATTCTGCTGACATGTCTCCCTGAACCAGATTTACTCAAACAAGTTTATCTCTTTATATACCCAAAATAATTTTATGAAATTTGACAGATATATAAAAAAGACATATATTAACAACTTTCATGTTTAATACTTCTCCAAATTCGATTCACAAGACAATAAAAAATAGAGTGAAATATCCTGTAGTAACATAACCCAAAAAGTTCTAATAACACAATAATAATGGAAAAGATATTACTTACCAAGATCAGATTTATTTAGAGCGAATTTTCTTGCAAATCATGAAGGAGATGATGAAGAATCAGGGCTATTATATGGAGGAAGGAAAAAGGATGATGATGATAAGTAGAAGAGAGCAGAAGTTGGAAGAAAATGGGGTAAAGTCTTAATTGACTTTCCCCTCCCCCTCCCTTCTCCCGTTTTAGTCTTTTTTCCCCCTCTACCATGTCCCTTTTTTACTGTTCACTTTTCTATTTTTTTCTCTTTTTTGTTTTATTTTTTTCTTATTATTATTATTATTATTATTATTATTATTATTATTATTATTATTATTATTATTATTATTATTATTATCATCATCATCATCATCATCATCATCTTCTTCTTCTTCTTCTTCTTCTTCTTCACATATTTACTTATATCTAATATCTTAAATTTTTTTAAACCAAAAATACAATTTAATTATGTGGTCTAATTTAATCAAATTTATCATGTCTATCAATTTAATTTATTTTAATTTCTAATTTAATCAACTATTCCATCTATTTTAAACTCTATTATCTATTAGATTTTTTTTATTTATACCACATACTTATTTTAATTAAACTTTAATTAGTGGGCATTACAATTCTCTCCTCCTTAAAATGTTTCGTCCTTGAAACATACCTAATGCATCATCACTGAACAAGTGAGGGTATTGAGCTTTCATCACCTCCTTGCTTTCCCAAGTTGTTTCTTCAATTGCATGATTCCTCCATAGCACTTTCACTAATGGTAATCACTTGTTCCTCAACTCCTTAATTTCTCTTGCTAAAATTTGGACTGGTTCTCCCTCATGTGTCAAATATTGTCTCACTTTAATGCTTTCAGCAGTTATGATGTGATTAGGATCTAATCGATATCGTCTTAACCTTGAGATATGGAAAACATTATGTATCAAACTTAACTCCAGTGGTAGAGCGAGTCTATATGCAACAGGTCCAACTATTTCTAATATTTCCTAAGGTTTGATGAATCTTGGAATTAACTTGCCTTTCTTTCCAAATCTCATAATTTTTTTCATGGAGAAACTTTAAGAAAAACTTTATCACCCACTACATAATCAATATCTCATCTCTTTAGATCAACATATGATTTCTGTCTATATGTAGCTACCTTAAGTCTTTTGCGAATGACTCTCACTTTTTCTTCCGTCTCTTGCACTAGGTCTGGTCCCACAAGCTTCCTCTCACTGAGTTTTGTCCAACATAGAGGTGTTCGACACTTTCTGCCATAAAGTGCTTCATATGGAGCCATCTGGATACTAGATTGATAACTATTATTATAAGCGAACTCCATTAAAGGAAGATATTTGTCCCAGCTACCTTCAAATTCAATGACACAACATCTCATCATATCTTCTAGAATTTGAATGACTCTTTCTGATTGTCCATCTGTCTACGAATGAAAAGTCGTGCTGAAATTGAGTTTAGTGCCTAGAGCTCGCTGTAGACTACCCCAAAATTGAGATGTGAAGTGGGGATCTTTGTCAGACACAATAGAAACAGGCATTCCATGAAGGCGTACTTCATTCATAGGGTAGTCCTTCCAAACAGGTAATAAATGTGCTAGCTTTATAAATTTGTCCACTATGACCTATACAATATCACGTTTCTTTGGAGTCAAAGGCAATCCAGTCACAAAATCCATACTGATCCATTCCCACTTCCATTTTGGAATAGAAATTGGATGTAGCAACCCCGAAGGTACTTGATGTTCAACCTTGACCTGCTAACAAGTCAAACATTTTGAAGTGTATTATGTGATGTCCTTTTTCATACTTGCCCACTAGTATTTGCTCTTCAACTCTTGATACATCATGTTACTCCTTGGGTCCATAACATATTTTCTTTCATGGGCCTCTCTAAGAATACTTTATCTAAGATCTTCTACATTGGGCGCACATAATCTGTCTTGATAGAAAAGTCTACCATCTAAGTCCATAGTGAATCCAGGTCTCTCCCCCTTAGAGATCAACTCAACTAATTCAATTAGCTTTCTATCCTGTCTTTGTGCATCTTTGATTTCCTGAGTAAAAGTGCGTTAAATGTGCAACTCTGCCACAATATTTTTGCTTAAAGCATTTGCTACTACATTAGCTTTGTCTAGATGGTAGTCAATCACACATTTATAATCCTTTATTAGCTCTAGCCATCTTCTCTGCCTCAAATTCAATTCTTTCTGTGAGGGAAGATATTTCAAACTCTTGTGATCTGTGTAAATGAAACACTTCTCCCCATATAAATAATGGCGCCAAATCTTCAATACAAAAAATATAACTGCCAATTCCAGATCATGGGTAGGATAATTCTTTTCATGTGTCTTTAACTGCCTAGAAGCATAAGCAACCACCTTTCCATCTTGCATCAATACACAACCCAATCCATTATGAGAAGCATCACTATAAATGACATACTCCTTATTAGGGATCGGCTATGTCAAAACAGGGGCCTTAGTGAGCATACTTTTAAGCTTATCAAAACTAGCTTGACACTTATCTGTCTATTCAAATTTAACATCCTTTCTCAATAGTCTTGTTAAAAGAGAAGCAATCATTAAAAAACCTTTAACAAACCTCTGATAATATCCAGCTAAACCCAAGAAACTTCTGACCTCGATCACATTTCGTGGGTGTTTTCAACTCACAATTGCCTCAACTTTTCTAGAATCCACTTTAATGCCCTCTGTAGAGATAATGTGTCCCAAAAATGTCACTTCCTTTAACCAAAACTCACATTTTGAGAGTTTGGCATAGAGCTTATATTCTCTGAGAGTCTGCAACACTAGTCTCAAATGCTTTTCATGTTCTTCTGAATTTTTAGAATATACCAAAATACCATTAATGAAAGCAACCACAAATTGATCAAGATGCGGCCTGAAGATTTTATTCATAAGATCCATAAATGCTACTGAAGCATTGGCCATCCCAAATGGCATAACCAAAAACTCATAATGGCCATATCTGGTTTAGAACGCGGTTTTAGCTATATCCTGTCTTCTCTCTTAATTGGTCATAACCTGATCTCAAATCTATCTTGGAAAATACTCATGCACCTTTAAGTTGGTTAAAAAGATTATCGATCCTGGAAATGAGTACTTGTTCTTGATGGTCACCTTATTCAACTGTTGAAAATCAATACATAGCCTCAAAGATTCATCCTTCTTTTTCACAAACAATACTGGTGCACCCCATGGGGATGTACTTGGTCTAATGAAACCTTTATCAAGGAATTCTTCCAATTGTGTCTTAAGTTTTTTCATCTTTGATGTGGCCATTTTGTATGGAATCTTTGATATAGGCATAGTTCCTAGAACAAGATCAATAGCAAACTCTACCTCTCTCTCCAGAGGCAGCCCAGGTAAGTCATTAGGAAACACATCTGGGAACTCATTTACTACCGAAATATCTTGAAGATTTGAACCTCCCTTTCTGGTGTCAATCACATAGGACAAATAAGCTTCATACCCTTTTCTCATCAATCTCTTAGCTTTCATTATGGATATGACTCGAGGATGTTGTGAAAATAATTCACCTTTCACAATAATTTCCTCCTGATTTTCTATCTTAAGTACCACAAATTTAGACTTGCAATCCACCACTGCTTCGTGATGTGAGAGCCAATCCATGCCTAATATGACATCATACTCATGGAAAGGCAACCCAATCAAGTCTGCAGAAAACTCTTTCCCATGCACAACTAAAGGGCAATTCTTGAATACTTTATTCACTATTACACTATGACCCAAGGGGTTCTTAACTTAAATTCCATTTTCTAGGTTCTCTCTAATCATGTTATGTTGGCTAGGTGTACTAGTGCAAATATAGGAATGGGTGGAACCTAGATCTAAGAGTGCACAAATATCAAAATCATATAATGAAAACATACCGGCAATAACATTTGTTATTGTCTGATCTTCCTTAGCTTTCATGGTATAGGCTCTGGCAGGAGCTCTACTGGATCCAAGTCTATTCACAGTCTCTAAAATAACCTACCTCGATCGGTCTGGTCCTCCTCTGAACTGAACTCCAAGTTGAGTCGAAGTTGATCTAGGTGTATGAGTAGGAGTACTACTTGTCAAGAGTGGGCAATCCTTCCGTATGTGCTCCTTGGACCCACATTTAAAGCAAGCACCTGTGACACACCAACATTCCCCTTGATGGCTCCTATTGCAAATGCTACGTGCTGATATAGCTTCCCTACCAACATAAGGTTGTGAACTTGCTGTAGCAGAAGGTGCCATAGAGGGCAGTCCCCTCCTCATAAACCATATTTGTGAGTAGCTAGGACCATTTTCCTATCTTCTATTCTGTGAACAGCTAGTAAAAAATGACTCTTCTTCCTAGTGAATTGATTCTCAGAAGTAGCTGACTTTTTAAAAGATTCTTCTATTTTTCTCTTTTTCCTTTTTTAAGAGCTGAGTGCTGCAGAAACTAACTGAGAAAAATTGTTATGCTGAAGAGCAGTCACAATATCTCCAACCTCTTCATTAAGGCCATCTTCAAATATTCTACATTTATCTCTTTCATTTACAACTAATTCAAGGGCATACTTGCTTAGTCTAGTAAAATCCCGTTGATACTCAGTCACTGACATTTTACCTTGCTTGAGATTCATGAACTCTTTCTTTTTCTCATCAATATAGATCAACGGGATATATTGCTCTTTGAATTCAGAGATAAAGGAATCCCATGAGAGCGGTTCCACCATATCTGGCTTAGTAAGAAATGATTTCCACCAATCATATGCCTCATCTTGGAATAGAGAAGTAACAAATCTAGCTTTGTCATCTACTTCCATTTGCAACTCTTTAAAAATTCCTTCAGTCTTTTCCAACCAATACTCAGCTACAGTTGGATCCTCATCTTTCTTACCATAGAAATCTGAAGCCCCATACTGACGAAGCTTATCAATTGTTACTTTTGGTTTAGGTGGTGGCACTGGGTTAGGCTGAGGAATGGCTCGTACCATCTGTTGGAATAATCTAGTCATCTATTGTATAAATGGATTTTGACTAGGATCAATCTATTATGCTGCCTGCGGTGGGGGATTTGGAGCAGCATTTTTCCCTTGCATGCTCATTGCACTAGGCTAATGAGGAGTCCTAGCATCAAGAGAGTCGGTACTCTTAGCCATATCACATTCATCCGAAGACATCTTCCTACAATCCTACAAGTTACCAAAAAGAAAGCCCATATCAGAATTATATCTGTTGGGTTTTGAAGAATGAATTATATTCATAAGCACAACGAAAAATAAAATTTTTCAAAACCCAAAACAAAATATCATACTTGTACCATTAAAACTAATTTATATAAATATAAATGTTAAAAATTATACCTTGTAATTTTTATTTGTTCTTCAAATCTTCACTTTGTTGGGTTGTAGCGAACCACAACAATCCACACTAGGATGTCTCTAATGATAATCCACGCGAAGAATGAAGAAAAAACTATCAAGAGAAAATGGTTTGAACAAATTCAAAGTGCTAGCTTGGAAATTATTCTTGAGAGAATTTTTGTTGTCTTAAAAATATTTTTTTTCACAAAAAATATTTTCATGTCTATTTTCTGCCATTTTATGTCTTTTCTATTTGAATCAAATTCAAAAATAAGATGAAAAGTCAAAAATGGAGAAAATGGTAACGAATTAATAGTAATTGGCCTAATTATGGCCAATTACAACCATTGGCCAACGGATGGAAGCTGCAAGAGCGCTAGGCCAGCTGCGGGCTGCTGCTGGGCAGCAAAGCTGGCCCGCCAGCCTGCCTAGCCGGTGACACTCCCGAATGATTTTTTCGTGCGATCTCATCGCGATCCATCCTAAAATAATTCTCTCATATTTTGGATCCTATCCAAGACCATTTTACTCATTCTCCATATCTTCAATGTGTGTGACCCATTAGGTTCCCGATTATGTTGGCCACTTAAATTAACAATTAATTTAAGCAGGTCATGAGCGATATCTAGCAACACATCATGACCCCCAATTGACCGGAAAATCAGTGGTTTGACTACGAACCTTTCCATAGACAATTTCTATGCAATTATTTCTTTCACCATTCTATACCCACTTGGTTCAGAGTATGGACATGTGTCAACTCCCACTACACTGACTACGTCACGTCTAGTCTAAGTAATGTTAGTTTTTTCCCTTGAGGCTCATTACTCTATTAGATATGTCATTGAAGACTATATTTATGACATTTTCACTCCGGCTAGAGATTCCTGAGTAATGACCATGACAAAAGGCCATGGGTATACGCTCCTTCTATCAAGAGTGGTGAATCCTTTGTTGGTTATCCAATTACCTTCGAATACCTCAAGTTGTATCCAATCACCACCCTATGAGCTACCTCTCTGAGGCAACAAAGAATAGTGTCAAAATACATATTCAATATTCAAGATATCCTTGAGTACCTCAAGTCTAAGGATACTTGCACCATTGCTATGATGCGACTATCATTGATATTTGAATAGATTATCCATATGATTGTCTCATAGTTGCTCATCAAATGTACTCAGCTACACTTAGCAAGCATCCACATGTTAACTCTAAACATCTCATGTTTATAGATTATGAGATCTACCACTCGATCCAATCAAGTGGTGTAACATGTGCTAGTCTGTCTGGATTAATAATGTCCCGTCTCATTAATCCTATCACTACGGATAATTTTGATACTAACATAATTACACATGATAAAAATCTCAATATCATGATCTCATCATGATTTCCTTCATGCTATGTTATGTATCAAGGACTTCATTAATTAATTTAAGATCACTTATCAATTCATACATCAAATTAATGAAAAAGCCTTTTATTAATCAAATAAATTTGTACAATAAATGCTAAAGGTGATTGCCTTTCAAACACTCCTCTAACAAGCTCCCACTTGCACTAAAGCCAATCGCCTTTGTATTTAATTCCATAGGCGAGTACATGAGAATCATATTTCTTTTGGGGAAGTGGCTTAGTTAAAGGATCAGCAATATGCTGACCAGTGGGCACTCTTTCTATCTTTACATCATTCCTACCAATGATTTCTCTAATCAAATGGTATCTTCTGAACACATGTTTGGATCTCTGGTGAGACTGTGGCTCCTTTGCTTGCGCAATGGCTCCATTATTATCACAATACAATTGTATTGGATCAATAATGTTGGGAACCACTCCAATTTCTATGATGAATTTCTTTATCCAAACTGCTTTCTTTGTTGCTTTAGAAACTGCAATGTACTCTGCTTCGGTTGTGGAATCAGCAGTCGTTTCTTGTTTGGAACTCTTCCAACTAACTGCTCCACCATTTAGTGTGAATATATAACCTGACTGAGATTTTGAGTCATCCTTGTCAGATTGGAAGCTGGCATCGGTATACCCGCTCACAGTAATATCTCCATCTCCATATACCAAGAATACATCCTTAGTTCTTCTTAAGTACATAAGGATATTCTTGACAGCCCCCCAATGACCCTCGCCAGGGTTCGATTGGTATCTACTCATGACACTCAGAGCATATGATACATCAGGTCTTGTACATATCATAGCATACATGATTGATCCTATAGCTGAAGCATATGGAATCAAACTCATGTGTGTCCTCTCATATTGTGTCTTTGGACACAAAGACTTTGAGAGAGTAATCCCATGGGTCATGGGAATATATGTATGTAGACTTTGAGAGACTGCTTCATGCTAAACCTCTTTAGCATTTTATCTATGTATGTAGATTGTGAAAGACCAAGCAATCTTTTAAATCTATCTCTATAGATCTTTATCTCTAAAATATAGACTGCTTCTCCAAGGTCTTTCATAGAGAAATTCTTGGATAACCAAATTTTGACTGATTCTAAGGCTGAGATATCATTTCCCATTAACAATATGTCATCTACATAAAACACAAGAAATACGATTGCACTCCCACTAACCTTCTTGTAGACACAAGGTTCATCCGGATTTTGTAAGAAACCAAACTGTTTGATTGTCTCATCAAACCGAATATTCCGACTCCTAGATACATGCTTTAATCATTAAATGGATCTTTGAAGCTTACATACCTTTTTGCCATCTTTAGATATGAAACCTTCTGGTTGTGTCATGTACACATGGTCAGTCAGATTTCCATTAAGGAAAGCTATTTTCACATCCATT
Organism: Triadica sebifera; assembly: GCA_023653625.1. Taxonomy (NCBI): domain Eukaryota; kingdom Viridiplantae; phylum Streptophyta; class Magnoliopsida; order Malpighiales; family Euphorbiaceae; genus Triadica; species Triadica sebifera. Next base: position 19,476,638 of record CM042900.1, read on the forward strand.
TTCCATATCTCATAATCATAATGAGTAGGAATGGCAAGGAGTATCCTTATGGATTTAAGCATAGCTACTGGGCTAAAAGTTTCATGGTAGTCAATTCCTTGTCTTTGACGAGAACCTTTAGCAACAAGTCTAGCTTTATAGGCAATCACATTACCATCCATGTCAGTTTTCTTTTTGAAAACCCACTTGCACCCTATAGGCTTTATTCCTTCTGGTGCGTCAACCAAAGTACATACTTGGTTTTCATACATGGAATCCATTTCTGACTTCATGGCTTGAAGCCATTTTTCAGATTATGAACTATTCAAAACCTCTTCATAGGTTGTAGGCTCATCATTTTCTATGAGCAATATGTCGTTCTGTTCTCTAATGAGAAATCCATATCTCTCTAGAATAGTACGTATCCTACTTGACCTGTGAAGCTCTTATGCTTCAGAAGGTTGAGCTGTTGTATCATCTGTATGAGTAACAAGCTAGGGTTCAGGCAGTTGATCAGCATCTGTTTGAGCATTTTGAACTTCCTCAAGTTCAATTTTGCTTCCACTATCTCCTTTTAGAAGGAATTCTCTCTCAAAAAAGATAGCATGTCTTGAAACAAAAACCTTTTGTTCCAAGGGGTTGTAAAATTGATATCCATATGATGCTTTTGGATATCCCACAAACAGACATTGGTTAGACTTAGCTTCTAGCTTATCTGACATTGTCCACTTCACATAAGCAGGACAACCCCAAATTCTCATGTAAGATAATGTGGGCCTCTTGTTATACCATATCTCATATGGAGTAACATCCATTGACTTTGAAGGAACTCCATTTAATATATAAATGGCGGTCTCTAGTGCATAACCCCAAAAGGATTTAGGCAATTCCGCAAAACTCATCATAAACCTTACCATGTCTAACAAGGTTTGATTTCTTCTTTCAGCCACACCATTGTGTTGTGGGGTGTAAGGTGGAGTCCATTGAGATAAAATCCCATTATCCCTAAGATAATCTAGAAACTCTTGGCTCAAGTATTCAACTCCTCGATCTGATCGAAGTGTTTTAATACTTTTTCCAAGTTGTTTCTCTACTTCATTTCTGAATTCTTTGAACTTTTCAAAAGTTTCAAATTTGTATCTCATAAGATACACGTATCCATATCGTGAGTAGTCATCGATAAAAGCAATGAAGTAGATGAAACCAACTCTAGCGTGTGTAGACATTGGACCACATATCTCTGAATGTGTTAAGTCTAAAAGTCCATTAGCACATTCACCTTTTCCCTTAAAGGGTAATTTAGTCTTCTTGCCTAGTAAACAAGATTCACATGTGTCATATGATTCATAATCAATTGACCCCAAACTACCACTTTTGTGTAGCTTAGCCATGCGTTTCTCACTTATATGACCAAGACGACAATGCCATAAATAAGATGATTTCAACATATATTGTTTTTGCCTTTTATTATCATTGATGTTTAAAATTTGATTTGACATATCTAATATGTATATTCCATTTCATAATGTACCATTAGCATAAAGAATTCCATTCAACATAATAGAACAACAATTTTTACTAAAAGCTAAAAGGAAACCATCTTTATTTAGACTTGAAACAAAAATAATGTTTTTAGTCAAAGCAGGTACATAATAGCAATTCTCCAAATTTAATATAAGCCCACTAAGGAGGGTCAATACATATGTTCCTATAGCTAATGCAGCAACCCTTGCTCCATTTCCAACGTGTAGGTCTGACTCTCCCTTATTGTGCTGTCTATTGTTCCTTAGGCGCTGCATATCAGTGTATATGTGTGAGCCACAACTGGTATCTAATACCCATATATTATTATTGGAAACAGTATTAATTTCAATGACAAAAATACCTGAAGTAAATGGGGCATCAGATGCCTTCTTCTTCAAGGACTCCAAGTAAGCCTTGCAGTTTCTCTTCCAATGGCCATCCTTGCCACAATGGAAGCATGTCCCTTTTGGAGCAATCTCCTTGGCCTTTTTCTTGGCCACGCCTCCCTTAGGTTTCATGGACTTCTTCTTCTTCTTAAGGTTCTTCCTTTTATAACTTGATGAGTCCACCAGCATCACAGCCTTACTGTACTTCTTGACAGATGGCTCAGCTGTTTTAAGCAAGTTAATCAGCTCAGGAATAATTGTAGAGATTTGGTTCATCCTATAGCTAAGCACAAAATGTGAATAACTATCTAGCAACACATCATGACCCCCAATTGATTGGAAAGTAAGTGGTTTGACTACGAACCTTTCCATAGACAATTTCTGTGCAATTATTCCTTTCACCATTCTATACCCCACTTGGTTCAGAGTATGGACATGTGTCAACTCCCACTATACTGACTACGTCACGTATAGTCCAAGTAATGTTAGCTCTTGTCCTTGAGGCTCATTACTCTATTATATATGTCATTGAAGACTATCTTTATGACATTTCCACTCTGGCCAGAGATTCCTGAGTAATGACCACGATAAGAGGCCATGGGTATACGCTCCTTCTATCAAGAGTGGTGAATCCTTTGTTGGTTACCCAATTACCTTCGAATACCTCAAGCTATATCCAATCACCAACCTATGAGCTACCTCTCTAAGGCAATAAGGAATAGTGTCAAAATACAGAATCAATATTCAAGATATCCTTGAGTACCTCAAGTCTAATGATACTTGCACCATTGCTATGATGTGACTATCATTGACATTTGAATAGATTATCCATATGATTGTCTCATAGTTGGTCATCCAATGTACTCAACTACACTTAGCAAGCATCCACATGTTAACTCTAAACATCTCATGTTTATAGATTATGATATCTACTACTCGATCCAATCAAGTGGTGTAACATGTGCTAGTCTGTCTGGATTAATAATGTCCAGTCTCATTAATCCTATGACTCGGGATAATTTTGATACTAACATAATTACACATGATAAAAATCTCAATATCATGATCTCATCATGATTTTCTTCATGCTATGTTATGTATCAAGGACTTCATTAATTGATTTAAGATCACTTATCAATTCATATATCAAATGAACATCAAATTAATGAAAAAGAATTTTCTTAATCAAATAAATTTGTACAATAAGTGTTAAAGGTGATTTCCTTTAGAGCACTCCTTTAACAATATGACACACATGTATATTTATGCCTAATATCCCTTTTTCCACCTAGGCCTATAAACACCTAAATCTGCTCTGATACCACTAAATGTGACGCCCTACTTATATTTTAGGGATAATCCCACATATATAAAAAGGATGCCACAAGCTTAACTCGATAAATCTGCTTAACTCGATTAATCTCAAGTCAAGGGCGCTCATGGAGCTTTAGCCACCTTGACCTAGTATAATAATTTATCTGTATCTAATTAGGATCAAGAGCACTCTTGGAGCTATAGCCACCCTATCCTTAAATCATATTAATATCGGTACCGAAATTTCTCCCTAATTGTGCACCATTTATCCTGTGTTAGTCCTCAAATAGAGAAATGGGCAATTAAAACTATTAATTAATTGTTTTTATCATGTCATTACTTGCCATAATCAACTCTCATTTCGTATCAACCTAATTACAAGTTCCCAATTTATTTCAAACCCATGTAATAACATGATATTCCATCAAATATTACCATAGTATTAAATTCCTAATTAATAAAATTTTATAATTTAAAAGAATGTACTAATTTATTATTTTATCATGATGATACATAATTTATGTTATGCACACACAAACATGCATCAGGGCAAACCATAATACATATATGTACAAACCTCAATAGTATTTTTCTTTTCCAAAATATAAGTTCAGAGCTTATTCACTTTTGTTATTCTTCTTCTTGTTTAGATCCTAATTTAAAAATATAAATAATTAATACCTTGATAAAATATTTATTCTTAATATAATTTAAATAAATAACTACAATTTCTTTTACGCTAGAACAGGACCTCTTATGACTATTGGATCTATAACTTTTTCTACACTTATCCAATTTATATGATTCTTAATCCTAATTAAATTTAACATGTAAGAATAAAGCATACTAAAATTTTAGAATTTTTGAACTGTTGCAATATTTTTGGTATAATTTTAAATGTTGCTCTGTTTTCTGCCCTTAGGCAGTTTCAGGGTACCATATTTAAAAATTCATATCTTTCAATGTGCAACTTCAATTGTTATGAAATTTTTTATACAGCTATATAAGTTAATTTGGAATATTTTTCATTATAGCCACATTTCCATATTCGGTCTCTAATGTTCTCAAATACAGGGGAGTCCATAACTGGTTCAACATAGAGTATCAACCCGACCAGTTCAATTGTTCAGCTCATAACTCATCAAATACATGACATTTTAAGGTGAGACTTTCATAGGAACTTAGATAGACATAGACATAAAAAAAATTTCATGTTTTAAAATTTGGCTAATTCGACCTTTAAGAAGCTCAAAAAGGAACACGAATTTACTAGAGCTGCACAGGTACAAGAACACAACTCAATCATGGAACAGCTATAGTTCATTTCACTCTAAATCAACCTACACAAGAGATATTTAAACAAAATTTTGTAGAGACCTAAATAACACATATATTTACAACTTTTATGTTTTACAAAACCTTAGATTCAGTCATTAAGATGATCAAATTAAATAAAAACCATAGATTATTCTATTGACATATCTCCCTGAACCAGTTTCACTCAAACAAATGTATCTCTTTATATACCCAAAATAATTTCATGAAATTTGATAGACATGTAAACAACACATTCATTAACAACTTTTATGTTTAACACTTCACCAAATTCGATTCACAAGAGAATCAAAAATAGATGAAATATCATGCAATAACATAACCCAAAAAGTTCTAATAACACAATAATAATGTGAAAGATATTACTTACCAAGATCAGATTTATTTGGAGTGAATTTTCTTGCAAATCATGAAGGAAGGGATGAAGAATTGGGGTTGTTATATGGAGGAAGGAAAAGGGATGATGACGATAAGTAGAAGAGGGTTGAAGTTGGAACAAAATGGGGTAAAGTCTTAATTCACTTTCCCCTCCCCCTCCCTTCTCCCGTTTTGCTCTTTTTTTTCCCTCTGTTGTGTCCATTTTTTACAGTTCACTTTTCTATTTTTTATTTTATTTTATTATTATTATTATTATTATTATTATTTTATTATTATTATTATTATTATTATTATTATTATTATTATTATTATTATTATTATTATTATTATTATTATTATTATTATCTTCACATATTTACTTATATCTAATATCTTTAATTTTTTTATACCAAGAATACAATTTAATTATATGGTCTAATTTAATCAAATTTATCATGTCTATCAATTTAATTTATTTTAATTTCTAGTTTAATCAACTACTACATTTATTTTAATCTCTATTATCTATCAGGTTTTTTTAATTTATACTACATACTTATTCTAATTAAACTCTAATTTGTGGGTGTTACAATATATATGAGCCACAATCGGTATCTAAAAATCATATATTATTATCGAAAACAATTTTAATTTTAATGACAAATATAGCTAAAATAGATGAGGCATCAAATGCCTTCTTCTTCAAATACTACAAGTAGGCCTTGCAATTTCTCTTTCAATGCCCATCTTTGCCACAATGGAAACATGTCTCCTATAGAGCAATCTATTTGACCTTCGTCTTGGAGGCTTTATAGACTTCTTCTTCTTAAGGTTCTTCTTCGTAGAACCAGAAGAATCTACTAGCATCATAGCCTTACTATCCTTCTTGATAGATGGCTTAGCTATCTTGAGTATATTGATCAGTTTAGGAATAGTGGTGGAAATTTGGTTCATCCTATAGTTAAGCACCAAATGTGAAAAACTATTAGACAAACTAGTTAGAATTAAGTCAATACTTAATTCATGATCCATCACAAATCCCAATGTGGTCAACCTCTCAATGTAGCCATTCATCTTCAATGCATATTGAATTAGAGATGTCCCCTCAACCATCTTAGTGAGAAAGAGCAGCCTTGAAGTTTCAAACCTTTTGGAACGTGTTTGCACATTAAAAAACTCATTTAGATGGTAGACTATAGAATTAGAATCCATAGCCTCATGCTGCTTTTGCAACTCAGCTGACATAGTGGCAAGCATAATGCTGCTTGCCATCTCGCTATCATCAAGATGCTTTTGATATACCTTCTGAACATCTTCAAAAGCATTAGTAGTAGAGGGATTGGGGAATGCCTCATCTAGGATATAGCTAATCTTTAATGATTTGAGAACTATTCTCAAATTCCTTAGCCAATCCAAAAAGTTAGGCCCTGTCACGTCATTTGATTCCATTAGTGATCGCAAATTCACACTCATCGACATGATGATGATTCTAGCAACCTAGATGTAAAATAAAGCATGTTAGAATATACATGAAAATGCATGTTTATTAGGTCTTTAATAAATAACATTATGACTCCCACTATTTTATTACGAATCCATAGCCCTCACTATGAACTTGAGAGAACCTATAAGGAAGTTCTCCTAGTGGATCGATATCCAACTAGCTAAGAATAACCTTAAGGCAACTCAACAAGCCATCCTTAGTTTTGTTGGTAGGTATCTAATCCATACCAATTGCATTATTCATGCAATTATCGATTCTTGTACTATCAACTAATTGATATGTGCACAGATTTGGGCTATCAACTCTTGATATATGTACATCTCATGTATACAAACCTAACTTTGCCTCCAATACACATTAACCTTCGATCAAATCCATCAAGCTAATGATATCGGTTAAGTCTAACCCATTAATCATGATTTATAATTTCAATGGTTTGAACATATTCTCATAGAGTGAGCTTGAAGCAACTCAGCAACCTTAATTCTATAAAAACTTTGGTCCTCCCCATGTTAATTGTTATCTAGTGAGGGATTTATTTGTTAAGTCTCATCATATTATTATTGTATGCTTTTATATATCATACAATCATCACATGGATATATAAAGATAGTTACATTAACTTTATAGCATGATTATGGACATACTAAAGTCAATCTTTTAAGCCAAAAGAGATTGGCTAGGTCTTACCTAGGTATATGCATGAATTTGCAAACCCAAATTAGAAATCAAATTCCTATTTCTAAGTCTTTTTGTTTATGGCACTACCTCCTTCTCTTCTTGCTCCTTTGTATATCCATTATATCCTAATCTTATGTAATCTAATTACATATTTCAAATTATAGAAAACCTCAATTTACATTTGAGGGGAGTAAGATGAGAAGAGAAATACATGAGAAAGATAGAGAGATAGGGACACGTAGACCCTATTTACCATAAAACAAAACAAATCCATACATGGTCAATCACATTGGGCCTAAGTCCATAATCATCCATCATACCTTTCCATACACCTCTAATTTTCATTCTGTAATGCATAAAATAAAATTAAATTGACAATTTTGGATTTCAATTTAAAAATCGATTCAACGCTTGAACCGAAATTGCCTACTTGTATTATTTCGGTTAATTAAACTTTATATGTCATTTCAATGTGGAATTTAATATTTAATAAAATTAAATTAAATTCCATATTTTCATAATTAATTCACCTTAAAATCAAAATATTATGATGTCAAAATTAAACAATTTAATTTTAATACACATATCAACTAGAAAGAATTACCATTGCTCCACTTAAATTATTTCAAAATTAATTTCCAAAATTTCAAAAAATATTCAGAACCTCAAATCATCATTCTAAACATATTTAGGTCAGCTCAAGTTTATCAAAATATTTTTGGCACAAGCTAAATTTACTAAGACAAATGAACCAACACATCTAGATGCTCAAAACGACCCATTTGATATCTATAATTTTTTTAAGTTTTAAATTTGTGCAAAACAATTTTCACATGCATCTAACATCAAAATAACATATTTTAAATCACATAAAAATTATTTCGAGATGCTGGACAAAAAATTAAAAAAAATAGTCCCATTAGGTGTACCAAAACAGTCCTACTTTTGTGTTTATTTAAAAAATTAATTAAAAATTTTTTAATTAATTATTGAATACTTCCAGAAGCTTAAACACATTCTCAATATATATAAATATTTTTCAATAATTAAATTACAAGAAAAATATAAACAGCCTCATTAATTAACCCAAGCAACAACACATGTTCATAAACAATGCAATTTTCATTATTTTTGAAATAAATCTGAAATTAATTATTTGAATCACATTCAAACCATTTTTCAATCAAAATGATCATCCTTAATCATCTCATGACCAGATCAAAGAAATAAAAATGCATAAAATAAATTTACAAATTAATTTCAAATTTTCAAACCTATTGATCCAAAACCATCAAAACCATACAATCCTATTTCACTTTCAATTAAAATTAATTTTAATGGACACAAGGGGGCATTGATACCATTGTTAGGTTTTGAAAATTAATCTCATTCATAAACACAGTGGAAAACCTGAAATAAAAAGATCATCTTCTGCCATTAAAACTAATTTATTAAACATAGAGATTACAAATTATACCTTGCAATTTCTTGATTTGTTCTTCAAATTTTTACCTTGTTGGGTTGTAGCAAACCACAACAACCATACTAGGATGTCTCTAATGATCATTCATGCGAAAAATAAAGAAAAAACAAAAAAGACGTATGGTTTTAACAAATTTCAAAGTGGTAACTTTGAATTTGTTCTTAAGAGAATTTTTGTGTCCCAAAAATTATTTCACTAAAAAAAATTAAATGTAAAATTATTTCTTTTCAATTTGAATCGTATTCAAAAAGAAGATTAAACGTAAAAAAAATGGAGAAAAGTGAATTAAATGAATAGTAATGGTCATAATTAGCTAATAAAAACCAAAATTGGCCTAACATGCTAGGCTTACTGCTAGGCAGGCTCAGCTAGCCTGCCTGGCCAGCGAGCCCACACAAGCCCTTAACTACTCCTAAACAATTGTTTCTGTGATCTTATTGCAATTCAACTCAAAATGATTCTCTCATATTTTTTTAATCCTATCCAAGACCATTTTTTTAACATCCGGTGATTTAGGCCCTGATTGCATGTGACCGTAATAGGCTGCGCTGGTTTAATCGGAGTTTAAATTTGGACCCATAAAAAAATGACAAATAAGAAGAGAAAATAATTAAGGGTATTATTATTTGGAAATTAAAAAAGATTAGTGCTAGAATTGGAAAATAAAATAAAATTCCCTACAGACAAAATCGGTATTATTGGAATTATTGGGAAAAAAATTATGAAGATGAGGAAATTAGTGAAAAATGAGGAATTTCTCAAAATTTAAAAGTTACTCAAGATTAATTAAGTTAATGAACCAATAGAAATTAGGATTAAGTTTAATTAGTAGGGCCCACACCTTAATTTTAGTATAAAAGTCAAAAAGAGGAAGAAATTATACATTCTTCAACCTAAATATCTAACTCATCTTCTTCCTCTTTTTCTTCTCTTTGTGTTGTCCGCTTTAGCCTTCCAAAGCCACCATTTTTGCTTCATTTCAAGCTTAAAAATAGAGAAAAAATAAGTTTTAAGAGAGAAAAATTTAGAAATGAAAGAGTTCTTACCTGAAAGAGAGCTAAGGAGCAAGAAGGAATGAAGAAAGAAGAAAAGAAAATTGAGAAATTTTAGGGAGAATTTCGGCCCACTTTAGAGAGCCATTAAGGTAAGTTTTTTCTTCTTAAATTCAACATGTTTCCTTCTATTTAAGACCCATAAGGATGATAGATATGATTAGGATTGGTGACTAGGGTGTTAATTTGAAGAAAATAAATTGGAACCTATGATAAGATTTTTGGCTAGCCATGGCCTATCAAGAACGATGTTTAACCTTAGTACTTTTTGGATAAATTAAAGTATAAAACATATTAGGAGCATTAAGATTTTATGTAGGCATGAATGTTTTTGAAAATGGATGATAAAAATGAGATATGGTATGGTTGTGTAGGAAGATCAAGTGAGCAAATGGTGTGAAGATATTATGATGTCTAAATGTAATTGTGATCTAGAAACTTTGGTATAAAAATGAATGCATATGATTGTAGCACTCTCTTACCCTACTAATCATTAATAGTGTATGGAAGTGCTACTAAGTTCATTTTTTGTAAAAATAACAAATTCTCAAATTATTGTTTTTTTAATAAAATTTCGAGTGTATTATCAGCGAAATATTTCTTATATATTTCTCTTTATTTTTTTATATCATTTAAATATGTAACTATTGATATAAATATTTTGATTTAAAAGAACTCATTCAGTAAAGCATAATATTTAGAAATATATTTACAAATAATACCAATTATGTAAATTACAAAATTCACTCCTTATAAATCCTACATGTCACAAATTTACATCAAAATAAATTCTCAAAATTTAATTTTTACCATACAATTTTCAAAACATACAAAAAGAAAATAAACTGCTGCAATTTGATCTTGAGGTTCCCCTTATCTTCGGTTGCCCTAACGCAATAGCTACGTCTATTTATCTGCAAGTGAAACACAAGCGCTAAGCTACTAGCTTAGTGGTACGTTTGGTAACTATCTAATAATTATATAAATATTTTCAAAATAAAACCTTAGAAACTACAATTAATTTACTAAGCATGCCAAAAATATTCAAATAGTATCAAAACTATTTATGTCATGCAAAAAATACAATTTATCAATTATAACATTTCATTCATTAATCATGCTTGAAATTATTTAACAATACAAAATATACAATTTAAAATATCAATTTAATAATTTACATTTTTTCTGTTATTTATTTGATAGCCCATGACATCTGAGACTGAAACTAAACACTTGATATAGGATTTCTGCTCTCCGATAGTATACTCGGCGCCTACTTAATTATTTTATAACTCAGCGTTTAACGCCTACTTTTTTAACAATAACTCAACACCTTTTTAGTACCTACATAATTCCAAACTCAGCACTATTTCTTAGTGCCTACATAAATTAAATCTCAGCACTATTTTCCAGTGCCTACATTTTTACCCTTTTATTGGCATGTCAACTTATCCTAATTTCTAGTTCTCAACTAGATGTTATAGACTTAATTATATTTGTTACTTTTATTATTATTTACATAAATTATGTAAGTAACACTAATATAATTTTCCTATATTTTACAACCTCATACTTGCTCATTTAATCATTATAACTATAATAAAATTCAAATAATATATTTTTCTATCACAAACTTCTACAATCAATACATATATGCAAGCTGTCCTATTCTTGACAGCATTTCTGCCTTATATTGCCCTATATTTTTCATCCATTTTTAGATAGAATTTGGATAAGTGATCAGCTAACAAAATGTAGGTATATGTCTTAACTTTAATTTCCAACTAGAATCACATTAAACTGAATTTTTAACAAAAATTATGAATTTTTCTCTAAGATACATTCATTCCAATCTGCCCAGTATTTTACTGGACAGATTTCTAGTTCGAACTTTGAGTCTATTTTTCACCTAATTTCAAACACATTCAGGTCTAATAGTCTAAGTGAAAGTAGAATCCCTATGCCTTAAATTTCCAACTCAATAAGAATCACTGAAAAATAATTTCCAGAACTCAAATTATAACCAGAAAACTAGACACTGTTCATAATAGAATTTTCCAGCACTTGAATTAATTCCTACAATTTCCATTTTCATGCATCAATCTCATATTCTAATTTTTATTTTCACATTCATGGAATCATTTAGTCATCAATTTATCACTCAATCAAATATCAAGAATTTCATACACAATTACACAAACATCACAAAATCAAAATCAATTTTTTTCTATATTGAATTTTTGCCAAATGTACATACCTCACAAAATTTACTTCTCTTCACTTTTCTCTTCTTCCTAGTTAGCTTTCTCCTTACCCTTACTTCCTCTTTGATTATGGTTCAAAGATTGTTCACCTTTTTGTCCTAACAATAAATTTCAAACTAATCAAGCATTAATCACACTAATCCACCCTTAATCTCCATAAACATAATAATCACCCTAAATTACTAACTTTAATGGTAACTAACCCCAAAAGAAAAGAGAAGAAGAAAAGTGAGAAGATGGAAAATCTAACATCACCTTTGTAGATCTTCAAATTGACTAAAATCTTCCTTCTTTTTTTCTCTTCCTTTTTTCCTTCCTTTTCCTTAGTTTTGCTTACTTTGCTCAACTTCCGTGACAATCTTGCCTTAATCCAACTTTTTTTCATCTAATTTTAGCTTGATTAAAGAAATAAAAGAATAAATGGGGGGGGGAGCCCAAAGCAAAATGAGAAGAAAAAAGAGAGCTTTTGGTTTGTTTAAGATGAGAAAGAAGACGAATTAAGGAAAAAAGGTGAAAGTTGACTTTTATAGTTGGATTAGGTGGGTGGTTAGGATTAGATAATTTTTCCCTCATTGATCCATTAATTTAAATCACTCTTACTTTATTTTAATCCAAATAATATTTGTTTCCTTAGATAAAGAATATTTTATTTTTATGCCTTTTAAAATATCTGTGCCAAAAATACTGAAATTTCCAATTTTGTTCAGCAAAAAAAATTCCAAATTTTAATTCCGAACTTCAAAATTCTAAATTAATAATATCCAAAATATTTTTCTCATATTATATTTTTTTTTCATGTCAAAATTTAGACCCCGATCGGTTCTGCAAGCCAGATTTTGGTCAACCGCAACCGTAGCCTAAATTATCGAGCATTACAATGATGGATGTAATTATTAGATAGGTTTGTGCCAATTGATGATTTTGCTACAGAATTCTAGGAGCAGTCTTGACATTTGTGATCATAACTAATGTTTTGGTAATGAGATTGAGATAAAATTAGTTGAAAATGAAAGTGGACTCATAACGCTAAAACTTTCATTCAGAATCTAAGTTCAAATTTTAAGTGCAAATGTGCTAAAAATTAGACACAATATCCCGAACCTGTAGGTACTTAGAAAATACTAGGTAAAACTCATGGAACGCCATTCAGAAAAAGGGTCATAACTTTTGATAGAAAACTTGGATTTATATGATCTTTAATGCCTCTAAAATCTGAGACCTTAAGGTACAAAATAATAGAGACCATAAATTCAAATTCAAACTATAAATGGGCTAAAAATGAGGGCCGAAATCTATCATAAACAAAGAATTGATATATTGGGCTTTTGCATGTGGTGTGATGAATACATATGTTAATTAATGTGAATTTTGACTTTAAGTGTAGTTATAATTGTTTAATAAATTATTTATGTGTGAGTTTCTAATGCAATAATAATGGAAACAAATAACAAAAATAAATAAATATATAAGTGGAAATTAGGTAAAATTATAATTTTTTTAAAAATATTGTGAATAACAATCTTAATGTTGGAGTAAATATAAAAATAGTTAAGCCCTAAGACATCTAATCTTAAACTAGAATAGAGAATAGTTTGGCATGTCAATCAGGGGATTAAAGACACTCGGTGCCAAAACATGAAAGCTGGTAATGGCAATTTTATAAATGCACTCGGTGCAAAATTATTAAGCCGATAATGGCAATATTACGAAAACTGGTAATAGCACTATTATAAAAGTGTTAGGCACAATATTATGAAAGCCAGTAATGACAACCCTGTTATTCCTATTAGTTAGTTCAGCTATAGGTGTTACGAGTGCAAAGAAAATGAAAATAACAATAATATAAAAGTGTATCTTTTGATACTGTTGTGCTAAATCAAAAATTACTAAATATTTAATGTTTGATAACATTTATTTGATTTCATGTATTTCTTTTGTTTTATGTCATATTTGTGAAAATTTTGATATGACACGTAAAAAAATATATGTATGTAAGATTTTTATCCCTGAAGCACCACTAAGCTAATAGCTTAGCACAGGTGGTTCCTCTCGCGCAGGTTCTAAAGAATAAATGTATATAGTATAATTGTCAGGAAAAAAAAAGCGTACCCGGATAGAAAACGGTTTAAAACTTTGGACTATTTTCGGTATATTCTGTCAAAAAAATTTTAAATTAAATTATTGTTTATCTCATCTAGTATGTATTGCGGAGGTGTACATCTAATATAATAGACATAGTTTGGATGTAAAATAATATATTCTATAAATAAATAAAATTTTAAATAATGGCATTTGTAATAATTTTATTTTGGTGTTGGTACTATTTTCACAAAATTAACAAAAAAAATTATGCTTCATTTAACTAATCTTATAAGATAGTTAGTCGGGTAATGCTCACTTATCTTGCTCAACTAAAGTGGGGTAAGGGTGTGTTACAATTTTACTCATTCTCCATCTCTCCAATGCATGTGATACATTAGGTTTCCAGTTATGTTGGCCACTTAAATTAACAATTAATTTATGCAAGTCATGAGCATATCTGGTAACACATCCTGACCCCTAATTGACCAGAAAGTCAATGGTTTGATTACGAACCTTCCCATATACAATTTTCATGCAATTATTTACATTCTATACTCCACTCGGTTTAGAGCATAGATATGTGTCAACTTCCACTAGACTAACTATATCACATCTAGTCCAAGTAATGTTAGTTCATGTCCCTGAGGCTCATTACTCTACTTCATGATATTTCTACTTCGGCCAGAGATTCCTAAGTATTGACCCCGATAAGAGGCCATGGGTATACACTTTTTCTATTAGGAGTGGTAAATATTTTGTTAGTTACCCAGTTACCTTCAAATACCTCAAGTTGCACCCAATCACCACCCTATGAGCAACCTTCCTAAGGCAAGAACGAATAGTTTCAAAACATAGAATTAGTATCCAAGATATCCTTGAGTACTTCAAGTCTAAGGATACTTGCACTATTGCTATGATGAAATTATCATTGACATATGAATAAATTATCTATATGATTGTCTCATAGCAGGTCATCCAATGTACTTAGCTACACTTAGCAAACATCCACATTATTAGATGGGTTTGTGCCAATTGATGACTCTGCTACATAATTCTAGGAGCAGTCTTGACATTTGTGATCATAACTAATGTTCTAGTAATGAGATTGAGATGAAATTAGTTGAAAATGAAAGTGGATTCATAATGCTAAAACTTTCATTCAAAATCTAAGTTCAAATTTTAATTGCAAATGGACTAAAAATTGGACACAATATCCCGAACCTATAGGTACCTAAAAAATACTAAGTAAAACTAATGGAACGCCTTTTAGAAAAAATGTCATAACTTTTGATAGAAAGCTTAAATTTATATGATTTTTAATGTGTCTGAAATCTGAGACTTAAGGTACAAAATAATAGAGACCATAAATTCAAATTCGAACTATAAACGGGCTAAAAATGAGGCCCAAAATCAAGGTCAAAATTTGTCATAAACAAATAATTGATATATTTATGTGTGAGTTTCTAATGCAATAATAATGAAAACAAATAACAAAAAAAATAAATATATGTGGAAATTTGGTATAATTATCATTTAAAAAAATATAGTGAATAACTATCTTAATGTTGGGAGTAAATATAAAAATAGTTAAGCCTTAAGACACCTAATCTTGTTCTAGAATAGAAAATAGTTTGGCATGCCAATTAGGGGATTAATGGCACTCGGTGCCAAAATATGAAAGTCAGTAATGACAATTTTATAAATGCACTCAGCGCAAAATTATTAAGCCGATAATGGCAATATTACAAAAACTGGTAATATCACTATTATAAAAGCGTTCAGCGCAATATTATGAAAGTCGGTAATGGCAATCCTATTATTCCTATTAGTTAGTTCGGTAATAGGTGTTATGGGTGCAAAGAAAATGAAAATAACAATAATATAAAAGTGCATCATTTTGATAATGTTGTGCTCAATCAAAAATTGCTAAATATTAAATGTTTGATAACATTTATTTGATTTCATGTATTTCTTTTGTTTTATGTCTTATTTGTGAAATTTTTGATATGACATGTAAGAAAATATATGTATGTAAGATTTTTATCCCTGAAGCACCATTAAGCTAGTAACTTAGCGCGGGTGGTTTTCTCTCATGCAGGTTCTAAAGAATAGTCGTAGATAGTATAGTTGTCAGAAGAAGAAGGGTACTCGAACGAAAAAAGGCTTAAAGCTTTGGATTATTTTTGGTATATTTTGTCAAAAACTTTATAAATTAAATTATAGTTTTATCTCATCTAGTATGTATTGGGAATGTGTACATCTAATATAATATACATAGTTTGGATGTAAAATAATATATTCTATAAATAAATAAAATTTTAAATATTGGCGTTTGTAATAATTTTATTTTGGTGTTTGTACTATTTTTGCATAGAAGATAGTCGGGTAATACTCACTTATCTTGTCGAACTAAAGTGGGGTAAGAGGGTGTTACAATTTTACTCATTCTCTATCTCTCTAATGCATGTGACCCATTAGGTTTCTAATTATGTTGGCCACTTTAATTAACAATTAGTTTAAGCAAGTCAGAGCGTATCTAGTAACACATCATGACCCCCAATTGACCGTAAAGTCAATGGTTTGGCTACGAACCTTTCCATTGATAATTTTTGTGCAATTACTTCTTTCACCATTCTATACTCCACTTGATTCAGAGCATGGACATGTGTCAACTTTCACTAGACTGACCGCATCACATCTAATCCAAGTAATGTTAGTTCATATACCTGAGGCTCATTACTCTAATTCATGATATTTCTACTCCAGCCAAAGATTCCCAAGTAATGACCCTGACAAAAGGCCATAGGTATACACTCTTTCTATTAGAAGTGGTGAATCTTTTGTTAGTTACCCAATTACCTTCCAATACCTCAAGCTGCACCCAATCACCACCCTATGAGCAAACTCCCTAAGGCAACAAAGAATAGTTTCAAAATATAGAATCAATACCCAAGATATCCTTGAGTACCTAAAGTCTAAGGATACTTGCACCATTGCTATGATGAGATTATCATTGCCATATGAATAGATTATCTATATGATTGTCTCATAGCAGGTTATCAAACGTACTTAGCTACACTTAGCAAGCATCCACATGTTAACTCTATACTTTTCATGTTTACATATTATGAAATCTACTGTTTGATCCACTCAAGGAGTATAACAGGTGTTAGTCTGTCCAGATTAATAATATCCCATTTTATTAATCCTATGACTAGATATAATTTAGATACTAATATAAATACATATGATAAGAATCTCAGTATCATGATCTCATCATGATTTCCTTCATTACTTTATTTAAGATCACTATCAATTCATATATCAAATGAATATCAAATTAGTAAAAAAGCCTTTTATTAATCAAATAAATTTGTACAATAAGTGCTAAAGGTGATTGCCTTTAGAGCACTTCTCTAATAAGTGTAATCAGTTAAAGTCAACTCATTAATCATGAAATCATATTTCAATGGTTTAAACATATTATTGTATAGCGAACTTGGCTATGCCCAACAACCCAAACTCTAAAAGAACTCTGGTTCTTGCCACATTAATGGAATAAATTGGCCTTAATATAATTTATGAGAGGTTTTATTTTAATTAAGTCTCATCATGGTTGTTTTGACATGCTTCAAGCCATCAACTAGTAAAACATTCTTAATGAAAGTAGTACTATTAACACCAATGGAACCAATGCCAATTACCTTACCCTTTGCATTATTTCCAAAAGTAACTTTACCTCCATCAATACTTTTGATTTCATTGAAGAGTTCCTTGTCTCCTGTCATATGCCTTGAGCATCCACTGTCTACTAGCCATGCATTTTTGTTTATTGTGGACTTGAGGCATACCTACAGAGTTAGAAATCAAGTATGATATTTAGGTACCCAAATGAGTTTGGGTCCTTGGGGGTTAGCATATGAAGGTTCCCAATGAGCCTTCCTTATCCAGCAATGTTTATTTATGTGACCCATTTTCATACAATAATTACATTGTTTAGGTCTAATCTTGCTTTTTGGTCTTGTATTGTAATTAAATGCCATAATTTGATTAGACTGATTTTGAGAACAATGGCATGCACAATCAATTTGCATTTTTCTAGACACATTCTTCCTATATATAAAAGCATGATTCTTTTTCGGTAAAGAGGTTTTAGCATTCTTATTTCTTGGTGTAGTTCTAACAGGTGTGGAGATGTTATGTTCTTTAACAAATACTGTTTTGTTAGAAGATGATGATGTGTCCTTAAACCCTAGACCATGTCTTACTAAAGGTGGTCTTTGTGACACAATGAGAGTATCTAAGCTCTCTTTACCCTTGTGAAATTTAGAAATGGAATTTCTAAGTTCTTCAACTTCATTTTTCAAAGTATTATTTTCTTTTAAAAGTGAAGCTGTTGAGGGTCTTGATGAGTATTCATCTAATGACTTTTGAAGAGATTCATTAGATGATTTAAGCTTTATGTTCTCCTTTTCTAAGCCATCTATCTTATTTTTCAAATTAGAGATATTATTTCTATAGATACTAAATTTAGTTCTATATTTCTCTAATTCTATATTTAATTCTTCTATTAGGCTTTGCTCATCATCATCATCATCACTATCACTATCATTATCACTACTATCATTATTGAAAAAGTATGAGTGTAGTGATCTTACTTTGTCCGAGACGTGATCCTCAATAGCCATGAAACATAGGTTGACCTCTTCACTTTCATTATCATCTTTTTCGCTTGAAGAGCTTTCGTCATCCCATGTGGCTTTGTGACCTTCATGATAGTTTTCTAATGTTTTCCACATGCTATATGCAGTTGAACAGTGTTGTATCCTGCCACATTCTTCAACAGATAATGAGCTTGAGAGAATTGTCATTGCCTTCTTATTTTTGAAATTTGCTCTTCTTTGAGGCTCTGTCCAATCATCTCTTGACAGGATTTCTTCTTCACCATTAACTCCTATTTTAGTTGGTGGTGTCCATTCTTTTCGAATACTATCCCAAACTTCAATTCCTTCATTATCCAAATATATCTCCATCTGAAACTTCCAATGAGCATAATTTTCTCCATCGAAGTAAGGTTTGAGACTCTGGAATCCTTCACTGGCCATATCTTACTCTTTACTAGCGCTTTTTAGGCTTCGATGCTAGACAAGGCTCTGATACCAATTGTTGCCCAGATATTAGACCAAGAAGGGGGGTTGAATTGGAGTTTCAAAAAAAATTAAACTTTAAAGTGCGGAAATAAAATTGCTAATTTTAGAAGGGATAGAGAAAATCAGACACAAAGATTTATAGAGGTTCGGGTATTAACAAACCCTACTCCTCTCCCCAATCGCAATTGGGAGTTTCACTAACACACTAAGTGTTACAATGGAGTTTTACAAGCTCACTCCCAACTATGGTGTTTCTCACAATGGCTCTCACCTAACCCAGAAATCCCTTGTGTTTTAATGGCTCACACAATAACCAATTCCTTTGTGTTTTACAGGCTCACACAAACAACCTACACTTTGTGTTTTACAGGCTCACACAAAAAACCTATACTTTGTGTTTTACAGGCTCACACAAACAACCTTTTAATTTGTGTTTTTGGAGGTTCACACAACTAACCCTTACAAGTGTTATACTCTTAACCCAGAACTACCCACTGCTCACTTGAGTAAAGATTACAGAGAGAATCACTTATAAATCTTTATTGCTCAAATATGAGGAGCAAAAAGATTTTTACAGAGAATAGATTTGCTTCTCAAAGTATAAAAGTACAAGATAGCTTGTGATTTGAAGTATATGCTAATCTTTTGTTTTTCTTATCATTCTCTTGTTTCTTAATGTATAAATGACTTCCATTTATACTCCCATGGCTAAATATAGCCGTTGGGGTGCATTAAATAAGAAACTAGCCGTTATACCAACCAAAAAATCGCGCCTGACATTTTTCTCTTTCATTGGTCACGGGCGTGAATATTCTTGTCATGGGGGTGACGGTTCTTCCCAAGCCGTGACTGAAGTGGTGACCTTGGTCGTGAAGCTCTCTGGAATGTTTTGACATATAGAGTCACGGGCGTGACATTAATTAATCACGGGCGTGACACTCTTCCCAGCCGTGAGACAAGTGGTGACTCAGGTCGTGAAGCTCTCTAGATGAAATTGAATGAATCCTTCACGGGGGTGACACCTTCATTCACGGGGGTGACAATCTTCACAGCCGTGACCAAAGTGGTGACTCTGGTCGTGAAGCTCTCTGGTTGAAATTACACAACTCTTCACGGGGGTGACACCTTTAGTCACGGGGGTGACTGAAATGCTTACTTCACGGTTTAGTTTTCCTTCATGGCCGTGAACTTCAAATGTTGGTTTTGGTAACGGTTAGCTTGCTTCACGGGAGTGACTCCTAGAGTCACGGCAGTGAACATGCTACTTCTTGTTTTTTGTTTCTCAAGGATTATTCTTCCAATTCTCCATTCTTGCTATTTTAATTCATGTCCTGTATAATATACTTTTAAAAACAAGTATGTTAAATACAATATTGCTATATTATTTATTATCATCAAAATGACGGAAATACCCCTCAAGGTTAACAGAGTTCTATTTGAAATAGAAAACCTAAAATTGCACAAGTTGTCATGACTGTCATGACCATGATAACTATTGTCACAATTGTGACTCTCATATAGTCATGCCCATGACAACCCTTGTCATAGTCATGACATATGATGCTACAACTACTGTCGTGTACATGTCGTGGCTGGCATGCACACGATGTGCAGCACATTATTCATACCTGTGAATGTGCATGGCCCAAATTTTCTCTTTCCCCTTTTTGGATCCAATCCAAGACTCATTTCAAATCTCCTTCATTCCTTCTGAGTGTGACCTAATAGGTTTCCAATTATATTAGCAGTTCAAATCATCTTATGGTTTTAAGCAAATTATGAGCGGTATCTAGCAACACATCATGACTCTCAATTGACTGGAAAGTCAATGATCTAACTATAAACCCTTCCATAGACAAGTACTATGCAATTCATCCTTTCACCAAGTTATACCTCATTTGATTCAAAGCATGGACTGTGTGCCAACTCCCACTAGACTGACAACATCATGTCTAGTCCAAATGATATTAGTTCTTATATATGAGATTCATTACTCTATTAGATATATCCTTGAAGACCTTCTTCAAAACTTTTCCACTTCAACCAAGGATTTTCAAGTAATGATTTATATAAGTGTAACGCCCACTAATTAGTCTAAGTTAGAATAAGTATGTGATATACATAGGAAACTCATGATAGACAATAGAGATTAAAATAGATGAAATAAATTACTAAATTAAAAATTAAAACAAATTAAATTGATTGACATGATAAATTTGAGAAATTACAGTTTAATAAAAGCTAGTAGAATTTGGTACTTGTAAAAAAAAGAGATAAGGGGGCCAAATGTGGTTATTATGGGAGGTTGGAATGTATTTGGATTAATTACAACTTATACACAATTATATCAACCTTATCTCCATTGTTCTTTTTCCTCAAACCACCAGCCTCCATTTCTTCATCCTCTCCTTCATGATTTGTAAGAAATTCACTCCAAATACATTTGCTCTTGGTAAGTAATCCTCTCTCAATTATTTTTGTGTTTTTAGAGTTATTAGGACTGTGTAGTATCAGTCTTTTGCACTCTAGTTTTAAGGGAGTTATCAAGTAAATTTGAAGAAGTGTAAAACATGAAAGTTATTCATATATGTGGTTTTATATGTCTGTCAAATTTCATGAAATTATTTTGGTATATAAAGATATAAACTTGTTTGAGAGAGACTGGTTCACGGAGATGTGTCAACAACATAAACTACGATTTTTGTTTAATTTGATCATCTTAACGGTTGAATCTAAGATTTTGTAAAACATAAAAGTTTTAGATCTATGTGTTATTTAGGTTTTTGTAAAATTTAGTATAAATATCTCTTGTTTAAACTGAGTTATAGAAAAATTAATTATGGTTGTTCCTTGATTGAGCTGTTTCCTTGTACCTGTGCAGCTCTAGTAAATTCATGTTCCTTTTTTGCTTTTAAAGGTCAAATTTTCCAAAGTTAAAAAAATGAAAGTTTTATTTCTATATCTTATCTAAGTTTATGTGAAATAATTACCTAAAAATGTTGTTTATTTTGTGAGTTATGACCTTAACAAGTGAACTGGTTAGGTTGTCATTCTATTCCAAACCAATTATAGATCATCTAATATTTGATAACCTTAGAGGCAGAATCTGGACATATGGTAAACAAAACAAATGTTCCAAATTAAGTTATCTAACTGTATAAATATTTTCATAGTAATTGAACATACACGGTGGAAGATATAAATTTTTAAATATAGAACCCCAAAACTGCTTGAGGGTAGAAAATAGAGTAACATTAACAATTATACTAAATATTATGTAATGGTTCAAAAAATCTGAAATTCTAGTATGTTTTAGTCTTACATGTTAAATATAATTAGGAATAGGAATCATATAAATTAGATAAGTGTAGAAAAAGTTATATAGCTAATATTCCTCAAAGGTTATATGACCGTTTAGGAGAAATTTTAGTTATTTATTTAAACTATAATAAAAATAAGTATTTTAACAAGGTATTAATCAATTATTTTTATATTAGGCCCTCAACAAGAGGAGGATCAATAAAAGTAGACAAGCTTCAAATTTTAAATTTTGGAAAAGCTCCATTAAGGTTTGTATATGCATTTTAGTTTGCCTTATTGCATGCTTGTGTGTTAATTAAATAAGTTACATATTTGAATAATGTATTAAATTGTGTAATATGAAATGGCTGACAAGGGATAAGATAACCTTCTAGGAAATATAAATAAGGGAAAAAATAATGTAGGTGGCATATAAAATATGATAAATAAGATGTTAAAGAATATATGTATATATATATGGTTGTTGTGATAGAAGGTTTGTAAAACCCATATATGAACATTAAATTATTGATAAAATGCTAGGTGATTATCATAACATACGACTTAGGTTGAGGATTAAATAAAATGAATTGAGTGCTTAATTAATGAAATTTTGTGTTAATGTATGTATAGACATATGTTTGAATAATTGATTGATAAAATGTAGAAAAAATTTGGTTTCAGATTGTAATGTGTGTTAAGGGGTGTGAATGTAGAATATGTAACACAAGATATTTTTCAATATGGATTAGTATATGATTGATTAAAAATGTGATAATTATTAATGGTAATTATTGAATAATTATGACAATAAAGAGTGAAGTTAGAAAGTCATGTATGACATATGTATTTGACATGAAAAGAGAGGTTATATGGCATACTTGGACTCATAAAGATATTATAAATTTTGGTTATGTATTAAAAAATTTGTTGGCTTTGATTGTATGAAAAACTAATTAAAGTATGTCAATATTACTTAAATGGTTATATATAATGGCATATCATATGATTATATGATTTTAAAGTTTTATAATCATATTTTCATTATAAATGTAAAGGGAACATTGATTCAAGTAAATTAATATATAAAGAAAATAAATAAGTAATAACTTTAATTGTCCAGTTCTCAACCTGTGGACTAATTAGAGATAGATGGTGCACCATTGTAGGGGCATTACTGTACCGATATTGATATGGTTTAGGAACAGGGTGGTAATAGCTCTGAGCGCACCCCCTGTCCTAATTGTATACAGATGATGTGATATTCTCGGTCATGAGGCTTAAGCTCCGCGAGCGCTCTTGACTTGAGACTATAGTGAGTGGGGTGCTTAAGCTCCACGAGCGGCTCTACTACACACCCTATATTCAAACAGTCCGGGAATGAGATTTGGGTTATTTATATTAAAACATTATATATAAATTAATTAAAAGACATACATGTACACGTTGAGAGATAAATGTATGAAATAGCATGAATTATAAATATTTATTAAGGTAAGTTAAATTTATAATTGAGTTATTTATATATTATCAATGAATTTGGTAATATTGTATAATCATGTGTTTGTTCTTATATAATGTATGTTGGATTATTGTGAACTATATTATAAATTATCTACTATACAGTTTTGGTAATTGTATGTTAAAACATTTAGGCTTATATGGATTGAGATTTGAGTTAACTAAACTAAAATAATTTTAAAGAAATCAATCAAATTAAAATGAGTTATGGAAACTAATTAAATTAAAATAATATGTAAACAAAAAATTTATTTAAATTAAATCTATATGTTGAAATTTAAAAAATAATTTAAAGGATATGATAAGAAAGGTAATAAAATATGGAAACATGAGAGGAGGTAGAATGTTTAATATTTTATATATTACATATGGTTGAATATATGCAATTCATGTCTTGATGGAAATATAATAATAATATAATAGAACATAAATTTTATTTTATTACAATATTTTCTAAATTTTTATGCAATTATTTATTTAAATTATGTTATGATTTTTATGACCATGTTTGTGTGACTGAATGGAAAAACTTAAATGCTTATATGTATCACTAAGCTATAAATGGCTTAGCATGGGTTTTTCCCTCGTAGGAATTGGAGTTTGCAAATAATAAACTGCGAAGTTGATAAATGAAGTACAAGCTCATACTAGAGGATATGCATTAGGACTAGTTAAGGGTCGGATGCATGCATATTATGCACTTTGTTCATTATCATGCATATGGTTTGATAGACATGTCTGGTATATAGTTAGGAACATGTCTTGTATTTTGGTATTATATCTATATAGTTAGATGTGAGGTAAAAGCTATTAATTTTGATAGTTCTAATGAAGTATAATATTTATATAACAGGATGGTGTATTTTTATAATTGAATTTGTATGTATATTCGAATATAAAAAAATATCAATTAAATTATTAAATGAAAATTTTAAACTCATGCTAGTTTTATTTAACTTGTCGGTATCATTCCACTTAGGTAATGGGATTATTCCTATTTTATAGGCGAAATGTCACAATAAGAGACCATAGGTATACTCTCCCTTTATGAAGAGTAGTGAATCTTTTATTGACTACTTAACTACCTTCAAATACCTCATGTTATATCTAATCACCATCATATGAGCAACCTCTAAGAGGCAACAAGGAATGAATTCAAAGTATAGGATTTAGTATCCAAGATAACTTTGAGCATTTTAAGTCTAAGGATACTTGCACTATTGCTACGATGTGACTACCATTGATATTGAATAGATATCCATGTGTTTGTCTCATAGTAGGTCATCCAATGTACTTGCCTACTCTAGCAAGCATCCACATGTTAATTCTAAACATCTCATATCTTCAACTTATGAGATCGGTTGTTTGACATAGTCAGGGAGGATAACATGTACTAGTTTATCTGAATTAACAATGTTATGTCTTATTAATCCTATGACTAGGGATAATTTAGGTATAAATATAATTGCACATGATAGGAATCTCATTATCATGATCTCGTCATGATTTCCTTCATAATGTGTTAACATACCAAGTACTTCATTAAACAGTCTAAAATCCACATCAAATTCATATATTAATGAACACCAATATAATGAAAATGCCTTATATTAATTATAAATGAGTACATCATGTGCCTAGGATGATTGTCTTTATAACACCTCTCTAATATATGGTATGTTGAATATGAATATGTAAATGAATTGCATGTTATTGTTGATGTGATTCATGGTATAAATATATATGTACATAAGGCAATAACGTATGTAACATCTAAAATGTTTGTTATTAAGTATGACCATGATGTTATGGCATATAATGGATGTGGCATGATGTTGGTATGACATTACATTGTAGTATATAGAAATTGTATTCACATATGTACCACTAAGCATTAGGTTGCTTAACGTATGGATTTTCTGCATGCATGTTTGGAGCCGGTATCTGAATTTGACAAGTCTTGAAGTAGTGCCCATACAAAGTACAGTTAGAGTAAACCCACATCTGAGGGTGGGTATTTCATACATGGCATTCTTGATTCTTTTTGTACATGTCATAGGATATGGGATAGTTTGTACATGTCTTTTACTTTCAAAACATGTAATTGAATTTTATGATGTATTTTGTAACACATAGCTAGTGTAAGCCCAAAACTAGTTTTGTTATATTATATTAATTAGTTGTATTTAGTTTTAAAGATTTATGGTCGTTTTATATTTCAAATGCATATTTATGCTTAAACAAGTTTTATATATGGGAAATTTTTTAATTTAACCAATTTTTCGCAAAAGGTTTCATAGCATCCTCCGGTATAGTTAGGGTCTTGTAGTTATATCAGCGAGTGTTACACATTATAAGCTTCATCTCCACTTGAAAAAATTTTTCTCTAAGTTGCTTTGTGCCCCTTTTCCTCTTGCTCCATATAGGACCTCCTCTTGTGTCTCTTAAGTGATGAATACTTGGAGGGCTTCTTTTCATTGTTGCCACACGTTTTCTTCTCAAAGTCTTATTAACTTTTCTTATGCGCATGACAAGCTCTTCATCACTTGCATTAGTCATTTCCTCATTTAGATTGACACTCTGCATATGACTTGAGAGCTATAGCCTTCCTCTTCTTCTCAATATCTTACTCATTTTCCTTTGCCAATGTCATCTTAAGAGTTGGGAGTTTTCCAATGAGCACATAAGTTAGAATGGTACTTAAGTCTTCATTGGCCTCTTCAATTTCGGTGACCCTTTATCTGTACTCCTTTATGGGAAGACTTTGAAGGATTTTTGCTGATATGATCAAGATTATAATGCTTCCCTAGGTTCCTTAAGTTGTTAATGATTGTAAGGAGCTGATTGGTCATCTCAATGATGGACTTATATGGCTTTTTTTAAACATATCATATTCCATTGTTAGCAATTGGATTTTCTTAGACTTGAGTTTTTTGGTGTCTCCAAGATAGTTTTTCAAGGTTCTCAAAATGCCATAGGAGCTTCGACAATGTTGAACTCTCCCCATATTCATCTAATGACAAAGATGCAAGGAGATGTGCATTTGCTCTTTTGTCTCTTCCATTTTCCTTCCTTTTTACATCTGACCACTCTTCTCTTAGACTCAACTTACCATCAATCACCTTTGATGGAGGTTTCCACTCTTTAAGAATAGTGTCTCATAGGTCAATGAGATCATTATCTAAGTAAGCCTCCATTTTTATCTTCCAAAGTGTGAAGTTCAAACCCTCAGATTAAGGATTAAGGTGTTGACTCCCTTCGATTTCTATCTTTGATCTTTAGATGAGAGTCCTAGACTCTGATATCAATTGTTAATGAAGATGGGCACCAATAAGAAGGGTTAAATTGGTGGTTTATTGAAATATTTTAGGCTAATGGAATTCTTTACAGTGGGTAAGTATTTTAGCAATGTACAATTAAACAAGAATGAGCTAGAAAGATAGAAAAAGTAAGTAAGAAAGGCATACATGATTTATAGTATTTCAGGAAAACACTTTTTATGTCCACTCCCTAACCGCAATTGGCATTTTCTATTATAACTTCCACAAAGTTATAATGATGAAGTTTTCAAGCTCACTCCCAACTTATCCTAGAGTTTTTGCTAGGGCTAACTCTCAATCTCAAGTGTTTTTTTGGGATCACACTCTAACCCACATAAGTTTTTTCTTAGGCTCACATTTAAACCCTTATAACTTAATTTTTCCCAAAGGCTCACTCAAAAACCCTTAGAGGAGCTTTTTCTAATTCCAACTCCCAGCCTTTCCCAAAGCTTTCTTAGGCTCACTCTAAACTTTTACCCCCAGTATTTTATGGACAAACACTAAAAATCATTCGATCATTCAAAATTACAATAAAAGATTACAAGAAAGATGGAGAATTGAACTAGGAAAGCTTGGCATGAGGTGTTTGTTTTCCTTACATTCTAAGGCCTTTAGAAGGGGTTTTTATAGCCTAAAATCTCCAAAGAGTCGTTACATAACATTCTCATTCTAAAAACTAATTTTCTATAGCTTTTTTTTTTTTGCTATCAAACCCAGAATCACGATTGGGCTTTCCTTTTTATGGTTGCGATTTTCTTTGCTCTTCCATGGCGAGTACATGTGGATGGGTTTGATTAGCTTCAACCTCCAATGGTCAAGTTTGTATTAATTTCATGATCGCACTCCTCTTGTAGCGCTCATGCTTTTATTATAGCTAGCATTTTATAGTCATGCTACCCATCACAAACTTTTTTGTCCAATATTGCTACAGTTGTTGTTGTGCTTCGCCATGTCACAAATAGTGATTTTTTAATTAAGCTCTAAACCCTTGGACATGTGGTAGCTTTCATTTGGCAGGCTGATATCAATCATGCTTCTTACTTCTAGGTCGTAATTCTACTTTCACGAGTATTGCAGTCACTATCATGGTTGCAAACCTCTCTAGAATTTTACACCTTCAGCACTAGGAGAATCATGGTCATTAATGTTCTATTACGGCTGCAAAATCTTTATTACGGGTAGTACTCCTTTTTCTCGGTCACGATTTACAAGACCGCCACACCTTTTCATTTTCACCAAGTGTTAGATAAACTTAACTTTATTCCTAAAAAAATAAACAATAAAACAAATACATTAGTGTCTTATCAATTTAATTGTCAAGATCAAAATATAAAGATGCACCATTTAGACTAATAAAGATCTTATGGAGAAAACAATCAAGAAAAAATTGGAAGACCTTACGACTTAATGTAAAATCAAGAATAGGGAGTTAGGATCACATTCATGCGTAATATTTTAATAAAATTAAAATTTAATATTTAAATAATGTTTATGCATGAAAAACATCTCAAATGATAAAAAAAAAATTGATAAAAAATGTTTTCAAGTAAAACTATTTTATGTAAAGAAATGAATATTTTTATAGAGTAAAAGTAGAAGTATGTTCTACTAGTAGAATTGTGACCAGATAGCTAATAGACAGCCTATAGATAAGCCGCAATAACTAGTTGGGTATTAAATGTCTTGTCTAGCAATTATATCCAAACAACTATACTAACTAAGTTTTTGAATTTTAACTATAATACGGGCTTTAAACATTAAATTAATCAAGGAAAAATTTTTGTGAAGGAAAGTGGAATTCAAAATTTCAAAAAGTGTTTTAACGTTCACTTTTACTTTTAGATTGGAGTTTTTCATTGCATATATCCTCCTTATTCCTGATTATATTCTATTGTAATTCATTTGGAAAGTGAGGAAGTGCTTATTTGTTGTTTTTGTACAAATTTAGTGCTTGAGAGGTTCTCCTTTAGCCTTGAAAAGAGGGATAGGTTGTCATTTAGTTAATTTCTCATTTAGCCTTAAAAAGGGAGTGTATGGGTCATATTTTAGTCATGTAAAATGGAAGAGGTTTTAGGTTAGCCTTTGAATGTAAAATCTAAGAATTATAGTGAGAGAGTATTTAGGATATACAGAACACTAGAACTATAATTGGCTTGTTCACTTACCTATTAAAAATGATACTAATGAGATAAAATCTAAAAAGAGAGTACCTTAAGGAGTCGTGTAGGCAAATAGAAGTCGAACCACTACAAATCACTATGTACTTTGTGTGGTTTCTTTCTTAGCTTTCATTTACTTCATTTTTTCACGATTAAGGTCTAATTTATTAGTTAAAATCAAAAAAACAAAGTTGTGAGCTTGATAAAGCCAAACTACTATCTTTAATAAATCAAATTGATAAGTTTAAACGTCTTTCATTTGAAAAGAAAATAAATCTGGTTGAATATCTTTGCAACAAAATTTCTTCTGATTGCTTGATATAAGTTTGGCATAAAGGTTTTATTTATATGACTAAATTGTCCGAACAGAAGTCAATACTAAAAAATTGTTCATCTCTATTGTGTAGAAATTTGTGTTCTACATGTAGAACTAAAAGACACTCAAAATTATTCTAACAATGAGAAAATTTTAAAAGCTCAATTCATCCCCTTCTTGAGCATGTTGGGACCTATAATTCCTTTAGCCTAAATAGCTTTTGTACTAGGTAGTTATATATATGAAAATATTCTTCTAGCCTATGAAGTATTTCATTCCTTTTCTAAACAAAATTCTAAAGCTCATATGGCAATTAACTTAGATATGGCTAAAGCCTATGATCAGGTGAGTTAGGGCTTTCTTAAGGATGTCACAGAAAAATTAGGTTTTTGTTTGTTGTGGATACAAGGGTGATGTATTGGGTTACTAGTGTCCAGTTTTCTATGTTAGTCAATGGAAATCCATCTAAGTGATTTTCTCCTTCTTGGGGTACACGTCAGGAGATCCAATTTCACCCTATCTTTCTTTCTTTTGTTCTTGGGCTTATTAGAATCTTTTTCTACTGTTGTGAGTTTAATTTTATTGAGGGGCTTAAGTTGAATCAGCGGGTCCAATTCTAACTCATCTTCTCTTTGTGAATGACTCATTACTATTTGCTCAATCTTCTTGAAAGGAAAATAAAACTATTCAATATTTGTTGGATATGTATTATGATTTTTCTAGTTAGTATGCAAATTTGGACAATTTTATTATTTATTTTAGTAAAGGGTGTGATGCTACTTTACAAAGTCATATCAAATTTGTGTTACAGATGCCATTGATGAATGCCACAGATAAATATTAAGGGTTACTCATTTGTAGGGAAGGAATAAAAAAGCTTTTATGTTATATTCTCCACCATGTTCAAAACTAGACTACATCATAGGAATCCAGATTGATATCTTAGGCAGGTGAAGAAGTCATTATCAAATCAGTGGTGCAAAGTATTATGTTATATTATGTCATGTTTTCACCTTCCTCAAAGGGTGATAAAAGGCATTGAAAGGATTAGTGCACAATTTTGGTGGAGTAATGAGTAGGATAGAGGTATTCACAAGTGTAAATGAGGGACTCTAACCCAACTCTAAATCTAAGAGATGGCTAGGTTTTAGAGCCAAGAGGTGTTTTAACCAAGAGCTACTACCTAAAAAGCTTAACATATTTTAATAAGAAGCCTTACTCATGGGGATTATGAGACTTAATTGGGAATTGTCGTAATATGGTACTTTAAGAAACTGCACTTTTTGTGGGAAATTATTTTCCACTAAATATTAAAAAAAAATTGCCACAAAAGTGTTTTGTGGCAAAAAAAAAAAAACTTTTCTCACTAGTTTGGCACTAGAACTCTGTGGGAAAATTGCAATTTGCACAAAATGTTGATTTTCTAGGAGGAACCTCAAATTCTCTACAAAAACCTAGCAACACATAAACTTTTAGTGGCAAAATGATTTTTCCACTAAAAAATTAGATAATTTGTTGGGAAATATATTCACCATTAATTATATACATTTATTGGCAAATATTTTTCCCCACTAATAGCAATTTATGGGAAAATATTTTCACCCTTAATTTGTTATTTTTAATGGCATGATTACTTCTCCACTAATATTTGGAGAACTTTTTTTACTAGTTAATAGATTTAATTTTGATATCATCCAAACCTGAATAATATAAATAAAGTATAATGCAAATATAGAAAGTTTATAATTTTCATTCATATTATAAATTTTATAATTTAGACATTCAAAAAGATTGGCTTCTCAAAATACACAAATGTATTGTATATATGCATCTTCAAGAATTATAAATTTATGTCATGTTTATCCTAACAAAAAAGTTTTCAATTTCAAGTATTATGCTCAATCACAAATAAAAAGAGATTTCCTACTCCGTACAAAAAGAAGAGCATATGCTTGCTTGCAATTTCTTACATATGCATTCGTCCATGGCTACCTTTCTGTAGAACTTAGCATAGTTTTAAGCCCTACCAAAATAAAATATCAAAAAAATAAAAAGTTTTTAGAAACTCAATGCAGCAAATTCAAATATAGTGTTTGTTTTACTTGAGAGTCTAATTAAAAATGTATAGTATTTAAAGAGAACACCCAAACAGATACATGCATGCTTGTACAGGCATGAGTATTGCCTTAAATTCAGTTAGAGGGGAAACTATTTTAGCTTGCAGTAGTTACCCCACCAAAAAATTGTTGTTATTGATTATAAGTAGACTTTGGAACCAATTAATTTAGAACTATTAACATTGTTGAGATTCCATCAAACCAAAGTTACCATTGCAACTATAATTACATTAATACTAATTACGTAATTCCTCTAAACTTTCCATTGTCAGCAAACTTCATACAATCAACTTTAATTATTGTCCCACAACCCTCAAAGTAACTTCGAATGTCATCCTCAGTTGAGTAATATGAAATGCCTCCAACATAAACTTTTGCAGCAACATGTTCATTTATGTGATTGCAATAAAACATATAGTAAACAAAACTGCATTTAAACCCATAACAAACATTTATTTTGGTTCAAAAAAAAAAAAGCCAAAACAATCTAATATTATCCTAACACTAGAGTAAAATATTCAAATAACTCTTTTGAAGGACCAAATAAACAAATGATCTTTGTGTTGCATAAAGCTATACCCATATATGAGTGGAAAAGGAATAATAATGTTTTAAATGTAACTAAAAAGAAAGAATATAATGGAGTGGCAATGTTTGAGATCCACTACAAACCCAAATTTTAAGCCCAAAAGACGCAGACATATTTTGGTGCCCATCAATAAGCATCAAGACCCACAATAGTCATAAGGAAAACTTAATGCTCATGGAAATGACAACCACAAGCACTAACAGAAGCCAAAAGCAGTAGCAGTTATAGCTTAGTTGTGGCATTGGTTCATGAATTTTCCATCTCTCTTAATCTAAAATAAAAAGTCGGCGGGACGTAGAGAAATTTCAGGAGTGCCAAGTGAACTATGGCCACCAGCTCTAGCTAGGCACAAAGACTCATAAGCTTTCATTAATCAAACCTAAATTAATTGTCTACGGACCTATAGACATAAACATATAAACCTAAACTAACCTCAGTCAAACTACTATTTTCAGTTTCCTGCACTACCTTGAATCCATCCCCTGTTGTTCAACCACCGCACTCCCACACATGCACATCAATTAAACAAAACAAGTATTTTGGAATGGCATTTGGCTTTTGCTTACCCTAGTGATTGAGGTACTAAAATTTATCTTGCAAGGAAGGTTTACAGACTCGTAAGATTAAACAAAATAGCATTTCCAATAACCCATCATTTTTTTCACTAAAAAGAGCAAAAATGAAGATCATAGAAACAGAATGTCAGTTCAAAAACAAAAAGACACAGAATGAAGGATAATTCAGCCTATATTCTCCCTTCAAACATGTTGCTGCTCTTAATTTTAGGTTCCACTTAAAAACTATTAACATAATTTCAAGATGGATGACTTTTGTTGTTCATACCAAGAATACTAACTTCTCAAAAAAAGCATGGTTAAAACTAGTTTTTAGGTAAAACTATCAAAAATTTCAAGTAATAAGTCTGTCTCTTGCATCATTTGAAATTCCCAATTCAAGATCGCCAAGAGCAACAAACATATAGTCCAAGATAGGAAGAAGACAAAACAATTGAGAAATATAAAATTTAAACGTGAAATATTGATTTTTTCCTTATTCCTTACCTATGGATATCTAAGAAAAAATAAAAATATTTTTTAAGTCAGTATGTCTCACATTCTCTAAAACTAAGAAAATACCTCTTAGAAATATTGAATTTTTAATGGATTCTTTATGCACAAACATGCAACAAGTTGCATTAAACACAAGCAATTTCCACATGATTGACACGTCAATTGATCTAGTATTGATATGCAGGTAAAAGTAAACGACACATATATTTGTATAAGCAAGACATCACTCATCTTAAATGAAAATCATGTAGAAATAAATAATAAAATTTAAACTTCACATAAAGGTTAACGGTTTAGTAAGAATGGCAGAGACATATTTTAATACAAACCCGGCAAGTGAATTCGTTGCATGCCTATTATATAAAACGGTGAAGTGGACATCTATTGTAGTGTGACTTATAGAGAATTTTACTCCTTTTCCTTTTACAGTAAGTTGAAGAGTCTTAGATTTATGGAAGAAAACTAAGGACAATCAACACGTAATTATACGAGAAACAAAGTACAAGACTAATTAAAATATGATAAGAACATTACTCAAAAAGTAATTTGTACTTTCAAAGAAAAACAATGCCAGCTGCCAACCAATACAAACCAAATCAGATGGATCTATAAAAAGCTTCATCAGTTTCAGTCTTTACACAAACTAACCACATCTAATTTGAATCTATCTTTAGAACTAGTAAGGTTGCTATACCATGCCAGATTTAAACCAAATTGAAATTTTTCATATGGAAAAGTGCCCAACCTAATTTAAAATGTCAATTCTTTGAAAAATAACTAAATGTTCCATTTAGCAGCAAAGAGAAAAAGTTAATAATTACGACTAATACAACCACCTAAACTTAGTCAAATTGTACAATTTCTACTTCCCATAATCAAACTAGCAAATAGGACATAAAATTGCACTTAGTTAATCACATAGCTATATTGCAACAAATCAGATAATAATGAGAGAGAAAACTACTGTTAGCAGTTTCTTGGAAGCAGATGAGCTATTAAACAAGAAAAAAATTTTCATGACAGAGAAAGATGAGATGTATGGTTGCCATATTCACAAACTTGAGCAAATAAATGTGTTGTTTCCTTATGGGCGTGTACATGTGAATTGTTAATTGGAAGCACAAATATGAAAAAATTAATAAGAAACGAAAATGAAGCAATACCCAATCGATGAAACAGATATCTTCGAGAGAATCCGTGTGATTCTACATTCTATGAGTTAAACAATGTGAATTGTTAATCGGAAGCACAAAAACAAAAACAAAAACAAAAACAAAAAAGAAACAAAAAAGAAGCAATTATCCAATCAATGAAACAGATCTCTTCGAGAGAATCCGTGTGATTCTGCATTCTACGAGTTGAACAATGTGCTTGAAAAAGATCTCTTTAATGAAATGATTCAACTACTTTTTTGAATTATAAGTGTAGCTAAAGCTCGGGCATTGAACCTCCATATGTGTGTTCCAACTCATTTCATACTACTAATCTGTTAAACAAGCCAACCATATCTCGTAAGCAAGAGTAAGAAACTTCTAAGAGAATTGATTGAATATTTTCAATTCATTTAATTGTAAATTAAAAATACAGCAAAAAATGCTCCGAAATTTGAACTTGTGGTTGCACTCAGTACATGGATGTGCATCAATAATCTTTCTTCTAATTACTTTTGGTTGATCCACGTTATCCTACAAACAAAACAATAAAAATAGCAAATTAAAGACAAGACTAGTTTAAAAGTTTATGAGCAAAATCAAATCAAGCAGTACATCATCAATGCATCCACATTGATTTGGAAAAGGAAAGAAAATAATCAATACACTTTTTTGATCGCTAGTGGCATAATCAAATCAAATAATATAAAACAATAAAAATAGCAAATTAAAGACAAGACTAGTTTAAAAGTTTATGAGCAAAATCAAATCAAGCAGTACATCATCAATGCATCCACATTGATTTGGAAAAGGAAAGAAAATAATCAATACACTTTTTTGATCGCTAGTGGCATAATCAAATCAAATAATATAATATCAAGTAAACTATTAACCTTATTTAATCGATTTTCAGAAAGCAACTCCCAATGCATGTACTCATAACCTGATTGATGATGAACACGAGGAAGTAGTTCAAAATCAAAAGAAAAAAATGAATTTTTTTCATTTTTTTCCTTCTTCTACTTACCAAATTTACAGAGTCAAACAGCGAGCGTAGATCTGGCGGTGAATTCAAATAGATCCGAAGAGAGTTCTTCTATTCAGTTGTTATTGTAGCAATCTACTGGGTGTGGCAGCTTGTTACTAGCGGCAACATTTGGAGGAGGCGTTAAAGAGGGGTTTGGTACAAGAGGAAACTAAATAGAATATGAGTTTAGAGAGAGTTTTTTATTGTTTTTTTTCTTTTTTCATATTTTTATGCCGATTAAATTTTTCTTGCAGCAAATAATAACATTTTTATGGAAAAAATATGTGGCTCTTTAAATATGGTCTTTCTATTTTTTTTTTTTTCTTATGGCAAAATTTTTCTCCCTACTAAAATTTCTGCACAAAAAATATATTTTGTTGTCGTGCCGGCATATGGACTGATCTTTGGATTCCTTATTTGCCTTTATTTAGGATTCAATATTATAAACCGACAAGATGTGTCATTAATATGATTAGTCATTTGGTTAGACCATATGAGAGATATTGGAATGATGATATCTTTTGTTGGCTTTTTTCCCAACGAGAGGTCTATGCTATTAAAAGAAATTATCATATCTCTCTTTACTATGTCTGATTCTTATGTTTGGTGTCTGCTAGTTTAGCCCCCAACCATCACGCGTGCTTTGCGATCGAATGCATCAAGCCAGAAAGAAATCAAGTGTATTCACTACCAAAATAGAAACAATACAATCGAAACCTAAATTCAGACAATATATAAAGTGAAAACTTGTTATAAGCATGTGATATTGAAGTTGCACGAGAACTAGAAAAATGGACTAACTAAAAAATGGTAAATTTTGTTCCATTATACTAGTATAGAAAAGAGATATACATATTTGTTATTTTATATTTTATGTGTCTGTCAAATAGAAAACACATATATAGAAAATACATATATAGAAAATGCATATAATATAAATTTTATATATTTATCGTTGTGATAAACGTGTATAACTTGATTATACGTGTCTGTCATTTAGTAATAATAGATGCATATAACTTGATTATACGCATCTGTCATTTAGTAATAGCAGACGCATATAATCAAGTTATACGTATCTGCTATTTTTAAGGACAAACACATATAATCAATTATACACGTCTGTCATAATGAATTGACAGACACCTATTGTCTTTTTTTTAAATTAAAAACGTCTGTTATAATGAATTGGCAGACACCTATTGTCTTTTTTTTAAATTAAAGCTCATATTATATTGCTACCATTCATATATAACATGCTTCAAAATTTATAATAAAGCTGCTTCAATAAGCCACAATAGGCATTCAACATTAGTCACAAATACTCAATAATCAATAATTCACAAAATATTCACAAGACAACACAAATTATAAAAATTAAATAAATCAAAGCAATACAACTTGCTTAAACAATTCACATGAAAATAATAAATCTACAAGTTCTTCAAAATTCTTTAATTTAAAATTGTATTTCTCATTAATATGAAATATTTTACAAAAATAAATAAAAGATTACATACACTCTCTCATAAAGTAATTTGACTACATATGTCGAATTTCATTTATTTGATCTTGACTATATGATCCAATTCAAAAGCCTACAAGACAAATCAAATAAAGAATAGAAAATATATTAAAAATTAATAAATTAATAGCTAGTTATGTATCATACTTGTAATATAAATTGACTAGTATTTGAAAAAACATATATTAAGTAATGTTGTATCACTGTTATGATATACGACAATTTCGTACATATATCTCATTACGTAATATCCGCATTCAACACCTTCTTATTGTTGATGGCACTTAAAATAGAAAAAACAACAAAGAAAAAGTCAAATAAAGGATTATAAAATCATAAAAACTTCAATTTAACTATCAATTCGGAATATAAAATTCTCACCGAAATGTAATTCCATTTTAACCTGACACCTTTATTTTTTCCACCTTCTATAGCATAAGTTCCATAGACTCTAAAAAATAAGTGTATATCAAAATCGGCATTAATATTGAAAATGCTACAAACATTGTAGAAACTATTAGCTAGTAGCATTATAACTTACAGGTTAATATGAGGTTTCAGACTTATATCGCGGCTGCTACGAGATAGAGGATCTATGAAAAATGTCTCACTCCATTCAAGCAAAATACAATCAACATCCAATGGTTACTAGAGATATACAAATATGTTGAAGTTAGTAAAAATGTTAAGAATACAAATTATGCAAACATGAATGTAAATGTTTCTTACTCCTTGAAGTATAGTAGTAGAATGAAATGTTTATCTCTTTGTTCCTTCAAAGCTTATATAATATATCTTTCTACTGCGTTGGTCTATATGAACATCAAACGAAGCATTACTGGACAAAGAAATCCAATCGACCATATAAAGAATGTATTGCACAAGTTATGAAGGTACCTGAATGCATGAATCACAATACATACATAAGTATTATTTTCATATTTTTTAAATCGATCTTATAATATTAGTAATAAATAGTATAATCTTACATCATAAATACAAGAATGATCGAGACATCAAGCCATTCCATGGAGAAGAGTTAAGCGATGTCTTCCATACCGATATAAATCATTAGATTATCTACTGAATACTTAAACACTGTAATGTCTACAAGAACTTCAAAAATATAACCAGTAGGCAATTTAGCAACCATCTCATGCATCAACCTCATGTCACCACTCAAAATTGCTAAAATTTTCTCATTAACTAAAGGTCCATATTCTTTTGTAGTTGATTCTTTCGATAAACCGCTACCTTGTTTATTCTTTGGAGCCTTCTTTAATGAGTTGGATTTAAGTTCCTATCAATTAATAATAAATTATGACATATTATGATATATGAAATGTGATAATCTAAATTTTATTATTTTATAAGTTTAGGAATTATTACCTCTCCAAGAACTACGAGATGTTGTGGCCATTGAACAAAGCAACCTTTTGTTTTTCCAACTATAGTTAAGTATTTAGTAGGCACAGGAGTTGAGCTTCATAACAGCCAGATAATACTTCATCTACAGATACCTTGACGTTATTGGGCATGATAGGTCAATTGTGCACCATAACATCAATAAGGGATAGATAAACCATCCCCCTTGCCACAATCACCTGCCTACCTTCATTAATAGTAGCAAGTATGCATGATGTAGGTGTCTGCAAAAACACAAAAAATCAATATTAGCTAGATTAAAGTGGAAGTGAAATTAATGAAATTCAAAATTTTTACCTGTAATTCTGATATTGGAAATGGTGGGTCCACAAAGTGACAACTATTAGGAGTTAGGTGAGCAAATGAAGGACCCATCTCCACCTCCATATCAGGGCCAAATTGAGATGACTTCCTAGTCCTCTACTCTATCATACTCTCAAGATGTGCAATATGTGTTGAGAATTTAACAAATAATTTGGCCTCTATTTTAGTCTCAAGCTCTTCTATAACTTCAGTGTAGACGGATGTTGATAGTTTCCTTTTTTCAAGATTACCATAAAACTTCTTAATGGTCACAACACTTCCAACACCTCTCACATAGCCAGAATGTTCGGGCTTTTCAAATGCACGTGACAATATGCCATTATGCCTCTCTAGTACCTAGCTACCTTGGGTGACTTCTTCCCACAATATCTCATATTCACCAGATAAACAATATGTTATAAGCAATCACAGATAAAAAAAAAAAGATAATTGCAATTAATGTTTGTTTAGCAAGTTATACTTACGATTTTTGTTGCCACCTCTTTTGTCTTTTCTACTGAGATTATATAATTTCCTTTTTTTTTTGTCTTTTTTGTTCTAGCTCTAAATTGAGACTTCGATCATATGATGATATAACATCATAGCTCATATATGGTGATGATGAAAAAGAAGAGATGAGATCTTCAATAATCCACTGAGTCTTTTTCCCGACATAGCCTACACAACCCAAGAAATATGGATGCACATTCTTTGCTTGCTTTGCCTTCGCCTTGACACTGATTTGCTGTTAACAAAAAAAAATAATGAAGATCCCATTATCATGTCTTGAATAAATGTAAATGTAAATTGCATTGATCTACTTCATAATTAGTACATCGTATTCTTCAGATTTATGTGCTTGTTTAAACTCATCCCAATCTTTCTTAGTGATGAAGTCATATAATTCCAATGGTGACTTTTGCATGTATTTATTCTTTATGTACTTGACCACCAATCGATACTTAAAATCTTTCCACCGCATTCCAACTGTTTTTAGTATAATATTTTTCTTATCATTCAGAATGTTGAACTCTTTTTGCAAAATAATATTTTCGATTAATTAGTTTTAATCCTTTTTATCAAATTTGTTAATAAATTTGAAGGAAAGTTACCTTGATATCTTCCCAAACTGTATTTTTAAAACCCTTATCAACCATATCCCAGCTTTTTATCTTGACGTTCACATGAGAATGTGCTACAAGGCCAACGTAGGAACTAAAACTATCGACATATGTTTCTATTGGGCGATCAAACTCATTGAAATCTATTGTCTTTTGTTCATTCCCTTTCTTCTTCAATTTTTTGCACATGGTAGCTCCCATAGTTTTCCTTTTTATCATGCTACTTGATGACTCAGAATCTGGTTGTTCATTCAACATTATTTCTTGTAACATAATCATAACAAAGAAATATGTTAGTATAATCCACAATAATAACATTTTATTTCAAAGGGAAATAAAAACAATAGATTTATTTGATAACTCATAACAAAAGCTAGTAATTATGAGTATAAACTACATTAGTCATATTACATATTTCTAAATAAACTTACAATAAACATATATTCATCAATTATTGGTGACTTTCAATCCATAAACCTTCAGTATGATCATCACAAATGTGATTTGAATATAAAATATCTTCCCCAACTGGCATAGGTAACCCGATAAAAAATGGGGGAGTCTTATCAAACTGATCATATTCTTTCTCATCTACCACATCACCAATACCAACAATATGCCTCTTACCTTGAAGAACAATAGACCACTTACTATTGTCAAGGTCAACAATATAAAATACTTGTTTGGCCTATGAAGCAAGAATGAATAGATCATCTTTATAACCCAATTGGCTAGAATCAACCAAAGTGATTCCTAACTCATCCACTAGAACACCACATCGGTTTTCAATCCATTTACATCAGAAGAGGGGAATCATAAATTCCCTGTAATCAAGCTCCCAAATGTCTTCAATTACACCATAATACGACATCGTAACATCTATTGGCATGGTGTCTTTAAAACTAGAAAATTCTTGTGATGAAGCTATCAAAGTAACTCTATTATTTTGCATTGTGCTTTTGTCATCCTGACGTTTAGTGTAAAAGGTATATTTGTTGATGTCATATCCTTCATAAGACCATATATTCAACCTAGAGCCATAGGCTAACCATTTTATGGTATCAGTAACATCTTCTGGCACTTCTGATAACTGACGCATCACTTGGTCTTTAAACCATCCAATAAAAGAATGATTATGTTTATTTGTCAACCATATTTCACCTTTGGATGGATTCAGACACCTTAAAATGGACATGTGCTCTTCTAAATATGGATGAACTTGTGTAAGGTGGTGCAACACAAGGAGATGTGCTTTCTCACGCATCTGAGCACCGGGTAATACCATTTTAAATCCAATTGTTCCTTTACCTCCAATTCTTCCCTCATGATGAGACTTAGGAATGCCAATAAGTTCAACACCTGATAAGTAGTCTGTGCAAAATTAAATACCCTCATCAACCAAGTAACCTTCAATACTACCTTCAGGTCGATATCGGTTCCTCACATACCCTTTTAAGATACCCATGAATCTCTCAAAAGGATATGAATTACTATTCGTAACATGACAATCATGAGACTTCATACCTATCAACTTCAATTCTTTCATTGACACAAGACTTTTTATATATGATAAAAATCCATATGGAACTTTAACACCAGAAAGACACTCATAAAAGCTTATTTTCTCTTTTTTAGACAATGTATAACAAGTTGGGGGAAGATATGTTTGTTTCCCTATATCTTGAGGCACTAACTCCATTCGTATGCCCATTTATAACATGTCATTTCTTACTTTGATACCATCTTTTTTTTCCCGATATATTCAACAATGTCCCTATTATAGCATCACAAATATTTTTCTCCACGTGCATAACATCAATACAATGATGAACCGGTAAGTATTCCCAATATGGAAGATCCCAGAATATAGATCTCTTCTTCCAAGGAACCTTTTGAGTAGACTTAAAAGGTTTACCAAATGCATTATAATATCTCTAACTCGTTCAAAAATCTCATTTTCTATTAACGGCAAACAAGCTACTCGCATTTTGGTTTGTCCATTGAAAGACTTTTTCTTCTTATGATAAGGGTGATTAGGAGGAAAAATATCTAATGACTCATATAAACATTTTTCTTGCTATGATTTAAACGTTGGTCCATTGTGTTGTCCTCACAAATCGGACACGCTTTTGCTCCTTTCACAGTATACCTAGATAAGTTACCATAAGCTAGAAAATCATTTATAGTGCAAAATATCATGACATGTAAGGTAAACATGTTTTCATTGTATGCATCATACACGAGCACACCTTCATCCCACAACAGTTTCAAATTATCAATAAGCGATGCAAGGTAAACATCAATATTATTTCCCGATTGTTTAGGCCCTGATATCAACAACGACAACATAATATACTTGCGTTTCATAGTCAGCCAAAGAGGTAGATTGTAAACCATAAGAAGAACAGGTCACGTGCTATGTTTACTATTGAGTGTGCCATGGGGGTTGATTTCATCCGTACAAAGTCCAAGCCTCAGATTCCTAACTTCATCACCAAATTCAGGGAACGTTCTATCAATTGTTCTCCACTGAGGAGAATCTATAGGATGTCTCAGTTTTCCATTATGTTTTCTGCCTTTTGCATGCCACCTTAAGTTTTTTGCATCTTTTCCATTAGCAAACAGGCATTTGAATCTTGGTATTATAGGTAAATACCATAATACTTTAGCTGGAGGCCTTTTTTTATCCTCAGAAGAAACTTTCCCACGTTTGTAGCATGACGTTCCACACCTTGGACACTCATGCAAGTCCTTATATTCATTTCAGTATAATACCCAATCATTTAGACATACATGTATCTTCTTATATTCCATACCTATAGGACACAACATTTTCTTAGCCTCATATGTAGATTTGGAAAACTCGTTTCCCTCTGGAAGCATATCTTGCAACAGTTCTAATAGTGTCGTGAAACTCTTATCACTCCATCCATTTTTTACTTTCATGTTATAGAGTTTAAAACGACAGACAATTTTGTGAAATTACTACAACTGGGATACAAAGGTTTATCAGCATCGTTTAACAATCTCTGAAGATATTTTGACCTTTTCATAAAATTTTTCGTATCATCTATCATCTCGTCTACATGATCATTCTCTTCATTATCAATGTTATTTTCTTCTTAACTTTCAAATTCATTATTGTTAGAACGTGTCCCAGTTAAAACACTCTCACCATGCCATATCCATCGTGTGTGTAACCTTCCTTAAAACCATGCCTTATTATATGAGATTTCACTATATGAACATCTCAAAAAATTTTCATATTCTTACAATCAACACATGGACATACAATCATTTCTTCTCTTTCCCTTATTTGTTTTTCCTCCGCAATTCTAACAAATTCCACAACTCCATTCAAATATTCAAATGTAGTACATCTATCATACATCCAACTTCGATCCATATCTAACGACACAAAAAAATGTTCAATATATATAAGTCTCATTGCTTTTAATCAAGAGAAACATTATATATAATATCCTTTTCGCTCCAACCTAACCCATCCTTAAACATCTAATGAGTAAATCTTGAATGGGTATCTAGGCTAATGAAAATTTTCAGATTTTTTATGTTCTCAATGCAAATGGTTCAATTAAATTTAAGTTGAAAGCAAATACTATATCAAAAAACCAATGATTTCTAATTCTTCTGTAAATTCCATCTAAAAAAGTTGTGCAATTATAAATTAAAGTTTAAAAATATTGGTATTAATTGTTGCAACACCAATTTTAAACATCAAACTAATTTTAAATTAATGGAAGATAAAACCTACATTCAATTCCTTGGTGTAATCACATAAGGAGTCTGGTTCACATACTTAATACAACATTTCAAATTGAAATCCTTAATTTGATCTTCTCAGTAAAAAAAGGGACTTCATTGAAAACTATAAAAAGAATAACAATGAATCATCCAAGGACCACATTGCTCAGAAATGGCATCCCATTATTCCTAGAGGTTTATTTCCTCCTCCCCTGAACCAAACTCCTATTTAGACATTTGTCTTCCCATTTATTCTTGTTCCTATCGTGATAATAATATTGAGATTCCAAATAACTCTTATTTTCAACAATGGAAACAAGCTGCAGTTTGAAATCCCTAAAGTTTTCTGATTAAGGCAGTTAGCATTTGTCATAATGCTCATGAAAGATATTTTGTGAGTGTTGAACCTAAACATCAGATCAACTGAAAATTTAAGGACAAAAAAATATCATATACTAAAGTCTTCTTCAAGCCTTTTCTTAGTAAAAGATCTCAGGTACAATGCACATAGCGTATGTGCATTTTAAATTATATATTATTTTCTAACAGCACTCCAACACAAAAAAACTAGTATTATGAACCAATAGGAATACAAGACAATATAATTAAAAATAACAATAACAAAAAAAAGAATAAAATCAGTTTAAAACATTTACAACACACCTACACAACAACAAATGAGTACAGCGTATGATTAAGTTTCTAATGCCCAAGTTCTTGGGCAATCATAGCTACAATTTCCTCATCATTTTTGCACTGCCATGCATCACAATGAAAGACATTAATTTATTACAAAGAAAAGCATAATCACATTCCAAACCCTGAACAAAAATTACCTAAAAATGGCTCAACAGTACTCTATTCTTTTCAGTAGAAACAAAACACCCAATCTCTTCACCCCAATACCATCGGTGAGTAGATATCTGGTGTGGGAGAAACGGTGGTTGAGCTTGAAATGTATGCGAGAGTT
Source organism: Triadica sebifera (assembly GCA_023653625.1). Classification (NCBI taxonomy): domain Eukaryota; kingdom Viridiplantae; phylum Streptophyta; class Magnoliopsida; order Malpighiales; family Euphorbiaceae; genus Triadica; species Triadica sebifera. Next base: position 19,521,428 of record CM042900.1, read on the forward strand.
TCAGAGTAGTGCGATTTTGCAAACGAAATACATGTATATATAGTATTGTTAGAGACGACAGATGAAAACGCCCATGTTTTAGTTTTAAAAAAACTTATAGGCATCTGTCTTAAAGAATAACAGACGTCTATTATATAGCATATGTGTGTCATTTATATTAACAGACACATATAACTAACATATAGGTTGACATATTTACAAAAATGTCACCGCCTATTATATAGAATATGCGTCTGTCATTAAATAATGACATACACTTATAACTATTTTATGCGTCTGACATTAAATAAAGTCAAACACCTATTATATCTTTATTCAATATTATTTAATATATCAAATAAATTAAGCTTTATTATCCGCATATATATAATAATAATTATTATTATTACAAATACAAACCTATAAATAGGCAACCTTTAATATTTGTTATATATATATAACAAAAAATAATAAAAAACTAAATTCAATTTTTCCTTAATTAATTAAATTTGATTGAAATATTAATTAATTAATTCATCATATATATATATATATATATATATTAGCTAACCAAGCCTGACATATATTTAATTAATTAATTTAAATATTATTTGGCTAAATATCAATTTGTCTTATTTTAATTAAATTTTTTAATTAACATTGTATTTCCATGTATATATAGTACTGTTAGAGACAACACATGAAAATGTTCGTATTTTGGTTTTAAAAAAACTTATAGGCATCTGTCTTAAAGTATAACAGATGTCTATTATATAGTATATGCATTTATCATTAAATAAAGACAGACGCCTAAAATTTTATATGTCTGTCATTTATATTAACAGACGTATATAACTAACATATAACCTAACATATTTACAAAAATATCACTGCCTATATTTTAAACTTCTGTCATTTTCACAACAGACATATATAACCTTTAACTTAAAGTTGTTATTGTACTTTAATTAGTAAATCGTGAATTAAGAACATTGGGACATAGAAAATATTGAAACGAGTCTATTGGCATGACAATAAAAGGATTGTAGATGTAGGCACCAGAATGTAGTGTTGAGATTAAAATTATGTAGGTACTAAAAAGTAGTGTTGAGTTTAAAATTACGTAAACACCAAAAAAGTCCTGAGTTATTATTGATATCATAAATACCAAAAAAGTATTGAGTTATTATTAAACGCCGAGTTAACAAATGATTAAGTAAACATCGAGTATATTGCTGAAGAGAAAAAATCTTATATCCAGTATTTAGTTTTGATCTAAGATGTCATGAGCTATCAAATTAATAAATAAGAAAATAAGGTAAATTATTAAAATGAGATTATAAACTATTTGTCTTGCCTTATTATTGATGAATTTCAGTATACTTAATGAATTAATTTTTATAACTGATTAATTATGTATTTTGCATGATTTAAATAGTCTTTGATTTAATTTGAATATTTTAACATGCTTAGAAAATTACTTATAAATGATAAAAATGTTGTTTTACAGATAATTATATAATTATTGGATAATTGTCAAAAGTATCACTAAGCTAGTAGTTTAACGTATGTGTTTCATGCTCAGGTTAGTAGAAGTAACTATTGCATTAGTATCGACTGAAAAAAAAGAGAATCCCTAGATCAAATTACATCAGTTTTCTTTTTTGTATATTTTGAATATTATATTGTACTAATAAATTTTAAATTTTTTTTTTGTTGTAAATATGTGACATGTAGGATTTATAAAAATATAAATTTGTAATTAATATAATTAGTTCTTTTCAGATGGTAAATATTAGAAGTTATTATTTTTATAAATGTGATTCTGAATATTTTTTTTAACTCAATTTATGTGCACTTTTTAAATCAAGAAATTTTATGATTAAGATAATTTTCATTATTGGATATATATTTAAATGGAATGAATAATAAATAAATAAATAAATAAATAACATACTCAAAGTTTAAATGGAAAAAAAATCAAGTATCGGTTTTCAAATAATAAGCTAAGGAGCACTTTCTTGCACTATTACTGGCCAATAAGGTAAAGGAGTGTTGCAACCACACCTTATCTCTATCCTTCAAAGTGTAATGGAAGTATCTCATGCTCAATTGATCCTCATTAAGTCTATTAAGAGGGAATTTATTGATAGTTGCATAAAATTCTCTCATAAAAGTGATATGATCCCCACTTCACATTCTATAGAACGACAGAAGCATATTTAGGTATATGCTTTTTAGCTCATAGTTTCTTGATGCCCTCAGGACTATGCTTAAGGTATTGTTGTCAATCACTAGGCTAGCATAATCTTTCATAGTTAACTGCCTCTGTGGACGGTCTCTTTAGCTAGAATCATCATTAGTTCGTTTACTTCCTCTCTTTCTTCTTCTTCTACAAGCTCTGAAAGTTGAGGTAATTCTTCTTCTTTTTCAAAAGATTGATCTTCATATCTTAGAGCTTTTCATCTCAACTTGTAAAGTCTTTGAGTGGATGAATCACCAGATTTTATCTTCTTGCTAGTACCTGGCATAAAATAAGATCAGTAGTCTAAACTAAAACTAAAATACAAAATAAAATGAAATAAAAACAAAACACGAAAAGAACAAAAAAGCATAAACTAAACAAACAACTAAATAACTCATGATTTGGCAACCAATAGCAATCAATTAGGAATCTAATTAACAAGTCACCAACAATGACGCCAAAAACTTGATATTCACAAATTAAAACTCGTAAGTATACAAACCACTTTAATATGACAAGTTCACTGCCGAGGTTGATTTTACGAGAACTTGTTTAACTTAAACTCCTAACTTACCTAATTAATCGAAAAATTAAAATATAAATTAAATATAAACACTCTCAACCAATTGTGAGATTAATTATGAAACTAACTAAATTAAATTAAAATCTAGAAACAATAAACTTGCAATCTAACCCAATTAATATAGCCAATTATATGAGATAGATATTTAGTTTCGATTCCCTAATTATGTATTTTCCCTTTTAAAGCAATAATGCACAATGAATAATAATTTTTAGGTGATCACCTATATTCTCTAATAAAACAAACCAATGAATTAATTAGTATCAAATCCAATTTTTAGGTCAAATTACAAATAGTTTGTGTAATAATTCAATCTTAATATTTCCAAACCAAATAATTGGTGGTCAATCAATCATTCAACTTGAAATCAAATCTAGCACAATTGGAATGGAAAGAAAAATAATTCCTAAAAATATAAAAAAGTCCATATAAAATTAGGTAGCTAAATAAATACCCAACAAATATTTAGCCTAACATTGCTAAGATAATGATCATGTTCATAACAATAGCAAACTTAAACATATTACAACAAAAAAGAGGAAAATAAAACTATAAGCTCCTCTGAATATTGATAATTTTGAATCTCTTCGAAAGGTTGATCCCTAATTCTCTAAGACTCCAAACTAAATCAATCTTCAAGAATTTAAAATAATTGAATCAAAAGCAAAGTGACAATTTGCTGTAAATATATAGAAGACATGCCCAAGAGCTCTCTTGAAGTGTGAATCAAATGAATTATGAATAATAAGTTTTCAAACAGAATGTGTTAACCTAAATCCTCCTAAAAGTTGGAATAAATACTAAACTACAATCCTAATTGATGTAAACTTCCTAAATACATTAATTCCTCTTTAAAAATAGTGAAGAGACCCATTCAAACTTGAATTTTCGAGTCTAGGATGTTATTTTGTGTTTTGCAGGAATTGGGATTGTTTTGAGCACGAAAGGATCGTCGCGCACGCGACAGTGTGCTTTTCTTTTGCTCCTCTTCACTTGTTCATGACGATCCTCATTTGCACGTGATGATCTTCATCTTAAACCTCTTTAATCACCTTCAATCACTCAACCAACCTTCAATCAAGTCTAAATATATTTGGACTTGCTCCCAAACCACATCTTTTCACCTTTTTTACTATATTTAACCTACAAAGACAAAAACAAAGCCTACGTACAAGATTAAACCAAAAACAACATAAATAAACTCAATTCAAACACCAAAACCACACATAAAACTATCACAAATATGAACACATAAGATATATATAGCTTCAGCTTCTATTTTCTGTGAATTCCTAGTATTCTTCTGAATGTTTAGCATCACCTCTATTAGACGCTTATATTTTTCTGCTGATCTTAGGATTGGATTACCTCTCGTGTCCCCCTAGTATCAAGTCTAGGTGGTAAATTATGGGCTCAACAAGTAAGCTTTAACATGTTGTGTGATCATTTGATATGAAGTGCCACATAATAAATTAATTTGAGTAATATAATTGCAACATGTCTATGCTTATATCCGTTACTTGTTTCAAAAAAACATGATTTTTAGTTATATGCGTCATATTCTGAATTAATAAATATATGAATGCAACAATATGCTTTACGCTTAGGAATGGAGAATATTTGCTCTTCAATATCTATATTATATTAAACATTAGAATGACATACTATGATGTGGGTATAATCTATGTATAAATAATATTAATCTATTACTATAAAACTTGTACCACTGAGCGTAAGTTCAGTGCATGGGTTATTTTCTTCTCGCGCAGGTGACATACATATATCATTTAACAACAAACAAAATATGGGTTTTGTAGACCCAGTGGACCCCACTGAAGGAGCACGATAGCCGTAAAGATTGCCACCTACTCAGGGTCAGCTTTCATTTAGCTTCATGTCATGTACAAAAGTGAGACTTTACATTCTTTGTGTGCATATTAGATATACATGTCAATTTCAAACTATGTGTAAACAAATGATTTAAAAACAATAATACAATTTTTGTTATTTATATCACATGTATGTCTTCGTTTAATGAGATGTGTTGCGTCATGAGCATTAGGAGTCAATAAATCTTGTATAGACAAGTCGATTAAGTAGTGTTGTCTTACTTGTTCATTCGACGGCAGAGTAAGAGGGAGTTATATTTAGCATTTCTCCAATTCTAGTAAGTTTACAATCAATTCATGTTACTACATGCTTCTTCACCAAAATTGTTTTCATGGTTATTCCAAAGCATCTTTTTTCTCTTCAAATTCTCTCTTTGTCTTAGAAGTTTGTTTGGGATCTTAATCTCTCTCCCAAAATTAAGTTGTTCATTTGGTTTGGAAATTAAGAAAGAGCTTTATCCCTTATGGAGATATTCTTCGCTAGAAACATGTGTAGAGATTTGGGAACTGTCTTATTTGTAACTAGGGATTAGAAACCATTGATCATATGCTTTTTTTTTTGTCCCTATGCAGTCACATTGTGGTTTTAGTGTCATTGCTTATAAGCCTAGTCCAAATGGATTTCCTGTTTTTTCGACTTAGCTATCATCTATTATTACAACCTAATGGGGTGGTAGCCCATGTTATATTTGTATGCTAGCATATTTGGAAGGCATGTAATAAATGTCTTTTTCCTTATGAAACTATTGATCCTCACTCTGTTGTATAAGCTGCTGACCGGAGTTATTTTGAATATTAATAGACTATTAGTTTGCATTCTAATCAGGGGCTTACTATATTAGAGAACCAGCGGTTATTTGCTTGGATTCCTCGTCTTTGTTGTTCTATTAAGATCAACTGTGATGCCACTTATAATGTTAAGACTGGTGCAAAATACTTGTTGTGCTTTATCGTGATTCTAATGGTTTGGTAGTGGATATCATTTATGCCCCATTTGTTTTAGCAGTAAAGGGTTTTGCTCTTCAAGAAGTTGTTAGCTTAACTGTGCGGTTGTCTTTATGCCATCCAATTTCTTAAGTAAACTCGTTTGTCCTTATTGATGTTATCAGTGGACGGATTGTTCTGCCATTGGAGATTCAAAATTTTGTAGCAGATATACAGTTGCTAGTTAACTATTAGGTTCCTAGCTAGAAGCGTAAATAAGGTGGTAGATTTCCTAGCTAAATTATGTCAGCAAGGTAGCCTATCCCCCAGCTGGATTTTTGCTCTTAGCATGTGGATGGGGGATTTTTTTAATGCTTAAAGCATGTTTTATAGCTTGTATGAATTCCAGGTTTGATTAAAAAAAATAATATTATATTATTAGAAAAATTACTTCTATTGTCAATCTATATCATATTAATGCTATGTGTTGTTAAATAAATAAATAACGTTTAAAATTTTAATAAAAAAGTGAATTTTAAGTTTGATATATAAAGGGTTAATTTAAAAGCCAAAAATTTCATTAAAAAAATAAGAATAAATTATAGAAATTTTCCTAAATTTTTAACAAATTACAATCTTAAATAAAATTTTTAAAAAAACTAACAATTTACCATATGTCGTTTGAGATAATATTTATTCATTTGATTCTATATGAATTTTAAATATTATAGCACAATATACTATATAATTTTTTAATATTTGAAATATTTATGCATATATTTTTTAGAATTTTATGTATAATTTAATAAATTTTTATAAAAATTAGGATTCCTACTTGTTATTAACGACTATAACCATATAATTTTTAATTTTTAATTGTTATTTTAAATAATATTTTTAATAAAAAAGACAAACTGTTAATTTTTTACAAATTTATTTTTTATTATAATTTATTAAATGTGAGGAAATTCTCTATAATTTATTAAAAAAATGGATGTAATTATATTTTTATTATATTTTAAGCTCTCAAAATAAGACAAAAAGCCCAATTGGTACATACGTCGGCATATGATTTGGACAGGTGGCTGATCTTAGAGTAGTGAATCTATTTCTCTCGCTCGGAGTTTCCACTCTTCTTCCCTATCATATATCATCTATCATCTATCATCTATCATCATTCTCATAATCCATAGTTTAATACTGATAATTTAATAAAACCCAAGTGTCTCTTTGAATTTCTTCTTCTTATTTGGCAAGTTCAGCTAAAAAAACTTTAGTTACAGGCATCTTTCTCATCTTGAGATAGATGTTGTACCAATTTTTTCTTTTGTTTTTATTTGAGAGATTTTCTCATCTAAAAGAAAATGAAGTTTTTAATTTTTTTTTTCATAAAAATTTTCTTAATCTATCCAATTTTATCTGTTGACTGAAAAGAGAGAGAGAGTTTGTGTGCGTGTGTTTTGTCACGATCATTCGATGCACAGGGAAGCCCAGAAGGTAAAATTATTCTTCAACTTCTTGTGTATAATTTTTTTTATTAATTATAATCAGTAAATGGATTAAGGTAAAATATATAATTTCTAATGATATAATGTTTAATAATTCATTTGTGTATTTGATTATTATATAATAATTTCGTGTTTGTGTTGATACCCACCTTTCATCCTCGTTAGTTTTTTCTGCTTCTCTCTGCCAAACCGTCTCTCTTTCTGTAAGCATTTTGTTCTTTCCCTTTCTGAATTTTTACTGATATTTGTTATATATGCAATTGCTTTTGGATTGCATGAACCTTTTTTTTTTATGTTTTTTCTTTCTTTGGGGGATGAATCTTTTAACGTGTTTGTGCTTCTTTAATTAGTGTTGGAATGGAAATGGTTTTAAACATTTGTGATTTCTGGGCATGTTTTATATTGCTGTGAAATTCATCTTCTTAATAAAAAATATATATGGTGTTTCAGTTTTTATGTATTTGTTTTTCTATTGATATCGATCTTATTGATCATAACGATCTTTATCAGTTAGTTGAAAAGCTATTACATTCCCAATTTAAAGTCAATGTGTACAGTGATTTCTTTGCTGCTTATCTGTGGAGAATTGATAACTTTTCCTTGATACTTGGTGGTTGTTTGATGTTTGTTGCACTTTTTTTTTTAAACAAAAAAAGAAGGAAAAAAAATAAATTGTTTGTAATTTTGTTGGCTCTTTTGACCATAAATCTGATTGCAGTGTTGCATTTTTCTGAGGTGCTAATGACTATGTTGCTAAACTTGTGATTGTTCTGTGGTGCTAATGACTAAGTTGCTAAACTTGTTATTGAAAGGATGGCTCTTTCTGGGATTCATAAAGAGAGAGGAGAGTTGAGGATTCATGAGAGTTTGGATGAGCTAGGCACTGATTTGGCAGACTATATTGCGGAACTATCTGAGGCATCTGTGAAGGAGAGGGGTGTCTTTGCCATTGCCTTAACTGGTGGTTCTCTCATTCGTTTAATGGGGTATCAATCACTTCTTTTTATCTTTTTCTTGTTTTCAAATTTTTGTGATTTTTGTTTAAACTTCTGGTGGACAACAGGAAACTTTGTGAAGCTCCTTATAACAAGACTGTAGACTGGGCTAAATGGTACATATTTTGGGTGGATGAACGTGTGGTGGCAAAAAGTCATGCTGACAGCAATTATATGCTAGCAAAGGATGGTCTTTTATCCAAGGTTTATGTGTATTCAGTTTTCTCTACTTCGTTTTCTTTTGTGCTCAATTTTTTGTTTTGTTTTTTTTCCCGTCTACATATGGACAGTGCACAAAATGATTTTAATGAACAAAGAAAAATGAGGATCCAATTAACATTCGTGTCGAGCATTCTGTTTCCTTTTCATTGTTCTCCTAAGAAACTATGGTTCTTTTCTATTTTCCTGTTAAATAAGCTGATGCACTAGATTCAACTTCGGGTCATTGTCATTGCAAGCCTAACTTTCAAAAATGGTCTTGATCGCATTTCGTTTAAAAAATTTTCCTCTTCCAAGCACCTAATTATCATTCATAATTAGTGCCGATTTGCTTCCTAGACTGTTTTATATGCTCGTTTCTTCAATCTTTGTAATTAGCCAACTATGCAATTTTGATATTGTAATTTGCATCAAATAAAGTTGATTATGAGGTTCAGGTTTTTATAATGTTGCGTTTTATTATTTAGAATGTACATTTGCCTATGGAAGTCCTTTTTCTGAATTTATTTAGTATGCTGAAGCCTTGCTGATTTACTTGTTTTGGTTTTAACTCTTTTAGCATCAGTTTTGTTTTGTTTTTTGTTTTTTTTTTAGAACTTTAATGAATTTGCAACTGAAGGAAGTGTATTAAGGATTTAGAATAGACTGTTTGCCACCAATTTTCTTGTTGCTTCTTTTAACCATGTATTGCAGCGGTATAAACTCCGTGAAGTAACCGAGATGCACGAAATATTCCTTACTTTTATTAGAGCTGTTATTCTGGATTTATTATTTTTGTCTTGACTTTTTCTGTTTTCCTTTTCTCTTTTACTATGATTACCTATTTTTAAACACTTCTGTTCAACTACTCTCAATTTGGAACTGCTTTAAATGTCGACTATTTAGAAGTGGATGAAAATCTTGAATTATTTTTACCTTTTCCACATTGTACACCTATATTAATCAAACAAAAATATATCAAAGAAAAAAATTGGAATAGAAAAGTGTCCATTGTCTAATGGATAGAACATAAGTCTTCCTGACCTTTGGTATATCACATCCATGCAATCATCATTTGTCAGCCTTTCTCATATATGCTATTGCTTTCAACTTGAATAATTTACTGGTGCACTGGTTTTTTACAGAGATGCAGCATCTAAACTTAAGTAGCATTCTTCATCCTTTTTGTAATAGATGTTGCCTTTTACTCGGTGGGATGATATGGTTGAAACATGAGAGTTTAGGAGAAAAGCATCAAGTTAGGGAAGAAATTTAACTGTGCATTACCTGGAGAAATGTTTGCGTGATGTCTCAATGTTGAATTGCAGTCTTCTGATGAAGAAGACCAATTATTCTGCTATGCCTTATGATTACTGTTTTTAATTTTTTAATTTCTTCCTTTTTCTAATTATATTCCACTTCGCCATGCTATTTCTTGGAATTTGCTTGTTTAATTTCAACTATAACATGTACTCATGTTTCTGTAGTTGTATTTGATATTTCCTATAACCAGCTTCTTAAGTAAACATAAATGCCACTGAGAATGGAGATGGTTTACTAAATTTCCTTTAGAGTTCTGTGTTAACTAATGTGATGCATATTTTCATGAGGTATGTAGTAACAGAATTTATATTTCATGTGACTAGTTTGTTATCTGAGAAGATATTTTGCCTTTGGATATGGCACTGGATACCAAAGTGAATTAATTGAGATTTTGCAGTCTTGAAATGTCAACTAGACAGCTTAAGGAGATTTAGCATCATCTTGTGCCGTTGAGAAACAAAACTTGTTACACTTGAGTAAATTATGTTTACAAGCTCAAGTCAATGTGCCAAACGGTTACCTGGGCTGAATATGCCCCCCTTTTATAACCTTGTAGGCGAGCGAGTCATTGTGCCAGTTAAGGTAGGAATAGCCCCTGATCATAGATGAGCGCAAGAGTTAAACTCAGCAGACTATGTCAACTTGTGACTTTAATCTTTTTTATCTCAAGAAAATATGGTGAGGTTTCGCAAATTTAGACCAGGTAATGTTCTTCTTGCCACAACTTGTATATTCAGATTTCCAACCTATCTATTTCTTGATTATTGCAGGCATGTAAAACTTGGAAAAATCCTGGCTTGATTAGGAAGGCACATTGTTTGTCAGTTTTTCTTTCCTCTTCTAGTCTCCTTGGTGGCAAAGCTGGTTGGAAAAAAGCCTCAACTAGCATTTAGGTGAAACTGTTTTTAAGAAAACATCATTTTCAATTAGTCAGGGAATTAAAATTTTTTTAAGGTATACTTTACATATTTGGTCATAAATCTGCAAAACAGCTAAAGGAGCTGCTTTTTGCAACATCTAACATGAAAAAAAGTGTCAACCTTAATATCAAACAGACCAATTGAACAACCTGATTGATATTGATTGAATTTGGATTGCTACATTGCACCTATTATTCTTCACTGCTGCATAACTCCCGTATTTGTTAGATTTACCTCTCTTTTTAAGGAATTCCTCCATAAAGTTTTTGCTTTGTACTAAGACCATGTGTCCTTTTTTTTCAAATACAGCAATTTTCTAACTTACAGAGGAAATTAGAAGTAGCCCAAATTTGTGTACATTGCATGAAATGGTGTTCAAAGCTTTTTTTTTATTATTATTATTTTGTCCAGTACAACCAGGGGGAGGGGGAATTAAACTCCTAACTATGCGGGTAGGGGGACTTGAACCCGAGTCACTCCAAGAGCCTTACAAGCTCTTTACCACCCAGATATCCATGCGTGGACTATTTCCTTTTATCATTTGTAAGATAGAGCAAGCAATAATTTAATGCATGTTACCCTTAACATGTATTATTATGTTAAATTGCTATGGCTTCTTGATTCATCAATTGGTTAAATTATGGCAAAAACTAGCACTTTATATATGGTGGAGAAAAAGGAAAAATAAGATCTGGGGTTCATATCGAATCCCCTAAAATTCAGAATATGATATATTTTCAAACATTTAATTAAAACTTCATCTGTAGGCTTTAAGCAGAACGGGCGATTCTGTTCAACTATTTTTTATGCTTCTGTTATTTGCCTATTTGATGCCATTAATCTAAATTCTTGTCATTGTATGCATGATCTTAGAAGGTACCTATTGTACCCAGCCATGTGCATTCTATCAATGATTCAGTACCAGCAGAGGATGCTGCTAATGAGTATGAGTTTATTATTCGACAATTGGTGAAAACGTGAACAATCAGCGTGTCTGATATTAGTGACTGTCCTAAGTTTGATCTCATCCTTCTTGGAATGGGCCCTGATGGTCATGTTGCCTCGCTGTTCCCTAACCATTTGGTGCTCGATGCCAACAACGAATGGGTTACTTTTATTACTGATTCCCCCAAGCCCCCACCAGAGAGGATCACATTCACTCTGCCTGTCATCAACTCAGCATCACGTGTGGCAATCGTTGTGACAGGTGAGGGCAAAGCAGAGGCTGTACACTTGGCAATTGACGATGTGGGACCTGAGTTATCTGATTGCCCATCACTCCCTGCTCAGATGGTTCAGCCAACAAAAGGGAAGTTGGTCTGGTTTTTGGACAGACCAGCTGCGTCAAAACTTGACAGTTCTCAATTTTCCAAGTAGGATCAAGTTCTCATTGCAAATGTGCATGTTTGTGTGAAGCAGAGGGATTCAGAGCACTCTTGCATCCTTTTCTCTTCCATTAGTTGCTACCTTTTTTCGTTTCTTTTTTTTTTCTCCCTTTCTCATTGGGTTAAATTCTCCATTTTGGCTTTTTATCCTCTCTTCTCAAGAGGAGTTGGAGAAGTGTGATTATCCATTATGTACGAAGAATAAAGTTCGGGCATTGATGTACAAGCTCCCTTTTTCTTTTTTTTTTTTGGGTTGCTTTTGAAGGTTGGATAGTAGTCTTACGGGAAGAAAACCCATAAGAGGGCGGAGAAAGGCCTGTTTTTGGTTCTTAGTGAGATGAGGGTAATGTGGAATTCAGAAGGATTTCTCTGGTAAAAAAAAAAAAAAAACTTAATGCAATTTCTTTATGAGAATATACCTTACAAAAAGTTATATGCAGTTCCGTCATAATTTTGTTACATGACAGATCTATCTGTGCAATATCTACCCAAGATAATACTGTATATGTCCTCTCAATAACAGTATGAGGGGTGTTTGTGATATTTAAAAATCACGTTTAAATTTTTTTTTATTTAATTGATTAATTTTTTTAATTTTTTATAAATTATTTTTCTCTAATATATTTTTAGAAAAAATATTTATTTATTTGTTTATCTTTAAAAACAGTTTTTAAAAGTCAAAAAAATTAAAAATAAATTTTTTTTCTCAAAAAACGTTTTTTCCAAACTTAATACTATACGAGTTTTATAGAAGTGTTTGAAATTACTGTTGAGTATCCAAAATAATTTTAGAATTTTTTTTAATTTAATTGATTGATTTTTTTTAATTTTTTATAAATTGTTTTTTACAAATTTAAAATTAAATTTTTTTCCATATGGATCCTATATCATCTAATCCAGCAATAATGACTACATTCCTAATCGGGCTTAATGATTAGAGGCATGTAAAAGCACTACTTGTTTAAAGAAATTCATAAAGGTAAAGTTCCAACTTCGACATCAGATTCCATTGTAATCAAGATCAGCTCCTTTACCTAATTTCAATTATCAACTAGATAACGGTTGCAACTTACAACTATCTACATCTTCTTTGAGAAAGTAACTTCATTTGAGCATGTGGGGTTGAATATTTTTGCAAAGTTAATAGTCAACACGATTAATGCCTAACGTACATTTCTTTCTAGGTGGGCCATTCAAGACTTATGTTGTCTCTAATTCATTTCATGAATCTCTGTTTCAAGTAACTATTATTTTTATTAAGAGCTTATTTTCACTCGTGTTCGAAACCATCGAATTCCACTAAAATAAAAGCCTTTCATGAATGAAGAAGATATACTCTACTTCACTATCCAAAGCAAACAAAGACCTTGGCCAATCATGGAAAAAGAAAAAAGAAAAAAATTAAGAGCAATTTTGACAGTACATTACTTGAGCCAAAAACTCGTTCTATTCATTCAATTTTGAGCTTGAGCTTGATCGGATTATTAAAATTCATAATCTAGGATTTAGGGAAATCTACACTTTTAAATAAAAATAAGCCAATACTAGGACAAGAAATCCATGAATTTGTAAATTATAGATGCTAGTGCAGCACAAAATTGGTGTTCCACGATGGTGCTACATCCAGTAAGCCCCATAACATAATTTGCTTTACACGGGAAAGAATTTACCTTGCCTTTCAGATACAAATAACATATAAAAAGCTAAGCAAAATCATCTTGACCAACAAATCAACTCATATAATGTTAACAACAAATCTAAGATATAATTTCAAGAGAGGCAAGGCTTTCTTTTTGAGTGGAGGTAACAACAAAAATAATAAGTAGTCTCTCTGAAATTTTAGTTAGTACTTGCCCCCACTTGTCCATAATGTACATCCGCCCATGAAGGGTCCAAAATGCGGTATTCCTTTTCTGTTGTTGACCTGATGCCATTTGGATCAGGTTCAACCTCTTCTTCCATTTCTTCTTTAGGTGGGAAGCCACGCGTTCGTCCAAGCAGCCATTTATCTATGACTCCACAGTCAATTGCATACTTGATAGTTCGCTCTATCTATCCTTTGTCAATAATGAGATGCGGTTGAACTGAATACTTTCTCATGATGGCTGAAAGCATGACACAAAACAAAGCTTAGCAGACAAAGCGAATTTTGAATATCGAAAATACAGAAAACTGCTTTATGAGTCCATATTCTCTCAATTATGTGATAACCTGCCATTTTAATTGGCAAAATGATAACCTGGATTAAATGTCATAGTACAACACTTCATAATCCAAGTATTCATAGGCTTTCCAAGACTCTTGTGGGAGCCAAGAGACTCCAACAGCTTGTCTCTTGAGCACAAGATTTTCTTGCAATACTCAGAGAGAAACTGTCCATCCGAAAAGATAGTCGCAAAATTGCTGTGCTCAGCTTCTCTGATAGAAAATTCTATGAGATTCACAAGTTACGTACTCTTGGCAATTTAGGCGAAAATAGTTCTATAGAGAGATATGCACGGGTATGAGGTCATACCTGCAACAATGCCATCACCAGATGCTGACATATCACATGTGAAAGGAGTGATGCACTGAGCCATTGTCCTCCTTGGTGTAGTAGTGTATTTTAGAAGTCCCATTTGTTACAAACAAAACCCTAAGATTTTCATGCCAAAGTGGTGCAATCACTTCAGGTTCATGATGAATAAACTTAGATCTGGCATTATTTTTGGTGTCAAATTCCTCAGTGGGCTTGATCCCACAGATAAAATCAAGCTCCTGTTTAGTTAGTTCGATAATATTTGCATGATTCCACACTTCTCGTATGAATAACTTGGTTTCTTCACTGGACTGCCGCAGTGGCAATGACAGGTTTACATCATAGAAAATCACCCCTCCTAATTTCTATGAAATCTTGATTGCCAGCAGTGGAGTTGATTGCATGCTTCTTTCAAGTAGGGAATGTGTACTAAAGTAGTTCATCTTCGCCTGCATTAAGGGTGTAAAATGTTGAATAAACTAACAAAAACATATATATAGAGAGCATGTCAAACAGCTCATTTATGAAGCAATTTAACCAAAAGCATAGACACGCATAAAAATGTTAAAACATAGTGGCAACATCATAGAGCCAGAGGATCTGTAAGTTACGAATGTAAATAGGACCTACTTTGCGTAAGTTTTTTACACAAAATTCACAAGCTGTATTGTCGGACAACCACACTTAGAAATCTAATGAAACAGAACAAGAAACAAAGAGAAAACATCACCCAATAAATCAATATGCCCTTACTGAAGAGAAATGTCAACAATAAGAGTAACAAAGAGTGGTAAAGTATGCACAACTCTAATTAGTTGTTTATTTGTCTTAAAAAAGGACACGCATTCATTCCCACAGGATCAGTCTACTTGTGAAATTTATTTTACTTGCCAGATTACTTCAATCAAGTGCTAAGTCTTTCATATCTTTTATCTGGCAACCAAGCTTAAATATCTAAACAAAATAGTACAGTAATTTGTTATTAACAAAATAGTATAGCAATAGAGAAATGTTAGGAGTAGGAATATTCTAGAAAGGGACATATGGGTATTGAGGGAAAATGGGCTGATAGGTAGGAATTTGTTATAAAAGGTAAGAGGGAGCAAAAGGGAGGGGTATGAAAGAAATTGGTTAGAATCTTTTGGGTATTCAAGCTTGGAGAAGGGGAATTATCCCCGGAATCTGTGGTTGCACAAATATATTACCTCCATTTTCTTTTCTTGTTTTTGGTTACTGTTATGTTCTTGGGTTCTAGTAACTAAATATATATAATTTTCGTGTGAAACCAGAAATTCTATCTACTTATAATCCTTGATTTGTGTTCATTTTTCTTAGATGAGAATTGCTATTAATTATTATTGGTCTGACCTGTTGGATTGCGATGGGGAAATCAGAAAGCAATATGGAAACGAGGACTCAAACCCATCTGGATACTCATGAAGAACAACTCAAAAGCATCACCGGACAATTGGAGGCCTTACACCAGCAAATAACGACTCAACAAACCCAAGAGCGGTTTCACGATATGCTTCAGGAGAATCAAGTCAAGCTTTAGGGACTGGTCATGCAGTGGCTGAGGCGCATGGAGAAACAACCAACATCGGAAGGGAAAAAAGGGACTTCAACTCAATTGACAGATCGCATGGTGTAATAGAGCACTCAACTCCTGGTCGCATGGTACCACCCAATGAATATCCACCTCCAGATTTTGGTAGACCTTCAATAATAAAGGATCTGAGGCATTTTACCAATAAGGTCAAATTACGTACCTTCTCCAGTTCAAACCCACGAGGTTGGGTAACAAGGGCTGAAACATATTTTCAGATTCACAATACCCTAGAATATCATCAAGTTCCTTTGGCCCATGTCTGTATGGAGGGCATTGCGGTTCATTGGTTCACTATGGTTCGTGAGTTACATGCTGATCTAACCTGGACTCACTTTAAACAGGAGCTATTGAATCGTTTTGGCGGAATTGCGAACTATAGCCCACATGAACAGCTTGCCCTTTGCACCAGCGAGGTAGCGTCGATGAGTATGTAGGTGAATTTGAGTTGATAGCTTCTATAATTCCTCTAGAATCTAAAGCCACCTTGTATTTGGGCTATTTTTTGAATGGGTTGAAAGAGGAGATCAGGAATTGGGCATGTTTGATGAGACCAAAATCTCATTTGAGTAACATTAATATTGCTTGTAACGTAGAAGCAACATTGGGGAAGGAAGGAGGCTCTGGTTATGGGTCAAGCAACAAATATGAAGGAGATAAAGAGGAGATCAGTCACGTGCAAGCCATTTCCCAACTTAAACAGATGGGTCTGGGTAATCGGCCCACTAATTAAGTCTAGTAACTAATTCAACACAATTCCAGTCTAAAACGCAACAATTGCAGCAATCAGTTGCATTGTCGTGTCCCAAACCCAGCGATTTGAGGGCTCTAGCACTTATCTCGAGCAGAGCTCGAGGAACAGCGATGCAAGGGTCTTTGTTTTAAATGTTGGCAGCAGTATACTCCTCAACACAGGTGTCCTGCAGGTCAGCTTTCTATCATGCTACTCAATGACAATGAAAAGGTTGATGAAGAAGGTGAGATTGTCCAGATTGAGCATGAGATAACAGATATGGCTCCAACAAAAAGAAGCCAATTTTTTAGCCTTTTTTCATAGAGGGTAGTGATAAAAAAAATATTAGGAGTAGGAATATTTTTCACTAAATAAAACAAGAAGCCCATAGTTTTATACATAAGAGTTTGGGGTTGTTCTACTTATGTGAAGTGGGCAATATCACATAAACTGTAAGCTAAGTCTAACCGATATATGTTTGTGAGACATCAAAAATCATCACATATATATATATATATATCAATTCTACCACCACTTGGAACAAAAAGTGTTTGTTTCAAGATATGTTGTCTTTTTAGAGAGAGAATATCTTTTAAAAGGAGATAGTATGAGTAAAATTGAACTTGAGAAAGTTTAAGATACTTAAGCAAACGCTGATCAACTGCCCAAGGTTGTTATTCATACAAATGATATAGTGACTCAACCTTCTAAAGCACAAGAACTTCATAGGTTAAGTAGGATATGTATTGTTTCTAAAGAGATATGAATTTCGCATTAGTGAACAAAACAACGTATTGCTTATAGAAAATGATAAGTCTATAACCTATGAAGAAGTTCTGAATAATTCAGAATTTGACAAATGACTTCAAGCCATAAAGTTTGAAAAAATGGATTCCATGTATGAAAACCAAGTATGAACTTTGGTTGACCTGTCTGAAGAGATAAAGCCTATAGGGTGCAAGTGAGTTTTCAAGAAGAAAACTAACATGGATGGTAATGTGGTTACCTATGGTGGGCCACAACATAATAGTGTGGTTAAAAGTAGAAATCGAACTTTGTTAGACATGATAAGGTCTATGATGAGTTTTGCGGAACTTCCTAAATCTTTTTGGGGTTATACAATATAGACTACCATTTATATATTAAATGGAGTCCCTTCAAAGTTAGTTGATGTTACTCCATATGAAATGTGAAACAACAAGGACCCACACTTTCTTACATAAGAGTTTGGGGTTATCCTGCTTATATGAATCAGACAATGTCACATAAGCTGGAAGCTAAGTTTGACCGATATTTGTTTGCGAGACATCAAAAATTATCATATGTTTATCAATTTTACCACCCCTTGGAACAAAAGGTATTTGTTTCAATATATGTTATCTTTTTAGAGAGAGAATTTCTTTTAAAAGGAGATAGTAAGAGAAAAATTGAACTTGAAAAGTTTAAAATGCTCAAGTAAACGTTGATCAACTGCCTAAACTCGAGACTGTTGTTCATACAAATGATATAGCGACTCAACCTTCTGAAGCATAAGAACTTCATAGGTCAAGTAGGATATGTATTGTTCTAGAGAGATATGGATTTTTCATTAGTGAACAAAACGACGCATTGCTCATAAAAAATTATGAGTGTACAACCTATGAAGAAGTCCTGAATAGTTTAGAATTTGATAAATGACTTCAAGCCATGAAGTCAAAAAATGGATTTCATGTATGAAAACTAAGTATGGACTTTGGTTGACCCACACGAAGAGATAAAGCCTATAGGGTGCAAGAAGAAAACTGATATGGATGGTAATGTGATTACCTATAAAGCTAGACTTATAGTTAAAGGTTATCGTCAAAGACAAGAGATTTGACTATGATGAACTTTTAGCCCAATAACTATGTTAAATCCATAAGGATTACTCCTAGCCATTATTACTCATTATGATTATGAGACATGGAAAATGGATGTGAAGACGGCTTTCCTTAATGGAAATCTAACCAATGATGTCATATCCGCTAATTTAGGCCCCGAGTCACACGTGTTGTGAAGTTGATGCGTTTGACCAATCGAAGTTTAAATTTAGATTTTGACCGAAATTAATCAAGTAATGATTAAATTATGTTGATATATGCCTAATTAAGTGTTTATAAAGCTTAAAGAAGTTGATTTACGGTAAAGAACTAAATTGCAAATTTGATAAGTTTTGGGGTTAAGTTACAATTTACCAAAATTTGGAGGATTAATGAGATTATTTGCTAATTAAACATATGAAATTTGGACATTTAAAAATAGGTTGGCTGGCCATAGCATGAAAGAATGAGATTAATGTATTAACTAAGCTTAAGAATCAAAGAAATGGTTAAAGAATGATGGTCCCACATGGAGACTTTATTTCTTCTTATTATTTCTTCCTTTTCTTCTTCTCCTCACTTCATTTCTTCTTTCTTTTTTCTACCTAGAACTAGTCTCCACGCCAACCCTTTTTCCCTCTATAGCCAACCTTGAAATCTAGAGAGAGAAAGGAAGGGAAGAAAAGGAAAACAACAAGACAAAATGATTTTCATGATCTACAAGACTTAAGGAAGCTTGGAAGAACAAGAAGGAGGAAGAACAAACAAGTTTAGTGGAGAGAGAAAATCTCCAAGGTTGTGATCAAGTGAAGAAAAGTGTAAACGTAAGAAGCTTTTCTTATTCTCTTTCATTTTTTCTTAAGGAAATTATGGTTTTGAGCTCATTTAGAGCTTGAATATGTAAAGAGAGAGATAGTTTATTTGTGAAGAAGAAAGATGACACATTTCATCTCTACATCGATTATAGGCAACTTAATAAGGTGACTATCAAGAATAAGTACCTGTTACCCATAATTGATGATTTATTTGATCAGTTGAAAGGTGCAGCCATATTTTCAAAGATAGATCTTCGATTAGGGTATCATCAACTAAAGATCAAGGAGTCAGATGTACCGAAGATTGCGTTCAGGACTCGTTATGGTCATTATGAGTTCTTGGTGATGCCATTTGGTTTGACTAATGAACTAGCAGTGTTTATGGACCTGATGAATTGAGAGTTCAAGCCATATCTTGATCAGTTTGTAGTTGTGTTCATTGATGATATTATGGTATACTTTAGAGACAAAGAAGAGCATGATTAGCATCTCAGAATAGTATTGTAGACCTTGTGGGAGAAACAATTGTATGCAAAGCTATCTAAGTGCGAGTTTTGGTTTTTCGGGTCATGTGGTATCAATAGAGGGTATTCGAGCTGATCTTGGTAAAATTGAGGCTATTCTTAATTGGAAACCACCTTATAATGTGTTAGAAATGAGGAGTTTCCTTGGATTAGTCGGATATTATAGGAGGTTTGTGAAAGGATTTTCATTCATAGCAAATCCTTTGACACGACTGCTATGAAAAGAGGTCCGTTTTAAGTGGATAAATAGATGTCAAGCAAGATTTGATCGATTAAATGTAATGTTGACTGAAGCACCAGTCTTGACACAACCTACTCTCGGAAAAGATTATGTTGTGTACAGTGATGCAAGTCACAATGGGCTAGGATGTGTTCTTATGTAAGAGGGAAAAATGATAGCATATGCTTCAAGACAACTCAAGCCTCATGAGCTTAACTATCTGATACATGATTTAGAGCTTGTAGCGATAGTTTTTGCTTTTAAGATATGAAGACATTATCTATATGGAGAAATATGTTACATTTATACAGACCACAAGAGTCTTATGTACCTGCCTTCACAGAAAGAGTTGAACCTGAGGCAACGAAAATAGTTGGAGCTGATTAAAGACTATGATTGTGTGAGCGACTACCAGCTAGGCAAAACTAGTGTGTTTATAGATTCACTAAGCAAGAAAATGTTAGCTGAGATGCAAGTGGAATCCACATTGATATAGAGAATTAAAGATGCTCAGAAACAAGATGAAAAGCTAGTAAAGATAGTCAAAGTCGTGAAAAATGGAGAAAAGTCAGAATTTTCTTTAATAGAGGATGGTACCGTGTTTCAAGAATCAGATTTGTGTACTGAGTATAGAAGAGTTGAAGTTAGAGATTTTAAAGGAAGCTCATGAAACAGTTTATACTATGCATCCAGGTGGAAATAAAATGTACCATGATTTGAAAGCACAGTACTGGTGGTCAGGGATGAAAAAGGATATCACAGAGTATGTTGCCAAATGTCTAACATGTCACAAGTGAAAGCTGAACATCAATTACCCACGAGATTATTACAACCGATTTTCATACCAGAATGGAAGTGGGAAAGAATTACGATGAATTTTGTTTCTGGTTTACCGGTAACTCAGAGTAACAATGATGCAGTGTGGGTAATAGTGGATCAATTAACAAAATTATCACATTTCTTACCATTCCGGATGGACTATACTTTGAACTAGCTGGCCAAGATTTACGTGAATGAGATAATGAGACTTCACGGAGTGCCTATATCTATTATCTTTGATAGAGATCCCAGATTTACATCGCAGTTTTGGAAGAGTTTACAGCAGGCTTTGGAAATTCGACTGAGTTTCAGCACAGCCTTTCATCTGCAGATGGATGGACAATCAGAGTGAGTTATTCAGTTATTAGAAGGCATGATGAGAAGCTTTGTGTTCTCAATTTTGAGAGAATTTGGGATCGATATTTATCTCTTATGAAGTTTACCTACAATAATAGTCATCAGACAAGCATTGACATGATTCCTTATGAGGTTTTATATGGAAGAAAGTGTAGGACACCAGTTTGTTGGACCGAGTTGAATGAGAAAAAGTTGATTGGGCCAGAGATAGTTCAACAGACCAAGGAGAAAGTTAAAGTGATCAAGGAAAGGCTAAAGGCGGCACAAGATCGACAAAAGTCATACATTGACCTAAAGAGGCGAGACATAGAATATGCTGTAGGTGATAAATTTTTTCTTAAAATTTCACCTTGGAAGAAGGTATTAAGATTTGGCAAAAAAGGGAAATTGAGTCCAAGGTTTATTGGTCCTTATGAGATCCTAGAAAAAATCGAACTAGTGGCATACAAATTAGCCCTTCCACCAGAGTTGGATAGAATTCATAACGTGTTCCATGTGTCAATGTTGAGGAGATATCGTTCGGACCCAACTCATATAATACCAATTGAAGAGATAGAGGTACAAACAGGCATGTCTTATAAAGAGGAACCAAAAGCTATTTTAACACGCGAAGAGAAAAGTCATTCGAAACAAGAGAGTTCCTCTAGTTAAAGTCCTATGGTGGAACCATGCAGTTGAAGAAGCTATGTGGGAAAGAGAAGAAGTGATGAAGAAGCATTATCCCCAGTTGTTAATGTAATATCAGCTAATTTAGACACCGAGTTGCACGTGTCGCGAAATTGACACGTATGACTGATTAGAGTTTAAATTCAGATTTTTGATCCAAATTAATCAAGTAATGACTAAATTAAATGATATATGCCTAATTAAGTGATTATAAAGTTTAAAGAAGTTGATTTACGGTAAAGGACTAAATTGCAAATTTTGATAAGTTTTGGGGTCAAATTGCAATTTACCAAAAATTTAAGGATTTATGAGATTAATTATGAATCAACATATTAATTTTGGGGACATTTTAATAGGTTGGTCGGCCACTCAATGAGGAAGAGTAAGATTAGTGTTGATTAAGTAAAAGGGGAAGAAGATGGTCAAGATGGTGGGTCCCACATGAAGACTTTTGGGTACCCTATTTAATTCTTTCTTTTCTTCTTCTTCTTCTTCTTCTTCTGCTTTCTTCTCTCTCTTGTCTACCAGTCATGCTAGCCCCATTCCTTTCATGGCCAAACCAGAAATTTAGAGAGAGAAAGGAAGAGAAGAGAGGGGAAAGAACAAGAACAAGTGATCTTCATAGTCCATAACTCTTAAGGAAGCTGGAAAGAGCAAGAAAGAGGAAGAAAAATCAAGTTTGGTAGAGAGAGAAAATCTCCAAAGTTGTGATTTAGTGAAGAAAAGAGTAAGGTAAGAAGTGACTCTTCTTCTTCTTCATCTTTTCTTAAAGAAGTTTGAATTTTGAGCTTATCCAAGACTCATGTGGAAAGAGAGAGAAATTATGGTTTTGAGAGAGAATAAGAGAGTTTAGGGTATTGAGAAAATCAGATGATAATAATGATCTATGATGTTGTAGGAGTTCCAAGTGACAAGGAACAAACACTAAGGAGCAAAGGAAAAGAGAAAGCTACCTAGAAGAGTGAAGGAGAAAGATTAAGGTTTGTGCATAATTTAAGGCAATAGCCTATCTTTGTTTGAAATAATGCATGCTGAACATGATTTTAGATAAATAAATTTCAAGAATGATGATTATGGCATGAAACCATAGCTTTAGACATGTATGAATGAGATCCTTGTGAGACATTGAATTAATGATGCATGTTAGAAAATCTTGTGTGATAAAGACATTTACATGTATTAGAAAGTAATAAGTTGAGTAAAGAACCTTAGAAATGCATGAAATAGAAATTTGGTATGATTTGGATGATATTAGAATGAATAAAATGTGAATATACAGATTTCATGCTGAAAGTCATGGGCATGACTATCGAGTCTCGGGCGTGAACTTGATGGTTCATGGTTGTGACTTATGTGTGGAAATGATACTATTCATTCCAGAAGTGTTCACGGTTGGGAATCACGGGCATGAAGTCATTCACGGGCATGAATGAGCATTCACGATTGTGAATGCTTTTGGCACGATTCATTCCAGTAGCGTTCACGGCTTGGGGATTACGGGCGTGAACTCATTCATGGGCGTGAATTAGTAATCATGCCGTGAATGCTCTGTATTTGTAATTATGAATGTGGTTATCAAATGAAGAATTTAGCTAAATAAATGAAAGTCATTGTTATCCAGGGAAACAAGAACAATTATATAAATAAATATTGATGTGAGAACATGTTATGTTGTGATATATAAAAATGAAGGTTGACACGGATGATATATGAAATCTGATATGGATGAAATACGTGAATTGATACAGATGATAAACATGAGAATATTGATGTATCTAGTTAAACAAATAAAAAGATGCTATCCAGTATGTATGAGCATGATGATATGTTGCAAAACAAGGAAATTGAGATGTTGATACATGAAAATATTGATGTGTCGAAATTGAGAATGATGATGATGTGATGTATAAAATGAGGATGATGAAATGGATGTAAAATAAAAATTAAATAAAGATATATGATTGATGTGAAAATATGAAGATGCTCATTACTCTACCTGCGGACTAGAATTAGGATAGATGACATGTCATTAAGGGGGTGAACGGTATCGTACTATGAGATATTCCTCGATCAATGTGGCTTAAGCTCGGAGAGTGCCATTGGTCTGAGATGCTTGGTCAATGTGGCTTAAGCTCGAAGAGCACCATTGGCTTGAGAAGCTCTGATGAGCACATATAAATTGAGGACAAGGTGGCTTAAGCTCGGAGAGCACCCTTGGTCCGGTTATTTATCTATGATGAAATTATACTCAATCAATGTGGCTTAAGCTCGGAGAGCGCCATTGATTTGAGAAGCTCTTTTGAGCCAGATAGTGGACAGGGTGGCTATAGCTCTGGGAGCGCTCCTAATCCATAACCCTTATCCAGTCAGTCCAAATTTAGAGTGATGTGGGCAAGATAATGAAGATATGCCAGAAAATAGAAAAGAAAAAAAAAAGATGATGATGATATGAGATTGAGATATAATAATAAAGAAATTAACAGAGTAACTTACCATCAAAGATAAATGAAAATAACGTTGTATATGTGAGCATGATATTTATACTTGTATGAAATAGGAACATGTTGATAGACATAACATGCAAACATTTTAATGCATAAAATGATACATGTTAATGCTTGTTGCATGATATAGTATATTGCCTTATTTATATGCATCACTAAGCTTAGAGCTTAGCGTGGGAGTTTCCTTCCGCACAGATATAGAAAGGTAGCTGAAGGTCTTAGATAAAGCAAGCGGTGATTATATTCAAATTAAAGCAGCCGATCTCGAAATAGTGGGTCATAAACTTTTGAACTCTTGTATTTTGTTTTCCGTATTATATATACTTATAAGTTGTAAATTAGTTTTTCAAAGTTTGTTAAATAGTAAATTGGTATTTATAAATACTATGTTATGTAAATAAATTGTACATTATTTATTAAATAGAGGAAAATATATATATATATATATAGTGATTTAAAGAAGTAAAGAAGACAGGCAGTAGCGCCCCCGCATCTGGGGATGTGCGGTTTGGGTGAGGGGGTGTTATAGTGGTTTTGGTATCAAAATCCGGTTTGGGCGGTTTTGGATTTTTAAAAAGTGAATTTTGAAAATGTTTATTTCTTGAAGAGTACCCACAATTGAATTTTTTTTGAATCGTTGCTTTAATGAGTAGGGTCGTTACCTTTATGTTATAGGTAAGGTATGGCTTCTGGATCAAGATGAATAGTAGTGGAGGAAGCCGAGAGTAATGAGCCCTCAGAGGCAAAAGCTTCATCGCGACTAAGTCATCGCCGAGATCTGGTGCTAACTCATCCCGTGAGCAGTCAGCTACTAATACGGGTCAGACGGAGCTCATGAGAAATATGATAGAATTGCTACAGAGAGCATCACAACCAACCTCATATGGATTACAATTTGAGAGATTGAGGAAGTTAGGGGCACCCGATTTCTATGGAAAAAGGGAGGATGATCCTTTTGCAGCAAAATTCTGGTTGGAATGGATAGAGAGAGTTTTCGATCAACTACACTGTACAAATGAGCAGAAATATGAGCAGAAACAGGTGAATTTCGAGGACAAAATTTATTTAAGGGGGAGAGAATGTAATATCCACTAATTTAGACACAGAGTCGCACGTGTCGCGAAATTGACACGTATGACTGATCGGAGTTTAAATTCAGATTTTTGATCCAAATTAATCAAGTAATGACTAAATTAAATGATATATGCCTAATTAAGTGATTATAAAGTTTAAATAAGTTGATTTACGGTAAAGGACTAAATTGCAAATTTTGATAAGTTTTGGGGTCAAATTGCAATTTACCAAAAATTTAAGGATTTATGAGATTAATTACTAATCAACATATTAATTTTGGGGAAATTTTAATAGGTTGGTCGGCCACTCAATGAGGAGGAGTAAGATTAGTGTTGATTAAGTAAAAAGGGGAAGAAGATGGTCAAGATGGTGGGTCCCACATGAAGACTTTTGGGTACCCTATTTAATTTTTTCTTTTCTTCTTCTTCTTCTTTTCATTTTCTGCTTTCTTCTCTCTCTTGTCTACCAGTCACGCCAGCCCCATTCCTTCCGTGGCCAAACCAGAATTTTAGAGAGAGAAAGGAAGAGAAGAAAGAGGAAAGAACAAGAACAAGTGATCTTCATGGTCCATAACTCCTAAGGAAGCTGAAAAGAGCAAGAAAGAGGAAGAAAAATCAAGTTTGGTAGAGAGAGAAAATCTCCAAAGTTGTAATTTAGTGAAGAAGAGAGTAAGGTAAGAAGTGATTCTTCTTCTTCTTCATCTTTTCTTAAAGAAGTTTGAATTTTGAGCTTATCCAAGACTCATGTGGAAAAAGAGAGAAATTAGGATTAGGGTTTTGAGAGAGAATAAGAGAGTTTAGGGACTTGAGAAAATCATATGATAATAATGATCTATGATGTTGTAGGAGTTCCAAGTGACAAGGAACAAACACTAAGGAGCAAAGGAAAAGAGAAAGCTACCTAGAAGAGTGAAGGAGAAAGATTAAGGTTTGTGCATAATTTAAGGCAATAACCTATCTTTGTTTGAAATAATGCATTCTGAACATGATTTTAGATAAATGAATTTCAAGAATGATGATTATGACATGAAAACATAGGTTTAGACATGTATGAATGAGATCCTTGTGAGACATTGAATTAATGATGCATGTTAGAAAATCTTGTATGATAAAGACATTTACATGTATTAGAAAGTAATAAGTTGAGTAAAGAACCTTAGAAATGCATGAAATAGAAATTTGGTATGATTTGGATGATATTAGAATGAATGAAAAGTGAATATGCAGATTTCATGCTGAAAGTCATGGGCGTGACTATCGAGTCACGGGCGTGAACTTGATGGTTCACGGTTGTGACTAATTATATCACGGTTGTGACTTCTGTGTGGAAATGGTACTATTCATTCCAGAAGCATTCACGGTTGGGAATCATGGGCGTGAACTCATTCACGGGCACGAATGAGTATTCACAACCGTGAATGCTTTTGTCACGATTCATTCCAGTAGCGTTCATGGCTTGGGGATTATGTGCGTGAACTCATTCACGGGCATGAATTAGTGATCACGGCCGTGAATGCTCTGTATTTGTAATTATGAATGTGGTTATCAAATGAAGAATTCAACTAAATAAATGAAAGTCATTGTTATCCAGGGAAACAAGAATGATTATATATATAAATATTGATGTGAGAACGTGTTATGTTGTGATATAGAAAAATGAATGTTGACACGGATGATATATGAAATCTGATATGGATGAAATATGTGAACTGATACTGATGATAAACATGAGAATATTGATGTATCTAGTTAAACAAATAAAAAGATGCTATCCAGTATGTGTGAGCATGATGATATGTTGCAAAACAAGGAAATTGAGATGTTGATGCATTAAAATATTGATGTGTCGAAATTGAGAATGATGATGATGTGATGTATAAAATGAGGATGATGAAATGGATGTAAAATAAAAATTAAATAAAGATATATGATTGATGTGAAAATATGAAGATGCCCATTACTTCACCTGCTTACTAGAATCAGGATAGATGACATGTCATTAAGGGGGCGAACGGTACCATACTATGAGATATTCCTCGATCAATGTGGCTTAAGCTTAGAGAGCACCATTGGTCTGAGATGCTCGGTCAATGTGGCTTAAGCTCGAAGAGCGCCATTGACTTGAGAAGCTCTGATGAGCACATATAAATTGAGGACAAGGTGGGTTAAGCTCGGAGAGCGCCCTTAATCCGGTTATTCATCTATGATGAAATTATACTCAATCAATGTGGCTGAAGCTCATAGAGCGCCCTTGGTCAGGTTATTCATCTATGATGAAATTATACTCAATCAATATGGCTTAAGCTCGGAGAGCGCCATTGATTTGAGAAGTTTTTTTGAGCCAGATAGTAGACAAGGTGGCTATAGCTCTAGGAGCGCTCTTAATCCATAACCCGTATCCAGTCAGTCCAAATTTAAAGTGATGTGGACAAGATAATGAAGATATGTTGGAAAATAGAAAAGAAAAGAAAAGAAAATGATGATTATATGAGATTGAGATATAATAATAAAGAGATTAACAGAATAACTTGCCATCAAAGATAAATGAAAATAACGTTGTATATGTGAGCAAGATTTTTATAGTTGTATGAAATAGGAACATGTTGATAGACATAGCACGCAAACATTTTAATGCATAAAATGATACATGTTAATACTTATTGCATGATATAGTATATTGCCTTATTTATATGCACCACTAAGCTTAGAGCTTAGCGTGGGAGTTTCCTTTCGCGCAGATATAGAAAGGTAGCTGAATGTGGTAGATAAACCAAGCGGTGATCCTATTCAAATTAAAACAGCCGATCTCGAAATAGTAATGATTAAATTATGTTGATATATGCCTAATTAAGTGTTTATAGAGCTTAAAGAAGTTGATTTATGGTAAAGGACTAAATTGCAAATTTGATACGTTTTGGGGTCAAGTTGCAATTTACCAAAATTTGGAGGATTAATGAGATTATTTGCTAATTAAACATATGAAATTTGGACATTTAAAAATGGGTTGGTCGGCCATAACTTGAAAGATTGGGATTAATGTAATAATTAAGCTTAATAATCAATGAAATGGTCAAAGAATGGTGGGTCTTGTTAGAGGAGTGCTCTAAAGGGAATCACCTTTGATACCTATTGTACAAATTTATTTCATTAATAAAAGGCTTTTTCATTAAGTTGATGTTCATTTGATAAATGAATTGATAGTGATCTTAAATCAATTAATGAAGTCCTTGATACATAACATAGCATGAAGGAAATCATAATGAAATTATGATATTGAGATTCTTATCATGTGTAATTATGTTAGGATCAAAATTATCCATAGTCGAAGGATTAGTGAGACGGGATATTGTTAATCTAGACAGACTAGCACATGTTACACTCATTGATTGGATTGAGTAGTAGATCTCATAATCTATAAATATGAGATGTTTAGAGTTAACATGTGGATGCTTGCTAAGTATAGCTAAGTACATTGGATGACCAGCTATGAAACAATCATATGGATAATCTATTCAAATGTCAATGATAATCTCATCATAACAATGGTGCAAGTATCCTTAGACTTGAGGTACTCAAGAATATCTTGGATGTTGATTATGTATTTTGACACTATTCCTTATTGCTTGAGGGGGGTTGCTCATAGGGTGGTGATTGGATACAACTTGAGGTATTCGAAGCTAATTGGGTAACCAATAAAGGATTCACCACTCCTAATAGAAGAAGTGCATACCCTTGGCCTCTTGTCATGGTCATTACTCGAGAATCTCTGGCCGGAGTGGAAATGTCATAAAGATAGTCTTCAATGACATATCTAATAGAGTAACGAACCTTAGGGACAAGAACTAACATTACTTGGACTAGACGTGATGTAGTCAGTCAAGTGGGAGTTGACACATGTCTATGCTCTGAACCAAGTAGGGTACGGAATGGTGAAAGGAATAATTGCACGAAAATTGTCTATGAAAAGGTTTGTAGTCAAACCACTGACTTTTCAGTCAATTGGGGGTCATGATGTGTTGCTAGATACCGCCCATGACTTGCTTAAATTAATTGTTAATTTAAGTGGCCAACATAACTGAGAATCTAATGGGTCACACGCATTAAAGATATGAAGAATGAGTAAAATGGTCTTGGATGAGATCCAAAATATGAGAGAATTATTTTGGGACGGATCGCGATGAGATTGCACGAAAAAATTGTTCAGGAAGGTCACGGGCGGTCGTGGGGTAGGCAAGCTATTGGCCTACCTAATGGGCCAGTTGGGCTGCCCAACGGCAGCCCGCTGCATGCCCAGCACACACGTTGGTGCCTCCTATTGGCCAACGGGTGAATTTGGCCTTAATTAGGGGAATTATGGACACTATGCACATTCACTATTAATTCAATTCTCTTTTCTTCATTTTTGATTGTTGATCTTTTTTTTTGAATTTGATTCAAATATAAAAAAAATCAAATGACAGAAAATAGATATGAAAATAGTTTTTTGTGAAGAAAAATAATTTTAAGATGCAATAAAATTCTCTCAATAACACTTTCAAAGCTAGCACTTTGAATTTGTTCAAACCATTTCTTTTGATAGTTTCTTCTTCATTCTTCATGTGGATTATTATTAGAGACATCCTAGTATGGATTTTTGTGGTTTGCTACAACCCAACAAAGTGAAGATTTGAATAACAAATAAGAAATTACAAGGTATAAATTCTAACCTCTATATTTATATAAATTAGTTTTGATGGTACAAGTATGATCTTTTGTTTCGGATTTTAAAAATTTTATTTTTCTACTGTGTTTATGAATGTCATTCATTCTTCAAAACCCATCAGTGGTGTTAGAGCCCCCTTGTTTCCATTAAAATTAATTCTAATTGAAAGTGCAATGGGATTACATGTTTTTAATAATTTTGGATCAATAGACTTTGAAAAATTGAAATTAATTTGTAAAATATGTTTTACACATTTTTCTTTCTCTAATCTAATCATGGGATGATTAAGGATGATTATTTTGATTGAAAAATGATTTGAATTTAATTTAAATAATTAATTTCGGATTTATTTTAAAAATGCCTAAAATTGTCTTCTTTATGAACATATGTTGTTTGGTTTAATCGATGAGGCTAGTTATATTTTTTTATAATTTGATTCTAAAAAAAATATTTAGACATATTGAGAACATATTTAACCCTCTAGAAGTTTCCAATAATTAATGAAAAATTATTTTAATAAAATTTTCAAACAAACACATAAACGAGACTGTTTTAACATACTCGATAGAGCTGTTTTGTTTTTTTTTGTATGTGTTTATTTTATTTTCAATACTTTGAAATATTTTTTATGTGATTTAAAATATGTTATTTTTATGTTATATGCATGCCAAAATTATTTTACATGCATTTGAAATTTTAAAAAATTCTAGATATCAAATGAGTCGTTTGAGTGTTTAAGTGTGTTGGTTCGTTTGTTTTAGTAATTTTAACTTGTACCAAAAATATTTTAATGAACTTGAGCTGACCTAAAGATGATTAGAATGATTATTTGAAGTTTTGAAAATTTTTAGAATTTTTGAAAATTAATTTTGAATTAATTTAAGTTGAGCAATTGTAATTCTAGTATGATTAGAAATTGGTATGTATATTAAAATTAAATTGCTTAATTTTAACATCATAATAGTCTGATTTTAAGGAGAATTAATTTTGAATTAATTCTGAAAATATAGAATTTAATTTAATTTGATTAAATATTAAATTTCACTTTAAAATGACATACAAAATTAAATTAGCCGAAAGAATACAAGTAGGCAATTTCGGTTCAAACATTGAATTGATTTATAAATTGAAATCCAAAATTGTCATTTTTTATTTTATGCATTAGAGAATGCATGTTAGAGGTGTATGAAAAAGCATGATGGATGATTATGGACTTAGGCCAATGTGATTGAGCATGCATAGAATTGTTTTGTTTATGGTAAATAGGGCCTGCATGTCCCTACCTTTCTTTATTTCTTATGTGTTTCTCTTCTCATCTTACTTCCCTCAAATGTAAATTGAGATTTTCTATACTTTGAAATATGTAAGATTACATAGGATTAAAATAGAATGAAGATACAAATGAGCAAGAAGCAAAGGAGGTGGTACCATAAACAAGAAGACTTAGAAATAGGAATTTGATTTCTATTTTGGGTTGTAAATTCATGCATATACCTAGGTAAGACCTAGTCAATTTCTCTTTGGCTCATGAGATTGACTTTAGTATGTCCATAATCATGCCACATAGTTAATGTAACTATCTTTATATATCTATGTGATGAATGTATGATATATAAAAGCCTAAAATAATAACTTGATGAGACTTAACAAAGAAATCTCTCGCTAAATAAACAATTAAGTCTTACGCCTTCCATTAATGTGGGGAGAACCATAGTTCTTTAGAGTTAAGGTTATTGAGTTGCTTCAAGCTCATTCTATAAGAATATGTTCAAACCATTGAAATTAGATTTCATGATTAATGGGTTAGACTTAACCTATATTATTAACTAGTTAGATTTGAGCCAAGGTTAATGAGTATTTGAGGCGAAGTTGGGTTTGTATACATGAGATGTACATATATGAAGAGTTGATAGCCCAATGTATGTGCACACATCAATAAGTTGATAGCACAAGATTCGATAGTTGCATGAATAATGCAATTGGTATGGATTAGATACCTACCAACCAAACTAAGGATAGCTTGTTGAGTTGGCTCAAGGTTATTCTTAGCTAGTTGGATATCAACCGACTAGGAGAACTTCCATATAAGTTCTCTTGGGTTCATAGTGAGGGCTATCGATTCACAATAAAATAGTGGGAGTCATAATGCGATTTATTAAAGACCTAATAAACATGCATTTTATGTACATTCTAACATGTTCTATTTTACATCTAGGTTGCTAGAATCATCATCATGACAAGTGTGAATTTGCGATCACTAATGGAATCAAATAAGTTGACTAGGCCTAATTTTTTGGCTTGGCTAAGGAATTTGAGAATAGTTCTCAAATCCGAAAAGATTGGTGATGTCCTAGATGAGGCAATCCCTAATCCCACTGCTGCTAATGTTTTTAAAGATGTTCAAAAGGCATATCAAAAGCATATCGATGATAGTGAGATGGCAAGCTGTATTATGCTTGCTATTATGTCAGCTGAGTTGCAAAAGCAGCATGAGGCTATGGATGCTAGTTCTATAGTATACCATCTAAGAGAGTTTTGAAATGTTCAAAACTTCAAGATTGCTCTTTCGCACTAAGATGGTTGAGGGACATCTCCAGTGCAATATGCATTGAAGATGAATGGTTATATTGAGAGGTTGGCCACCTTGGGTTTTGTGATGGACCATGAATTAAGTATTGACTTAATTTTAATCGATTTGTTCGATAGTTATTCACATTTTATGCTTAACTATAGGATGAACCAAATCTCTACCACTATTCCTGAGCTAATTAACTTGCTCAAACTAGCTGAGCCATCTGTCAAAAAGAACAGTAAAGTTGTAATGTTGGTGGACTCTTTAGGTTTTAAAAAGAAGAACCTTAAGAAGAAGAAGAAGTCCATGAAGCCTAAGGGAGGTGTGGCCAAGAAGAAGGCCAAGGAGATTGCTCCAAAGGGAACATGCTTCCATTGCAGCAAGGATGGCCATTGGAAGAGAAACTACAGGGCTTACTTGGAATCCTTGAAGAAGAAGGCATCTGATGCCCTATCTACTTCAGGTATTTTTTTCATTGAAATTAATACTATTTCTGATAATAATATATGGGTATTAGATACTGGTTGTGGCTCACACATATGCACTGATATGCAGAGCCTAAGGAACAATAGCCAACTCAATAAGGGAGAGTCAGACCTACACGTTGGAAATGGAGCAAGGGTTGCTGCATTAGCTGTAGAAACTTATGTATTGACCCTCCCTAGTGGGCTTATGTTAAATATGGATAATTTCTATTATTTATCTGCTTTGACTAAAAATATTATTTCTGTTTCAAGTCCAAATAAAAATGGTTTCCATTTAGCTTTTAGTAACAATTGTTGAATCTTATAATTGGTAAATTGGTAAATTCCTTCTCTTTGGCTTTGATATATATACATTAATAGATTCGGGGTTAACACATTCATACATATGAACACCACCACCTGGTCGAGAGGGTTTAGAGCCACATGTGTAACACCCCTTCACCCTAGCAGCTCGTGCTCGGATGAGGGTATGCTACGCAGACTTCATTGATTAAAATATCATTTTTAAAAATTGTATACATGAAAATCATTCATATATATATTTGTTTCATTTACTATTTATTTACTTTGCATTTATAAAAGAAATATAACATAAAAGTTAGACTACATTTTTATATAATAACATGTTATTTACAAAACATACTATTTATTTTACAAATACTACAAAATAAAATTTACAAGATAATATACAAAAGTTGTGCAACCCACGAGGTGTGCAAAAGGCTGCTTTACTGGATTAGGTCACCGTTGGCTTTGTCTACTATCTTCTATTTATTCTTTACTAAATCTGAGTGAGAAAACTCTCACGCTAAGCTCTGGCTTAGTGGTGCATATAAATAAGGCAATAAACTATTTTATGCAATCATGCATTATCATATCTCAACTCATGCTTAATCATATTCTCATGCAAATATACATATCATAGTATTTTAGCATGTATAGACATCAAATTACATTATTTTATCTCATATTTATTTATTTTATTATCACGTTATTGTATAACACTAAATCTTCTTTTTATACATTCCACAATTAATTATTCCATTTTTATTATCAATAATTCTTTTATGTTCCACGACTTTTTATTTCTGTCTTTATTTATGCCCAGGAAACCTATGAACCACTGACTCGGATAATAGAGTTGTCATCCAGACACTTAGGAGTGCCACCCGGGCAATATGATGTGCGCATATAAGTGTCATTACCAGCATAGATAACAGTGTCATTACCAGCGTAGATAACCGTGTCATTACCGACGTAGATAAAAGTGTCATTACCGGCATAGATAACAGTGTCATTACTGGCATAGATAATAGTGCCATTACTGGTGTAGATAATCATACCATTAATGGATTTAATCATTTTCATCATACTCCACCCTATTTGGCATGCCAAACTATCCTAAGTTGGTTCTAGTTAGGTGTTCTAGGGCTTATACAATTTCATTAAAATTCATAACAATTAATTTCATACTTTTCATGCTTGTAATATCTCAAAATAATCACATAATCACTCAATTAAAATAATATTTACATAATATAACAAAGTTCTCATCATTTGACTCATTTCATTCCTCAACTCACATGCTGCCCTATCATTGGCAGATTTTGTTCTCTATTTTGTTCTTGTTTAGTTCTGAATTTAGTTACATGATCTGAAAAAAAAAATTAGATATGGATCTTAGCTTTAATATGAAACTTGAATCACTTAATTCTGAGTTTTTTTATCAAAAGATATGATAAAATAAACACTGATTGGTCACTAGCAATTCTGGCCAGAATTTTCTGGACAGATTCTAAGTTTGAACTTTATGAATTTTTTGTGGCCAATTACAAAGATATTCAAATGTTATGGTCTAAATAAAAATTATAGCCCTATGTCTTAGTTTCAAACTGAACAAATAACACACAAATTCAAGCTTCATAACTCAATTTATAACAGTTTAAGTACTTACTGTTCATTACTAACAATTCTGCCCAGAATTTTTGGATAAATTCTATGTCTGAACTTTATGAATTTTTCTGGACAATTACAGACATATTCAGGTTTTATGGTCTAAATAAAAGTTATAGCCCTATGTCTTATCTTTCAAACCCAACAAACAACATACAAAACTGAGTTTTAGAAATTAAGTTATAACAGTTTAAGAGAATACTGCTCATCAATTTCTAGCACAGAATACATACATGAACTATCTTCAATTTTTATCAAAATAAATCCCAAGTCTAGCAAACATGCATCCCCAAGATTTTTCATCACAAATAATATTAATTTAGAATCATAAACATGCCAAATAATTAATTTATGTAATTAAAAAAAATTAAAATATGCTATTGCCTTAGGTTATACACAAACCTCTCTTTTTCTCTTTTCTTTCTCTTTACTTCTCTTTCTCCTTTCCTTTGCTCCCTTGATCTAGTTCTTTCTTAACTTGAGTTCCTAAAATTTAAAATCAGATTATTAAAACTTCATAAACCCTAATTGTTCTCTTTTTTCTTACTCTCCTAAGCTTCCTTAGGGATGAAAATGGAATTTCCCATGCCTTTCTCTCTCTTTTTCTCACTTTCTCTTCTTAGAACAAGGTTTGGTTATGGCTGTCCAAGAGAAAAACATGGCTGGTTTAGAGAATAGAGTGTTCTAGATGTTAGGATAAGGAAGAAGGATGAGTAATTAAGAGAAAGAAGACAAAATTAATCAATACTTTGACACATAGGCTATAAAAATCTAGATATTTTCCTTAGGTAATTAATATGTTCATCTTCCTTTGATGTATGATAAGAGGAATGTGGAAGACAATGATGGGCAATTCTAGATACAAAGGATTAAGAAAGAAGAAGAAATAATCAAGAAGAAAATGACAAAAGTTATTAAGATGGGAGGGACACCTAAGCATCAATCTAGAAACCTTCATTAATGTTAAATGCATGTATCTTAATTAGCTTATTAAACTTTGCCACTTGGTTAAGCTAGCCTCCACATGCTTAAAATGTCTCAATTCATGCATTTAAATTATGATTATCCCAATAAATCCTCCAATTTTTAATAAATTGCAAATTGACCCCTAAACTTTTAAAAATTTGCAATTTAATCCTTTACCAAAATTTAACATCTTTAAATATTTTAAACACTTTATTGATTATATTCCATACTTAATTGCCATTATTTTTATTATTTTTCAATAAAAATTCAATTTTATACTTCGGTCAAACCGACAAGTCGATTAAACAACTGCGTGACTTAGGTGTAAATTAACGGATATGACATTCTCTCCCCTTTAAAATAAATTTTGTCCTCGAAATTTACCTGTTAATTCTGTGAACAACTGAGGATATTGCTTCTTCATTACTTCTTCGTTCTCTCATGTGGCTTCTTCAGTAGCATGATTCTGCCATAACACTATAACTAGTGGAACTTTCTTGTTTCATAAAACTTTTTCTTCATGTGCTAATATAGCTACCAGTTCCTCTTCATATGTCAAGTCGGTCTGCACTTCTATCTCCTCAATTGGTATGACATGAGTCGGATCAGACCTATATCTCCTTAGCATCGACACATGAAAAACATTATGGATTTTATCCAACTCTGGTGGAAGTGCTAACTGATATGCAACTAATCCGATTCTTTCCAAAATCTCATAAGGACCAATGAACCTCAGACTTAACTTTTTTTTTTATCGAATCTCAATACTATCTTCCAAGGTGAAACTTTAAGAAACACTTTATCACCCACAACATACTCTATATCTCACCTCTTAAGGTCAGCATATGATTTCTGTCAATCTTGAGCTGCTTTCAATCTTTCTTGGATAATTCTAACCTTTTCTTCTATTTGTTGCACTAACTCTGGCCCTATCAACTTCTTTTCACTCAATTCGGTCCAACAAACTGGTGTCCTGCATTTTCTTCCATACAATGCCTCATACGGAGCCATGCCTATGCTCGTCTGATGGCTGTTGTTGTAGGAAAACTCCATAAAAGGTAGATATCTATCCTAAATTCCCTCAAATTCAAGCACGCAAATTCTCGTCATATCCTCTAGCAACTTAATAACTCGCTCTGATTGTCCATCCGTCTGCGGATGAAAGGTCGTGCTGATATTGAGTCGAGTTCCCAAAGCTTGTTGTAGACTTTTCTATAACTGAGACGTAAATCTGGAATCTCTATCAGATATGATGGACATTGGCACTCCATGAAGTCTCACTATCTCACTTACATAAATTTCAGCTAGCTTGTTCAATGTGTAGTTCATTCTGACTGGTAAGAAGTGTGCTAACTTCGTTAATCGATCTACTATCACCCATACTGCATCATGCTTTCTTTGAGTCATCGGTAACCCAGACACAAAATCCATCGTGATTCTTTCCCATTTCCATTTTGGAATCGGTATAGGTTGCAGCAATCCTGTGGGCAACTAGTGTTCCACTTTCACTTGTCGACAAGTTAGACATTTAGCAACATATTCAGTGATATCCTTCTTCATCCCTAGCCACCAATATTGAGTTTTTAAATCTTGATACATCTTGTTCCCGCCTGGATGCATGGTATATACTATTTTATATGCTTCTTTTAAAATATCGGACTTTAGCTCTTTTACATTAGGAACGCAAATCCTATTCTTGAAGTATACTATGCCATCTTCTATCAATGAAAACTTAAGCTTTTCTCCCTTTTTCACTGTCTCCACTATCTTTACTAACTTCTCATCTTGCTTCTGAGCATCTTTGATCCTCTACATCAAAGTTGATTGTATTCGCATCTCAGCTAAAATCTTCATGCTTAGTGCATCTGCAACCACATTAGCTTTGCCTGGTTGGTAGTCGATCACACAGTCATAATCTTTAATCAACTCCAACCATCTTCGTTGTCTTAGATTCAACTCTTTCTGTGAGGGAAGGTATTTAAGACTTTTGTGATATGTATAGATATAACATCATTCCCCATACAGATAATGTCTCCAGATCTTAAGAGCAAAAACTATCGCAGCTAACTCCAAATCATGTGTCAGATAGTTAAGCTCATGAGGCTTAAGTTGTCTTGAGGCGTAAGCAATCACCTTTCCTTCTTGCATAAGAAAACAACCTAAACCATTATGACTAGCATCACTGTACATAATAAAATCTTTTTCTGGAGTAGGTTGAGTCAAAATTGGTGCTTTAATCAGCATTGCCTTCAGTCAATCAAAACTTGCTTGACACTTATCTGTCCACTAGAAACGGACCTCTTTTCGTAGTAGTCATGTCAAAGGAGTCGCTAAGGATCAAAATCCCTTCACGAACCTCCTATAATATCCAGTTAATCCGAGGAAACTTCTCACTTCAGTCACATTTCGCGGTGGTTTCCAATTAAGAATAGCTTCAATTTTACTAGGATCAACCCGAATACCTTATGTTGAAATTATGTGACCCAGAAAACTGACTGATTTAAGCCAAAACTCGCACTTAGATAGTTTTGCATACAACTGCTTCTCCCTCAGTGTTTGCAGCACTATTCTGAGATGTTGATCATGTTCTTCTCGGTCTCTAGAGTACACAAGAATGTCATCAATAAACACCAATACAAATTGATCAAGATATGGTCTGAACACTCGGTTCATCAGGTCCATAAAAGCTGCTGGTGCATTCGTCAATCCAAAGAGCATAACTAGGAACTCATAATGACCATAACGAGTCTTGAATGTCATCTTAGGTACATCTAACTCTTTTATCATCAATTGATGATACCTCGACCGAAGATCTATCTTTGAAAATATGGCTGCACTTTTCAATTGGTCAAATAAGTCATCAATCCTAGTCAGTGGGTATTTATTCTTAATAGTCACCTTATTAAGCTATCTGTAGTCGATGTAAAGACGAAGAGTGTCATCTTTCTTCTTCACAAGTAATACTGGAGCACCCCATGGTGCTACACTGGGTCGTATAAAACCCTTATCTAACAACTCCTGCAGCTGTACCTTCAGCTCTTTCAACTCTGCTGGTGCCATCCTATATGGTGTAATCAAAATAGGGGTTGTGCCAGGTACCAAATTGATAGCAAATTCAATTTCTCTATCAGGTGGTAACCCTAGAAACTCCTCTAGAAATACATCAGGAAACTCACTAATAATAGGAATATCCATCAACTTCGGACTTACTTTTTCCATATCAACTACATTCGCTAAGTATGCTTCGCATCCCTTACTAATGAGTTTTTGAGCTTTCAACACT
Source organism: Triadica sebifera (assembly GCA_023653625.1). Lineage (NCBI taxonomy): Eukaryota > Viridiplantae > Streptophyta > Magnoliopsida > Malpighiales > Euphorbiaceae > Triadica > Triadica sebifera. The sequence continues at coordinate 19,561,011 of CM042900.1, forward strand.
GATATCACATTGTCTGGGTATCTTCTATTCTCACCCATCACCATTATCTCATCCTGTTCTGGAATTCTAATGATCATCTGTCTTCTTCCACAATCCACTACCACTCCATAACGACCTAACCAATCCATTCCCAAGATCACATCGAACTCATGGAATGGTAACTCTATCAAGTCTGCTGGGAATTGCCTTCCTTGAATTTCAACTGGGCAACCCCTAAACACCCTGGTAACCCTCACACTGTGTCCTAATGGGTTAGTCATAAGAATCTCAAATTCTAGAGACTATGGTTCTAAACCTTCTCGACTCGGTGGTGGTGTGCATATGTATGAATGCATTGACCTCGGATCTATTAATGCATGAATATCAAAGTCAAAGAGAAAAAATTTACCTATCAAGACATCAGGTGCATCTTGCTCCTCTCGGCCTCGTATGGCATATGCCCTAGCTGGGGCAGCTCTACTACCTTCTGGCCTCTCAACTGTCTCTGATCTGAACTGATTGGACCCTGATTGGCCTCTTCTGCCTTGCCCTCGACCTCGGCCTCTACCTTACCCAGAAGCCTGTGTCTGTATCGGCTCAGTGCTCCCTGAACCTCTGCCATACTGTAACAACACTCTGCTTATTAATAAGGCATGCACTCAAGTGAAATTTAGATTATTAGTCAAATGGTGTGTAATGACTCACAAGACTATGAGGAGAATTTTAAAGTTTTGTTATTTAAGGATTTATGGAAATGCCTAACAATTTTAATGCTGATAAAATTTGGCAAGTGTTGATTGGAGAACCCTATTATAACCCTAGGAATTCTTCAATAATGAGTTTTAAAAATTCATGTGTTGCTCTCTTTCATAAATTTATGTGTCATGCCATATTTGGAAAATTAGAGAGTAACAAGTTTCTAAAATTGAACTATTCCTATTATGGTGTTTGCATTCTAGAACTAGAATTTGCATTTCAACATTAATATTTAAACATATGCTTTACACCATCAGACACCCTAGGGCTACACTTGGTTTAGGACATATTATTACAACCTTGCTAAGCATTATTGTGCTTTTGATGTTTCTGATAATAATCTAACATTAGTTCCTAACTAAGGAAATTTTGATTGTATTTCTTTGTAGCAATCTGACCTTGTCATTAAGGAAGGAGATATTATTTGATGGTTAGTGTTACTAAGTGAAAGGGGTGAGCTTTCACAGTAAAAAGGTGATGCAGAGCCAAATGAGCAACAACCTTCTCCACAGTCAACTGAGCCTGAGCCATTTTCCCTACTAGCTATGCAACAAGTTATGCAGTGCTTAGATCGTATGGACCACAGGATGGACCATTTAGAGTGTACTAATGTTCAACATACTATTCTACGACGACTGATTTTGGAGCACCTTCCTTCACCATCTCAGTGAGGTTATTTTTTATACTAGAGGAGTAATATTCTCCTTTAACTTATTTATTTTCTACTCTTTTTGAGAGCCATTGAGGACAATGTCTATAATACGTGTGGAGGAAGGAATTATATTTTCTAGGGGATTTTGTGTGTTAATTTAATTGTTAATTTTGATAATTTAAATAAATAAATAATATAAACAAAATTAAAAATTTTAAAAAAACTTGTTTTAACCAATATGCATGATTTCTTTTTCTTTATTTTCTCACAAATAAGTTAATGACGGAATGCTGGATTTTGACTTTATATTGATTTTGCTTAGTTTGATTAAGTTTAGGATAGTTCTAATGCTAGTTTCATGCTTTAGAATTAAATACATTCCAATTTAGTTATTTTTTTGCCTCATTTGTATAGTATTAATAATCTACTCAAGCTATGAATCATATTCATAAATGCATCGGAAAAATAAAATTTTTAAAACCCAAAACAAAAGATCATATTTGTACCATTAAAACTAATTTATATAAATATAAATGTTAAAAATTATACCTTGTAATTTCTTATTTGTTTTTCAAATCTTCACTTTGTTGGGTTGTAGCAAACCACAACAATCCACAACAATCCACACTAGGATGTCTCTAATGATAATCTACACGAACAATGAAGAAGAAACTATCAAGAGAAATGGTTTGAACAAATTCAAAGTGCTAGCTTCGAAAGTGTTCTTGAGAGAATTTTGTTGTCTTAAAAATATTTTTTTCACAAACAAATATTTTCATGTCTATTTTCTGCCATTTGATGTATTTTCTATTTGAATCAAATTCAAAGAAAAGATGAAAAGTCAAAAATGGAGAAAAGAGAAATGAATGAATAGTAATTGGTCATAATTGGCCTAATTAAAGTCAAAATCTACCTTTGGCCAACGGGTGGGAGACAACAACACGCTGGGCCTACTGCGGGCTGCTACTGGGCAACCCATCTGGCCCGCTATGTTGGCCAGAAGCCTGCTTAGCCCGCACGGACCCGCGTGATCCCGTACGGGCCTGTGACCCTCCCAAACGATTTTTTCGTGCGATCTCATCGCGATCCATCCCGAAATAATTCTCTCATATTTTGGATCATATCCAATACCATTTTACTCATTCTCCATATCTTCAATGCGTGTGACCCATTAGGTTCCCAGTTATGTTGGCCATTTAAATTAACAATTAATTTAAACAGGTCAAGAGCGGTATCTAGCAACACATCATGACCCCCAATTGACCGGAAAGTTAGTGGTTTGACTACGAACCTTTCCATAGACAATTTCTGTGTAATTATTCCTTTCACCATTCTATACTCCATTTGGTTTAGAATATGGACATGTGTCAACTCCCACTAGACTGACTACGTCACGTCTAGTCCAAATAATGTTAGTTCTTGTCATTGAGGCTCTTTACTCTATTAGATATATCATTGAAGACTATCTTTATGACATTTCCACTCCGTCCAGAGATTCCCGACGAATGACCATGACAAGAGCCTAGGGGTATACAGTCCTTCTATCAAGAGTGGTGAATCCTTTATTGGTTACCCAATTACCTTCAAATACCTCAAGCTGTATTCAATCGCCACCCTATGACCTACCTCTTTGAGGTAACAAGGAATAGAGTCAAAATACAGAATCAATATTCAAGATATCCTTGAGTACCTCAAGTCTAAGGATACTTGCACCATTGCTATGATGAGACTATCATTGACATTTGAATAGATTATCCATATGATTGTCTCATAGTTGGTCATCCAATGTACTTAGCTACACTTAGCAAGCATCCACATGTTAACTCTAAACATCTCATGTTTATAGATTATGAGATATACTACTCATTCCAATCAAGGAGTGTAACATGTGCTAGTCTATCTGGATTAATAATGTCTCGTATCATTAATCCTATGACTAGGGATAATTTTGATACTAACATAATTAAACATGATAAGAATCTCAATATCATGATCTCATCATGATTTCCTTCATGTTATGTTATGTATCAACGACTTCATTAATTGATTTAAGATCACTTATCAATTCATATATCAAATGAACATCAAATTAATGAAAAAGCCTTTTATTAATCAAATAAATTTGTACTATAAGTGCTAAAGGTAATTGCCTTTAGAGCACTCCTCTAACAAGCTCCCACTTGCACTAAAGCCAATCGCCTTTATATTTAATTCCATAGGCGAGTACATGAGAATCATATTTCTTTTGGGGAAGTGGATTATTTAAAAGATCAGCAATATTCTGATCAGTGGGCACTCTTTCTATCTTTACATCATTCCAAAATACATAATCAATATTCAAGATATCCTTGAGTACCTCAAGTCTAAGGATACTTGCACCATTGCTATGATGAGACTATCATTGACATTTGAATAGATTATCCATATGATTGTCTCATAGTTGGTCATCCAATGTACTTAGCTACACTTAGCAAGCATCCACATGTTAACTCTAAACATCTCATGTTTATAGATTATGAGATCTAGTACTCGATCCAATCAAGGAGTGTAACATGTGCTAGTCTGTCTGGATTAATAATGTCTTGTCTCATTAATCCTATGACTAGGGATAATTTTAATACTAGCATAATTACACATGATAAGAATCTCAATATCATGATCTCATCATGATTTCCTTCATGCTATGTTATGTATCAAGGACTTCATTAATTGATTTAAGATCACTTATCAATTCATATATCAAATGAACATCAAATGTTATTACACATCTATATTATTATTATTATTATTATTATTATTATTATTATTATTATTATTATTATTATTATTATTATTATTATTATTTATATATATTTATAATTCCACTAATTCACACAATAATACAATTTAATCATTTGACCCAATTTAACTAACATAATTACACATCTATATTATTATTATTATTATTATTATTATTATTATTATTATTATTATTATTTATATATATTTATAATTCCACTAATTCACACAATAATACAATTTAATCATTTGACCCAATTTAACTAAATTAGCAATGTAAATGTTTACTAATCTTAATCTAGTCATTTTGCTTACTTTAATTTAGTCACCTTATTCAATTTATTTCTAATACTTTGTTATCCTCATTTAGGTTTAGGTTATAAGTACACACGTGCGACTCGATACAATTGCCAAATACTAGGACACGTAGCTAGTGCATGCCATGAACTTGTTTCTAAGAAAATATATATGAAATGCACGTGTTCAATTGGATTAAATGAAAGATGCATATGTTCAAATGAAATGCATGTGGATATGCATGTGGGAAAGGTCAAGGATGTTACAATTCTCCCCTCCTTTTAAAAATTTCATCCTCGAAATTTAATACTTAGAAACAGGTGTGGATATTGCTTTTTCATATTCTCTTCTGTTTCCCATGTTGCCTCTTCTTGTAAATGGTTATGCCATAACACCTTAACCAAAGGTATTTCTCAGTTTCTTAGTTTTTTAGTCTTGTATCCAATGATTTCCACTTGCTCCTCAACATAACTTGTAACACTCCCTTACCCCACTTCCGTTCAGCAGGGTAAGTGAGTATTACCCGTCTAACTGTTTTGTAAATTTAATGAAATGAAGTAACATTTTTTTATGAAAATATTGCAAACACTGAAATAAAAATTATTACAAGTATAAATATTTAAAGTTTTATTTATTTATAAAATACATTAATTTACATCCAAACTATGTTCTATTACATTGCAATTTATATCTTTAATACACATTATATGAAATAAAACTATAAGTTAATTTACAAAATTTTTAACAAAATATACCAAAAAAGAAAACTCAAACCTTTTTGCTGCTTCCCTCTAGGTACCCTTCTTCTTCTGACAGTCTATTTTCTACGGCTACCCTTCTAAACCTACGCAAGAGGAAACCACCCGCGCTAAGCTACTAGCTTAGTGGTGTTTCAATGATAAAAATTTTACATATATATATTGCATATTAATTAGTCATTTAATAAATAAAGCATACAATAAAGAATTATAGAAATTTAATAAATTCCAGCAAATATTCAACATTTAACATCTTTAGTTCATGTAACATTCATCAAAATCAAATACTTCAATATTAGTATTATTATTATTTTCTTCCTGCCCATAACAGCTATAACCGAATTATCTAATAGAAATAACGGGGTTGTCATTCTCGACTTTCATAATGTAGCACCGAGCGCTTTTATAATAATGTCATTACCGGCTTAATAAATTTGCGCCAAACGCATTTATAAATTGTCATTACCGGCTTTCATATTTGGCACCGAGTGCATTAAATCTCCTGATTGGCATGCCAAACTATTCCCTATTCTAGTTCTAGACTAGGTGTTTTTGGGCTTAACTATTTTTATATTAATTCACTATATTTCAAAAATGACAATATTATTTAACTATCATAATTCTGCTTATTTATTTTTGTTCTTTATTTCCATTATTATTGCAATAAAATCTCATACGTAAATAATTTTTTAAACATTTATAATTAACATCAAAGTAAATATTTGCATTGATTATTACATAAAATTATAACAACACATGCAAAAAGCCCAACATTGTATGTTTTTACTTATGGCAGATTTCGGACCTATTTTTGGGAATCATTTTTAGCCCATTTAGAATTTAGAGTTCTAGCCTTCTAAAAATTTTTAGCTTATTGTCTTAGCTTTCAGATTCATCAAAAATCACTTAAATCAAAATTTTCTATCAAAAGTTATGATCAAGTCACTACTGCATCATCACAGAATTTTCTGCCCAGAATTTTCTCGACAGATTCTAGGTTTAAACTTTATGCATTTTTCTGGGAAAATATAGACATAATTAGATGTTATAGTCTAAATACAAATTAAGACTCTGTGTCTTAGCTTTCATTTCCAACAAAGAACATACAAAACGGAGTTTCATAACTAAAGTTAGCATAAAAATAGACAGAGTTGTTCCTGAAATTCTGTACCAGAGCCATCAATTGACATCAATCCATATTTCAACCACATTCATCATTTGCATTCATTTTAATACTAAACTTTCCAGAATTAAAAATACATTCATATATCTCAATTATTTTACACCATTTGGTCCCATTGCCATATATAATATCAAAAGTCACAACAAATCACATAACATCTCAAAAACACAAACATAGCAAACCTTAACATATAATTTCATACATATTAACAACATGCAAAATTTTTATCAATGAAGCACATACCTAATCAGCCTTGGTTCTTCCCTTGAACCTTCTTTTCCTTCCCTTATTAGCTAGCTTTCTCCTTGCCTTTGTCACCCTCTTGATGGCCTCTCACTTGTTCACTTATTTTTCCTACACAACCATACCACATCTCAATTCTAATATCCAATTTCAATGTTTTTCATGTCTACATAATATTCTAATGCTCCTAATATGTTTTACACCTTAATTGATCTAAAATGTACTAAGGTTAAACTTCCTTATTCATACGTCATGGCTGCCCAAAAACCATATCCTAGTTCCCAATTTATTTTCTTCAATTCAACACTCAATTCACAATTAATCAATCACCAATTGTCATATTTCTATGCTAATTTCAATTTCCCCTAATTTCTTTAACTATGGCAGCCCCTCATTCATCACTTAACATCATTTTTCTTTAGTTTTTAAGTCATAAAACAATTCATTAACATCAAATATCATCAATTCAAAGTCTAATTACAGCTTCCATCAACTAATCACAAACTAAATTTTCTAAGTTCAATCTTGCAACATAACCTATATCTACCAACCCTAATCACATCTATCATCAATATGGATCCCAAATGGAAGGAAAAAGGTTAAATTTAAGAAGAATAAACTCACCTTAATGGAGTTATAGGGTTGGTCGAATCTGCCCCAAATTCTTCTCCCTTTCTCTTTTTCTTTCCTCCTTTGGTACCTTTGTAGTAAGAACTCTTAAATGGTGGCTTTTGGGATGGAGAAGTGGACGACACCAAGGTGGGAGAAGCAAGAAGAGAAATTAGTCTTATGGAAGAATGTAGAAATTCTTCTTCCTTTTTGACTTTTTATACGTTGATTAAGGTGTGGGTCCCACTAATTAAAATTAATCTTAATTCTTATTGGTTCATTAAGTTAATTAATCTTGATTAACATTTAAACTTTGAGAAATTCCATTTTTACCATATCTTCCTCCATATTCACACTTTTTCCCCAAACAATTGCCATAATACCGATTTTGTCCATAGGAAACTTTATTTTTTTTCTAAGTCTACCCCAAATCTTTTTAATTCCCAAATAATAATACCCTTAATTATTTTCTCTTATTAATATTAATTTTTTATGGGTTTAAATTTAGACTCCGATTGAATCAATGGACCCCACTACACTCACGCGCAATCGGGGCCTAAATCACTGAATGTTACATAACTCATGTCCTCCGCAATCTCAATGGCTTGATCTTTAAGTACATGTGTAGGATCTGGCCTGTATCTTCTAAGCATGCTCGCATGAAACACATTATGAATCTGAGCCATCTCTGGTGGTAATGTCAATCTGTATGCTAGTGGACCAACCTTCTCAAGAATTTCATAAGGCTTCTTGCCAAATTGTATTGTCCCTTTCCATGGAGAGACGAAGAAATACCTTTTCACGTAACTCATATTCCATCTCCCTTTTATGTTGATCAGCATAACTTTTCTGTCTATCTTGTGCTACCTTTGGCTTGTTCTTGACAATTTTGATTTTATCCATTGTATCTTGTACTATCTCTAGCCCTTCTAATGCACATGCACCTTCTTCATCCCATTTGATAGGGCTTTCGGCACTTTCTGTCATGCAATGCCTCATATGGTGCCATCTGGATACTTCTATGATACTGGTTGTTGTAAACAAATTCAATCAATGTTATATATTCATCCCAAGCACATTTGAATTCCATAGAACATGCCCTAAGCATTTCTTCCAATGTCTGTATAGTCCTTTCTAATTGTCCATCAGTCTATGGGTGGAATGCAATGCTGAAATTCAATTTTGTTCCCAATGCATCTTGTAAACTCACCCAAAAATGTGAAGTAAACCGTGGATCTCTATTAGACACAATGGACACTGTAATGCCATGCAATCTGACTATCTCATTCATATATAATTTTTCCAAACTCTCGAGTGTACACCCCCATCTGATAGATAGAAAATGTGTTAACTTGGTTAATCTATCAACAATTACCCATACTGCATCATTTTTCCGTGGAGTTCTTGGCAATCCATAAACAAAATCCATCGTTATTCTTTCCCATTTCCATTCTAGTATTGGCAATGGATGTAGTTTTCCAACTGGTACCTGATGATAAATTTTAATCTGCTGACATGTCAAGCATTTGGAAACATATTCTACTATATCTTTCTTCATTCTTGGCCACTAGTAATGAGGCCTTAAACTATGATACATCTTTGTCATCCCTAGGTGCATTGCATAAGGTGCATTGTGTGCCTCTTCCATTATTTCCTGATGCAAGTTCTCAGTGTTTGGAACACATATGCGTGACTTTAACATCAGTGTATCATTCTGCAAATGAAACTCTGTATTATTTCCCTGCCTTACCACATAAATTTTCTCACATAATTGAGGATCTTTGCTTTGTGCTTCTTTAATTCTCTCCTTTAATTTATGTCTGACTTGAAGAGTAGCAATCAGTGATCCTCTATCATGCATATTTAATTCAACATTAATGGATCGTAATTGAATCAAATATGGAAAAGAGGATACTTGCAAGTAAGCTACACTGCTTCTAGCCTTCCTACTCAATGCATCTACTACCACATTGGTTTTCCCCTGGATGGTATTCAATTGTACAGTCATAATCTTTTAACAACTCTATCCAGATATGGTTGAAACACCTTATTCATTAATGCCATAAATGCAGCTGGAGCATTAGTCAACCCAAATGGCATTGCTAAAAATTCATAATGTCCATACCTGGTTCGAAAGGCAGTCTTTGGAACATCCACTTCTGCTACCTTCAGCTGGTAATAGCCTGATTTCAAATCAATCTTGGAGAATATTTGGGCTCCTTGCAACTGATCAAACAAATCATCTATTATGGGCAACAGATATTTGTTCTTCACTGTCATTTTTTTCAGTTGCCTATAATCGATGCACAATCTCATTGTTCCATCTTTCTTTTTAACAAATAATACTGGAGCTCCCCATGGCGATACATTAGGTCTAATATACCCTTTGTCAAGTAACTCCTGCAATTGGGCCTTCAGTTCTTTCAACTCAACTGGGGCCATTCTGTAGGGTGACCTTGATATTGGTGTTGTTCTCGGTACTAGTTCAATAGTGAATTCTATCTCTCTATCTGGAAGTAAACCAGGTAGATCATCTGGGAATACATCAGAAAATTCCCTTACCACTGGTATATTTTCAAGCAAGCCATCAGTGGTTCTAGTATCAGTCACATATGCCAAATATGCTTCACATCCCTCTTTAATCATTCGAAATGCCTTTAGAGCTGAGTCTAGGCATGTAGGTACAAGTTTTCTTTCACCCAAAAAGACAACCCTTGGTTGGTTTGGTGATTCTAAAATCACTTCCTTAGTAAAGCAATTCACTATTGCATGATGTCTAGTTAACCAGTCCATTCCCAATATCATATCAAATTCATATATTGGCAATAAAATTAGATCAACTATTAACTCAGCTTTATCAATGCATATCAAACAATCACGACAGACATTATTCACAACTACTACTGTTCCCAATAGAGTACTCACATTTATGTCAATCCCCAAAGGCTCATGCATTTGATGCAATTTAGATGCCATATGCAATTATATAAATGAATGAGTGGAGCATGGGTCAATCAATGCATATGCTAACATATCATAAATGTAAATATTATCGGTAACTACTTCAGGAGCATCCACCGCCTCCTGTCTAGTCATAGCAACCACCCTGACCTGAGTAGGGGGTCTAGAACTCTGACCTTCAGATCTGGTCACTCCTCTACCCATTGTACCAGTCCTACCCCTACCCTTTCCTCTCCCCTATGTCCCACTAGTAGGGTAGACCCTCGGTGCCTCAACTGTAGTCTCTGATACTCCTCTACCTCTACTAGTCTCTGCTAGTTTGGCTTTTTCCGGATAGTCTCTATACATGTACTCCATTGATCCACAAAAATAACATGCTCCTATGAGCCTTCTACATTTGCTCATATGTTGTCTACCACAGTGAGTACATGTGGGCCTCTGTTCAACATATTGGCTCTGACCTCTACCTGGGTAAAAAGAAGTCATCAGATGACCTCTAGAGCTCAAGTATCCACCTCTGTTACCAGACTGTGCAGGCATATATCTACCTCTTTTTCCCGACCTTCTACTAGACTCACCAAAGAACTCACGTGTTGCCCTTTTAATTTGTTGTTCCCCAGCTTCTTTCATTAACCGTTCAGCTCTGATTGCAGCAGCTCTGAGTCTGGCATAATTATCAAGATCAGTAGTTGTGATTCTATTTCTGATCTCATATTTGAGGCCCTCCTCAAACTTTTTGCATTTGTCTCTTTCAGTAGAGACCATGAAGGTGACATAATGGGAAAGTTTGTTGAACTGCACCTCATACTCAGCAATGGACATGTTTCCCTATTTTAGATTTAGGAATTCCTTTCTCTTCTCAACCTTATATGCCTCAGGCATGTAATTATTATGAAATTCCTAAAGAAAATCATTCCATGTCAGAACCGGTGGTTGTGCATCACTGTCGGGGACTGTCTCCCACCATTCATAAGCATTGCCTTGAAGCAAAGATACTACATAATCAAAATTCTCATATGGGGTACATCTCATCATATTCAGTACTCTCTGTGTCCTTTTCAGCCATGTCTCAGCTTCTGTTGGGTCTGTTGTGCCATTGAAATCAGTTGCACCATGTTTCCTCAGCCTGTCATAACATCTTTCCTTGTACATTTCAGGACCATATACTTCCTGTTCTAGGTTTTCATGGGGTACTTCTACATGAGATGACTGTGATGCATGTGCTGGAGCTCTAGCTCCTAATGCTAGTTGATCTCTATGTAAATGAGGTGATGTCTCATGAGAATGCATTTCGACCGGCCTCTCCCTCCTTGGTGAATCGTGTCTTATGATGTCCCTAAAATATATATAAAATTATGTCATTACATAATGTTCAACATATATGATGCACATGTTATCATGTTCTTATGCATATGTATGTTCCCATGGAACCTATCCCTACTCTGATACCAAAAATGTAACACCACATCTTATACATTTGAGTTCAACCTATCCCTGTATCAAAGAATCACACATAGCATACTGGAAAGGTAAAATACCCTGTTAACAATGGTAGTAAATTTTTTTTTCATATCCTGTAACATCATTCAATGACTTTGCAAGTCAACTTTGAGGCTTTTGCCACAATATGGTATACCACATATATTAAAACATAATCGATTAACTCATGATTAGGGAGACTTAATGTGGCTTAAACAAATTAATATGCATTATTCATATTAATAGTTAAGATTTTTCCTATGAGGCAGTGTGACCTTATGGTACTGTTTAGCCTATAACTTTTTCTATACTTGATTAATTAATCTGATTCTTATTCCTAATTAAAAATAACATATAATTATGTAACATATTAAATTTCAGACCAATGGTATCATTGAACAATATTTGGAGGAATTTTTAAATGTGTTCTGTTTCCTGCCTTGTTTTCTGCCTTTAGACAGTTTCAGGGTACCAACTTTGGTTCATTATAACTTATAATCTATAAGTAATACTTTAACTAAACTTTATAGAAACTTATATGGGTTCAAATGTAAAATTTTTTCATGTTTACAACTTTTATCAATGATGTCTCTATGATCCTCAAAGTATAAGAAACATTTCACTGGTCCAGAATATAATTGGCTTCCGGACCAGTATGACTTCCAAAGGCCATAACTTAGTCTATAGATAACATATGAAGCTGAAATTAGTACCAAATTCTAGATATTCCATATACCTATAACTTTCATGTTTCGATAATTTAGATAATATATCTATAAGGAGCTCAAAAGGGCTACACAATATTTTGGAACTGCCCAGGGCACTAAGCAGTAGCTAACTATGGAACAGTCATGGTTCCATTCACAATAACTCAAAATCCACAAGACATATGAACATGATATTTGTATATAGATAAATAAAACATATGTATACAAATTTTATGTTTTGAGATACTTCAAATAATGGCTTTATCATATTCAAAACTAACAAATACAGTGGCTAACTCACTTAGGGTTCATATCCGGACCAGTTTCAATAGAGATAGGATATCTCATTCTATACACCACATCTTACAAAAATGTTTACATATCCATAAATATAAGACATAAAGGAACAATATTTGTGTTTTAATCTTTTTCTAGAGTCAATTTCTATTGATATCAAAATTGGGGTGCAAGTCAGTGCCTATTAATGAACCTTAGCAACTCAAATCAACCTTATAGCAATAAGAATTGATTACTTACCAAGAAAAAACTTGAAAGGGATAAATTTGACTCAAAAAATAAGTGAAAAAAGGAATAATTGAGTTCTGGAATGGAGGAAGATGAAGAAGAAAACGGGATGGAGTGAGGAGGCAAAAATGGGGGAGGAAGATAAAGCTAATTTTTTTTATTTTTTTCCTTTTTAACTTTTATCTTTTCTCTTATCTTTTCTATTCTCTTCTCTTTTAATTTTATTTTGCTTCATTTTCATTTTATTTTATTTTATTATTATTATTATTATTATTATTATTATTATTATTATTATTATTATTATTATTATTATTTATATATATTTATAATTCCACTAATTCACACAATAATACAACTTAATCATTTGGCACAATTTAACTAAATTAGGAATATAAATGTTCACTAATCTTAATCTAGTCATTTTGCTTACTTTAATTTAGTCACCTTATTCAATTTATTTCTAATACTTTGTTATCCTCATTTAGGTTATAAGTACACATGTGCGACTCGATGCAATTGCCAAGTACTAGGACACGTAGCTAGTGCATGCCATGAACTTGTTTATAAGAAAATATATATAAAATGCACGTGTTCAATTGGATTATATGAAAGATGCATATGTTCAAATGAAATACATGTGGATATGCATGTGGGGAAGGTCAAGGATGTTACAATAGCTCCATGATTTGTCAACCAATCCATACCCAGAATAGCATCGAATTCATGAAAAGGTAGTTCAATTAAGTCTGCTAGAAGTTCTCTGCTTTGAATTCTTATTAAACTATATTTATAAATCTGATTCACTTTCACACTATGTCCTAGCGGATTAGTCACAACTATTTCATAGTCTAAGGTCTCAGGTATCATGTTCCCTTGTTTAAGTGCAGTTATGCTTCGGTATGAATGCATGGAATCAGGATCTATCAATGCATGTAAATCAAAATCAAATAAAGATACTTTACCAACTATGACATCTAGTGCATCTTGGTCCTCACGAGCTCTCATCACATATGCCCGAGCTAGAGCTCTACTACCTCCGGGTCTGTCAATTGTCTTTGATACCCCATAACTTTGTCTGGTACAACCACCTCTAAACTGGCCTCGACCTCTACCACGGCTCTGTACCAGTGCCATAGTCTGCTCTGGTGTCGTACTGCCTATACTAAGTCTGGGACAATCCCTCTTTATATGGTTAGTAGCTCCACATCTCAAACATGCCCCAGTAAACCACCAACACTCTCATGTATTACATCTACCACAATACTAACACATAGTTGGAGCTGGTCTTTTGGGAAATGATGCTGGTGAACTAGTAGATGATGTTGCGGGTCTAAAATGCTGACCCTGCCTACTAGAAAATGTCTGCCCAACAGCCCGTGACTGAAATGGTCTGGGTACTATCCGCCCTTTCCTACCAGATGTCTGGGCCACACTAGCTGTTGATTTCTTGGAGAACTCTTCTGTATTCAGCTTTTTCCTCCTTTCAACACTAATGGCAGAGGACACTAGCACTTCATCTCCAATAATCCCAGTAGCATACTTGCTTAGCCTGGTGAACTTCATCTCATACTCAACTATTGTCATACCCTTTTGCTTCAGATTGAGAAATTCTCGCTTTTTCTCATCCACATAAATTCTTGGCACATATTTCTTTTTAAAATCTGCCACAAAGAAATCCCATGTCTGAGGGTTTGGAGTTTGAGGTTTCACTAACACCAACTTCCACCAGTCATAGAATGTTCCTGAAGGAGGGATACTGCATATCTAACCTTGTACTCCTCCGAACATTGCAGCTCCTCAAAAACCCGTTTTGTCTTTTCTAACCAAAATTCTGCTGCTGCTGGGTCATCCATTTTCTTGCCCATAAAATCCATAGCCCCATATTTTCTTAATTTATCAATCTGGGGTTTTGGTTGCGGTGGGGGAGTTGGTTGAGCTGATGGTGGCACAACTTGTGCTATCTGCTATAACAAAGTAGCCATTTGTTGCATAAGGGGTACCTGACCTGAATCAATTTGTTCTTCAGCATGTTGTGGAGCTATCACACTGAGCTCTGAAGCTCTAATTGATGCTGACTGTCTATGAGTAGCCGCATTAGCTATATTATAACCCTCCTATTCTTTGTGACTTTGTCTCGATTTCGAATCCATTAAAACCTATATTGTCAGAAGAAAGGTCCCTTATCAGAATATAGCAGCTTAAAATAATGTAAATGTTAAAAACATGCACTTATTTTCCTATACCCACTAAGTAAGTGTAACATCCTTGACCTTCCCCATATGCATTTCATTGAACATAATCATCTTGCATACAATTCAATTGAACAAATGCATTTCATACGTATTTTCATAGGAACAAGTTTATGACACGCACTAGCTACGTGTCCTAGCATTTGGCACTTGTATCGAGTAGCATGTGTGTACTTATAACCTATATGAGGATTATGAAGTATTAGAAATGAATTGAATAAGTGACCAAATTAAAGTAAGCAAAATGATTAGATTAAGATTAGTAAACATTTTGCATTGTTAATTTAGTTAAATCGGGCCAAATGATTAAGCGGTATTATTGTGTAGATTAGTCGAATTATATATATATGTAAATAATAATAATAATAATAATAATAATAATAATAATATAGATAAAATAAAATGAAAATGAAACAAAAGAGAAATAGAAGAGACAAGAAGAGAAAAGAGAAGAGAAATGAGAAATGAGAAGAGAAATGAGATGAGAAAAAGATAAAAAGACAACAACATAAATCTGCCTTTATCTTCAACTTCCCCATTTCTGCCTCCTCACTTCAGCCCCGACTTCTCCTTCATTTTCCTCCATTTCAAACTTCAAATATTCCTTGTTTTACCTAGTTTTTGCACATAGAAATTGATTCTGGAAAAGTGTAAAACACAAAAGTTGTTCCTTTATGTCTTATATTTATGTATATGTAAACGGTTTTGCATGATTTGGTGTATAGAATGATATATCCTCTTCGTACTGAAACTAGTCAGGGTGTGAACCCTAACCAAGTTAGCTCTTGTGTGCTTTGATTTCGAATATGTTAAAGCCATTATTTGAAGTATCTCAAAACATTAAAGTTATAGATATATGTGTTTTTTATCTGTAGACCAAATTTCAGATTCATATGTCTTGTAAATTGTGAGTTATGGTGAATGGAACCATGACTGCTCCATGGTTTGAACTGCCTACTGAGTGTCCTGGGCAGATCCAGTAACATGTTTGGATAATTTGAGCTTGTTAGAGCCATATTATGTAAATTATAAAAATATAAAATTATAGGTATATGGCTTAGCTAAATTTGGGTACTAATTTCAGCTTCCTTGGTTATGTATAGACTAAGTTATGGCCTTTGGAAGTCATACTGGTCCGGAAGCCAATTCTATTCTGGACCAGTACAATGTTGCTTATGATTTGAAGACCTTAGAGGCATAATTGATGAAAGTTTCAAACATGAATAATGTTCCATTTGAACCCAAATAAGTTTCTGTAAAGTTTCATTAAAATATTACTTATATAATATAAGTTATGATGAATCAAATTTGGTACCCTGAAACTGCCTAAAGGCAGAAAACAAGGCAGAAAATAGAACACACTTAGAAATTCCACAAAATATTGTACAATGATCTAATTGGTATGAAATTTTAATATGTTATATAATTATATGTTATTTTTAATTAGGAATAAGAATCAGATTAATTGGTCAAGTATAAAAAAATTTATAGGCTAAACAGTCCCATAAGGTCACACTGTCTCATAGGAAAACTCTTAACTATTGACATGAACAATGCATATTAATTTGTTTAAACCACATTAAGTCTTCCTAATCAAGATTTAATCGATTATGTTTTCATATTAGGCTCGCAACATATTGGAGACCCACAAGGAGTGGATAGACAATAAGTTAGGGGTCAGAATCAAAGGAGAACGGTGAGTCTAATTATCGATTGAATTCTTTAGTGCAAATGAATGTTGCTTGCTATGCGATTCATATGATTGTCATGATTGGTCATTGATATGTAATGATGGATAATTTGTGACATTGTGGTACATATAAATGGTATACTTGTGGTATATTTGAAGTATATGCTTGACTTATGTGATATATATACATGGTATATGTATAGTATATGCAAGGTATATATGTGGCATATGAGGTATATATGTGATATATGTATATTATATGTGATAAGATACAATGGTTGATGAATGCTTAAATACAAGTGCATATGCATATGGACTAAAAAGGCGTTGTGACTAGTTAATCGATACTGTAAAGTAAAAGAAGAGGCCTATGGCCCAACAAATGTGCAAATGAAATGAATGATCAAGCTAGCTAGCAAATGCAAATGCAAATACAAATGTTCACATGGAAAATGTTTACATGGAAACCCGGGGCAATGTCTGTTTAACTTAGTCACAACAAAATGAAATAAGCAAAGCATTTTCATACATAAAGAGTAATGATTATATGTTTCAACTTTATTGATACTTATATGATACTGATGAATGGAATGGAATACATGGTATATATTGGATTGGTGATTTATTACTATGAGTTGTTTGGTACTTTAGAGCTCATTGGATGGTTATTCTCACTGAGCCGCAACTCATCAATTTGCATCATTTTTCAGGTAAAGAAAAGTGATAGCTCATTTTGAGTAGTGTATAGAAGACATGGAGCACAGGTCATTGGCCGAGCCTCATCACTCTCTCTCCTTGCATTCCACACAAGCATAAAAATATGTCATTTGTATTTTGGACTTATATGCTTGAATATGTATTATCACTCTAGATTAGTTTTGAGATGTACAAATGGAAACAACCCGTAATCTTTCGGATGGGAAGTTTATGTTTTAATATATGTGATATATCGTGTTGTGGTTTTAATGTTGATTTGCAAAGTCAGTGAATAATATTACAGGATATGAGACTTGTAAGTCATTGAATGAAATTATAGGATGTGAGACTTGCAAAGTCATTAGTTGATTTTACAGGATATGATATGAAAAAAATTTACTACTATTGTTATCAGGGTATTTTCTCTTTTCAACATGCAGTATGAGATTATTTGATACAGGGATAGGTTATACTAAAATGCATATGATGTGGTGTTACAGTAAGAATCGTTAAAACCTATAGCTTTGATACCAAAAATTGTAACACCCCCTTACTCCATTGTAGTTCAGCAAGGTAAGTGAGCATTACCCATCTTACTGTTTTATAAAATTAATGAAGTGAAGCAAATTTTATTTTTAAATTAAATTATTTTTACGAAAATATTGCAGACATTGAAATAAAAATTATTACAAGCATAAATACTCAAAATTTTATTTATTTATAAAGTACATTAATTTACATTATAATTCATGTCTATAATACACATTGTAGGAAATAAAACCATAATTTAATTTACAAAATTTTTGATAAAATATACCAAAAAGAAAACCAAAGCTTTTGCTGCTTCCTTTTGGGTGTCCTTCTTCTAGCAAATTTACTATATACGGCTACCCTTTTAAAACCTGCGCAAGATGAAACCACACGCGTTAAGCTACTAGCTTAGTGGTGTTTTAATGATAAAAATTTTACATACACATATTTTATTACATGTCATTTATAAATTTAACAAGTAAGATATAAAATAAAGAATTATATAAAATCAAACAATTTCATCAAGCATATAATATTTAACAATTTAATTCATATAACATTATCATAATGACATACTTTCACATTATTATTATTTTTCATTTTTCTCGTGTCCATAACACCTATAACCGAACTAACTAATAGGAATAACGAAGTTGTCATTTCTGATTTTCATAATATTGCACTGAGCGCTTTATAAGAATGTCATTACCTGCTTGTATAATATTGTCATTACCGGCTTAATAATTTTGCATCGAGCACATTTATAAATTGTCATTATCGGCTTTCATATTTGGCTCCGAGTGCCTTAAATCCCCTGTTTGGCATGCCAAACTATTTTCTATTCTAGTTCTAGATTAGGTGTCACAGGGCTTAACTATTTTTATATTAATTCACAATATTTTCTAAAAATGACTATTATTCAATTATCATAATTATGCTTGTTTATTTTTGCTCTTTATTCCCATTATTATTGCATTAAAATCTCATACATAAATAATTTTTTAAATATTTATAATTATCATTAAAGTAAATATTCACATTAATTATTACATATAAATATCACAACACATGCAAAAGCCCAATATTTTATATATTTACCTATGACAAATTTCAGACCTATTTTTAGACTTCATTTTTAGCCCATTTATAATTCGAATTGGGATTCTAGTCTTTCAACCATTTTTAGCTTATTGTTTTAGCTTTAAGATTCATCAAAAATCACTCAAATCTCAGTTTTCTATCAAAAGTTATGATCAATTGAATACTGCTTCATCATAGAAATTTCTGCTCAAAATTTTCTGGACAGATTATAGGTTTAAACTTTATGCATTTTTCTGGGCAAATCTAGATTTTATGATCTAAATAAAAATTAAATCCATGTGTCTTAGATTTCATTTCCAATAAAGAACATACAAAATGAAATTCCAGAACTCAAGTTATACTCAAAATAGTCAAGACTATTCCAGAATCCCTACAGTAGGGTCAATAATCCACTTTTCAACCACATTCATCATTTGCATTCATTTTGATACTAAAATTTCCAGATTTTAACTACATTGATATGTCTCAATTATTTTATATCATTTGATCTCATTGCCATATAAAATATCAAAAGTCACAACAAATCACATAACATATCACAAACACAAACGTATCAAACCTTAATACATAATTCCATACATATTAACAACATGCAAGATTTTTATCAATGAAGCACATATCTATTAAGCCTTGGTTCTTCCCTTAATCCTTCTTTTTCTTTCCTTATTAGCTAGCTTTATCCTTGCATTTTTCGCCCTTTTGAGGGCCTCTCACTTGTTCATTTATTTTACCTACACAATCATACCATATCTCAATTCCAATATCCATTTTCAATGTTTTTCATGTCTACATAATATTCTAATGCTCCTAATATATTTTACACCTTAATTTAGCCAAACTGTACTAAGGTTAAACTTCCCTCTTAACATGTCATGGCTGCCCAAAAACCATATCCTAGTTCCCAATTCATTTTCTTCAATTCAATACTCAAATCATACTTCACTTATCACCAATTGTGTTGTTTCCATGTTAATTTCAATTTCACCCGAATTACTCTAACTATGGCAGCCCCTCATTCATCCATTAACATCTTATTTCTCTAGTTTTTAAGTCATAAAATAATTACCTAACATCAATTATCATTAATTTAAAGGGTAACTACACTTTCATCAACTAATCACAAACTTAATTTTCTAAGTTCAATCTTGCAACATAACATATATCTATCAAACCTAATCACATATATCATCCTTATAGGTCTTAATGGAAGGAAAAATGTTGAATTTAAGAAGAATAAACTCACCTTAAGGATCCTCCAAATGGGCCGAAATTTTGTCCCAACTCTTCTCCCTTTTTCTTCTTCTTTCTTTCTTCCTTCTTGCTCCTTTGCTCCTTTTATGGCAAGAACTCCTTTATTCCGAATTTTCCTCTCTCAAAACTATTTTTTTCTCCCTTTTTCAAGGTGTGGCTGAAGCAAAAATGGAGGTTTTGGGTAAGGAAGGGGGACGACAAAGAGAGGAGAAAAGATGAAGATGAAGATGGCTTATGGAAGAATGTAGAATTTTGTTCTTCTTTTTTACTTTATATACCTTGATTAAGATGTGGGTCCCACTAATTAAAATCCTTATTCTTATTGGTTCATTAAGTTAATTAATCTTGATTGACATTTAAACTTTGAGAAATTCCATATTTACCGCGCCTCACTCCATTTTCACACTTTTCCCCCAACAATTGTCATAATACCAATTTTGTCCATAGGCAAATTTTTTTTTTTCTAATTCTAGCACTAATATTTTTAATTTCCAAATAATAATACCCTTAATTAGTTTCTCTTATTGTTAGTCATTTTTTTATAGGTTCAAATGTAGACTTCGATTAAACATACGCGCCTCACTACGGTCACGCGTAATCGGGGCCTAAATCACTGGATGTTACAGGTTAGATATTTTGTGTAAGTTTATTATGTAAGTATTTACATCTTTATCTCTTTTGAATATCTCTTAGCCACTTAAAGAGGTTACAAGACATTCATTTGTGGTAAAGATAACTTGGTTTTCTTTATCACATATTTGACTTACACTTAACAAATTATGTTTCAAACCTTCAATAAGCAAAACATCTTCAATAAAAGTAGTATTATTAATACCAATGGAGTCAATGCCAATTACCTTACTCTTAACATTTTTCCCAAAATTTACCTTACCACCATCAATTTTTTTTTAATGTGATTGAAGAGTTCTTTGTTGCCAATCATATACTTTGAGCATCCACTGTCCACAAGCCAGGCATTTTCCTTTATAGTGGACTTGAGGCATACCTATAAAATCACAATTCAAGTTTGGTTTTTAGGTACCCAAATGAACTTGGGTCCTTGGGGGTTAGCACTTAAAGGTTCCCAATGAGCCTTCCTTATCCAACAATGCTTGTTGATATGACTAAATTTCATGCAATAATTGCATTGTTTAGCTCTATATATGTTTTTCGATTTTGACATGATTTTAGGTCTTAACTTCCATTTAGAATGAGTTTGTGTGCAATGACATACACATGCATGATGAGTAGGTGTTTTCCTAGGTGTATGCCTTTTATACATAGAAGCATGATTGACCTTTTAAGGTTTCCCTCTTAAGCCAAGTGACCCTTGATTATTCTTCTTTTAAATAGATGGTTCTGTGTGTGCTATGCTCCTAGCCCTTGGGACTAATACTTCAATTGTGGAGGTTTGTGGTGCACTAGACTTAACAAATGTAGTCTTGTGAGATGAAGATGATGTTTCATTAAAGCAAGTCTTATTAAAGTTGGTCTTTGAGAGACTATGAGAGTATCTAAACTCTTTTTCCCTTTATGAAACTTTGAAATTGAGTTTCTAAGTTCCTCAACTTCATTTTTCAAAATGTTGTTTTCTTTCAGCAAATATTTAGTTGAGGATTTAGAGGAATACTCATCTAAATATTTTTGAAGAGTTTCATTAGAAGTCTTAAAATCATAATTCTCTTTTTGTAAAATTTTCATTTTATTTTTCAAATCTAAAATATTATTTCTTTAAGTTTTAAGTCTACTTTTATATTTTTCTAATTATGGGTTCAACACTTATATTAAACTCTGCTCATCGTCATCATCTTCTCTATCACTATTATTATCACTACTGTTATCATTAAAAGAGTATGAGTAAGAAGGACCTACCTCATCCGTGAAGTGATCCTCCAAAGCCATGAAGCATAGGTTGACCTCTTCTCCTTCATTATCATCTTTTTCACTTGCAGAGCTTTTGTCATCCCATGTGGCTTTGTGACCTTTCTCTCCATCATCTTTTTGAAATCTTTTCTTGTGTTTCTTGAGCTTTGGACATTCTGGTTTGATATTTCTTTTCTTCTCGCATTTATAACACTTTACCTCCTTTTTATTTCTTTGAGAGTCATATGAGGAGTGTTTGAATGTTCTTTGTTTGAAGTTTTGAGAATTTCCCAATCTCTTTTCAATTATTCTTTTTATTCTTCTTGAAAGCATGGCAATGTCCTCATTCTCATCATCACTATTCTCTTCATCATCTTCAATTACCTCTTGAGATTTTGAAGTAGAGGCTTTAAGTGCTAGAGGCTTTCTCTTTTCTGGTTCAGCTTCAAGTTCTCTATCTCTTTTCACTACTATCTCATACGTTGGAAGTTTGCCAATAAGCACTTCGGTAGGCATGATGCTCTTGTCTTCATTGGCCTCTTCTATACCTACAACTCTTGAACTATAGTCTTTGAGACGAAGGCTTCTTGGAATTTTTTTTTCACATCTTCCAAGCTCAAGTGCTTTCCAAGCTTTCTCATGCAATTGATGATGGCTAGAAGATTATTCATCATGTCGGTGATGGATTCATTGGATTTTATTTTGAAGAGTTCATATTCTGAAGTAAGAAGTTGAATCTTTTTGGATTTTACTTGCTTAGTTCCTTCATGATAATTCTCCAATATTTTCCACATGATATATGCAGTAGGACAATGTTGGATTCTGCCACATTCTTCAATAGATAAAGTGCTTAAAAGGATTGTCATTGCCTTTTTGTTTTTGAAATTAGCTATTCGTTGAAGCTCTGTTCAATCATCGCTTGAAAGAATTTCTTATTCACCATCAACTCCTTTCTTGGTTAGTGGTGTCCATTCTTTCTGAACACTATCCTAAACTTCAATTCCTTCACTATCGAGATATGTCTCCATCCGGAATTTCCAATGAGTGTAGTTTGTTCCGTCAAAGTAAGGTTTGAGACTTTGAAATCCTTCATTGGCCATTTCTTGTTCTTTGCTTGCACTTATTAGGCTTTGTTGCTAGACAAGCTCTGATACCAATTGTTGCCCAAACAATGAACCAAGAAGGGGGTTGAGTTGGTTAGCAAATAAAATTTGCTTAATTAAAAGTGCAGAATAAATAAAATAAAAGAAAGAAGGAGAGATATCACACAAGATTTATAGAGGTTCAAATAATAACAAACCCTACTTCTCTCCCCCATCTCAATTGGGTGTTTCACTAACATACTAAGTATTACAATGGAGTTTTTCAAGCTCACTCCCAACTATGGTGTTTCTCTCAATGGCTAACACCTAACCCTGAAATTCCCTTATGTCTTTCAATGGTTCACACAATAACCAATTCCTTGTGTTTTATGGCTCACACAATAAACCCTTAAAAGTGTTTCACTATTAACCCAATATACCCAAGCTCACTTTTGAGTAATTGATTACAATGAGAAACACTCACCAACCTACAATGCTCAGAAGTTATAAGCAATTAGGTTTTCACAAAAAATAGAGGATTGTGGAGAAATAATTAATGCATAATGGCTACAACAAGATTAAAGTTGAAAAATAGTTGTTGTTCTTGTTTCCTTCTTGTTCTTTGTTTTGTATTTTTTATGTTGGGATTCATAAATGACTTGCATTTATACTCCCTCTGTGAATTATAGTCGTTTAGGTGCATTTAATATGAAAATAGCCATTGAACCAACTCTTAATTCGCGCTTGACATGTTTCTCTATCCTCAGTTGCAAAAGAAACATGAGGCTATGGATGCTAATTCCATAGTATACCATCTAAGAGAGATTTTTGATGAGCAAGCTCATTTAGAAAGGTTTGAAACTTTGAGGTTGCTCTTTTGCACTAAGATGGTTGAAGGGACATCTCTAATGCAATATACATTGAAGATGATTGGCTATATTGAGAGATTGGCCACCTTGGGATTTATGATGGACCATGAATTAAGTATTGACTTAATTCTAACCAGTTTGTCCGATATTTATCCACATTGTGCTTAACTATAGGATGAACCAAATCTCTACCATTATTCTTGAGCTGATTAGCTTGCTCAAAATAGCTAAGCCATTTGTTAAGAAGGACAGTAAGGTTGTGATGCTGGTGGACTCTTTAGGTTCTAAAAAGAAGAACCTTAAGAAGAAGAAGAAGTCCATGAAGCCTAAGGAAGGTGTGGCCAAGTAGAAGGCCAAGGATATTGCTCCAAATGGAACATGTTTCCATTGCGGTAATGATGGCCATTGGAAGAGAAACTGTTAGGCATACTTAGAGTCTTTCAAGAAGAAAGCATCTGATGCCCCATCCATTTCAGGTATTTTTGTCATTGAAATTAATACTATTTTCGATAATAATATATAGGTATTAGATACAGGTTGTGGCTCACACATATGCTTTGATGTGTAGGGCCTAAGGAACAGTAGGTAGCTCAATAAGGGAGTGTCAGACCTATGCATTGGAAATGGAACAAGGGTTGTTGCATTAGCTGTAGGAATTATGTATTGACACTTCCTAGTGGGCTTATGTTAAATTTGGATAATTTCTATTATGTTCCTACTTTGACTAAAAACATTATTTATGTTTCAAGTCTAAATAAAGATGGTTTTCATTTAGCTTTTAGTAACAATTGTTGTTCTATTATGTTGAATGGAATTCTTTATGCTAGTGGCACATTATGCAATGGAATATACATATTAAAAATGTCAAATCCAATTTTAAACATCAATGATAATAAAAGGAAAAAACAAGATATGTTGAAATCATCTTACTTATGGCATTGCCACCTTGGTCATATAAGTGAGAAACGCATGGCTAAGCTACACAAGAATGGTAGTTTGAGGTCATTTGATTATGAATCATATGACACATGTGATTCTTTCTTATTAGGCAAGATGACTAAATTACCCTTTAAGGGAAAGGGTGAATGTGCTAATGGACTTTTAGACTTAATACATTTAGATATATATGGTTCAATGTCTACACACATCAGAGGTGGTTTCATCTACTTCATTACTTTTATCAATGACTGTAACACCCCCTTACCCCACTTCTGTTCAGCAGGGTAAGTGAGTATTACCCGTCTAACTGTAGCGCTCCCTTACCCTACTAATCGCTAATAGGATATGGAAGTGCTACTAAACTCATTTAATTTAAAACCAACGCTCAATTTTGTATAAATATTTTTTTTTATTTCAATTTTTGAGTTTATTATTAGCGGAATATTTATCACCATATTTTTTTTCTATTTAAATATATATCTAGTGATGGGAATATTGTGATTCAAAATAACTTATTCATTAAACCACGATATTTAAAAATATAACTACAATAATTCTAGATATATATAATTACCAAATCCATTACTTATAAATATTACAAGCCACAAATTTACATCAACAAAATTCTTAAAACTTAATTTTTACAACATCATTTTCAAAACATACAAAAAGAACTAGACTGCTGCAATCTGATCTTGGGGTTCCCTCTTCTTCGGTCGCCCTATCGGAACAGCTACTTCTATTTATCTGCGCGTGAAACACATGCGCTAAGCTACTAGCTTAGTGGTACGTTTGGCAACTATCCAATAATTACATAATAATTCTAAAATGAAATTTTAGAAACTACAATTAATCTATTTAGCATGCCAAATATTCAATTAATAATACACTATTTTCTTCATGCAAAAATATTTAATTCATCAATTATGACATTTTATTCATTAAGCATGCTTGAAATTTTAACAATACAAGATATAAAATTTACAATATCAATTTCATACTTCACATCATTTTTTTTGTTATTTATTTAATAGCCCACGACATCTTAGACCGGAACTAAACACTGGATATAGGGTTTCTGCTCTCCGGCAGTATACTCGGTGCCCACATAATTATTTATAACTCGGCGATTAACGCCTACATTTTCAATAACAACTCAGCACCTTTTTGGTGCCTACGTAAATTTCGAACTCAGCACTAATTCTTAGTGCCTACGTAAATTTCAACTCAGCACTATTATTTTTAGTGCCTACATAATTTTAACTCAGCACTATTATTTTTAGTGCCTACATTTCTACCCTTTTATTGGCATGCCAACTTATCCTAATTTCTAGTTCTCGACTAGATGTTATAGGGCTTAAATTACATTTGTTACCTTTATTCATATTTGCATAAATTATGTAGGAAAACATTAATATAAATGCAATCATTCCCATTCAATATTTTACAACCTCATATTAGCTCATTTAATCATTATAACTATAAGAAAAATTCACTTAATACATTTTCTAACACAAAAATCCACAATCAACACATTTCTACCAGCAGTCCTATTCTGGACAGCATTTCAGCCTTATATTGCTCTGTATTTTTCGTCTATTTTTAGACAGAATTTGGACATGTTATCAACTAAAAAAATATAAGTAAATGTCTTAACTTTAATTTACAACTGGAATCACATTAAAATGAATTTCGTAGCAAAAGTTATGAATTTTCTCCTAAGCTACGTTCATTGCAATCTGCCCAGTATTTTACTGGGCAGATTTCTGCCTTATTTTTCTCTGTCTTTTTCATCCATTTCTAGATGGAATTTGGACAAGTGATCATTTATAAAAATGTAGATACATGTCTTATATTTAATTTCCAACTGGAATCACATTAAAAATAATTTCTTAGCAAGTGTTATGAATTTTCTTCTAACCTATGTTCAATGCACTCTGCCCAGTATTTTTTTTCTGGACAGATTTCTAGTTCAAAGTTTGAGTCCATTTTTCACCTAATTTCAGGTATATTTAGGTCTAATGGTCTGAATGAAAGTTCAAGCCCTATGTCTTAACTTTCCAACACAGCAAGAATCACTCAGAAATGATTTCCAGAACTCAAGTTATGATCAAAACACTAGACACTGTTCATAAGACGAATTTTCCAGCACATCAAATAATTCATACATTTTCCATTTTCATGCATCAACCTCATTTTCTAGTCTTTATTTTCACATTCATGGCATAATTTAATCACCAATTAATTTCTCAATCAAATATGCAGAATTTCATACACATCACAAAATCAAAATCAACATTTTTATACATTGAATTTTTGCCAAATGTACATACCTCAAAGTTCTATTTTTCTTCACTTTTCTCTTCCTCTTAGATAGCCTTTTCCTTGCCCTTACTTCCCCTTTGATTTTGGTTTAAAGTTTGTTCACTTCTTTGTCCTAACAACAAATTTTACACTAATCAAGCACTAATCATACTAATCCACCCTTAATCACCATTAACATACTAATAACCCTAATTTACTAGCTATAATGGCAACTAACCCCAAACTCAAAGAAATGAGAAGAAGAAAGTAAGGAGATGGAAAATCTAAACTCACCTTTGAAGATCTTCCAAATGGCTAAAAACTTCTTTCTCTCTTTTTCTCTTCCTTTCTTCCTTTCTCTTCCTTGGTTTTGCTCACTTTACTTCACTTTCTTCATGATCTTGCCTTAATCCCACTTTTTTTCATCTAATCTTTGCTTTAATTGGAGAACAAAAAGAAGAACATCAAGGGAGGAGGAGAAGCTCACGGCAAAGAGAGAAAAAGGGAGAGAAATGGGTGTAATTAAGGTGAGGAAGAAGAAGAATGGTTAAAAAAGTGGAAATTTGACTTTTTATAGTTGGATTAGGTGGGTGGTTAGGATTAGTTACTAATCTTGCTTCCTATTGGTCCATTAATTTAAATCACTCTTACTTTATTTTAATCAAAAGAATATTCCTTTCCTTAGATAAAGAATATTCCATTTTTATGCCTTCTTAAAATATCTGTGCCAAAAACACTGCAATTTCCAATTTCGTTCAGTGAAAAATTATTTTTTTCTCAATTTTAATTCCAAACTTCAAAATTCTCAATTAATAATATCCAAAATATTTTTCTCCCATCTTATTATTATTTTAATTTATTTCTTTCATGTCCGAATTTAGATCTCGATCGGTTCGGTACACCGGATTTCAGTCAACCGCGACCGTGGCCTAAATTATCGGGTATTACACTAACTGTTTTGTAAATTTAATGAAATGAAGTAACATTTTTTTAATGAAAATATTGCAAATACCGAAATAAAAATTATTACAAGCAAAAATATTCAAAATTTTATTTATTTTTAAAGTACATTAATTTACATTAGAATTCATGTCTATAATACATATTATGAGAAATAAAACAATAATTTAATTTACAAAATTTTTTTATAAAATATACCAAAAAGAAACCCCAAAGCTTTTTGCTGCTTCCTTCTGGGTATCCTTCTTCTTCTGACAATGCTAATTTCTACGGCTACCCTTTTAAACCTGCGCGAGAGGGAACCACCCGCGCTAAGCTTATAGCTTAGTGGTGCTACAATGATAAAAATTTTACATACATATATATTTCTTCACATATTAATTAATCATTTAATAAGACATACAATAAAAAATTATATACAATCAATAAATTTCAGCAAATACTCAATATTGAACAACTTGAATTCATATAACATTTATAAAAATCGCGTACTTTGATTATTATTATTTTTTTTTTCTTGTGCCCATAACATCTATAATCGAACTAACTAATAGGAATAAAGGGGTTGTCATTTCCGGCTTTCATAATATAGCGCCGAACGCTTTTATAATAATGTCATTACCGGCTTTTGTTATATTGTCATTACTGGCTTAATAATTTTGCGCCGAGCGCATTTATAAATTGTCATTACCGGCTTTCATATTTGGCACCGAGTGCCTAAATCCCCTGATTGGTATGCCAAACTATTCTCTATTCTAGTTCTAGCCTAGGTGTCTTTGGGCTTAACTATTTTTATTTTAATTCTCAATATTTCAAAAATGTCAATATTATTCGACTATCATAATCATGCTTATTTATTTTTGTTCTTTATTTTCATTATTCTTGCACTAAAATCTCACACATAAATAATTTTTTAAACATTCATAACTACCATTAAAATAATTATTCACATTAATTATTATATATAATTATCACAACACAAGCACAACTCTAATATTTCATGTTTTTACCTATGGCAGATTTTAGACCTATTTTTGGGCTTCATTTTTAGCTCATATATAATTCGAATTTAAAATTATAGTCTTCTAACAATTTGTAGATTATTGTCTTATCTTTCAGATGCATTAAAAATAACTTAAATACCATTTTTCTATCAAAATTTATGGTTAATTTAATACTAAATCATCATAGATATTTCTGCCCGGAATTTTCTGGACAGATTCTAGGTTTGAACTTCATGCATTTTTCTGGACAAATATAGACATAATTAGATGTTATAGTCTGAATAAAAATTATATCTCTGTGTCTTATCTTTCATTTCCAACAAATAATATACAAAAAAGAGTTTCATAACTCAAGTTATCATCAAAATAGACAGAGTTGTTATTGGAATTCTGTACCCGAGCCATCAATTGATATCTATCCATATTTCAACCACATTCGTCATTTGCATTCATTTTAATACTAAAATTTCCAGAATTACAACTATATTCATATATCTCAATTATTTCACACCATTTTGTCTCATTGCCATATATAATATCAAAATTCACAACAAATCACATAACATATCAAAAACATAAACATAACAAACCTTAACATATAATTCCATACATATTAACAACATGCAAAATTTTTATCAATGAAGCACATACCTAATCAGCCTTGGTTCTTCCCTTGAACCTTCTTTTCCTTCCCTTATTAGGTAGCTTTATCCTTGCATTTGTCACCCTCTTGATGGCCTCACTTGTTCACTTATTTTTTCTACACAACCATACCACATCTCAATTCCAATATCCAATTTCAATACTTTTCATGTCTACATAATATTCTAATGCTCCTAATATGTTTGACACCTTAATTGAGCTAAAATGTACTAAGGTTAAACTTCCTTCTTCATATGTAAGGGCTGCCCAAAAACCACATCCTAGTTCCCAATTTATTTTCTTCAATTCAACACTCAATTCACAATTAATCAATCACCAATTGTGATATTTCTATGCTAATTTCAATTTTCCCTAATTTCTTTAACTATGGCAGCCCCTCATTCATCCCTTAACATCACTTTTCTTTCGTTTTTAAGTCATGAATTCATTAACATCAAATATCATCAATTCAAAGTCTAATTACAGCTTCCATCAACTAATCACAAACTAAATTCTCTAAGTTCAATCTTGCAACATAACCTATATCTACCAACCCTAATCACATCTATCATCAATATGGATCCCAAATGGAAGGAAAAAGGTTAAATTTAAAAAGAATAAACTCACCTTAATGAAGTTATAGGGCTGGTCGAATCTGCCCCAAATTCTTCTCCCTTTCTCTTCTTTTTTCCTCCTTCCTTCTTGCTCCTTTGGTACCTTTGTAGTAAGAACTCTTAAATTCTGATTTTTCCTCTCTCAAAAGTAATTTATTTCCTCACTTTTTCAAGCTTAATTTACAGCAAAATGGTGGCTTTTGGGATGGAGAAGTGGATGACACCAAGGTGGGAGAAAAGAAGAAAAGAATGGCTTATGGAAGAATGTAGAATTTTGTTTTTCTTTTTGACTTTATATACCTTGATTATGGTGTGGGTCCCACTAATGAAAATTAATCCTAATTCTTATTGGTTCAATAAGTTAAGTCATCTTGATTAACAATTAAACTTTGAGAAATTCCATATTTGCCACATCTTCCTCCATATTTACACTTTTTCCCCAAACAATTTCCATAATACCGATTTTGTCCATAGAAAATTTTATTTTTTCTAATTCTACCCCAAATCTTTTTAATTCCCAAATAATAATACCCTTAATTATTTTCTCTTATTATTAGTCATTTTTTATGGGTTTAAATTTAGACTCCAATTGAACCAGTGGACCCCACGATATGTTACAATAATAATACCCTAAATTACTGAATGTTACAATGACTACTCACGATATGGGTACGTGTATCTTATGAGATACAAATATGAAGCTTTTGAAAAGTTCAAAGAATTCAGAAATGAAGTAGAGAAACAACTTGGCAAAAGTATTAAAACACTTCGATAAGATCGAGGAGGTGA
Source organism: Triadica sebifera (assembly GCA_023653625.1). Classification (NCBI taxonomy): domain Eukaryota; kingdom Viridiplantae; phylum Streptophyta; class Magnoliopsida; order Malpighiales; family Euphorbiaceae; genus Triadica; species Triadica sebifera. Next base: position 19,592,522 of record CM042900.1, read on the forward strand.
ATACTTGAGCCAAGAGTTTATAGATTATCTTAGGGATAATGGGATTTTATATCAATGGACTCCACCTTACACTCCACAACACATTGGTGTGGCTGAAAGGAGAAATTGAACCTTGTTAGACATGGTAAGGTCTATAATGAGTTTTGCATAACTCCCTAAATCCTTTTGGGGTTATGCACTAGAGACCATCATTAATATATTAAATGGAGTTCCTTCAAAGTCAGTTGATGTTACTCCATATGAGATATGGTATAACAAAAAGCCCACATTTTCTTACATGAGAATTTGGGGTTGTCCTACTTATGTGAAGCGAACAATGTCAGATAAGCTAGAAGCTAAGTCTGACCGATGTCTATTTGTAGGATATCCAAAAGCATCATATGGATATCAATTTTACCACCCCTTGGAACAAAAAGTTTTTGTTTCAAGATATGCTATCTTTTTAGAGAGAGAATTCCTTCTAAAAGGAGATAGTGAGAGCAAAATTGAACTTGAGGAAGTTAAAGATGCTCAAACAGATGTTGATCAACTGCTTGAACCCGAGCTTGTTACTCATACAGATGATATAACAGCTCAACCTTCTGAAGCACAAGAGCTTCATAAGTCAAGTAGGATACATATTGTTTCAGAAAGATATAGATTTCTCATTAATGAACAGAATGATGTATTGCTCATAGAAAATGATGAGCCTACAACCTATGAAGAAGTTTCGAATAGTTCAGAATCTGACAAATGGCTTCAAGCCATTAAGTCAGAAATGGATTTCATGTATGAAAACCAAGTATGGACTTTGGTTGACCCACCCGATGGGATAAATCCTATAGGTTGCAAGTGGGTATTCAAAAAGAAAACTGACATGGATGGTAATGTGATTACCTATAAATCTAGACTTGTTGCTAAAGGTTATCGTCAAAGACAAGAAATTGACTATGATGAAAATTTTAGCCCAGTAGCTTTGCTTAAATCTATAAGGATACTCCTAGCAATTGCTACTCATTATGATTATGAGATATGGCAAATAGATGTGAAAACAGCATTCCTTAATGGAAATATGGCTGACGATGTTAATATGACTTAACCAAAAGGCTTCATATCCAAAGATGGCAAAGAGGTATGTAAGCTTCAAAGATCCATTTAGGGATTAAAGCAAGCATCCAAGAGTTGGAATATTTGGTTTGATGAGACAATCAAACAGTTTGGTTTCTTACAAAATGTGGATAAACCTTGTGTTTACAGGAAGGTTAGTGGGAATGCAATCGTATTTCTTGTGTTGTATGTAGATGACATATTATTAATGTGAAATGATGTCTCAGCCTTACAATCTATCAAAATTGGGTTATCCAAGAATTTCTCTATGAAAGACCTTAGATAAGTAGTCTATATTTTAGGGATAAAGATCTATAGAGTTACATCTAAAAGATATCTTGGCCTTTCACAGTCTACATACATAGATAAGATGTTCAAGAGGTTTAGCATGGAGGAGTCCAAAAGGGGATATATTCCCATGACCCATGGTGAGCGGGCATATTGATGCTAGCTTCCAATATGATGAGGATGACTCAAAACCTCAGTCAGGTTATATATTCACACTAAATGGTGGAGCAGTTAGTTACAAAAGTTCCAAACAAGAAATGACTGATGATTCCACAGTCGAAGCAGAGTACATTGCAGCTTTTGAAGCAGCAAAGGAAGCAGTTTTGATAAAGAAATTCATCACAGAGCTTGGAATGGCTCCTAGAATTATTGTTCCAATATAATTGTATTGTGATAATAATGGAGCCATTGCACAAGCAAAGGAGCCATGATCTCATCAAAGATCCAAACATGTACTCAGAAGATGCCATTTGATTAGAGAAATCATTGGTAGGAATGATGTAAAGATGGAAATAATGCCCACTGATAAGAATATTGCTTATCCTTTAACTACGCCACTTCCCCAAAAGAAATATCATTCTCATGTACTCGCCTATGGAATTAAATACAAAGGCGATTGGCTTTAGTGCAAGTGGGAGCTTGTTAGATGAGTGTTCTAAAGGCAATCACCTTTAGCACTTATTGTACAAATTTATTTGAATAATAAAAGTCTTATTCATTAGTTTGATGTTAATTTGATATATGAATTGATAGTGATCTTAAATCAATTAATGAAGTCTTTGATACATAACATAGCATGAAGAAAATCATGATGAAATCATGATATTGAGATTTTTATCATGTGTAATTATGTTAGTATCAAAATTATCCCTAGTCATAGGATTAATGAGATGGGACATTGTTAATCCAGATAGACTAACGCATGTTACACTCCTTGATTAGATTGAGTAGTAGATCTCATAATTTGTAAACATGAGATGTTTAGAGTTAACATGTGAATGCTTGCTAAGTGTACCTAAGTACATTGGATGGCCAGCTATGAGACAATCATATGGATAATCTATTCAAATGTCAATGATAATCTTCATCATAGTAATGGTGAAAGTATCCTTAGACTTGAGGTACTCAAAGATATCTTGGATACTGATTATGTATTTTGACATTATTCCTTATTGGTGATTGGATACAACTTGAAGTATTTGAAGGTAATTGGGGAACCAACAAAGGATTTACCACTCCTGATAGAAGGATTGTATACCCATGGCCTCTTATCATAGTCATTACTCAAAAATCTTTGGCCGGAGTGGAAATGTCATCAAGATAGTCTTCAATGACATATCTAATAGAGTAATGAGCCTCAAGGACAAGAACTAATATTACTTGGACTAGATGTGACGTAGTCAGTCTTATGGGAGTTAACACATGTCCATACTCTAAACCAAGTGGGGTATAGAATGGTGAAAGGAATAGTTGCGTGGAAATTGTCTATGGAAAGGTTTGTAGTCAAACCACTGACTTTCCAGTAATTGGGGGTCATGATGTGTTGCTAGATACTGATCATGACTTTCTTAAATTAATTATTAATTTAAGTGGCCAATATAACCGAGAACCTAATGGGTCATACATATTGAAGATATAGAGAATGAGTAAAATGGTCTCAGATGGGATCCAAAATATGAGAGAATTATTTCGGAATGGATCATCATGAGATCGCACGGCTAAAATCGTTCAGGAGGGTCATGGGCCCCCGCAGGCTAGGCAGGCTACTAGTCGGCCTAGCAAGCCAGATTGGGCAGCCCGCAGCAAGCCCAACACGCATGCTGGTGCCTCCCATTGGCCAACGGGTGAATTTGGCCTTAATTAGGCCAATTATGGCCATTAAGCACATTCACTATTCATTCAATTCCCTTTTCTCCGTTTTTGACTTTTGATCTTTTTTTTGAATTTTATTCAAGTAGAAAATACATCAAATGGCAGAAAATAGATATGAATATTTTTTTATGAAAAAAATATTTTTAAAACAATAAAATTCTTTCAAGAACACTTTCAAAGTTTACACTTTGAATTTGTTCAAACCATTTCTTTTGATAGTTTCTTCTTCATTCTTCACGTGGATTATCATTAGAGACATCCTAGTGTGGATTGTTGTGGTTTGCTACAACCTAACAAAATGAAGATTTGAATAACAAATAAGAAATTACAAGATATAATTTCTAACCTCTATATTTATATAAATTAGTTGTAATGGCACAAGTATGATCTTTTGTTTCGAGTTTTGAAAATTTTATTTTTCCAATGTCTTTATGAATGTGATTCATTCTTCAAAACCCAACATAGGTTACGTATGTCAAACCATAATTATGATTATAGGGCATATAAGTAACCTTTTTAAGGGCCAAATTTATGGCTGCCAACTTAGAGAAATAAAAGTTATTATCTTTTTCTCTCCTCTTTCAAGTTGACACACCATTGCTAACACCTTGGTATTTTGACATTCCATCACCCTTGTGGTTATTTCATTTGTTCCTTCACATGGATTACTATTAGAGACAATCCAACCTTTGGATTATTGTGTTTGCAACAACCCAACCTGAAGGAAAGGCTCACAAATTTGGAAGAACAATAATAGAAAACAAGGTAATTAACTTGTTCCATTGAATGTTTCAATCTGACTCTAAATTAAATAGTGTTTTCCGTGGATTTTGAGTTCACTTAAATTTTAAATTTCTTTTTCTATATGTATGAGATGCATGTTCAAAATCAAAAAGTTACAATGGATTTTTAACTAGGTCACTCCTAACTATAGTGTTTTTCATTCTTGGCTAACACCTAACCCAAAACCATTATGTTTTAATGGGTAGCACAACAACCAAATTGTTGTGTGTTGATGGCTCACACAAAAAACCCTTACAAAAGTGTTTCACTCTCAACCCAACTTATTGAATCTCACTACTAAGTAATTGATTTCAACAATGAACACACTTAAGTACCAAAAAGTTCAACAACACTTTTCCAATAATGGTTTACAACATAAAATAGATGAAGGCAATTGGATATGTTAAATACACAAGGCTTTACAAAGATTGAATGCTTGATAATTAGCTTTCTAACCTTTGGAAGTCATAAATATGTAGTATTTATACTTCCTCTAAGAAATAAAGGCATTTGGGGTGCATATAATGCGAAAATAGTCATTAAACTATTTTTCCATTCACGCTTGACAACTTTAATTCTTTAGATTCATAGATGTGAATGTTCTTAGCAAGCCATGACCTAAGTGATGAAGCTAGTTGTGAATGAATCTAGAGGTTTTAGCATGATATTTCATGGGTGTGACTAAAACATCACGAGCATAAATAACTTGTTTCACGAGTATGTCATTTTCTTGATAGTCATGAATGTTTGAGTTTGAATCTTTGGTGCCATAAGTCTTCATAGGAGTGAAAATTTCTTGCATGGGCATGAACGACTTGATTAATATGCATGATATTTTATTTAACAAGAATGAATGACTTCTTTAAAGGGCATGACACTTTCTTTAATAGGCATGAATCACTTCATTCACAGGTGTGACTAATATGTCATAGGTGTGAATGTCTTCTAAATTTCACACTTTGAACTTCAAATGACTTGATCTAGTTGGCTTTGGTGGTTTAAGGATCATTTAACTTGTCTAATTTGTTAAAACACAAAGTATGGTTAAATTTTTTATTACTCAATTATTTGTTATCATCAAAATGAGAAAATTACCCTCAAGTTTCAACATGGCTGAATACATGAATTTTTATTTTCAATCAAATAAGGATGAATTAAAATACACGTTAAAGCCCATGTTCACTTTTAATGGTACAACAACAATGTGGAAGAGTTCCAAGCAAACAACAACTATTGATTTTACTGTAAAGGCCAAATATATAACTGTTTCAGATGCATCCAAAGAAGTCGTGTGGTTGAATAACTTCCTTATGGATTTAAGTGCAATTCCATCAATTGATAGTCTCATTTCGTTGTATATGAGGCAATATCACAGTATAAGGGACCAAGGTCTCATAAAAACTTTAAACATATGCTCAAGCATCATCTTTTAATTAGAGAAATAGTTGGGCGAGGTGATATCATGGTGTAGAAAATTCTATCAGCTAACAATACAACTGATCCATTCACAAAGTCTATGACTGAAGCATAGTTAAACCACCATCTTCAGAAGATAGGTCTTAGATACTGTAGTGAATGACATTATTGAATTTTAAACATGAATCTCATACATGTGAAAGTGCAAATATAAAATTAATCAAAACAAAAACCTAAGGAACGCTCTATGTAATTTAAATCGAATCATACTACCTAATGGGAGAAGTTGATTACCTTATTTTTCAATCTTTGTTCTTCCAAGCTTGTGCGCCTTTCCTTTAAGTTGAGTTGTTATAAACCACAATAATCCAAGGTTGGATTGTCTCTAATGGTAATCCACGTGAAGGAATGGAAAAAACAACCACAAAGGGGTGATGCGATGTTAAAAACACCAAAGTCCTAGCAAAGGTGATTTAACTTGAGAGAAAGGAAGATTAGAGAATAACAATTATTTCTCAAAGTGCCAGTTACAAATTTGGCCTTTAAGATTGGTATTTATATGTCATCTGATCACAATTAGCATTGGACCTAAATTTTCTGTGCATAGGAATTCTATTCGAAATAGAAAACCTAAAATCGCAAAAGTTGTTGTTAGGGCTTTCACGCCTATGACTAGTAGTGTCACGACCATGACTCCCATGTTGTCACACCCGTGACAACCTTTTTCATGGCTGTGACACTTCATGCTTAGCCAAATTGTTTCTCTCTCATGTCTTGGATCCAATCCAAGACCCATTCCACATTTCATTCATTTCTTCTATGCATGTGACCCATTAGGTTCCCAACTATGATGGCAACTTAAATCATCACATGATTTCGATTATTTCATGAGAGGCATCTAGCAACACATTATGACTTCCAATTGATCAAAAAGTCATTAGTTTGACAATAAACCCTTTTATAGACAATTACTGTGTAATTCGTCCTTTTACCAAACTACACCTCATTTGGTTCAGAACATGGACTGTGTCAACTTCCACTAGACTGACTATATCATATCTACTTCAAATGATATTAGTTCTTATCTATGAGACTTATTACTATATTAGATATGTCTTTGAAGACCTTCTTCCAGACATGTCCGCCTTAGCCAAAGATTTCTGAATAATGATCTCTACAAGAGGCCATAGATATACTCTCTTTTTATTAGGAGTCATGAATCCTTTATTGACTACTCAACTACCTTCAAATATCTCATGCTATAACCAATCACCACCCTATGAGCAACCTCTGATAGGCAATAAAGAATGGAGTCAAAGTATAAGATTCAGTATCCAAGATAACCTTGAGCATCTCAAGTCTATGGATATTTGCATCATTACTATGATTAGACTATCACTGACATTGAATAGACATCCATGTGATTATTTTATAGTAGGTCATCCAATGTACTTGACTACTCTAGAAAGTATCTATATGTTAACATTAAACATCTCATGTCTACAACTTATTAGATCAGCTGTTTGACCTAGTCAATGAGTATCACATGTGTTGGTCTATCCGGATTAATAATGTCCCATCTTGTTAATCCTATGACTAGGGATAATTTAGGTATAAATACAATTGCACATGATAAGATTCTCATTATCATGATCTCATCATGATTTCCTTCATGTCGTGTTACATACTAAGGACTTCATTAAACAGTCTGAGATTTATATCAATTCATATGCAATGAATAACATATAAATGTCTTTTATTAATAATAAATGAGTATATCAAGTGCCTAAGGTAATTGTCGTTAGGGCACCTCTCAAACAATCTCCCACTTGCACTAAAGTTAATAGCTTTTGTACATAATACCATAAGCAATTACATGACTATCATATTTCTCTTGGGGAAACGGCTTAATGAGAGGATTAGCTATATTCTGATTAGTAGGAACTATCTTTATCTTTACACCATGTCTACCTATGATTTTCCGAATCAAATGGTAACGTCTGATTACATGCTTGGATCTTTGATGAGACTGTGGCTCCTTTGCTTATGCAATGGCTCCATTTTTATCACAATATAAAAGTATTGGATCAACAATACTTGGAATCACTTTAACTCTATGATGAATTTCCTTATCCAAACCACTTCCTTAACTACCTCAGAAGCTACAATGTACTCTGCTTCGATTGTGGAATTTACAATCATCTCCTATTTGGAACTCTTCCAACTGACTGCTCTACCATTTAATATGAAAACATAGCCTAATTTGGATTTGGAGTCATCCTTGTTAGTTTGGAAGCTCGCATCCATGTACCCACTTACTTTAAGCTAACCATCTCTATAAACCAAGAATGCATCATTAGTCCTTCTCAAGTACTTAAGGATATTTTTCATAGCCACCCAATGCCCTTCAATGGGATCTGATTGACATCTTCTTGTGACACTCAAAGCATATGCTATATCAGGTCTAGTTCATAACATATCATACATAATAGATCCAATAGCCAAAGCATATGGAATCCTACTCATGCGTATCTATTCATCTTGTGTCTTTGGACATATGGACTTAAAGATGGTAATCCCATAAGTCATAAGAATAAATCCTTTCTTAGACTATTCCATGCTAAATCTATTTAGCATATTATCTATGTATGTAGACTCAAAAAGAATAAGTAACCTTTTAGATTTATCTCTATAGATCTTAATCCCCAATATATAGGTTGTTTTTCCAAGATCTTGCATGGAGAAATTATTATAAAGCCAAATTTTAATTGATTGAAGATTTGAGACTTTATTTCTTATAAGAAGTATGTCATCTACACATAATACAAGGACTATGACTGCACACCCACTAACCTTATTGTAACACAATGTTCATCCATATTTTATGAGAAGCCAAACGGTTTGATTGTCTCATCAAATTGGATGTTTCAACTTTCGGATGCTTGCATCAATCCATAAATGGATCTTTGTAACTAGCATACCTTTTTGCCATCATATGATGTGAAACCCTCAAGTTATGTCATGTACACATCCTCAGTCAGATTTCCATTAAGGAAAGCCATTTTCAAAGACATTTGCCAAATCTCATAATCATTATGAGCAACAATGACTAGGAGTATCCTAATGGATTTAAGCATAGCAACTAGAGAAAAGGTCTTTCATAGTCAACATCTTATCTTTGACGATATCCTTTACTACCAGCCTAGCTTTATAGGTAGTAACATTACCTTCAATATTGGTCTTTTTCTTGAAAGAACATTTTCATCCAATAGGTTTTATCCCTTTAAGTGGATCAACTAAAGTCCATACTTAGTCTTCATACATGGAATCCATCTCTGACTACATGGTTTTTAGCCATTTGACAGATTCTGAGCTATTCAGAACTTCTTCATAAGTAGTAGGCTCATCATCCTTTATAAGCAATATGTCATTCTATTCACTTATGAGAAATCCATATCTCTAAGGAATAGTGCATATCCTACTTGATCTATTAAGTTCTTATATTTCAAAAGGTGTAGTTGTTACTTCATCTATATCTGTAACATATTCAAATTCTATCAATTGATTTGCATCTATTTGGGCATCTTGAACTTCATCAAGTATACAAAAGGTGTTTGTTTCAAAGGGTGGTAGAATTGATATCCAAATGATTCTTTTGGATATTCTACAAATAAACACTTATCAGACTTAGCTTCTACCTTGTCTGACATTATCTATTTCACATAAGCAGGACAACCTTATACTTTCATATGAGAAGGAATAGGTCTCTTGTTAGTCCATATCTCATATGGAGTAACAACAACTAACTTAAAAGGGACTCTATTTAATATATAAATAGAAGTCTTTAGTGTATGACCCCAAAAGACTTAGGTAATTCTATAATGTTCATCATAGATCTCACCATGTCTAACAAGGTTTTGTTTTACTTTTTAGCCACACCATTGTGTTGTGGCTTGTAAGATGTTGAGATAAAATCTCACTATCTATTAAATAACCTTGAAACTCTTGGCTTAAGTATTCTCCACCTCGATCAAATCTAAGTGTTTTAATACTTTTGCTAAGTTGTTTCTCTACTTCATTTCTGAATTCTTTAAACTTTTAAAAAGCTTTAGATTTGTATCTTATTAGATACAAGTGTACATATCATGAATAATCATCAATGGAGGTAATGAAATAGATAAAACCACTTTTAGCGTGCACTAATATTGGTCCACATACATATGTATGTACAAGGTCTAATAGCCCACTAGCACATTCACCCTTTCTACTAAAAGGTGATTTTGTCATATTTTCTAACAAACAAGATTCACATGTGTTATATGATTCATAATCAAATGACACTAAGTCACCGTTCTTATGTAACTTAGTCATACGCCTCTCATTTATATGGCTAAGGCGATAGTGCCATAAATATGATGGTTTTAAGTTATCGAACTTTTGTCTTTTGTTATTGATATTGAGGATTGAATTAGACATGTCAAGAATGTAAATCACATTACATAATGTGCCAGTTCCATAATGAATATCATTCAACCATATAGAGCAACCATTGCTATTAATAGTTAAATGAAAACCTTTTATATTTAAACAATAAACATAAATAATATTCTTTGTTAAAACTGGAATATAATAACGATCATCTAGTTCTAAAACTAGCTTACTGGGGAGTGTCAATAGATAAGTTCCTATAACTAATGCATCAACTCTTACTATATTGCCAATATATAGGTCTAACTCTCTTTTCTGGAGCTGTCTACTATTCATTAGGCTCTGCATATCAGTACATATGTGTTTGTGACATCCAGTATCCAATACCCATGCATTACTAATAGAAATAGTACTAACCTAAAAAACTTACATACCTAAAGAAAAAGGTGCATCCAATGTCTTATCCTTCTCCTTCTTCAAAGACTCTACACAAGCCTTGCAGTTCCTTTTTTAATGGTGATTTTTTTCCATAATGGAATCAAGTCCCTTTTGAAATAGTCTCTTTGCCCATTTTTTTCACGCCTCCTTGGGCCTTTGTGAACCTTTTCTTCTTTTTCTTGTCCTTTATTTTCTTAGAAGAACCGAAAGTGTCCACCAATATCACAACTTTTTGCTCTTTCTTAACAGAAGGCTTAGCTGTCTTGAGCATATTGATCAATTCGGGGATCTAAGCTAATATATTATATGGCACCCTTATAAGAATCATTTTATGCGTACGTTACGTGGGTTAATATGATTATAGCCGATGCATACCAAAAAAAATTCTTAATTTAATTTAATGATCATAATATTATTAATAGTTAATTAATTCTTTTTATTTTTCAAAAATTTCGGCAGCATAACGGCTATAAATTAACTACCCCACCTACAATGCAAACAATTCACAGCTCATTTTTAGGTACACCAATACCAATATAATATATAATATTCTTCATTCAACCACAATATCGACATTTCATTCTTTATACAAAATAATTCACAAATATTTTTTATCAGAATATATACATAATTTTATTCCTACAACTCGATATCCATACATATATATACATATCATTTTTGATACAAACCTCTTATTAATATATTATTCCGTCTGCTTTTGAAACTTGCACGCTTGCTCCTACCTTCCCTACTACTACTTTCACGCAGTTAAATAATTACGTGATAAGCATTAATATGTCAAGCGGTGATTACTAATCTAAGAATTTCCATTGACTTATATTTTCATGCATTCATTCATACAATATTATATTTATAACACTATTCAATTTTTCTCTTTAATATATATATATTTTTTATCAATACTTTAATATTCTTTACTCTTAATTTACTATCTAATATCTTCATTAATTTAATAATTTTTTCAATTAATCTTTTTTTTTCTGAACTTTCAATTCCTTTCAGTTTAATCCATTTTCACTTTACTTCTTTAAATAACTCTTATTTTCTTTCTATTTTTCAATCTTTCATTTAATTAATTACAATTTCAATTTAATTCATAAATTTCCATTTATTTACAATTATGCTACTACTTTATATTTATTTACACTTTTACCACTAACTATTTTATTTTAATTTTTTTATTTATTACATAACTTTAATATTTTTCTCCACTTATATTTCATTTTTAAATTTTACTATTTTTGTTTCATTTATCACTTTTATCATTATTATTATTATTATACCATTTTTATGATATTTATTACTTTTATCATATTTATCACTTATCTCATTTTTTCTCACATTTTTCACTTATTTTATTTTTATCATATTTTTCACTTGCATAATTTCTTATCATATTTTATTTTTTTCCTTAAATCACTTTTACCATATTATTTATTTTTATTATTTTGATTTACATTTTCCCCTAATTTCAATCCAATCGAAAATTCTCGGTCCAGATACATGGAACATGGACCCAAAAATTCACTACATTGAAGAGTAATCTCGAATGACCACCCGAGCACTGCACTGTACACTGAACACTGAATTACTATCGCTAAAGTAGACCATCATGTCTACATAAACAAGTCGTCATAACCTGCACGGTGGTAATAGTGTCTCTATGACTAGCCAACGATATCTTGGACTACATTTAACCATCAGAAAAATAAGTATGAGCATTATTTTATTCTTTTAATTCAATTTTCATTAAATTCAAAATTTTCATTATTTTTACATTATTAATCACTTAACATTTTATTCACCAATACAATTTCGTCACTACCGTAATTTTCCACACTTTCCATTTTAATATATCAATATTTCATTATGGGTAATCAATTAAGTTATTAAACTCACTAAACACACTTTATTCATTATTTCTTATTTCATGCATAATATAATCAATAATTAGAAAATTATTCAATATATAATTTAAAAATTTCCAATAAATTTCTACATACTCAAAATCATATTTCCTTGCATTTTGTGACTTAATTTTCATTTAATTAGCAAGGAAAATATTAATTCCTCCTTCTTCATATTTCAGCCTATATTTAATTTTCATCATTAAAATTTTTCTTTCACCTTCTAAATATTCATTTCATTAATTTATACATTCATTATTCCATATGTATCATAACATTACACTAAAACGTATTTATGCATTAAAATGCATTTTCACATAATAGGGTCATATTTTCCAATTTCCACTAATTAATTTCTAATTTACTTTTTATAATCTCTTAATCATGTTTTAAGCATCAATTATCGATTACATGCAAAACACACAAAATTTCTAATTTCCATAACCCTAATTCATACTCAATCAATAAAAATAGATAGATTTTGAAATCACTTACCTTATTTCCTTGCCTTGGCCTTCCCAGATTTCCTTTTCCTTAGCCTTTTCCTTAGAAGTAACTTCACTTTCCTTTAAACCTACCAAGGTTTAAATTCATTCACCATTAATCTACCAATATTTTGCTTTTCTAACTCAATCTAACTTCATAATTATTGTTTACATACTTTAAATTACCTATTTTAACTATTAAACTAATTTAAAACTATAAATTTCACTTACCTAAAATTTGTATCCTAACTTGTTTCCGTTGATTTCCTTTCACTCTAGCCCTCCAAATAAATATTAAATGATTTTATTAGCTACTAGAGAGGCTGAAATTATTTTAGGGTGGTTGATTTTGAAGTAAAAATTAATGAAATTGGAAGAAATTTGGAAAAGAAAATGGAGAGGTGTGGTTCGGCCAAGAGGGAGGAGAGGAAGAAGATGATGGAGCAGAATTCTCTCTAGAGAATTTTGGTAATTGAGCCTTTATATAGTGGCTTAAGATGGGTGGGTTTGGGCCAAACAAAGCCCAACCCATTTAGGCCTAATTAAGCACTATAAATTATTTCTCTCACTTTCCAAACTCAATTTCACACAAATTTAATTCCATAATCCATAAAATATTTTTATATGTCTATAAAAAAATTTTCAACTCAATCAGAGTCTATTTCTGTCTGGATCACTCAAACCGTATTGATAATTCAACTTTCTGTGTTACCGTAAAATTTCTTTTTCACTATCAAATAATCCTAAATATTATTTAGAGTCTATCCATGTCTTAAAATAAAATTTTGGATGTCATTTTCTATTTTTCAAAGTTCGGTCAAAGTACGGTCAACCAATTATTTAATTCAACAAGGTCTCGTTTTGTCTCTTAGTTTTGACTTTTGAGAACTTATTTGACCTCATTTTCACTCTAAATTTTACTCCTGGACTAGTCATAACCTATATTTCTGATGATCAAATAAAATATTTTATACCCACATGTGTATTTTTGACCTTCGGGTATACTGATCAATTTCGAAAAATACAGTTTACGACTAACCCAGTATTTGGGCCATTACAATTCTCCCCTACCAATAAAAATTTCGTCCTCAAAATTTTACTTGTATTGAACAGTTGTGGATATTGTTGCCTCATTGCAGCTTATGGCTCCCACTTGGCTTCTTCCATATTGTGGTGACTTCGTAACACCTTCACTAGTGGGATTTGCTCGTTCCTGAGCTGTCTAACCTCTCTAGCTAAGATCTTTAATGGTTTAGGGTTTGACATATACCTACGTAATATTGACACATGGAACACATCATAAATCGTTTCCCACTCTTGAGACAACTTCAATTGATAGGCTACAGGTCTCACTCACTGTATAATCTCATAAGGGCCTAAAAATTTCGGACTTAGTTTGCTTTTCTTGCTAAATCTCATAACTTTTTTATACAGTGATACCTTCAGGAATACTTGATCTCAAACTTGGAACTCTATATCTTTTCTTCTTAAATATGCATATGATTTATGTTGGTCCATGGCTTCTTTTAATCTATCCTTGATCACCCATATTTTATCTTCAATTTCTCAAACCAATTTATCCCCATTAGCTTCTTTTCACTCAATTATGTCCAACATAAAGGAGTCCTACACTTCCTTCCATAAAGTGTTTCATATGGTGCCATTTTGATGTTGGACTGATAGTTGTTATTGTAAGCAAACTCGGCTAATGGCAAATACCTTTTGCAACTGTTTTCGAACTCGAGGACATAACTTCGCAACATATCCTCGAGTATCTGATCACACACTCTTACTGTCTATCAGTTTGGGGATGCAAAGCTATACTAAAATGAAGTTTCATCCCCAATGCTTCTTGCAACTTCTTCCAGAACTGGAAAACAAATCTTGCATCCCTGTCTGAAATAATAAATGATGGTACTCCATGGAGTCTCACTATCTCATTAATGTAGATTTCTACCAACTTGGTCAATGGATAGTCCCTCCGTACTGGTATGAAATGTGCTAATTTCGCAAATCTATAAATGACTACCCAAATAGCATCATGCTTCTTTCCAGTCAAAGGCAATCTCGTCACAAAATCCATAGTCATTCGATTCCATTTCCACTCTGGTATTGCAATAGGCTGAAGTAAACCTGATAGAACTTGGTGTTCAGCTTTCACCTACTGGCATATCAAACATTTGCTCATGAATTTTGTCACATCACACTTCATTCCTGGCAACTAATAGTATATTTTCAAGTCCTGATACATCTTGTTATCACTAGGATGCATCGCGTAACTGCTATGATGAGCTTATGTGAGAATTTTGTTTCTCAATTCATATTGATTAGGCATACATAACCTCTGGTTGAAACAAAGGTTGTCATCTTCACCCAAATAATAATCACCTTCATTGCCCTCTTTTACTCTGTTCACTATGGAAATCAAGTGATCATCTAGATTTTGTTCCACTTTCACTTGCTAAAGAAAGTCTGGTTTTACTTGCATTTCCACTATTATCATTCCATCTTGTGTCATATCCAATCTAACATTCATCACCCGAAGGGCTACCACAAATTTTATACTAAGTGCATCAACTACTACATTCGCCTTTCCTGGATGATAGTCGATTAGGCAGTCATAGTCTTTTATCAATTCAAACCAATGTCTCTATCTCAAATTAAGTTCCTTCTATGTGAACAAATATTTCAAACTTTTGTGATATGTGTAAATGTAACATTTCTCACCATAAAGATAATGTCTCCAAATCCTCAAGGCGAGTACAATTATTGCAAGCTCTAGATCGTGAGTAGGATAGTTCTTGTCATGAGTCTTGAGTTTTCGGGAAGTATATACAATCACTTTACCTTTCTGCATCAATACACAGCCTAACCCATTTTTAGATGCATCACTGTAAATCACAAAATCCTTGTTAGATTCTAGGTGAGTTAATACTTGGGCTTCAGACAACATGTTTTTAAGCTTCTCAAAGCTTCCTTGACATTTATCCATCCACTCAAACTTAATATGCTTCTGTAACAATCGAGTGAGTGGCGCTACTATGGTGGAAAAACCTTTTACAAATCTCCTATAATACCTTGCCAAACCTAAGAAACTTCCAACTTCTGTAACAGAATGATACTTCATTCAGCTAGAAGTCACACTTATTGAACTTGCATATAGTTGTTTCTCTTTCAATATCTGCAAGATAATTCATAGGTGTTTGTCATGCTCTTCTAGCGTCTTCAAATACACTAGAATGTCATCGATAAATACCATCATAAACTGGTCTAGATAAGGATGGAAGATCCTATCCATTAGATCTATGAAAGCTATTGGGACATTTGTAAGTCCAAATGGTATGACTAAAAATTCATAGTGGCCATATCTTAAGTGAAAAGCAGTATTGGGCACATATACTTCTTTTACTTTCAACTGATGATAGCCCGATCTAAGGTCAATCTTTGAAAAAACACTTGCTCCCTTCAATTGATCAAATAAGTCTTCAATAAGTGGAAAGGGATACTTGTTCTTGATTGTCACCTTATTCAGCTATCTATAGTCAATGCATAATCTGAGAGTTACATCCTTCTTCTGTATAAAAAGTACTAGTGCTCCCCATAGGGAAATAATGGGTCTGATAAAGCCTTCATCAAGCAATTCTTGCAGCTAAATCTTCAATTCCTTGAGTTCTATAGGCGCCATCTTGCAGGGTGCAACTGAAATAGGTGTCGTGTTTGGAATTACATCAATAGTGAATCTGACTTCCCTGTCAGGTGGCAAACCTAGTAGTTCCTCAACAAAGACATCTAGAAAATCTCTCACTGTAGACACATTTGAAATCTTATGACCTTCCTTTTTGGCTTCCATTGCATAACACAAATAAGCAATGCATCCCTTTCTTATAAGTCTATTAGCAGCGGTAACTGAAAATTACATCTAACAGAAAGTCTGTTCTTTCACCCATAATAGTAATTTCTCGATCATCGAAGAGTTTAAGTGTCAGTTTCTTCCGTTTACAATCTACTATCGCTTGATGGGCGGATAACCAATCCATTCCTAATATCGCATCAAACTTGCGGAATGGGAGTTCAATTAGGTTAGCTAGGAATTCATAACCTTGCACACTAATGGGACAATTCCTATACACCATGTTCACCACAACATTATTTCCTAAAGGATTGCTCACTATGATGTCTTGGTCTAATTGTGAATCTTTTAACCCTTTCCACCATGCAACATCAGTATTTATGTAGGAATGTGTGGAACCAAGATCAAAAAGTGCATAAACAAAATCAGTCATAAGTATGAATTTACCAAATGTCACATCATGAGCATCCTCCTCTTCTCTGGCTCTCATTACATAAGTATGGCCTGTAGCTCATCCCTGACCCTAGGGTTGTTGTGCAAAAGGTCTAGATGCTGATGGGTTAAGGGATGTTCCCCTACCTTGGCCTTTGGATGGTAAAGATCTTATACCAGATGCTGGTGACATAGCCATAGAAGCTTGAGCCATTGGACAATCCCTGACCTCATGATCTTTTGAACCACACTTGAAATAGGCACTAGCCAAATATTTGCACTCTCCTAAATGAGATCTACCATAATGGCTACAAGTCTGAATTGTACCTGCCCCTCTGCTTCTAGGTGTACTGCCCGCATAAGTAACAAAGACATTGCCACATAATGTATTTCCTTGTCCACATCCTGGTGCAACTGATGTACGGATCTGTGATGGAGCTGGTCCCTTAGACAATTACTTTGAGCACCTGAACCACTGAACTGTCTCGGATTCTTTTTCTACTAAAATCGAGTTTGTCTATTAGCCTTATCTGACTAAATACTTTCCACTTTAATAATCACTTCTACTAAGGCAAAAAATTTAGATGTTGTTGTGCACCCACTATCTGTCTGATCTTGTTATGGAGACCTCTCTTAAATCTCTAACATAATTTCTCATCTGTCAACTGATAGTCGTCAAGGTTGGCACTGAGGCGCTCAAACTCACACTTATATTCTGCTACTATCTTATTTCCCTACTTAAGTCTCCAAAAAGCATCTTGCATCTCTGACCCTATGTATTTCTTTTCAAACTGTGGGCCAAGAAAAAATCCCAATTTAACTGTTCACCTAGGGTATGTATGCATACTAAATCCCACCAAATGAATGCATGACCTTGAAGTAATGCTATAGTACCTTCAAATTTCTCTTCAGATGGGCTGTGAGTGATTTCAAATAATCTATTTATCTTAAACAACCATTTTTTTACTTGCACAGGTGTCAATGGATCAAGTCCATAGAAATCTTCAGCACCCAATTTCTTCAACTACTCCAAGATAGGCTTCTTTTTAGGTGGAACATGAGGTTGTACCTGTGCCGCTGGCTATGGCTATAGAGCTTATTCAGCTTGCATTTTATGTCGAATGTAATTAGCCATGAGATTAAAAAATCCAGTTGTGGCGATGGAGGTGGTGCAACTGATGGAGTGACATTTTGTTGTAAGGCTTCAGCTTGCCCAGCACTAACTGACGCTTCACCCTCACCGTCTCCAACACCTTGACCTTGTTGGGATATTATCATTCACTATAAAACAAGGAAAGGAGCAAGCATACATTAAACTTTTTACACATATAATCCATTCACTTAATTCCCACTTCGATCTTAAAACTGCCTAAATCACGCTCTGATACCACTAAAACTGTGACACCCTTATAAGAATCATTATATGCATATGTTACGTGGGTTAATACGATTATAACCGATATTTGCCAAAAAAAATTCTTAATTTAATTTAATGACCATAATATTATTAACAATTAATTAATCTTTTTATTTTCCAAAAATTTTGGCAGCATAACTGCAATTAATTAACTACCCCACCTGTAATGAAAACAATTCACAACCTATTTTTAGGCACACCAATACCAATATAATTTATATTATTCTTCATTCAACCAAAATATCAACATTCCATCTTTACACATGAAATAATTTACAAATATTTTTTAACAAAATATATACATAATTTTATTCATACAACTTCATATTCATCTATATATATACATGTCATTTTTTATACTAACCTACTATTATATATCTTCTGTCTACTTCCGAAACTTGCACGTTTGCTCCTACCCTCCCCGCTACTACCTGCATGCAATCAAATAACTACGTATTGAGCATTAATATGCTCAATGGTGATTACTAATCAAAGAAATTTTATTGACTTATATTTTCATGCATTCATTCATACAATATTATATTTACTATACTATTCAATTTTTCTCTTTAATATATTTATTTTTTATCAATACTTTAATATTTTTTATTCTTAATTCACTATTTAATATATTCATTAATTTAACAATTGTTTTCAATTAATCTCTTTTTTTTTCTTGAACTTTCAATTACTTTCAATTTAATCCATTTTCACTTTACTTCTTTAATTAACTCTTCTTTTCTTTCTTCTTTTCTTTCTTCTTTTCAATCGTTCATTTAATTAGCTACAATTTCACTTTAATTCCTAAATTTTTATTTATTTACAATTATGCCACTATTATACATTTATTTACACTTTTGCCACTAACTATTTTATTTTATTTTATTTTTTATTTATTACAAAATTTTAACATTTTTCTCCACTTATATTTCATTTTTAAATTTTACTATTTTTGTCACATTTATCATTATTATTATTATACCATTTTTATCATCTTTATTACTTTAATCGTATTTATCACTTATCTCATTTTTCTTATATTTTTCACTTATCTCATTTTTATTATATTTTTCAATTGCATCTTTTCTTATCATTTTTTTCTTAAATCATTTTTATCATAATATTTAATTTTACTAATTTTATTCACATTTGCCTATAGTTTCAATCTAATAGAAAATCTTTGTACTAGATACATGGGATGTAGACCCAAAAGTCCACTACACTGAAGAGTAATCTCAAATGACCACCCGAGCACTGCATTGTATACTAATCATTGAATCACTATTGCTGAAGTGGACCCTCATTGGCCTACATAAGCGAGTCGTCATGACCCGCACCGCGGAAATGGTGTCCCTATGAATAGCCAATTATATCCTAGACTATATTTAACCATCAGAAAAATAGTTAAGGGCATTATTTTATTTCTTTAATTCAATTTCTATTAAATTCATAAATTCTATTATTTTTACATTATTAATCACTTAACATTTTATTCACCCATACAATTTTGTCACTGCCATAATTTTTCACACTTTTCATTCTCATATATCAATATTTCATTATGAGTGATCAATTAAGTTATTAAGCTCACTAAACACACTTTATTCATTATTTTTTATTTCATAAATAATATAATCAATAATTAGAAAAATATTTAGTATATAATTTAAAATTTTCCAATAAATATCTACACACTCAAAATCATATTTTCTTTCATTTTATGACTTAATTTTCATTTAATTAGCAAGAAAAATATTAATTCCTCCTTCTTCATATTTCGGCCTATATTTAATTTTCATCATTAAAATTTTTCTTTCACCTTCTAAATATTCATTTCACTAATTTATACATTCATCATTCCATATGTATCATATTATTACACTAAAATGTATTTATGCTTTAATATGCATTTTCACATAATAGAGTCATATTTTCCAATTTCCACTAATTAATTTTTTAAATGAAATTAAACATTCTAATTTACTTTTTATAATCCCTTAATCATATTTTAAGCATCAATTATCAATTACATGCAAAACACACAAAATTCCTAATTTTCATAACCCTAATTCATACCTAATCAATAGAAATAGATAGATTTTGAAATCACTAATCTTATTTTCTTTCTTTAACCTTCCTAGGGTTCATTTTCCTTAACTTTTTCCTTGGAAACACCTTCACTTTCCTTTAAACCTACCATGCCCGAAATTCATTCAACATTAATCCACCAATATTTTGCTTTTCTAACTCAATATAACTTCATAATTATCCTCTACATACCTTAAACTACCTATTTGAACCATTAAACTAATTTAAAACTATAAATTAAACTTACCTAAAATTTGTATCCTAACTTGTTTCCTTTGATTTCCTTCTACTCTAGCCCTCCAAATGAATATTAAATGCTTCTATTAGCTACTAGAGAGACTGAAATTATTTTAAGGTGATTGATTTTGGAGTAAAAATTAAAGAAATTAGAAGAAATTTGGAAAAGAAAATGGAAAGGTGTGGTTTAGCTAAGAGGGAGGAAAGGAAGAAGATGATGGAGTAGAATTCTATCTAGAGAATTCTGGTAATGAAGCCTTTATATAATGGCTTAAGTTGGGTGGGCTTGTGCCAAACAGGCCCAATTAAGCACTATAAATTATTTCTCTTACTTTCCAAGCTCAATTTCATCCAATTTTGATTCCATAATGCATAAAATATTTTTATATGTCTACACAAAAATTTTCAACTCAATTGGAGTCTATTTTCTATTTGGATCACTGAAACCGAACTGATAATTCAATTTTCAGTGTTTCCACAAAATTCTTTTTAAACTGTCAAATAATTTTAAATATTATTTAGAGTCTATCCATATCTTAAATTAAATTTTTAGATGTTATTTGTTATTTTTCATAGCTCGGTCAAAGTATAGTCAACCAATTATTTAATTAAATCGGGTCCTATTTTTTATCTTAGTTTTGACTTTTGAGGACTTACTTGACCTCAATTTTCACTCCAAATTTTACCCTCAGACTAGTTATAACCTATATTTTCTAATGATCAAATAAAATATTTTTCACTCACTGGTGTATTTTTGACCCATGCTGATCAATTTTGAAAGCTACAGTTTAAGACTAACCCAGTATTTGGGTCATTACATCTTATTCATTTGATAGTTTAGCATGAAGTGTGCATAACTATCAAGAAAATTTTAGAGAATTAAGTCTATACTTAACTCATGATCCATAATAAAAACCCAAAGAAACCAATCACTCAATATACCCATTTAACTTCAATGCATATTGCACTGGAGAAGTCCCCTCTACTATCTTAGAGTGAAAGAACAACTTAGATATATCATATCACTCAGTTCAGGCTTACTCATCAAAAAGCTCCCTTAAATGATACACAATGATATTAGCATCCATGTTTTCATGTTGCTTTTGAAGCTTGGGAGACATAGAGGCGACAATAATGCAACCCGCTAACTCATTATCATCCACATGCTTTTTATATGTCAATTGTTCATCAACAAATGCATCATCAACAGAAGGGGAGGGAAGCAACTCTTCTAAGACATAGGATATCCTTTCAGTTTTAAGAAATATTCTCGAATTTCTTAGCCAATCAAGGAAGTTCAGGCTAGTCAATTTATTAGAATCGAGAATTGAGCGTAGGTTTATATTTGATGACATGATTCTAGTAACCTAGATGTAAAGAAATATTATGTTAGAAAATGTACTAAATGCATAAATATTTTGTCATTAATAAATGCACATTATAGCTTTAACTATTTTATTATGAACCCATAGCCCTCACTATGAATCCAAAAGAATCCATTAAAAGCTATCCTAGTGGGTTAGTATCCAACATAACTAAGAATGACCTTGGGTTTGCCCAACAAGCCATCTTAGGCTAATTGGTAAGTATCTCATACCAATTGCATCTTTTATGCAACTACTAAATTATTGGGCTATCAACTTTTGATATGCGCACATCTCATGTACACTTATCCAATTTTGCCTCTAATTCACATTGACCTTGGGTTTGCCCAACAAGCCAATGTAACTAGTTAAAGTTGGGTCATTAATCATGAAATCATTTTTCAATGGTTTGAACATATGCTTTTAGAGCGGGCTTGGATTTGTCCAACAACCCAAACTTTAAAAGAAATCTGGTTTTTTCCATATTAAAGGATGGCATTGGCCTTAATATTATTAATGAGGGATTTATTTAATTTAGGCCTCATCATGTCAATTTGGCATGCATAATATATTCATTCATCACATATAGATATATAAGATAATTACACTAATTATATGGTCATAATTATGGATATAATCTAACATAATCCTTCGAGCCATAAAAGGATTGACTAGGTCTCACCTAGATAGATGCATGAAATTACAATATGAAAATAGAAAACAATTTCCTATTCTAATGCTTATTTGCTTTTGGCACCATCTCCTTTGCACTTCAATTCTTTTATAATCCTATATAATCTAATTACATAATTTCTTCATAAGAAAACCTCAAGTTACATTTGAGGGGAGTAAGATAAGAAGAGAAATACAATCGAGAAAATAGAGAAGGCAGAGACTCGCATGCCTTATTTACCAAAAACAAAATTTCATGCATGATCAATCTCATTGGTCAAATCCATAATCATACTATCATGTCATTCCATGTACCCCTAGCATGCATTCTTTAATGTACAATTAAAGGTAATTTATTACAGTAATAATTTGGGCTCCCTTTATTTCAACTCTTGAAACTTTATTTTGATTATTTGACCTTTAATGAAATTCATCATAAATCATTATTTAATTTCATTAAATAATCATATGAACAATTAGAAACACTTTCTAAAAGAAAAATCATGCAAATTAGGCATACATTTCATCATATCAAAAAGTTTATTAAAATTGTCTACTTTGCCAGTTAGGTTATTACTAATTTAAGCCTACTTTGACCAATAATATGTGTTTGGTAAAGCAATTTATTTGGAAAAAAATATAGATTATAATCTTCAAAATAAAACGCTAGTAGAACTAGCTTTCTTTATAAGCTAATAAATTATGATTTTTTTTTTACCTTTTTTTTATCATTTTATAATATTAATATAATTTTTATATTATTTAATATACATATATATTACATAATTCTTTTTTATTACGTATTTAAATAGATTTTATATATTTTTTTGAATAATATAAACATGTACTTTGTGTTATTTTATGTTTTTTGGCTACCTTTTCAGCTAGTTTTACCAAAAAAAATTTAATTAAATTAGCTAGATTATTAGCTACTAGATTTTCAACTATTAGTTTATCAGCTACAATTAGATTATCAGTTTGAAACTAGATTATCAGTTAGTTTTACCAAATAAAGTCTTAATGCATACAATAATTAAATATGAATTTAATATTTAAATCACATATAATATTAAAACTAAATATGACCAGTAGTGAATTCATAATTAAATTACCTTAATTAGTTATTAATTTAACATCAAATAGGATTAAACAATTCTACTTACAATTGCATTCTAGATTCCTCGTCAAAGTAGGACTTTGAAAACCCTTTTTAAATTCAAATCAAATTCCATTTAAAAATTCCCAAAACTTCCAGAATTTATTATTATAGTTAGAAATTATTTTCCTTCTTTTATTGATTCATTACTATTCTTGTTTTTGGTTAGTTATGTTATTAAAGAATTTTTAGGAAGTTATCTTATTCACATCATCTGTCTGTTGTAAATGTTTTGCAGTATTTATATATCCCACATGTTTTATATGGAAAATTATGGAATTGAATTTGTTATTATATTGGTTCAACTTTAGAGTTAGCATAAAAAGCATTTAGGGAAAACTCATAATAGCTTGATGACATACATATTACAATACATTATTACTATGAGATTTTGAATACCTTAAATTATAATTTCTTAATTAATTCGCATTTGAGACTGTATTTGGGTATTGAAAAAATATGTTTAGAATTTTTTTATTTAATTGACCATTTTTTATAAATTATTTTTCTCAAATTTACTTTTAAAAAAAATATTCATTTATTGTTTATTTCTAAAAACAGCTTTCAAAACCCAATAAAATAAAATAAAAATTCTTTCAAAAAACACTTTTTTCAAATATAATGTCAAATATGATCTTTAACCTTTTATAATTTTTAGGCCTAATACATTTACGCTCCATCAACTTGTTATCAAAAATTTTTAGGCCTAACAATATAAAATGTTTACTAATCTTAATCTAGTCATTTTGCATACTTTAATTTAGTCACCTTATTTCATTTATTTCTAATACTTTTTTTTATCCTCATTTAGGTTATAAATACACATGTGCAATTCGATACAATTGCAATGTACTAGGACATATAACTAGTGCGTGTCATAAACTTGTTTCTTAGAAAACACATATGAAATGCACGTGTTCAATTGAATTATATGCAAGATGCATATGTTTAAATGAAATGCATGTGGATATGCATGTGGGGAAGGTTAAAGGGAAGGTTAAGGATGTTACAAATAGTTAGCTGCCTAGCTATACCCTTATCATCACAATAACTTTTGAATAAATCAGATAGATATTCACGTCATCGATTGGTCTGCAAAGATTTGATATTCAAATTTAATTGATTCTCAACCAATTTACTATAACATATGAAGCAATCTAATATTTTATATTTATGGGAGATTAAATAAATATGATCGTATCTGGTAAAATTATCTATGAAAGTGATGAAATAGTGAACACCATGTCTTGCTCTCACATTCATTGGGCCATAAATGTCAGAATGTATAAGCTATAAATGAAATGTGCCTCTTTTGGCTTTGCCAAATGGTAATCTTGTTGCTTTTCCAGGTAGGCAATACTCACAAATAGACAAATATATTTTCTCAACAAATCCTAAAAGACCAACTTTTGTTAACCTTTTTAATCGATCTTGGCCAATGTGTTCTAATTTAGCATGTCATTTAATAAATTATTACTAAATTTGCCAACAACAAATATATACTTATCAACATCCATAAAAATAGTGTCTAGCACTACAAAACCATCTAGCATATATCCAGAACCATAAAAAACTTTGTCCAAAAGTATTTTAACACAACCAACTTCAAATATAATTTTGAAACCAAGTCCAAGCAGAACAATAATATAAACTAAATTTCGTCGAACATCGGGAGCATAAAGCACATCATGGAGATAAAATGTGTGACCTTCCTGCAACATTAGCTTGCAGGTACCGATCCCAAGTACGTCAGCCAAAACATTATTCCCTATATAGATTTTTCTACTTCCCTTTGGAATCCGACGAAATTCCACAAAGGCAGATTGGTCCTTTGCTATGTGGTCTGTTGCTGCTGAGCCTATAGTCCAATAAGGAATAGTTTGAGCTAACGTCAAACAACTACTAACACATAAATATGAGGGACTAATTTGGTCATACAATACCTTTGGCTTACTGCAATCACGAGTAAAGTGACCAGGCTACCCACAATTGAAGCAATTCATGATCTTGCCTTTCTTTCTGCAGCGTTTCCCACGTTTACGTTTATTTTTGCTAAATTTTTCCTTGTTTCCTCCCTTGCTTTGTCATTTGCCCTTACCCTTCCATTTCTTTTGCCCAGAGCCTGAAGCCCCTTTTCCTCTAGACTCAGTCATATAAGCCTCTCCTTCAAGCTTATCATCGAGAATGCGATCTTCCTCTAGCTCAACATGTCGGGCAACATCATCAAAAGTTTTGATGTTGTCATTAGAGGTAAGGTTGACACACATATGTTTCCAAGCTTTTGGAAGAGAGCGTATTACAGCTTGGACCTGTTATTCATCAGTAATCTCATGGCCAACACCTTTTAGCTCACTTATCATGTTAGACATGATAGTAAGGTGTTGCCTCATTGTATGATTAAAATTCTTCTTATAGGCATCAAATTTCAGAGTTAACTGACCCAACCTTATTGTTGAGGTTCCACCAAACTGAACTTTAACAGTGTCCCAAACTGCTTGGGCTGAGCGGTGCTTTTCAAATAGTAACATTTACTCATTTCTCATGCTACTCAGCATTAATATGCGAGTAACTCTATCTTTGTACTTATAGGCTTGATATGCCTCTATATCCTGCCTATGTTAAGCAATGCTTCCAAGCTCAGGCTTAGCCATTGGTTGTGTTATAGTTTCTAACATATATTGCTCTTCTAGGAGATACTGAATTTTGTGAAGTCAAATGTCATAGTTTTTATCATTCAGTTTATCTCCTTGGTTCAAGTTAGCAATAATGATTTTTGTTGCAACTATTTCGATTGTTTAGAAACAATTATCGTAATTAGGATTAGCACAATTCACTATTACTATAATCATTTCATGTCACAATGCTTTAAATTAATCAATAATAAACTAATATAAGCAGTAGAAACAAAAATATTGTATACACAGCCCAATCAATTCCTACTGACATAGTTCAGCAATCATTGTTTAATTTAAACATGCGCCAATTAATTTTATATAGATGAGATTTATTAATCTACCAATCTAATATTCCCACAATACATTCATCATTTCATGCAATATAACAACAAAAGATATATATATATATATATGCTTAAAATAAGATAATCATTCATTACATGTCTTTAAAAAAAAGAAATAACATATTGCCACATAAAAATTAAACATTTTCTAATGTTGAGTTCAATTCATTCATCATCCGGTTGAACCGGTAGTTCCCTCTCAGCAAATTCTTTATTTGCCAATATACTAGACATCTTTTTCATCCATGGGAAACTATTCATTGATTTGCTAGATCACCTAATATAATTTTGTATCCGGCGCTCTAGTTCCCGATTCAAATCTTTTTTAAGATTTTTATAAATTAAGTCACTTAATCTTTCTTTAAACATCTTCCTTTCTTCTTCCCATGAATCAGATAAGGAATCAAGAATTATAAACATTTGTTGTTCTACATCTAAGTCATAGTCTTCACTAAACATCATATAGAAAGTCCACATTTTATAAAAACATCTCATCAATATGCTTTTCAAGAGAATGGTACAGATCTTTCTTATATGCACATAATCGCTCTAAAGCGCAAAGCATCAGATTCCTCACTACATGTTTGAATAAATTGAACCAACATTAGATACTATTAAATAGGACATATTTTATGTGACACCAAAAAAATATACATTTATACATACATTTTTAATAATTATGTTCCAATTTGCATATTTTCCTTCAAATTCATCATCAAACAGTCATAAAATTTTTTTGAAAATATATCCATTAAATTGGAAATTAAATTTTGAGAATTTTGAAAAAAATTGGACTAAAAATACCCTTGCACGTGCCCCAATGCGCCAAACAGATGTCTCCTACGTGCTACATGCGCCTTCACCCGTACAATCACACCGCCACATCATCGACACATCAGCATTTCCGTGGACCAACTAGGGAAATCCATGTGGCCGAATGTGCCACATGTCATGGACACGTGGCTTGACATGTGGAGTAACCGTCAGCCAACTGTTGCCTAGTGCGTGGCGTGCTGCCTTTCGGAAGTTATTTGTGATCATTTTTTTTCAAATTTTACACATTTTTTATGGTTCTAAACCTAATGTTGTTTACGCCGTGGTTGGACAAGACATCCTTTGTTCGACAATGAGATTCATTTTTAATGACAGTTTCCAAAAAATTTTTAAAAAAATTGATTTCGATTAAAAACTTTGAAAAATCATAAAAAATCATCTACTCATCAGAAAATTATGCAAAAATACTCGTTTGAAAACTTGTGATGAGAGTTTTCCAACCATACCAAATTCAAACTATGAAACAGAAGAATTAATTTCAGAAAAATTGAAGAAATTTTGGATTTTCATTGTTAATTACTTAAAAATAATCTCAATCACGATTTTAAGCACAAAAACACACAATTCGGGTTTTGATACCAATATAAGAATTTTCGGGTAGTGAAAACTTACTTGTTGAGCTCGTGTGTTTTCAATGCTTCGGACGGAGTCAAATTACTAGAACTATATCTCGATTCCACAGTATGAACGCCTTGATTCACTTGAGATTGAATGAAGATGAAGAAATTCATTTTCCAAGAATTTTCGAATTTCAAAGGAAGTTTTCTTATGAAAATTACGTTTTGTAACTTATGAGAGAGCGGTTACTTTATAAGAAAAATTGTTTCTTATATATATTAAAACAAATAGGCTTGGGTCGGGTTAATCCTACATGAGTGGCCCAATAACCTCAAAACCCAACAAATGCGATTGTCAATACTATACATGCTCAAAAGCATCCCAAGATTAATAAGTGTTTGTTACCAATGGAAAGTTCGAGTAATTCTTAGTAGACTTACAAACGACTTATCATCAGAACGTTAAAGTTGTGGGAGCATTCTTAATAAAGTCTACCTATAAAAATATGAAGTAGTGCCACTTTTAGGAGCTAAAGGCTTGGCTTTGAAACATTCATGCACGAATAAAAATACATAGCCATTTAAATGTCAAAGTAGTATAAGCTTAATATTAGAAGCAATACGTGTGATTGTTTATGCTATTTACCAAAAACTAAGTATAGTTCGAAGACCTAGTCTTGATATTGAGATTTGTTATAGCAAACTTCACTTTATGAATTAGGGTTCAAATCGCAAGATACCATGATGTATGCATATTATTTGTGATGTATTTATTGTTTATCTGTTATATTTCACAATTTATGCAAGTTTAATGGTGGAATAAACAAAAAAAAATCCACAAAGTAAAATATGAAAATTTCCATGATCATGGAACTATACATTTGCAGTTTTTAAAGAAAAGACACAACCCTTCATGCAAATTTGTGTAAAAAAAAAAAAGCAAAAGACAACTATTTTCTACATGTAAATCTTTAGTAGATTCAATTTTACTGTAGAAAATTAATCTATTTAACGTAATCTTACAATATCGTAAAAAGCTATAAGAGGTGATTTATTGAGTGTAAAACCATAAACCATAAATTAGACTTGACAAATGACAATTGTGTTGGAGTCGGATAGGTTTGATTCAATCTTTTTAGTTAAGTTATTTTGGATTCGGGTCATTTTCGATTTCAAATAGATTTCAAGCAAGTCACGAGTCACAATGTTTCAAGATTGACTGTTATGCTAACAACAATAAATACTACTTTTTCGCTGCAAGTTGCAAATAATTGGGTGTGAGAATATTGTCACTAGCGGCCATAGAGGAGAAGAGTAATGACGATGACTATAAAAGAGAGTGAAGGTAGGCAGAGAACAAAGAGAGCGAGAAGCAACATATGGAAGAAACAAAATGAATTGAAACAGAGATAAAATTCATCTCATAGGTTAATTTCTATATAGTCAAAACTTTGTAATTTTGAAAAACTATTAAAATATAATTTTTTTAAAGTAATATAAGTTATAAGTATGTTATATTATTATTGTTAATATACAATTTTTTTAAAATATAAAATTTATAAATTATAAATATAAAATATAAGCATATAACATTAAGCTATATTAGTATAACTATAAGGTATATTATGAAATATAAAGTTTTAAAGTAATACAACTATAATATATAAATTAAATACAATATATTTGTAATTTAATATACATTAAAAAATTAAATATATAAGTACATATAGTTTTGTAAATGTTAACATATTTAGATTATATATATATCACAATTATAGTCTTAGTCAATACTTACATTTACTTAGTGCTACAAAAAAAAAATACATATGTGTCATATATTGATATTAATAAAAAAAAAAAATCTTTCTTTAATTTTGCTTTAAGCTTTATGTTTGAACAAATAGCTAATCCTTTATTATTTATATAATTAATTAAGTGTCCATAAGTTAATATACCATATGATATTAGATTATTATAATATGCTTTTAATTTAATCCTAACTCTCTCTGCAAATAATTTAGGTAATTTTGCTATAAATCTTTCTTTTCAATAAGCGTGATTACAATATGTTCTAGTAAATATTTTAGTTAAAAATATATTTTCGTACTATCAAAATCCTGTAATTTTAGACAAATTAAATTTAATAATATCTCTGAATTCCTAACCTAATACTGACTAGGATCTCCTATAATATAAATTATAAGAATATTATATTATTATTGTTAATATACAATTTTTTAAAAATATAAAACTTATAAATTATAAATATAAAATATAAGCATAAAGCATTAAGCTATGTTAGTATAACTATAAGATATATTATGAAATATAAAGTTTTAAAGTAATACAACTATAATATATAAATTAAATACAATATATTTGTAATTTAATATACATTAAAAAATTAAATATATAAGTACATATAGTTTTGTAAATGTTAACATATTTAGATTATATATATATCACAATTATAGTCTTAGTCAATACTTACATTTACTTAGTGCTACAAAAAAAAAAAAATACATATGTGTCATATATTGATATTAATAAAAAAAAAATCTTTCTTTAATTTTGCTTTAAGCTTTATGTTTGAACAAATAGCTAATCCTTTATTATTTATATAATTAATTAAGTGTCCATAAGTTAATATATCATATGATATTAGATTATTATAATCTGCTTTTAATTTAATCCTAACTCTCTTTGCAAATAATTTAGGTAATTTTGCTATAAATCTTTTTTTTCAATAAGCGTGATTACAATATGTTCTAGTAAATATTTTAGTTAAAAATATATTTTCGTACTATCTAAAATCCTGTAATTTTAGACAAATTAAATTTAATAATATCTCTGAATTCCTAACCTAATACTGACTAGGATCTCCTATAATATAAATTATAAGAATATTATATTATTATTGTTAATATACAATTTTTTAAAAATATAAAACTTATAAATTATAAATATAAAATATAAGCATAAAGCATTAAGCTATGTTAGTATAACTATAAGGTATATTATGAAATATAAAGTTTTAAAGTAATACAACTATAATATATAAATTAAATACAATATATTTGTAATTTAATATACATTAAAAAATTAAATATATAAGTACATATAGTTTTGTAAATGTTAACATATTTAGATTATATATATATATCACAATTATATTCTTAGTCAATACTTACATTTACTTAGTGCTACAAAAAAATACATATATGTCATATATTGATTTTAATAAAAATTTATTTATAATATTATTAATAAAGACGCTAAAAAATTTCTTATTTTTCACTGGGACAAATTTTCTTATATGTTATTTATCACTTAAATATATTTTTAATTAAAATTTGAATTTGAATTTTGGATTTGATGATTCTAATAGCCTTTTGGGTTTCCCTTGCAGATCCATGGTAGATCTTCAGAGATCCAAGAAGATCAGATCTGTCAAGGAATGTTTTGTTCAGATCGGTGGTAGTGGCCGATATTCTTCTCCAGCAAGCCAAAGACGGTGGTAGCTGATACCGATTTATGTGGATGGTTTTCAAGAATCATGTTCTGATCTTGTGGGTTGAATTTGGGTGCAAGGTCTTTGTTTCTTTGATTATGCGCTTGGCCCTCGAGACCTTTTGTATTTTGTGTTTGTTGTTGAATGAAATGATATTTCTTTTTATTAAAAAATTTAGGCTCCACGGATGAAAATCTCCCTAATTTATCGTAATTTTCATAAGGGAACAAAACTCTATGGTGCTGCTTGTCATGGAATTGTAATAAAACAGGAGGATGGGGACATAATGGGAAATACATCAACTCAGAAAAGCTACAAAAGACCTGGACATGCTTTTCAGATCGGAGAGTTTACAGTGGAAAATGGAAATCATGTTGACTCGGTGTATATGTATAATGTATCTGCTTCGATCTGATCTTCCCATTTTTTATTGAACTGTGCCATCCTCCTTTTTCCTTTTCTAATATCTTCTCTGGTAAGCAAAAAGGAAGCTACTGTGTTTTTTTAAAATAATTTTCTGTTGGGTTCTTCTCCTTCTTTGTTTCACTGTATGCACTTGTTTCTTTTCTCTTTTTTAATAATGTCTAGCTCTTTGTTTTAATACGTTTTTTTTTATAAGCTTAAATAGAACATTTTGAGGTCTCTAGTGTATTTTTTTGAGTTTTTGATTGGGGAAGCTGTTGAAATTTCTGGTTATTTTAGCTGGGTAAGTTTTAGACTGAGCATTAGAGATTTTTATTTGGAGTGTTCTGGATTCTGACTCTGTTTCGTGTCGACTCCTCTGTTTGGCTGCTGAGAGAAGATGAAAGTGAAATGGGTGGAAATTATTTTGAAATAGTCAGTTTTTGCTGTGAGGCAAATTTGCAAAAAAGATCATAATCTCTTATTGACTGTAAATATTTGGGTACATACTGAGATGATAGTTTATATAAAGAATATAAGAGAAATGCTCTCGATTATCCTATCATTGTCCTTGAAAATTTTTCAGCAGAACAGTATCTTTTTATTTTCTCATCGTGCCATAATGTTATTGCTGCATACTTGCGATGTTGAGTCGACGGGTCTCATTAGTCTGGGTCTAGTTCAGTTGCAGAATTATGGATTTTGTCTTATAATTTAGTTTAATAATTATCATTTCATTGTGACTTCGATATTTTTTTTGGTAGCTAATTTCATAATTTCTTAGCACTTCGTGCTAGTGCATACATGTTTTTACTATTATTTTTAGCACTCTGTATTTAAAATATGTGTACTTGACAGCTCTATGACTTCCATACGATTAAAAGTGAGTATGGTTTTTGTTACAAGTGCTGAAGGCTAATAAGCGTTGCATTTCTTGAATTTCTTTTTTCTGGAATTTATGCTTATTGACACACTATCTGCAGTTGTATTTCTTCTCTGCTGATGGAGTTTTGGCGCTATGCTGCAGAAGGAAAAGGCCTTCTGTTCTCAGATGAAATAGATTTATCAGTTAATTCATTTGGGAGAAGTAGGAAAGCATTAACAGGATGGGGTGGGGATTCTGTTGAAAGCATGGAGTTTATAGACCTGGGTTTCTCTGAAATGTCCAAGAAGTCATTTCATGGTGGTAATACAGGTGTGGCGATGCTTGGTAGTATTGAAGTTGGTATTGATTCTAGTAAAATAGAATTAACTTCACCCAGTTTTATAATTGCTTCAAATTCATCACTGGAATCTGGGTCAAATCATTCCAATTCTCTTATGGAAGTTAACAGTCAGGATTCATCTCTTATTGATTTGAAGCTTGGTAGATTGGTTGATGGCAGAGATGCACAGAATAGCAAGTTCTTAAGAGAGAGACCATTTATATCTTTAGCAAGCCCAACTTCTCAGCCAAAGAGAGCTCGAACAGTGAGTTCACGCTCTCAGACTCCTTTTTGCCAGGTTTATGGTTGCAACAAGGATCTCAGCTCCTTGAAGGATTATCACAAGAGGCATAAAGTTTGTGATGTCCACTCAAAGACTCCCAAAGTTATAGTTAATGGTATTGAGCAAAGGTTTTGTCAGCAGTGTAGCAGGTTAACTTATCTGTTTCTTTTTTCCTCCTTTTGTTTTCCTTTAGTGCATGTTTGGTATCCTAAATTTTGGAATAAAAATGAGATTCTCATTTCAAATTTGAGTTTGGTAGTTAA
Organism: Triadica sebifera; assembly: GCA_023653625.1. Classification (NCBI taxonomy): domain Eukaryota; kingdom Viridiplantae; phylum Streptophyta; class Magnoliopsida; order Malpighiales; family Euphorbiaceae; genus Triadica; species Triadica sebifera. The sequence goes on from CM042900.1 coordinate 19,626,536, forward strand.
AAGATCAGAGAATAAGATTTTGATTCTTGTATAAAGATTCCCAATATTTCAAATTTGTTGGTATTTGAAATTTTTTCCTTGTTTTTTTAAATAAAAACATTTTTTATTCCCAAAAACATTCTCAACAAAATTAAACTGAATATAAAAATAAGATTTTAGTTTCTATTATATGAACATACTCAAGCCAAATATTGGAATCTCAAAACACTAGTCTAGGATTAAGATTTCATTTCCCATGAAATCATATTCCTTTAGTATACCAAACATGACATTATTGTTATATGCTAATCTCATGTATTTAGGTTTTGAAAATTATACTTGTCCATGCAAGTAGAACTCACTTTCAAAAGATCTGCTTGTTTGTCTATTGATTTTCTGATTTTTTTAGAGAAAAAAAATTGATAAGTTTAATGCTGCAAACTTCATTAAGATTCTGTCTGTGAATGTCTGTTGGTTTTTTTGTCTAGTCAGGAAAAATGAAGCAAAATGGAATAAAAGTGACTGTAGGATGAGAACTTATGTTTACAGTCAACAAATTTCAGGGCTATGAATTTTTGGCATTCAAGTAGGTTTAATTTTCCATTCAATAGTGTGGATGACCGGTCAAATTGATTTTTTAATATGTTTACTTTTACAAATCTGTTATCTAAAAATAGTTGTACTACGCCTTGTCTTTCCTTCATTTTACTGAGTTTGTTCTCTTGTGAATTTGATTAATCAGGTTTCATTTGTTGGCTGAATTTGATGAAGGTAAGCGTAGCTGTCGTAAACGTCTAGCAGGCCACAATGAACGTAGAAGGAAGCCTCAATTTGGTGGTCTCTGTAGCAGACCACATAAGTTACTGCAGTCATATCAAGGTATGAACATTTCATATTCTTTAATTTGTTTAGGATTGTAACTCAATTTTATTTGAAGCTGAATGAGCAGAATGCAAAATTCTTTAGTTTTATTTGAAGCTGAATTAGCAGAATACAAAATTCCCAGCTTCCCAAGGAAAAAGAAGAACAAGTAAAGAGAAAAAAAAAAGCAGTCCTTACCAGTCTTTGTAAATACATTTAAGTATTCTAGCAGCACCTTGTATCTGTTGATTTTATGAAATTTTGCTTCTTAAAGGGAAATTGTCTTGATTGCTAGATAAATTAATTTGTAGCATTCAAATAATTTTATCATACTGTTTTTTAGTTGATAGTGCTTATTTTTTAGGATGAGTAGCATCATGTTTCTCTTTTAATATTTGCAGTGGTTAATTACGGACATAATCTAATGCCTTTATTCTAGTAGATACTTATTTCTTCAAAGAGTATTAGAAGAATTGATAATATCTTCATACGTTATTAACTGTACAGGCTGTCTCTAGCTGTGGCTTTTTTATGTTTCAGTCAAATCATACATAGCTGTTAGATTCAGATAAGCCTGCACTAGGTGACAATGATTGTTCTGGATGAAAATTTTGTATTGTGAAGACCTTTTCTGTGCATGTATAACTGTTTTGTGACTGTGCCAACCTGTTATTTAAGATATGCTGTTTTTAGGTTTGAATGTCTTACAACTTCTGTTGGGCTTTCAAAATGATATGCCACTTCTACATCTAGTAATTGTTCTTAACAGAAACTAATAATTCCAACAAGATTTAATGTGAAATAATTTGAAAGTTGAAAGAGAAATATTTGATTGTGTATTGGCTGTCTCCTGAATGTCATATGGGGTTATAGAAGTGCTTTTCTGGTTTGGGATCTATTCAATCTTATAGTTGCTTCATGCATAGATTCCTGATGATGCATCAATGGGACTTTTATGTGATTATGGAGTCCATTTGATCCTCCCTGTGGAAAACAATGTCTTTTTATGTTTGCATAACTTCAAATTTTCATTACTCAACATATATTTCCCTATATTCCTGACATATATGGATTCAGGAGGCACCAAATTGTTGGGGACTTCCTCGCCAAAGAGGGCTTCTTTTCTTTTCCCAAATATACTAGCTGGCGGTATTCTCTATCCAGAGAAATATGAACAGTTTAACTTCTCTAGGCCCATTAAGTTGGAAGAGAAATCAATTCACAGTAGCAGTGGGCAACTTCCAAAGTCCTTTCTCCATCAACATGGCAATGGGATCCAAAACACTTCTGGAATTTCTCCACTGGCAGCTGAAGACTTCACTTGTTTTAATGCAACATCATCTATTCATGAGTTAGCTGGGGTGTCAAATTCCAGTTGTGCTCTCTCTCTTCTGTCAGCCGAATCACAGAACTTAAGCCATTCAGCAGGAATTACATTGGCTAAGCCCTTGATCAGTCAAGCTAATCATTCCCACCATAGCATGGGTTTTTCTGACAAGTCCTGTGGGTTAGATTCTTCAGGAAAATATGCACCGAATGTATTTCATTCATCTGGAATGAATTCCATTAAAGTCAACCATATGGGATCCTCTTTGGTCTATTGTGCTGGTCATGCTGCTGATATTCAAGTTGAACCAGATGGATTTCTTCAGGGTCAAGAGGCAGACATTTTGAATGCTAAATATCACATTTCTGCTGATAGATCTACTGTGAATTTGCTTCAACTGTCATCACATCTTCATAGGGTGGAGCAACAACGAAGTTCTGTGCATGTGAAGCATGAAATTGAGGATTTTTCCAGATTTCTTCCTGCCTATGGGACATGAAAGGAGAAAGGTTTGTAAAATAATTACCTGAAATCTCCAAAATTTTTTTTTATCCCACGTTTGTGAACTTACGATTTTTCTTGATGTAACTGAACATGGATTTATTTGCTTTGAATTTATTCAAAGGCCTTATACAAAAGGATACTCCATTCATGTTCCACCTAATTTTACTTAATGAGACCATAATCAGAGAACTTTTATGCAATGTTAAATAACCATGACTTGGCTGGATCCTTGTCAATTTATATTTGTTCTAGTTGAAAAGAAAAAAAAAAGGGTTCATGAGCATCTTTCATTAGGAGTAATGATAAATTTAATGTTGGTGCAGGCCAGAGGATCAAGTTAAAGGTCAGCTGCATCAGATATGTAAACAAACTTATTTGGTGCAATAGTAGCTCAGATAAGCAGAAATTTTTTTTTTGAGGCTTGAAAACCAGAAACTTAAGAGACTATATAAAACATTCCATACTGATATGTATATAGCAGAAATTGATATGGGTTTAACAAGTTCGTACAAGTTTGATACTTCTTGCTTTTGGTGCTGTATTTTGCCTTTACTAGTTCAAGGATTAGATTACTGAATTATACAGCTCAGCATGGTCATAGGATAGCCTTTTAGTTTTTGTTTATCAAAAGCAGAGTCTTACATTCCATCTCTTCACCAAGGGGCAATTTTGAAGAAACAAAGAGGCAAAATGACAACGCCACCATAAAATTTTGATGTTGAGTAAGTATGACACATGCACCATTACTTCTTTTTTGACATAAATATCCTTTAAGCTCTGTTAATATTTTATATGGAAGACTTAATGCTTAATCAACTAGATGATCCTTCATATCTTTGGTCTTTATTTGTTAAGTATTATGCTTGCTGATAAGTGATGGTGGGAGGAATATCAGTCTTGATTCTTGATACATATCACTCCGCATTTCTTTACAGCCATTTTATAAAATTATTCCATACACGCTGGAGCTTAGACCTAGTCAAGCTTCAAGTTGGCTGAATGTTTTGGAAAAGAGGTTTATTTATTTATTTATTTTCCATTTTTTGTATCATTATAGCCTTTTTTCCTATTCTATTTGAAGCAGAAAATGCACTGATCAAAAGTGTTTCTTTTCTCTTTTACTTTATATCTTCGTACTCAGTGCTATGTGGAGAATGAGTTGTAAAAAGCTAGACATTTCAAAAGTGAGCAACAATTAAGTTATCAATCCCCACTTAGGACCTTTATTTATATTTTTGTAACGAAGATTTTGCATTTTGTCCTAAAGCAAAATAACCCCTTTATAAAAACATATCGTTGGTGCAATTATTTGTGGGTAAAGGCTTATAAAAAAATTCTTGTGTGTGCATGTTTAAGGCTATTTTATTGCTCATTTTGTCACTCTTAGGGCTGAGTTTTGTTCATGTGATGTCACTGATGACGCATATTAATAGCACTTCGACAGTTATGGCTACTGTTTCCTTAATTATAATAATATTATTTGTCTCAGCTTTATCTTCTAATGCATGGATGGTGCGGTTTGCATCTTTTACTTTTGCAGGAGTTATAATTCAATTAGTGGGGGATATAGCAGATTGTTGTAAAATATTCTGAATTTGATTTGTTTGAAGCACTAATGAGTAATAAAAAGAAAGAAATACGAAGCAACTTTCTTCTCAATTTGAGAGGATGGCTTATTCCTGATGTGTTAGCATTGAGGACATGTTTAGTATATCTCAATTTGAAATAATAATGAGATTATTATTTAAAATTTGAGTTTAATAGTTAAAATATTTTAGAATAAAATTTTTATTACTGTATAAGAATTTTTAATATTGCAAATTTATTAGTAGTTGAAATTCTTTTTCTATTTTTTTAAATAATGTATTTTATATTTCTAAAAATATTCTTAATAAAATTGGACTGAATATAAAAATGAGATTCTAATTTCTATTATATAAATATACTAAAAAAAATATTGAATTTCAAAATACCAATATAAAAATAAAATTTTATTTTTCATAAAATCTTATGCTTTGGTGTATTAAACATGCTGTAAGGGTGAAGGGGAAAAAATGAAATACGGATTATTTGTTCATTCGGGAATTGAGTATGTGGGCTACAATACATAGATTCTATCTAATCCTAAACAATAATAGGAGGTTTCATTGTAAAGAATCTGATTATGGTTGAATACGTATGGTTCAGGCCAATTCAGATAAAACTGTCTTTTTTGTTCTTTTTCTAAGAAACACAACTTCCAAAACTATTTTAAATAAAGATTTCAAAATTAGAGGCATCAAATATGTTTCAATCAACCAATCAACCAATTGCTTTAATTAAGGTATCATGTACAATATGCACATTATAGGTTGAAATAGGCATGGTTAGGGGTTGGTTGGGCCTGTCGAACTGGTCCGGTCAAATTCGGACCAGACCAGATCTCAGTAGGGAAAAATCTAGTTTGGACTACTTCCCATGGAACCAAGATTCCACAGTTCTGAACAGCCGATAATATTTTTTATTGTAACGATCGAAAGACCATTACCTCTGTCCATCCTGTGCTGCTTCATGCCGCAGTAGACCCCCTCCCCCCTTTTCTTTTATATTATCTTAATTATTTTATATTTTGACAAAATACATTTTACAACAGAGAAATAATTATATTTTAGAGGTATTTTTGAAATTTAAAAAATACCAAATTCATTTTATTTTTTTCACTTTTTACACAATATTAATTCACAATTTCTCTCTTTTTCTCAATCTCTCAACTATTCAATTTCAATTATTTCTACATATATGTCTAATTTCTTTTTAATTACACTCTCAATTATTATTTTTTATTTCTTTCCAATTATACTATCTACATAATATCAATTTATCCTTAAATCCTTTAATTCTATTTAATTTTTAATTTTTCCTTAATCTTGCAATTCTTTTTTAATTATCGTTTTCTACATTTTTTTAATATTCTCCAATTATTTTTACAAAATTTAATTATAGAAAATGACAAGCAAAAGTGGAAAGAGCAACTTTTTTTGTGTGAAAATATCGTTGTTGATTTGGAAAATTTTACTAACAATATAGAACCAATTCTTTTTTAATTATTTTTTTCTATATTTTTTTAATATTCTTCAATTTATTTAACACAATATTTAATTATAGAAAATGACAAGCAAAAGTGGAAGGATATATATATATATATATATATATATATATATTTTGTGAAAATATCGTTGTTGATTTGGAAAATTTTACTAACAATATGGATGAGAAAGGGAAACTCGAAATTTCAACTAAAAAAAGTCAAAAAAAAATAAGGGGATCAACAATCTAGCTTGACAGCATTATCAAATCCAACATAAGAGTCAGTAGCAAAAATTTCAACATTCGACATTTTCTAAATTCATTTTAATAAGATTCAAAATAATATTAGATCATTTGATATTATATGCATTTATTGTGCACAAATATAAAAATTTAAAGCTCAAATTTTTGGGTATGCAATATCTTTTTTTACTTCTCAATTATTTCAACTTAATGATTAAAAAATAAAAAAATTGACAAAAATAATAAGTATGAAATATTTATCTTTTAATTTTGATAAAAAAAACATGTTTTGTTAATTATTGTGATAATGCATAAAATTCATCTACTAAACGGGTATATAAAAATACTCTAAAATGTGTTTTATTTAATTTATATAAAGAAAATAAAAAAGAATTGCACAATATATATATATATATATATATATATATATATATATATATATATATATATATTTGAATGAACGTGTTTTTTTTGGAGTGATAATTGGTGTATGCATTTTGTAACACCCCCTAACCCCAGTAGCTCGTGCTCGGATGGGGAGTACTATGCTGACTTCATCGGTTAAAATATCATTTTTAAATTATATATATATATATATATATATATATATATATATATATATATATATATATATATATATATATATATATATATATATATATATAAATTATAAAAGAAATCATAGCATGGAAGATAAACTACATTTTTATATCATAACATGTTCTTTACAAAATATATTGTTTATTTTACAAATATTACAAAATAAAATTCAAAAGATAATATACAAAAATTGTGTAACTCACAGTGGTTGAAATACACTGCTCTATGGATCAGGTTACCGTTAGTTTTATCTACTACTGTCTACTTATTCTTTGTTATACCTATGCGAGAAAAACTCTCACGCTAAGCCCTTGGCTTAGTGGTGTATATAATAAGGCAATAAACTATTTTAATGCAACATGCATTGTCATACATCAATTTATAATCAAATCATCTTTTCATGCAAACATACATTTCATAATATTCTAGTATGCATAACATCAATTTATTTTATTGTATCTCATTTTTGTTTAACATAATCAAATCATCATTCTTATTCGTTTTACAATTCATGCTTTTTTTTTTTTCAACAATTCTTTTATATTACATAACTTCTTTATTTATGTTTTCATTTGTGCCCAAGACAACTATGAACCACTGACTAGGATAACAGAGTTGTCATCCAGACACTTAGGAGTGCCACCCGAGCAATATGATGTACACATATAAATGTCATTACTAGTGTAGATAACAGGGCCAAATCCGGCGTAGATAACCGTGTCATCTCCGACGTAGATAATAGTGTCATTACTGGCATAGATAATCGTGCCATTTCTCGCGTAGATAATAATGTCATCTCGATGTAGATAACATACCATTAATAGATTTAATCATTTTTATCATACTCCCCCCTACTCGGCATGCCAAACTATCCTAAGTTGATTCTAGTTAGGTGTTATAGGGCTTATACAATCTTATTAAAATTCATAGCAATTAGATTTACACTTTTCATGAATTTAATGTCTCAAAATAATCACATAATCACTCAATTAAAATAATATTTACATAATATAATAAGGTTCACATCATTTTACTCATTTCATTCCTCAACTCGTATGTTGCCCTGTCACTGGCAGATTCTGTTCTCTATTTTGGACCTTAATTTTGGTCATATTTCATTCTGAATTTAGTTACAAGGTCGTCTTAACAATTTGATATGGATCTTAAAGTTAATATGCAACTTGAATCACTTAATTCTGAGTTCTGTATCAAAAGATATGATAAAATGAACACTGACTGGTCACTAACAATTCTGCCCAGAATTTTCTGGACATATTTTAAGTCCGAGTTTTATGAATTTTTCTGGCCAATTACAGACATATCTGGATTTTATGGTCTGAATAAAAATTATAGCCTTATGTCTTAGCTTTCAAACCCAATAAATAACATGCAAAACTGAGTTCTAGAAATTAAGTTATAACAGTTTAATTGTTCATTGCTCATCCATTTCCAGCAAAAAACATACAAACTAATTACATTCAATTTTTACCAAATTAAATCCAAAGTCTAGCAAACATGCATCCCCAACATTTTCATCACAAAATAATATTAATTCATAATCATCAACATGCCAAATAATTAAATCATGTAAATAAAAAAATAAAATAGGCTATTGCATTAGGTTATGCACAAACCTCTCTTTTTCTCTTTTCTTTCTCTTTACTTCTCTTTCTCCTTTCGTTTGCCCCTTTGATCTAGCTCCTTGTCAACTAGAGTTCCTAAAATTTATAATCAGATTATTAAAACTTCATAAACCTAATCTCTCTCTTTTTTCCTTACTCTCTTAAGCTTCATTGAATATGAAAATGGAAATTTCCCTTACTCTTTCTCTCTTTTCTCACTTTCTTTCACTAGAACTAAGCTTGGATATGGAGGAAGATGGAGGAAACGTTGGCTGGTTTAGAGAATAGAGTGTTCTAGATGTTAAATGATAAGAAAGAAAGAGAAAGCAAGACAAAGTTAATTAATAAAGGGGGACACATAAGCCTTATGAATTTAATGACTAATTAATGTGTTCATGTATGTTAATTGACTTCTTAAAATGTGCCACTTGGTTAAGCCAGCTTCCACATGCTTAAAATGTCCCAATTCATGCATTTAATTGATGATTACCCCAATTAATCCTCTAATTTTTGGTAAATTGCAAATTAACCCCTAAACTTTTCAAAATTTGCAATTTAGTCTTTTACCAAAGTTTAACATTTTTACTTACTTTAAACACTTTATTGAGTATTTTCCATAATTAATTTCCATTATTTTTCAATAAAAATCCAAATTTAGAATTCGGTCAAACCGACGAGTCGATTTAACAACTTGAGTGACTTAGGTCTAAATTAGTGGATATGACATCCTTTCCCGCTTAAAATAAATTTTGTCCTCGAAATTTTTACATGTTCATTCTTTGCTGAACAACTGAGGATATTGCCTCTTCATGACTTCTTCGTTCTCTCATGTGGCTTCTTCAGTAGCATGATTCCACCATAACACTTTAACTAATGGAACTTTTTGTTTCGTAAAAATTTTTCTTCATGTGCTAATATAACCATCGGTTCCTCTCCATATGTCAAGTCGGTATGCACTTCTATCTCCTTAGTTGGAATAACATGAGTCAGATCAGACCTATATCTCCTAAGCATCGACACATGAAAAACATGATGAATTTTATCCAACTCTAGTGGAAGTGCTAATCGATATGCCACTGGTCCGATTCTTTCTAAAATCTCATAAGGACCAATGAACCTCGGACTTAACTTTCCCTTTTTACCGAATCTCAATACTTTCTTCCAAGGTGAAAGTTTAAGGAATATTTTATCACTCACATCATACTCTATATCTCGCCTCTTGAGGTCAACATATGATTTTCTGTCAATCTTGAGCTGCTTTCAATCTTTCTTGAATAATTCTAACCTTTTCTTCTGTTTGTTGCACTAACTCTGGGCCTATCAAATTTTTTTCACTCAATTCGATCCAACAAACTGGTGCCCTACGTTTCCTTCCATACAATGCCTCATACGGAGCCATGCCTATGCTTGTCTAATAACTATTGTTGTAGGCAAAATCCATAAGAAGTAGATAACTATCCCAACTTTCTTCAAATTCAAGCACACAACTTCTCATTATATCCTCTAGCAACTGAATAAATCGCTCCAACTATCCATCCATCTGTGGATGAAAGACCGTGCTGAAATTGAGTCGAGTTCCTAAAGTGTGTTGTAGATTCCTCTAGAATTGTGAAGTAAATCTGAGATCTCTATCAGATATGACGGACATTGGCACTCCATGCAACCTCAATATCTCACTTACATAAATTTCGGCTAGCTTCCTTAATGAGTAGTCCATTCTGATTGGTAAGAAGTGTGCCGATTTCCTCAATCAATATCTTGTAGGTAACTGGTGTTCCGCCTTCACTTGTTGACAAGTTAGACACTTAGCAACATATTCGGTGATATCCTTCTTCATCCCTGGCCACCAGTATTGATTTTTCAAATCTTGGTACATTTTGTTCCCGCCTGGATGCATGGTATACACTGTTTCATGTGCTTCTTTTAATATTTTAGACTTTAGTCCTTCTATACTAGGCACACAAATCCTATTCTTGAAGTATACTGTGCCATCTTCTATCAATGAAAACTCAGAATTTTCTCCCTTTTCCACTGCCTCAACTATCTCTACTAACTTCTCATCTTGCTTTTGAGCATCTTTGATCCTTTGCATCAAAGTAGATTGTATTCACATCTCAGCTAAAATATTCCTGCTTAGTGCACTTACAACACATTAGCTTTGCCTAGCTGGTAGTTGATCACACAGTCATAATCTTTAATCAACTCTAACCATCTTCGTTGTCTCGGATTCAACTCTTTCTGTGAGGGAAGGTACTTAAGACTTTTGTGATCTATATAGGTATAACAGCTTTCCCCATACAGATAATGTCTCCAAATCTTAAGAGTAAAAACTATTGCAGCTAACTCCAAATCATGTGTCAGATAGTTAAACTTATGAGGCTTAAGTTGTCTAGAGGCGTAAGCAATCACCTTTCCATCTTGGATAAAAACACAACCCAAACCATTATGACTAGCATCACTGTACACAACAAAAGTCTTTTCTTGGAGTAGGTTGAGTCAAAACTGGTGCTTCAGTCAACATTACCTTCATTCGATCAAAGCTTTAGCAGTCGTGTCAAAGGAGTCGCTAAGGATGAAAATCCCTTCACGAACCTCCTATAACATCCAGCTAATCTGAGGAAACTCCTCACTTCTGTCACATTTCGTGGTGGTTTCCAATTAAGAAGAGCCTCAATTTTACTAGGGTTAACTCGAATACCTTCTGCTGAAATTACATGACCCAAAAAAATTGACTGATTCAAGCCAAAACTCACACTTAGACAACTTTGCATACAATTGCTTCTCCCTCAATGTTTACAGCACTATTTTGAGATGTTGATCATAGTCTGCTCGGTCTCTAGAGTAGACAAGAATGTCATAAATAAACACCATTTCAAATCCTGAACACTCGGTTCATCATGCAACAAGCATTAACAAATATCATTTTGTGCATAAAAATGTTTGCATGCATGACTATCAACATATTCCTATTTCATAAAAGTATAAATGTCATGCTCATATAGACATTGTTATTTTCATTATCTTTAATAGCAAAGTATTCTGTAAATCTCTTTATCATTACATTTCAATCTCATATCATCATCATTTTCCTATTCTTTCCTTTTCTTATTTTTCCGACATATCCTCATTATCTTTCCCACATCACTCTAAATATTTGGACTGACTGGATACGGGTTATGGATCAGGAGCGCTCACAACAAGCTTATGCCACCCTGTCCACTATCTGGCTCATAAGAGCTTCTCAAATCAATGGTGCTCACAACAAGCTTTAGCCACATTGATTGAGTATAATTTCATCATAGATGAATAACCGGATCAAGGCCGCTCACACAAGCTTATGACACCTTGTCCTCATTTATATGTGCTCATCGGAGCTTTCTCAAGTCAGTAGCGATCACACAAGCTTTAGGCACACTGACTGAGCATCCCAGACTAATGACGCTCACAACAAGCTTTAGCCACATTGGTTGAGGTATAGTACGGTACCGTTCGCCCCCTTAATGACATGTCATCTATCCTGATTCTAGTCCGCAAGTAGTGTAATGGGCTTCTTTATATTTTTACACCAATCATTATTCTCAAATTTCCACACATCAATATCTCATATTTATCAACATCTCAATTTTCTTGTTTTGCAAACATATAGTCATAATCATATATCTTTTCATTCATATACTAGATTCATCAATATTCTCATGTTTATCATCTGCATAAGATTTCATATACATCCATGACAATTCATTTTTCTACATCAATCCATTTTTCTATATCACAACATATCACATTCACGCATCAATATATATATATATATACAGATATACATATATCCATATCATTCTTATTTCATTGGATAGACAATAACTTTCACTTACTTACCTGAATTCTTCATTAGATAACCACATTCATAATCATAATACAGAGCATTCACGGCCGTGATTACTAATTTCACACCCTTGAATTAGTTCATGCCTGTCATCCCAAGCCGTGAACGCTACTGGAATGAATCGTCCAAAAGCATTCATGGTCGTGATTACTCATTCACGCCCGTGAATAAGTTCACTTCCATGATTCCAATCCGTGAACGCTTCTAGAATGAATAGTACCATTTCCACCCAGAAATTCACAACCGTGACACAATCAGTCACAATCGTGAACCCTCAAGTTCACGCCCGTGACTCAATAGTCACACCCGTGACTTTCAGCAGGAAATCTGCATATTCACCTTTCATTCATTCTAACATAATCCAAAACATACCAAATTCTATTTCATGCATTTATAAGGCTCTTTACTCAACTTATTACTTTTCAATACATGTACATGCCTTGTTCATACAAGATTTTCTAACATGCATCATTAATTCAAAGTCACACAAGGATCTCATTCATACATGTCTAATCCTATGGTTTCATGCCATAATTATCATCATTCTTGAAATTGCATTTATCTAAAATCATATTCAGCATGCATTATTTCAAACAAAAATAGGCTATTGCCTTAAATTATGCACAAACCTTAATCTTTCTCCTTCACTCTTTTAGGTAGCTTTCTCTTTTCTTTTGCTCCTTAGAGCTTGTTCCTTGTCATTTGGAACTCCTACAACATCATATATCATTTTCATCATCATCTAATTTCATTAAGACCCTAAACTCTCTTTCTCTCTTTCAAAACCCTAGTTTCTCTCTCATTCCATATAAGTCTTGGATGAGCTCAAAATTTGAACTTCCTTTAGAAAAGATGAAGAAGAAGAAGAAATACTTCTTACCTTACACTTTTTTTCACTTGATCACCACTTTGGAGATTTTCTCTCTCTACAAAACTTGATTTTTCTTCCTCTTTCTTGTTCTTTCCAGCTTCCTTATGAGTTATGGAACATGAAAATCACCTTGTCTTGCTCTTTCCCTTCCCTTCCCTTCCTTTCTCTCTCTAGAATCAAGGTGAGCTATGGAATAATGGATATAGCTGGCGTGACTGGTAAAGAAGACAGAGAAAAGGAGCAGAAAAAGAAAGCCTTAAATAGGGTACCCAAAAAGTCTTCATGTGGGACCCATCATTTTACCATTTTCTCCCAATTTTACACTTAATCAATATTAATCATCTTCCTTTAATATCATGGCCGGCCAACCCATTTTTAAATGTCCAAAATTAATATGTTGATTAACAATTAATCTCATTAATCCTCCAATTTTTGGTAAATTGCAATTTGACCCCAAAACTTATCAAATTTTGCAATTTAGTCCTTTACCGTAAATTAACTTCTTTAAACTCTATAATCACTTAATTAGGCTTATATCATTTAATTTAGCCATTATTTAATCAATTTTGTGTAAAAATCCGAATTTAGACTCCGATCGGTCAAACGCATCAACTTCACGACACGTGCGACTCGGGGCCTAAATTAGTGGATGTTACAAACAAAGTGACATTAAGACAACAAGAATTTTAAAGCAAAAAAAATGAGGACTTATATGCTTCACGATTGAAGGAACGATTGACACATCCGACACCAACGATTCTGATTAAAAAAAGTTAAAAGAGGTGGTGAACAATTAAAATTTAAAAGGTAAGAGAACTACGTAAACTTTGATTCCTTAAAACTTTAAGATGATATATAAACAACTTAATTAATGTTAAAAAAAAAAGATCAAGTCCAATTATTAATAATATAATTTTTTAATATAAATTCAAATTTTTATAGTTAAATTATTTTTTAAAATAAAAATATGAAATTGATTAGGTTTTTAGCCCAATTATAATTTTATAATTTATTACTTTATAAAATAAAAATAATATTTTTTTAAAAAATAACAATCTAACTTATTACACAAAGTCACAAATTAATATTTAATAAGTTAAATTATTTTTTTTTCAAAATTTTCATTTTCTTTCTAACTTATTAGTTATTGAAAATTTATAACTTACATCAATTAATATTTGATAAATTAATATTTTTTTTTTCAAATTTCTCATTCTTTCTAAAATTTCCCCAAATTTTAATTTTTTCTAACTTAATATTTTTTTCTTGATTTACAAACAAATTAATAAGGAAAATTAATTTTTTAGTTTCAAATTCATCCAACAATTAAGTTTTAATTTCTATGAATAAAAATTACAATTAAACTTTAATAATTTTAATTGAATTATTTATTGTGTTAATTGTATAATTTTTATTAAAATAACTTAAATTTAATAAAAAAATTGTTGGAATTAGCCCCAAAACGGGGCTTGGGCAGTTTCATTTCAGTCCTAGATTTTCGAGACTAGGGAACCAACGGTTCCAAACCGAAATTGGCCAGTTTGGAACCATGGCCATCCCTAGGTTGGGAACTTAATGTGATTCTCTTATGTAAATCTATATAGAAAGGAAGATCTTAATAAACTATAATGTACCCTTCCAACACGAATGGAAGTCCTTAACCCAGTCATGGCACATTCAAAAAAGATGAAAATAAAAAAATAATTATAACAATAACCATTGTGTTTCCAAAAAAACAAAAACTACAAAATAGTCTCTAATCTTTCATAATCATCATATCTAATTTACATTATTTTCAATATCACTCAAGTGACTCAATTCAATAGAACTTTAAAATAATTTTATGACTAAACCAAATAAAAAATGAACTTTTTCCAATTAAAAATTTGATTTGGTTCAATTTAGTTCCATAAAATAATAAACAAAATTTGGATAATCAATAGAGCTGAATTACCCAGAAAATAAAATCAAATTTTGAACTAGGATCAATCCAGTTTGAATTTCAAAATTTGGTTTGATTTTGACACACCAAAAAGCGACATTAACCATATGATATGCAAATTTATAAAAAGATCCCTAAACTATTAGAAACTTACAGAAAGTCTAAAAATTACCGAAACACATGCAAATTAGCACAAAATCGTAAGAAAGACAACAAATATGACAAAAAGTATCATGGTTATTAAAATTGATTCAACCGGTTAAACTTAAAAACCGGCTGGATTTCTAACCGGCCTAAAAAACATGGCTTTTTAGGATGACTAACTGATCAAACTCACAACCCCCCAAGTTTCAAGCTACTTTAACTAACTAACCCAATGCTTTATGTTGGTACAACTTCTATAAATATTTTTAAAAATACAATTTAAATATTAACAAATTTGATGCATACATAAATTAATAATGCTTAATTTAATTGCTTGTATTTTCATAATTATAATATGCATTATAATGAAATTTTCATATAGATTAGTTTATAAAATTATTTTGATTTATATAAAAAAATATTATTTTTGTTGAGAAATGAATACATTCTATAATGTAATTTTAAAAAAAATTATATTTTCTATTTTGATTTTGAAAACTAAAAAACACAAATAAGCACAAATAATATAATATTGGAGAATATTTAAAAAAAGATATGTATTAATTTGAATTATGAATATTATGATTTTTAAAATATGGAACAAATTTAGGATAAGTATTTTCATAATTTACTATGCATAGATATATTAAATATTATATTTTCATGTATATTAGTTTTTAAAAATATTTTGATTTCTATTAAAAAATATTATTTTAATTGAAAAATAAATAGATATCATTATGTACTATTTTAAAATTACTTTCTATTTTGATTTTAAAAAAAATAAATAAATTCAACATATAAATATAAATCTTATTATATTTGAGAATTTTTTTAAACATACCTATGTATTAATTTCTTATAAAAAATGCATTAATTTGAATTATAAATATTAATATTTTGAACATATTATTATGCATGAAATATGTTTAGTACAATAATTTTCATTGTTTACTTTGGATAAAACATATTAAATATTATATTTTGCAAGAATTTCATTTTCTCCAGTTTTATCCTTATTCAACTCCGATTGAATCTCTGATTCTTGACCTTTTGACTTTTTCGCTTCGTTGGCCAAGTTGGGTTGAAAAGCATCAAAATAATGCATAAAAATAAAAAATTGTAAAATTACAAATATGCCTATGAAATTATACACAAAAGCCCATGGGACTCCAAAACATGCAAAAACACAGAAAATAAATACATTCTCATCAAACGTCATACTAACATTGTAACACCCTCTTATATAATTAGAATAAATCCAACTTTATAAGTGAGTATTATAAAACCACATTTTAAAATCTAAATAAAATGAAACTTCTTTTAAATTACTTTGGTTACATTATGACTATTTTTAAAGCCTTAAAGAAATATGAAAATAGAATACAATTATAAAAGACATCATCTCATTTAAATATAATGTCTTGAGTTTCAACTAGCCTTAAGGTTTACAAATACATGTTCAAATAGAATACATGTTTAAAAGTTTACACGACTTTGAACCAAAAGACACCCTAGTGTATCACTCACCCAATAATATTTGTCTTGTGACTCTTCAAATCGGGCTCTTATCCTTTGTAAACAACATCTTTTCACTTTAACTTGGGTGTGATAAATGTCCACATGCTAAGCAACTAGTACTTGTGGTATATATGAGCTTATGTGATGTATAAATTATTAACACAATAGTTATCATGTATGCATGTCGTATATGTCATCTTTAGTTCATTACCTTTCTATGTGTATACTTAACATATAAAATCATGATGTAATTTTTCCACATAAATGAGCATACATTGATTCACATTAAGAACATATATGAACAACCACTGTACATGCGTCGACCATATCCATCAATCATAAATATCCATAATTTCATTGTGTTCTAATTATCAAGTTATTTCTTCTCTCATAATACTATAAACCTATGAAATCTTGTTGTATTGTTTCGTATAAACAAATAAAGACATCTCATTACATATTCATAATCATACTCATGTATGAATATACGAAGTCATGACATAACTTATTTCTTATATAGACATGTCATAAAATATATACATGTTGCCCAGAT
This sequence comes from Triadica sebifera, assembly GCA_023653625.1. NCBI lineage: Eukaryota > Viridiplantae > Streptophyta > Magnoliopsida > Malpighiales > Euphorbiaceae > Triadica > Triadica sebifera. The sequence goes on from CM042900.1 coordinate 19,643,652, forward strand.
ATTAAGCTAAGAAGGGGGGTTGAATTGGAGTTTCAAAAATTAAACTTTAAAGTGCGAAAATAGAAAATTAATTTTAGGAGGGATAGAAAAATTTGACACAAGGATTTTATAGAGGTTCGGGTGTTAACAAACCCTACTCCTCTCCCCAATCGCAATTGGGAGTTTCACTAACACACTAAGTGTTACAATGGAGTTTTACAAGCTCACTCCCAACTATGATGTTTCTCACAATGGCTCACACCTAACCCAGAAATCCCTTGAGTTTTAATGGCCCACACAATAACCAATTCCTTGTGTTTTACAGGCTCACACAAACAATCTTTTATCTTGTATTTTATAGGCTCACACAAACAACCTTTACTTTGTGTTTTACAGGCTCACACAAACAAGCTTTACTTTGTGTTTTATAGGCTCACACAAATAACCTTTATTTGTGTTTTAAAGGCTCACATTACAAGTGTTCTACTCTTAACCCAGAAATACCCAAAACTCACTTGAGTAATAAACGATTATAGAGAGAAACACTCACAAATCTTTATTGCTCAATAAATGAAAAGCAAAAAGATTTTTATAGAGAATAGATATTGGTTCTCAAAGTATTGAATGTACAAATAGCTTGTAATAAGATTTTGATTCAAAGTATTTCCTATCCTCTTTTTCTGAATGCATAAATGACTTCCATTTATACTCCATTGGCTGATTATAGCTGTTAGGGTGCATTTAATATGAAACTAGCCATTGTACCAATTAAATAATCGCGCCTGACATTTTTCTCTTTCATCATTCACGGGCGTGACTATGTTTGTCATGGGCGTGACATTTCTTCCCAAGTCGTGACTGAAGTGGTGACCTTGGTTGTGAAGCTCTCTGGAATGTTTTGAAACATTGGGTCACGGGCGTGACATACATATTCATGGGCATGATAAACTTCCCAGCCATGATCCAAGTGGTGACTTTGGTCGTGAAGCTCTCTGGATGAAAATGCCATAAACATTCACGGGCGTGAAAATTTAATTCACGGGTGTGACTTAAATGTCCATTTCACGATTTGTTCTTCCTTCATGGTCGTGAACTTCAAATGTTGGTTTTGGTAACGGTTAGCTCTTTCACGGACGTGACACATAGGGTCACGGGCGTGAACATGCTACTTCCTTAATTTTGTCTTTCAAGGATTATTCTTCCAATCTCCATTCTTGCTATTTTATTCCATACCCTGTTTAATAGACTTAGAAAACAAGTATGTTAAATACAATATTGCTATTTTATTTGTTATCATCAAAATGATGAAAATACCCCTCAAGGTTTAACAATACATATTTGCATCATAACATGTCAATAATTGTAATAATTTTCAATGAAATAAATCATAAAATTCATACCATTCATTTCCTTAGTGATATCCACAAATCGATTTATCATGTTCTTTTTATTTTTTCCAAGACTCTAAGCCGGACTATTTGAATATGAGTTATATAACAGGAGTGTTCACACTCGAGTTTAGGCCATCCTACCCACTATCTATATAGGCTAATCCAAGTTTTTCATGTCAAGAGTGTTCAGATCCGAGAATAAGTTACCTTGACTAAGTTCATATAATAACTATATATATCTTAGGATCAAGGGTACTGACACCCGAACTTAAGCTACATTGTTCTCACAATATGTTTCTATTAATCATCTTATTCTACGATACTATTATCCCCCTTAATGATATGTCATTTATCCTATTCTAGTCATAGATTAGAGAAATGGGCATCATACATTTGAATCTCTTATCATTATATTTTTCATAAACACATACATGTTCATGATTCATTTCTTTGCATAATAATGCATATATGTATGCCACATATTGTGTACCATGGCATTCTCATTTTCTCTTCATTATACACATATAATTGCTCAGACAAGATGTATATAGTTTTCCATCATTTCATGACACCATGCAACTAGTTGAGTCATACAAGTCATAAATAACACCATAATAATGTTCTCTTACATGCTTACATACTAGGATTCATACATAGATTCTAATTTAGCGTTCATGTTATCGTATCATAACATAAATTTCATAGCAATTTAACATCTCATGAAGTATCTATATTTCCTATTCATATCCCATATGTATCATTGTAACATAGCATGCATTAATCTTGGGATTTATTGTGCATGTATACTCTTATCATTCTAGTTACCATAATCATATGCATATACATAGGCATGCTAGCTTATTATGTTTACATCTTTGTGTAACAAATTAAACATCATTCCATATTTGAAAACATGGAAATTAACATTATTCAATTCTTTTCTTTCATTGTGGTTCATGACTGTGAACACTACCTTCACGAATTGGTGCCTATGAACCACGTCGTGACTCTGCTTATGAAAGATTATGGACATATTTTCATTCATATAATCATTCATTCATGGTCGTGAAAATACCTTCACAGGTATGAATCCATGCTTTACGACTTCTTTAGTCATGAAACTAGTCATGACTCTAGACATGAATGATTTTGCCTAAAACTAAAGTCTGTGTTCCTAAGGTTCATGGTTGTGACATAGTATTCACAAGTATAAATCCATGATTAATGGCTAGGATGTGACTCTAGGTGTAATGAAGCAACCCAAAACCACAACCCTTATGCCTCATGATTCATGATCGTGACATTTTTTATAAGTGTGAATTTGAGAATTTCTAGATGCAGAAAATAATTTAAACATGGCATTTACACCTTTAACATGCAAAATCTCTAAGATTGATCAATGTCAATCACTCATATCACACACAAATGAATCTATAACATCATTTTCATATTCCAGTCATTATATCAACTCATTTAAGACATAATCACACTATAACAACTCTAGATCTAGAATTCTCACCACTTTATATTTGAACACATATATATGCATTCTAACACTTTTAAACACTATTAACAATCAAACATGCATTTTCAACTTGAAAAAGCTTCACACACCACTCACATAACATATTTTGAGGTTTAGTTGTACATATACACTAACCATAATTTTGGAGCTTTCAAAATCACTCATTCTACCAAATTTAAGCTTCACCTTCCTCTTTGGAAACTTTTTCACTACTAGATCCTCCTCCAACTCATAGTTTTGGAAATGAGTCTTCTAGTGACCCCCTTATCTCTCTTCCTCTTCTTCCAAAACTTGTCCCCTTAGCACAAGCCCTCTCATTTATTTATTCTTTCCTAAAAAAACCATCAACTATCATGACTTTTCTTTAGTTTTTAGGGGTTTTAAGGTTTGAAAGTAAAAGAAAAATGGAGGAGAATGAAGAAGAAATGAGGGTGGCGTGTATGAGGAGGAAGAAGATATGACTTTTGGTAGAAGATAAGAATGGAAGAGAGAGAAGATGTGACTTTTCATATGCTCTTGACTGACGGACATTCACGGTTGTGAAAGGATCTTCATGGGCGTGAACATAAAGATCTCTAAATTGTTTAGATATTTTGATTAATCTTCCCTCTTATGATTAACCATTTTAATTACCTCATTTATTACCAAGATATCATCTAAGCCTAGATTAGCGAGCATTACAAACATTTTGTTTACAACATAAAACATAGAAAATTATAAAATTAAAATTTTCTCATGCATTTTTAAATGAAAACAATCCCTAAGTGCTCCAAACCACATAAAAATCTCAATAAATCAACATAATCATATGATGTCCAAAAGAGATAGCAGGGAATAGCGAAAACCAAAACAAAAGCACAAAAAGTTGTCATTTCATATGAATTTAATGTGTATGAAGAAATGAATTTGGTGCATTTTTTTATTATTATTGTATTTATAATCCAATTCAATATGCTTAGTTCTTGGAAGAAGAACTTTATTAGAGGAAAGGTAAATTACACATACATTGTCACACCATAATATTGGTGGAGTCAATAATGCAAAACCAAGTTTTTGAAGGAGTGAATCCATATAATTTTGACTATGACATTTGCAATAGCTTTGTATTCACTTTCTGCGGATGATCGGGGAATGGTAGTTGCTTTTTGGCCATCCATAAGATTAAGTTGTTGCCAGGATAGATGAAATAGCCACTTGTTAAACGACAATCATCGAGACGATCTCCTCAATTGCTATTTATGAAACATTGTAAGGAGATGATAGATGAGGGATCAAAATAAAGAGAATAACCAATGGTTTTGTTAAGTAGGTCCAAAATATATTTTTGTTGAGAAAAGAGGAGGCTAGATTTGTGAGGAAACACTTTAATGCCAAGGAAGTAGCAGAAAGGATCAAGATCTCGAAGAGGAAATTCATTTTGTAGAACTCTTAGAATGACTTCAATTTCCTTAAAGTTTGAACTCGTCACAATAATGTCATTGATATAAACCAAAAAATTATTAGTACCACAATTATGAATAAATAATGGATTATATGTCTTGGAACAAATAAAATGATGTCGCTAGAGAAAGTCGGCCAATATGGTAAACCACACCCTAGGTGTTTGTATGATCCCATAAATAGAGCAATTTAATCTGCAAACATACTCAGTGTGAATTGTGTTAATAAATCCCTGAGGTTGTGACATGTAAACCTCCATTTGTAAGGTGCCATGAAGAAAGGCATTAGATATATCAATTTGTTTGATGGACTAGTTATGAGATACTACGAAATTGAGGATGGTGTGAATTGTTATTGCACAAATGACAAGATGTAAGTTTTATGGTAATTGAGTCCATGTTGTTGATTGTAATCTTTTACAACTAAACAAGCTTTATATTGCTCGATAGAACCATTATAGTATCTTTTAATCCAAAAGACCCATTTATTCCCAATAATGTTCTTATTTGAAGGACAAGGTACCAAAGTCCATGTATTATTTGAAATTAAGGCTTCTAATTCTTATTGCATTGCTTGTCTCCATTCACTGTGTTATTTATCTTGAAGATAGGTGGTGGGTTCGGTTATCAAGTAATTTAGTTTAGAGCTAGGAATAAGATGCTTTGTGGTGAGATTGGCTTGACATTTTGAAAGGGTGGTGGAGCACAAGGTCATGGAATGAGTACATATGGGTATTGATGTTGTTTGGGAAGCTGTTGAATGAGAAAAAAATTGGTTATTGGGAAAAGATCATGTAACACCTGCCGATATAACCCAGAAGATCCCAACTATATAAAAGAATGTTATGAACGTGTTTTAAAAATCTAGTTAAATTTAAAAATTTTTCATTTCTTATTAAAACATAAGCTCAATTAAAAACATTGTAATAAAAACTTGTTTAAACATAAATAATCATTTATCATATAATAAAAACCATGTTAGTCTTACACTAGCTTTGTGTTTACAAAAGTACATCATAATATCAAATACATGATTTTGAAGTAAAAAGACATATACAAAACCATAACCCATATCCTATGACATTTACAAAAAGAATCAATGAATGTCATGTAAAAACCAATCCAAATTGGGTTTGTTCTGACCAATCTCTATGTGGGCACTACTTTTAGATCTTTAACTTCAGACAACTAGCTTCAAACCTGCTTACAGGAACACACCCACATGCTAAGTAACCTAATGCTTAGTGGTATATATATGCATAAAAATGCTACATACTATCATGTCATGTCATATCATCAGTATGCCGTTATCATATCATTTAACTTGTGATCATGCATAAGAACATACATTATAGATGTTTCATTCCCTTTTTTCCATATTAACATGCCTACTTGTACCATAGACATAGAAGATATAAACATGCATCTATAATAATTTATATATCCAACATATCATAACCTTATCATAGCCACAATAGTAACCAATACATAAACCTTTTCATTTCACATATAAATTCTATATGATTAGTTTACCATATAATTATCATTTTCCTATTTTTGTCCAAAACTCTAAGCTTGATTATTTGAATGTGGGTTGTAAAACAGGAGCACTCATAACTTGAGCTTAATTCACCCTACTCACTAATTGTATATGCTTATCTAAGCACCTCAAGTCAAAAGTGCTCATAACCTAAGCTTAAACCATCATGACTGAGTAAATAAACATGGCTACCATATAGGATTAAGGGCACTCATAACCCGAGCTTAAGTCACCTCATCCTTATATCAATATCAATATATCTTACAATATTGTAACCCCTCAATGCCAAGTCATATATCCTATGTCAAGTCATATATTAGAGAATTGGGCAATTAAGTTCATATCCATTATCTTTAAATATCTGTTATCATATACATGTTATCAAGCATTAAATACAAACACATTGCCTCATACATATATGTATATTCATGTATAACAATAACTCATATCATGTAATTCAATAACCCATCATATCATATTCAAAAACTGCATATTGCACATTCACCGTGCTTCATGGGCCATTCATGACAGTGAATGTGCCATTCATGGGTGCCCTACCTATGAACCAATGCATGAAAGCTACTGTATATAAAAACACATTATTCATGACCATGAAATATCCTTCACAAGCATGAAACCATATTTCACGACTTACTGACCCTAAAATAAACCGTAAAATTTGGGTTTGAATATGAAAAACTGGATATCGATGTTCATGGTCATAAACTCATGCATTCATGACTTTTCTAGTTATGAAACAAGATGTGAAAAGCTACTGCTCGCTCTAGGCATATGTTTCATGAGCATGACTCCTTTGTCATGAAAGTTAAATTGGTTATGGGTTAAGCATTCACGGTCATGAACCCTATGTCATGGGCGTGAATTCTGGGATTTTTAAGGACAAAAACTGAGCCAAGAATAAAGTATTCATGCAATACACTCAAATGCTTTAAGATTGACCAATGTTAATTACTCCTATCAATATTTCTATGTATATATAATGTTAACAATATGCTTAACAACTTATAAACCCATTTAAACAACTTTTTAAGTCAAAAACCATATCAAAAACTCATTAACCTTCAAAGTTAACCTTTATGCCATTTTAACATTCAAAACTTGCAGAACCAAGTCATTTTCATTGATATCATGCCTTAGCATCTTCATCATGCTTTTACAACACATTTCACATGCCAAAATGCAAAAAAAATGAATTTAGATGCCAATATGTATATACCTATAAAAAAATGGAGCCTTAACTAAATTCAAGCTCTCCAAGTTTGCCTTTCCCCTTATGATGCATTTCCAAGCTCCTTAGAAAATCCTAAGAACATAAAAATGTTCTTATAAGACCTTTATAAGAGAAAATAATCTAAAATTGAACTAAAAACTAAGTTTTATCCCAAACCTTTCAAGAACTCTTCCTTAACACTATGATCTCAAGTTTTCAAAGCTTTTAACAATGGAGGTGTGTGTTAAAGGAGAAGAAGATGGAGCAAAAGTCTTTAGTGTGTCAGAGAAGGTTTTAGGGTGACAGAGAGTAGTTTATGGCAGAGGTAAAGAGCATAGAAGAGAGAAAGTGCAGCTGTCCACATGCAAATCTGCATTCACAAGCATGAATCACCATTCATGACTATGACCAACAATTCACGGGTGTGAATGCTCTCTTCAAAAAAAATCTGCCACATTCAAAACGATACCGTTTGAAACCTTAGCATGACTTTCATAGGCATAAACACCCATTCATAGGTATGAAAGCTCTTTCATCACAAAAACTTAGCCTTTCTAAACACCATCTACCCATCTTCTCTCTTTGATAAACCCACATGACTTATAGGCCCTAACTCATAGACATTATATATCATAAATCAATAACAAAATTAATCCCTTAAGAGGTGGAAAATTATGTTATGGAGAAAAATCTGGAGATGTCGAAGGATAAGATGGGATGGTTGGGCTGGGTTAAGGTAAGTGCTTGAGAAGTGGCATTGGGTGGAATATTTGAGGTATTAGCTTAAATGTGTGAGGACTAGTTAGGTGGGACTGATGCAATGTTATTTTTTGGATTTAAACTACTATTTGATAAAGAAAATAAATTCTTAATGGAAGATTGAGAGAATACTTTTAGAAAGGGTAGAGGTAGTGGGGGGTTGAGAGGAGGGATATGTGGCAGCGTGGTGTGTGGGATGTGGGATGGTTGGAGATGAATTGGTGGAATGTTGATAGTTGGTTAGTGAAGAAGGAAATAAAATATTTGGTGAGGAAATTGAGGATATTTGATGAGAAACTGTGGAATTATGGGCATGTTGTAAGATAAGATTTATTGTAGGTTGATTTGAGGGATATAGAGCTATTTAGGTGTGATGTGGGGCTGATGTGTGATCATGTTAGGCATGATTTATGGAATTAGGATAGCTCGTTGGTGCTTGGGATAAGGAAGGTAAGTTTTATAAATTTTGGCAAGTGGATAAAATTAGTAAGTTTGGAAAGGTTGAGTTTATTGCACCATTATTTGTGGGATTTGAATTTTTTTTTTGTAATGGATAAAATATGAGATATGGATGAAGGACTAGGAGCCATACCTGTATGATGGGGCAAGGAGTCATAGTTCTCCACGATTGTCATCCAAGGATGCGATATATGATCTTCTTGAAAATCTTGAGAAAATGGCAAATGTTAATAAGGAAAATTATCCTTATGAAATTTTACAAATCTTGCTTGAAAATTTTCCAATAGAAAGATCAAAACAAATTATACCAAAAATGATTTTTTACTAAGCCTAATTTGACACACTCTTTTGAACGAAAATCAAATTTATGTTTATTGTAGGGATGCAAAAGAGGAAAAATGGAACAACCAAAGACTTTAAAATCTTGAAAATTTGGTGATTTGTCAAAAAAATTTTAAAATGAGATTTATCTTGAATAATATCACTTGACATGTAATTGAATATAAAACTGAATGATTGACAACATAAGAATAGTATTTTAATGAACTTTTGAGTGAGGAAGTAAAATGAGATTGCTGTCAACTATATGTCAAATTTTGTATTAAAAAAAATCATTTTATTCATAGGTATGACGGTAAGCTAAATGATGAGCTATATCTCGATTGAAGAAAATTATCACCCAGTCACTATGTAAAGCTTTAATTTTTGCATTATACTATCGTTCAACAAAAGAATTAAATTGCATGAAAATATTTGTTAAATCTCTTCTTTGGCACATACAAAATAACCAATAAAAATAAATGATTTCTTCCACAAATATAACAAAATAGCGAAAATTATTTGACAAAACAATAGGCACATGGCCCTAAATATCTGAATAAATAACTTAAAAAGGTTTAGTACTTCGATGTTGAACACGAGGTAAAGGAAATTTATCTAATTTTTTTCATACGACATAAGGAGCGATGAAAACTTGACAATAATAATGACCGATCAAAGGCAACTGAAATTTTTTATAACTTTTAAAACACTATTTATTATAGGATGACCTAAGCATGCATGCCATTTTTGAAGTTAAAATTTTTCAGCATTGTGAACAAGAGGTGGGTGATCAAACGTGTAGAGGCCATTGGCATCTACTTGCTTATTGAAGCAACATTTTCTTAGTTTCCCAGTCCTTTATAAAAAAAATGTGTAATGCCCTATTTTTAGGGTCTACAAGTTTATGGGTTAATTAAGAGAGTGTGGGTAGATTCAGGGTTTAAAATGGTTAAAAATAGTTAGAAAAGGTTCTTTCATGCTTGTAAATGGTTGTTCACATTGGTGAATAGATATTTATGCCTGTAAAAGTGTTGTGTTTCAAAACGATAGAGTTTTGAAAGGTGTTCGCGCCCATGAATGGGATTTTATGGCAGTGAATGTTGTGACTTAGGGTCACTCCTATGAAATGTTTGTCATGACTGTGATAGGGGGTGTTCACACCCGTGAAGAAGAATTCACGCTTGTGAACAATAGTCAATGAGTAGGTGACTTAGAGCCTTGTTTTTCTTTCTCTTCCATGCCTCCTTTTAGCCATAACCTGCTCCACCGCCACTATAATCCCAGCTTGCATGCCAAGCTCTTCCTCTTCACCATATCTATTATCATTAACTCAAAAACACCATTATTGTTAGAGAGGTGCCCTAAAGGCAATCACCTTAGGTACTTGATCTACTCATTTATTATTAATAAAAGAAATTTTTATTATATAGTATTTATTCCATATGAATTGATACATATCTTAAACTGTTTAATGAAGCCATTGGTATGTAATATAACATGAAAGAAATCATGATGATATCATGAAAATGAGAATCTTATCATGTGCAATTGTGTTTATACCTAAATTATCCATAGTCATAGGTTTAACAATATGGGACATTGTTAATCTGGATAGACTAGCACATGTGATACTTCTTGATTAGGTCAAGCAGCTGATCCATAAGCTATAGACATGAGATGTTTAGAGTTAACATGTGGATGCTTGCTAAAGTAGACAAGTACATTGGATGACCGACTATGAGACAATCATATGGATGTATATTCAATGGTGCAAATATCCTTAGACTTGATATACTCAAGGTTATTTTGGATACTGAATCCTATACTTTGAATCCATTCCTTGTTGCCTCTCAGAGGTTGCTCATAGGGTGGTGATTAGGTATAACATGAGGTATTCAAAGATAGTTGAGTAGTCAATAAAGGATTCACAACTTCTGATAGAAGGAGAGTATACCTATGGTGTATTGTAGAGATCATTACTCAGAAATATTTGGTCAAGGTGGACATATCTTGAAGAAGGTTTTCAAGGACATATCTAATAGAGTAATGAGTCTCATAGACAAGAACTAATATCATTTTGTGGCCATGAATAATGTGTATTTTTTAATGTAGTAGTGTTCATGAGCACGTTCACGGTTTGGTTCGCAGGTGGATGTACCCGTGAATGAGACCTTCACGGCTCTAAACATGTAGATCACGCCTATGAAGCTTGTTAATATGATAATGTTATTTTATTCAATGATGTTATGCAATGGTTATATACACATTCACTCTATGATAAAACCACAAGTATGAATTAAATAGTTATACAATGTATACATGAATGACACATGATGATGCATAGATAATGTGTAAGATAATGGAAATATAAAAAGGAATAAGTTATAAGATCTAGAAATGCCCTTTTCTCTAATCCAAGACTTGACATAGGATAAATGATATTCCATTGAGGAGGTTTACGGTACTGTTGGATTTTTATATTTGGACAAGGTAACTGAAGCTCAGATAAGAGCGCCTTTAATCCAAAGTTACATATGATTGTTATATTATGAGGACACAGTAACTGAAGCTCTAGGAATGGCATTAATCCTATTTTATATTTAGTCAAGATGGATAAAGCTCTAGGAGTGTAAGACTTGAGGAGCTTGGATGAGCACACTCACAATTAGTGGACAAAGTGTTTGAAGCTCTAGGAGTGCCCCTGTTTCACAACCCGCATTCAGATAGTCTGGCTTAGAGTTTTGGGAAGGAAAATAACAATGAAATGGTAAGTCTTGGGTAGGAAAATAACAATGAAATGGTAAGTTTTGGGCAAGAAAAAAAATTAGATAAAGTAAAAGAAAAAAGATAGAGTGAAACGATTATATGGAAATGCTTGATACTTGTTGCTTGTGTTTAAGTGGAATACGATTTATCTATAAAAGTGTTGAACCTTGAGGGGTATTTTTGTCATTTTGATGATAACAAATAAAATAGAAATAATGTATTTAACATACTTGTTTTCTAAGTCTATTGAACAGGGTATGAAATATGATAGCAAGAATGGAGAATGGAAGATTAATCTTAAAAAGATAAAATTGAAGAAATAGCATGTTCACGCCCGTGACATTATGTGTCACACCCGTGATGAAGCTTAGCGCCAACAAACCAACATTTAAAGTTCATGGCCATGAAGAATGATAGCAACCGTGAATGATCATATCAGTCACGCCCGTGAAATAAAGTCATGCCTGTGAAAAGACATGGCAAATTCTTCTAGAGAGCTTCACAGCTAGAGTCACCAATTGGACCACGGCTTGGAAGGATGTCACGCCCGTGAAGATGAAATGTCACGCCCGTGAACCAACACTTACAAAACCTTCCAGAATACTTCACGGCCAAGGTCACCACTCAAGTCATGACTTGGAAGAACAGTCACGACCATGACAATTATACTCACGACCGTGAAAGAGGAAGGAGAAACATGTCAAACACGATTATAAGGGTTGGTGCAACGACTATTTCCGCATTAAATGCAATCAAACGGCTAGAATTCACCATGGAAGTAAAATTCAAGTAATTTATGAATCTAGAACAAGAGAATAGCTAATACTGCGAATTAAAATCTTATTGTAAGCCAATTGGTATCAGAGCTAAGTCTAGCATCGAAGCCTAATCAGCACTAGTAAAGATCAAGATATGACCAATGAAGGATTCCAAAGTCTCAAGCCTTACTTTGATGGAGCAAATTGTGCTCATTGGAAGTTTTGGATGAAGACATATCTGGATAGTGAAGGAATTGAAGTTTGGGATAGTGTTCGAAAAGAATGGACACCACCAACTAGAAGAGGAGTTGATGGTGAAGAAGAAATCTTATCAAGAGATGATTGGAAAAAGCCTTAAAGAAGAGCAAACTTCAAAAACAAGAAGGCAATGACAATTCTCTCAAGCTCATTATCCATTGAAGAATGTGGTAGAATACAATGCTGCCCAACAACTTATAGTATGTGGAAAACATTGGAAAACTATCATGAAGGAACTAAGCAAGTTAAATCCAAGAAGATTCAACTTCTTACTTCAGAATATGAGCTCTTCAAGATGAAATCCAATAAGAGTCAATTACTGACAATAAAAGAGATAGAGAGCTTGAAGCAAAGCCAGAAAAAAGAAAGCCTCTAGCGCTAAAAGCCTCTACTTCAAAATCTCAAGAAGAAGTTGAAGATGATGAAGAAAAGAGTGATGATGCGAATGAGGACATTGTTATGCTCTCAAGAAGGCTGAAAAAAATCATTGAGAAAATAATGAGCAACTCTAGAAAATTCAGGCAAAAAAACCTCAAACAGACCTCTAATGATACACAAAGAAGTTAAGAAGAGGTAAAGTGCTATGAATGTGGAAAGAAATGGCATATTAAACCGGAATGTCCAAGGCTCAAGAAGCATAAGAGCAAATACCAAAGAGACAATGGGGAGAAAGGTCACAAAGCCACATGGGATGATGAAAGCTCTTCAAGTGAAAAAGATGACAATGAAAGCGAAGAGGTCAACCTATGCTTCATGGCTATAGAGGATAACGTCTTGGATAAGGTATGCCTCAAATCCACAATAAACAAAAATGCTTGGCTAGTAGATAGTGGATGCTCAAGGCATATGATAGGAGACAAACAACTTTTCAATGAAATCAAAAGTATTGATGGAGGAAATGTTACCTTTGGAAACAATGCTAAGGGTAAGATAATTGGCATTGGTTCTATTGGTATTAATGATACTTCTTTTATTAAATATGTCTTACTTGTTGATGGTTTGAAACATAACTTGTTAAGTGTAAGTCAATTATGTGATAAAGGAAACATAGTAACCTTTACTTCCAATGAATGTCTTGTAACCTCTATTTATGGTCAAGAGATATTTAAAGGAAATAGAGATGTTAACACCTACATAATAGAATTACACAAAATATCTAACCATTCCTCTAAGCGTCTTGTGACTACTAGTGATGAATCTTGGTTGTGGCATAGAAGGCTTGGTCATGGGAACATGGACTTAATTCAAAGCCTCAACATAGGAGAGCTCGTAAAGGGACTGCCAAAAGTCAAATTTGAAAAAGACAAGACATGTGAACCTTGCCAAAGAGGGAAGCAACACAAGTCATCTTTCAAAACCAAAAACATAGTAAGTACCTTAAAACCTCTATAACTCCTGCATCTAGATTTATTTGGACCTGCTATAATTGCAAGCTTATGAGGTAAACATTATGGCTTTATCATTGTAGACGATTACTCTAGATTCACTTGGGTAATTTTCTTAGCTCAAAAGAGTGATGCTTTTGAAAATTTCAAAAACTTTGCTAAAAGAGTTCAAAATGAAAAAGGATATTGTATTTCAAAAATAAGAAGTGACCATGGCAAAGAATTTGAAAATGAAAACTTTGAAAGTTTTTGTATTGAACATGGCATTTCGCATAAATTTTTCATCTCCTAGGACACCTCAACAGAATGGGTAGTTGAAAGGAAAATCAAACCTTAATTGAAATGGCTAGAACAATGCTCAATGAGTATGGTCTACCAACTTACTTTTGGGCAGAAACCACAAATATTGCTTGTTATATTTTAAATCGAATTTTCAAAAGACCTCTCCTAAACAAAACTTCATTTGAACTATGGAAAGGAAGAAAGCCCTTAATATCATATTTTAGAGTATTTGGATGCAAGTGCTTCATATTGAATACCAAGGACAACCTTGGAAAATTTGCTTCTAAATTTGATGAAGGTATATTTTTAGGATATTCTACAACTAGCAAAGCATATAGACTATTTAATAAAAGGTCATTAACTGTTGAAGAATCTATGCATGTTGTTTTTAATGAATCTAGTAGACTTGATCTTGTGAAAGGTAGTGTTTTTGATGATGCTATAGGAACCATGGAAAGACTTGATCATGGAAATGAAAGAGAAGAAAATGATCAAGAAGATTCACATCAAGATGATTCTCTACCTCAAGCTCAAGAGGAAAACAGGCAAGAGCTCCCAAAGGAATGGAGATTGACAAAAGATCACCCCAAAGAGCAAATCATTGGTGATCCTTCAATGGGAGTAAGCACTAGATCTCATCTCAAACATTTAGCTTCTGACCTTGCTTTTGTTTCTCAAATTGAGCCTAAAATTATTGATGAGGCTCTTAATGATGAAAGTTGGGTGATTGTCATGCAAGAGGAACTCAACCAATTTGAGAGAAGTAAGGTATGGACCTTAGTACCTAGACCCAAGGAGCATCAAATTATAGGTAGCAAATGGGTGTTTAGAAAAAAACTAGATGAACAAGGTTCCATAACTAGGAATAAGGTTAGATTGGTTGCAAAAGGGTATAATCAGGAAGAAGGAATAGATTATGATGAGACTTATGCTCCTGTAGCTAGATTAGAAGCTATAAGAATACTTTTAGCATATGCATGTCACATGAATTTCAAACTCTTTCAAATGGATGTGAAAAGTGCCTTTTTAAATTGTTTTATAGAAGAAGAAGTATATGTAGAACAATCGCCAGGTTTTGAAAGTCATGATTTGCCTAATCATGTATTTAAACTTTCAAAAGCTTTATATGGTTTGAAACAAGCCCCAAGAGCTTAGTATGAAAGACTAAGTTCCTTTCTCTTAGAAAATAACTTTACAAAGGGGAATGTTGACACTACATTATTCATTAAAAAGCATAAGCATGATATTATAATTGTTCAAATTTATGTTGATGATATCATATTTGGGTCTACTAATGAATTGCTTTGTCAATAATTTGCTAAGTGTATGACTAGGGAATTCGAAATGAGCATGATGGGTGAGCTCAAATATTTCCTTGGTCTACAAATAAAACAAGGCAATGAGGGCATATTCATCAACCAATCCAATTATGCCAAAGACTTAAGAAATTTGGAATGGAAGAATGCATGAATGCCAAGACTCCAATGAGCACATTAACAAAATTGGACAAGGATGAAAAGGGTAAGAGCATTAATGAAAAGCTCTATAGAGGTATGATCGGATCATTTTTATATCTTACTGCTTCTAGACCCAACATAATATATAGTATATGCTTATGTGAACAATTTCAATCATGTCCAAAAGAGTCTCATTTAAATGCAGTAAAAAGAATTCTAAGATATTTACATGGCTCATTGGATCTAGGTTTATGGTATCCTAGAAATTCATCCTTTTACATTGTAGGATATTCAAATGCTGATCATGCCGGTAGTCTTTTAGATAGAAAAAGTACTTCAGGTACTTGTCACTTTATTAGAGAGTGCTTAGTTTCTTGGTTTAGCAAGAAACAAGTTTCAGTTTCTCTTTCTACCGCTGAAGTGGAGTATGTAGCAACAGGATGTTGTTGTACACAAATTCTTTGGATGAAACAACAACTTAAGGATTATGGTCATAGTATGAACCATATACCTATTAGATGTTACAATACAAGTGCAATAAATCTCTCTAAGAATCCCATTCAACATTCTAGAAGTAAGCATATTGACATTAGACACCATTTTATTAGAGATCATGTTCAATATGGAGATGTTGTATTGGAATTTCTAAGCACAGAAAATCAATTGGCAGATATCTTCACTAAGTCTCTAAATGGATCAACTTTGTAATTGCCAAATGGATCAACTTTGTAATTGCCAAATTTAATTTCATAAGAAGAGAGCTTGGTATGATTGATGGATCAACTTTGTAATTGCCAAATTGTCAAACCTTAATTGATAATCTTGTTTTTGTCTCATTTTACTAGATATAAGGTAGTTAATTTGATGGAAACTTATGTTATAAGGGATAGAATCTTCCTAGAAATGCTTTAGTCTTGTTTTAGACTTAATTTTATTTAATGAGAATTTTAGGCAATTCACGTCCGTGACATATGTTCACGACCGTGAACTAAGTCGCCAAAAGAACCAGTAGCTTTCACAACTTGATTCACGACATGGTTCACGACTTAAAGTAGTTTAGACTATGTTTCACGACTTCATTCACCCCCGTGAAACCCTTTGTTCATGTCCGTGATGCATTTTCACGACTG
Organism: Triadica sebifera; assembly: GCA_023653625.1. Classification (NCBI taxonomy): domain Eukaryota; kingdom Viridiplantae; phylum Streptophyta; class Magnoliopsida; order Malpighiales; family Euphorbiaceae; genus Triadica; species Triadica sebifera. The sequence goes on from CM042900.1 coordinate 19,660,332, forward strand.
TGAACATTTCCACCAAAAACTTACAGAAGCATTCACACTTTGGTTCACGATCATAAGTAGTGAAGTTTAACACTTCACACCCATGACTCATTTTTTTATCACCGTAATAGTTCATCATTCACGCCTGTGACCTTCAAATGTCACAACCGTGATCAATTTCATGCCTTTCTTCACGGGTAAAGCATCTCTTCAGCAAACCGTGAACACGACATTTCATGCCCGTGACTATGTTTTTCACGCCCGTGAAGATGTCTTCTATATAATGATTCTGCCGTTATTTTTCACATTTCTACTCTACAACTTCTCTCAACTGCTCTCATTTATCCACATTGAATGTCACATTGAAGATTCTAGCCCCCTAGCCACAAATTTCATCTATAAATACCCTTAAAAACCTCTTCCATCATCACAAATCATCTTTCCTTAGGGTTTTCTCACAAATTATGTCAAACCTTTTTCCACTCTTCCAAAGTTTAATCTTCCAATCAAGATGGAAACCGGTTCATCCAAGGGTACTAGGAAGAAATCTCATGCTCCCAGAAGGTACACAGATTACCTTATGAACATCATTCCAGAGCATTGCCATCCTAGGTACTCTATGCTCAAGAAAAGGCCTCTCATTTCCTCAAGATCATTTGAGTGGCAGACAGTACGTACTCTTGGCCTCAAGAGGACCATGACAAAGCAATTCCAGGCGTGTCACTTGAAGGAATTTGTTGACATTCATCAACCAACTTTGAGGGAGCCAACCTTGGAGTTTTTGAGCACCTTGCAAGTATCTCCCACTAGCACAGTCAAGTTCCAATTGTACAAGCATCCGAACACCCTCTCTACCACAAAATTTGGGGATTTGTTCAACCTTCCCTCGGATGGCATCCTGAACGATAGTGAAGTAGAGTTTTATGCTACTCAGGCATGGACTCACTTTGGTATGGATTGCAACTGGGATGTTAAAAAGATAAAGAGTACTCACCTTCGATCCCCATTGCACAAATATCTGCATAGGTTTCTGACCTATAGCATCTTTGCCCGAGGAGACAGCAATGGCACAATTCGGAAGTCTGAGCTTTTTCTCCTAGACATGACCCAAAGAGGCCTCACAGTGCATTATCTCGATGGTTTGCAAACCATCTCCTGTCAATTCCAACCAAGCCCTCCGGAGACATTCTTATTGGTGGGTACATGACCCATATTGCCTTGAAGCTCGAATACTTGAAGCTAGATGCACATCACTACAACCTCATCCCAGGGCATCCTCGAGACCAACTGGATGTCGAGTCTTTCATCAAGATAGGAGAGGCTGTTCGAATTGCGTTTGAGAACAACATTTACTACCGCTTCATCAACACTGCTGGCGAGATCATTTGGGAAGAAAATGACTCAGAGGACTTCAAAGCTGGCTTCCAAGGAATTCAGCAGAAAAAGAGGGCTCGAGTTGAGATGACACCTCCAGAGGTTGAGCAGGACATCGGACAATCCTCTGCCTCCACACCAAATTTGGCTCAACAAGTGGTGGACCTCTTGGCACCACGATTTGAGCAGTTGCAAGCTTCGATGGACGAGAGGTTCGAGAAACTCAAGGACTTCATAGAGTCTCAGATGGACAGCCTCAAGGCAGAAGTTACTCGTCTTAGAGATAGGATGTCTGGTTAGATGTTAGGCTAGATGTTTATGTTAGCCTTGCTATGTTTGTTTCTAGCTTGCTTGTTTGTAGGAAATTCTAATTTCCTTTCCGAATTTTAATTACTTTTGTGTTTGTACTTCTCTTTCTTAATTAATATATTTGCTTTGCTTTTCATTGTGTTTTATCTTTTTGATATTCTTTTTGTTGATGACAAAAGGGGGAGAACTTAGCAATTTATTGTTTAAAGATAAGTGCAATACTTAATTTTGAATCAAAATGGAGAACCTAGCTATATATTGCTTAAAGTTAAGTGCAATACTTAATTTTGAATCAAAATTAATATGCAAGTATGCAAATGAGCTTTATACACCTTAAATATATCTTAAGTATACTTTGCATATACCTTGATGCAAGTTACATAAATGAATATGCACTTGATATACTCTGAATATACCTTAAATATACTTCATGCTTTAAAGAAAATTTTGGTATACATTGGATATACTTTGCATATAACTTGCATATACTTAAAACTAGGAAGTATATTTTGATGCTACACTTCTTGCACTTCAATATTTTTTATCCTAAGCATCTTTTGAGGGGGAGACTTCTCAAAGGCACATATTGCTAGATTATTTGTCACCATCAAAAAAGGGGAGATTGTTGAACATTGAAGGGTATTTCTGTCATTTTGATGATAACAAATAAAATAGCAATAATGTATTTAACATACTTGTTTTCTAAGTCTATTGAACAGGGTATGGAATATGATAGCAAGAATGGAGAATGGAAGATTAATCTTAAAAAGATAAAATTGAAGAAATAGCATGTTCATGCTCGTGACATTATGTGTCATGCCAGTGATGAAGCTTAGCGCCAACAAACCAACATTTAAAGTTCACGACGATGAAGAATGATAGCAAGCGTGAATGATCATATCAGTCATGCCCATGAAATAAAGTCACGCCCGTGAAAAGACATGGAAAATTCTTCCAGAAAGCTTCACGACCAGGGTCACCATTTGGACCACAGCTTGGAAGGATGTCATGCCCGTGAAGATGAAATGTCACGCTCGTTAAACAACACTTACAAAACCTTCCAGAATGCTTCACAACCAAGGTCACCACTCAAGTCACGACTTGGAAGAATAGTCACGATCGTGACAATCATACTCACGACCATGAAAGAGGAAAGAGAAACATGTCAGGCGCGATTATAAGGGTTGGTGCAACGGCTATTTCCGCATTAAATGAAATCAAACGGCTAGAATTCACCATGGAAGTATAAATGCAAGTCATTTATGAATCTAGAACAAGAGAATAGCTAATAATACGAATCAAAATCTTGTTGTAAGCCATTTGTGCATTTAATACTTTTAAAACAAACATTTATTCTCTGTGAAAATCTTTTTGCTCATTATTTTCTGAGCATTAGAGATTTGTAAGTGTTTCTCTCTGTAATCATCCACTCAAGTGAGTTTGGGTATTTTGGGGTGAAGAGTAGAACACTTGTAAGGGTTATTTGTGTGAGCCTTTAAAACAAAAGGAATTGGTTATTTGTGTAGGCCATTAAAATACAAGGGATTTTCGGGTTAGGTGTGATCCATTGTTAGAAACACCATAGTTGGGAGTGAGCTTGTAAAACTCCATTGTAACACTTAGAGTATAAGTGAAACTCCCAATTGAGATTGGGGAGAGGAGTAGGGTTTGTTAACACCCGAACCTCTATAAAAATTCTTGTGTCTCATTTTTCTATCCCTACTAAACTTAAATTTTATTTTCGCACTTCAAAGTTAAAATTTTTAATATCCAATTCAACCTCCCTTTTTGGTTCAATATCTGGGCAACAAAAAGGTAATGAGTTTGTATTACCATGCACTTGGGTAATTGTTTATGAGCATGATAGAGTGACACAAATATGTATAGTAATGACATGATTGACTTGGTTGCATGTGTAAATTTTTATGCCTATATGTTCCACTAAGCTTTCAGTAGCTTAGTGTGTGAGTTTTCTCTAATTAGGTTTGCAACCCAGTAGCTAGCATAATTGATTGGAAGAGAAGAGTGGCCATATAAGGTCTGGTTGAACACCCATTTTAAAGGGTTGGTTTCTGCATGATATCATTTAGTTTCTTTTTGTACACATCATGTGTTTTTGGATTTAGTTTTTTGTACATTTCTTTTTATTTGAAAGAACATGTAATTACTTTTAATATTGTATTTTGCAAACGTCGAGCTAGTTTAGCCCCAGTATAGATTTATATGATGATGATCTTTTAGAAACAAAGCTTATGCATGTTTTATTGTTTTAATCAAAGTATTAAAAGATAAAAATGATAATGTAGCACCCTCTCATCTAATTAGGATAAACCATACTAAATGATTGAGTACTACATATTCCTATTACTGAAAACCTATGAAAATTTAAAACTTTTTTCCTTTCGTAAGAACAATTTATAACATATGCTCTTTTTCATGTAAAACATATATATCCATAACATGTTCATAACCATCCATTAAAGAAATATCTTTTAACCAAGGATCAATATCATATATAAAATATCATGTTTGAGGTAAACTGGACCAATGTTTACAAAAATACATAACCATTGCAAAAATTACACGTTTCTTTGAAATAAAAGGCATGTATAAAAAGTAAACAACCTATCCTATAACATGTACAAAAATGAAAAATGATGACATGAAATATCATTGACATGAGTCAGGTATGCTATGTTGTCTCTGAATAGGCTTGCTCCTTGGATCAACTTCTACCTCTATCTACCATGCTCCAAAACCTTCATGCAAGAATACCCACATGCTAAGCTACTGAAAGCTCAGTGGTACTTATAGGAAAAAAAATTCATACATGCATCAAATAATTCACATCATAGCAATTCGTGATCATGTCATTTACTCATATACAATTATGTGCACCAATGCATTCTAAGAAAGGAACTTAATCATATAACATACTTCTTATCATGGGAGTTATAACATCCTATTATTTAACCATACATAGGTGGTTCATCATAGCATTCAAAACATATAATATATAATCCATATACCATTATAATCTTGTTTCATTAGAACTTTTTCACTGTACCATAATCATTAAGTATTTTCTCCCAAAAACACTCTACAAAGGACTATTCAGATATGGATGGTGAACAGGAGTACTCTCTGAGCTTTTGCCACCCTGCCATTATTTATGATATATGTGCATACCTGAGCTCCTCAAGTCAAAAGGACTATTGAAGCTTAAGCCACATTGATTGAGTAAAACATATATAACTTGCAAGCAATATAGGATCAAAGGTGCTATATGAGCTTAAGCCACATTGTCCTTGAAAGAAATCCATATATCTTATCACTATAGTACTGTAAACCACATTCATGGCATGCCACCTATCCTACTTCTAGTTGTTAGGTTTTGAAGAGGAATCTCATTCATAAAACACGGCAAAAAAATAAAATTTGCAAGAACCTGAAACAAGAATCTTGCTTGTGCCATTAAAACTAATTTTATCAAAACATAGAGGTAAGAAATTATACCTTGTAATTTATTGATTTATTCTTCAAATTTTCACCTTATTGGATTGTTGCAAACCACAACAATCCACTTTAGGATGTCTTTAATTTTAATCCATGCAAAAATATGAGAAGCAACTACAAGAGAAATAGTTGAACACACCTCAAAGTGCTAGCAATGATGTACATTCAATTTGGAAAAATATGGAAAAAAAACTATTTTTTTAATTTCCTAATTTCCAAAAAATATTTTCAAACTTTAAAACTTTTCAAAAATGTTTTTACCTCAAAAATAGTCTAGGTACAAAGTGCACAAGATAACGGGTGGGATTTTGGGGGTTTTGCCTTAGTTAGCCTTAATTGGCCAATTAAGGCCAATTGTGCAAGCTGCTCGCACAGGTCCGTACGACCCCATGACTCCCCTGAATGATTTTTTCGTTCGATCTCATCGCGATCCATCTAAAATAATTCTCTCATATCTTTGGATCCTATCCAAAACAATTTTACTTATTATTCACATCTCCAATGCGTGTGACCCATTAGGTTCTTAGTTATGTTAGCCACTTAAATTAACAATTAATTGAAGCAAGTCATGAGAAGTATTTAGAAACATATCATGACCCACAATTGAATGGAAAGGTAGTGGTTTGACTACGAACCTTTTTATAGATAATTTTCGTGCAATTATTCCTTTCACCATTTTATACCCCACCTAGTTCAGAGTATGGACTCGTGTCAACTCCCACTAGACTAACTGCATCACGTCTAGTCCAAGTAATGTTGGTTTTTATCCTTGAGGCTTATTACTCTATTAGACATGTCATTGAAGACTATGTTCAAGACATTTCCACTTTAGTTAGATATTCCCAAGTAATGACCCTGACAAAAGGCCATGGGTTTACACTCCTTCTATCAGTAGTGGTGAATCCTTTGTTTGTTACCTAATTACCTTTGACTACATCAAGTTGTATCCAATCACCACCCTATGAGCAAATTCCATGAGACAATAGGGAATATTGTCAAAATACAAAATCAGAATCCAAGATATCCTTGAGTACCTCAAGTCTAGGGATATTTGCACCATTGCTATGTTAAGACTATTATTGAAATTTGAGTAGATTATCCATATAATTGTGTCATAACAGTTTATCCAATCTACTTAGCTATACTTAGTAAGCATCCACATGTTAACTCTAAACATCACATGTTTATAGATTATGAGATATACTACTCAATCCAATCGAGAAGTGTAACATGTGGTAGTCTATCCAGATTAACAATGTTCAATCTCATTAATTCTATGACTAGGGATAATTTAGATAATAACATAATTACACATGATAAGAATCTCAATATCATGACCTCATCATGATTTCCTTCATGTTATGGTATGTATCAAGGAATTCATCAATTGATTCAAGATACTATAAATTCATATATCAATTGATCATCAAATTAATAAAAAATCATTTTATTAATCAAATAAATTTGTATAAGAAGTGGTAAAGGTGATTGCCTTTAGAGCAATTCTCTAACAAGCTCCCATTTGCACTAAATCTAATCACCTTTGTGTTTAATTCCATAGGCGAGTGCATGATAATCATATTTCTTTTGGGGAAGTGGCTTAGTTAAAGGATAAGTTATATTCTAATCAATGAGCACTCTTTCTATCTTTACATCATTCCTACCAATGATTTCTCTAATCAAATGGTATCTTCTGAGTACATGTTTGGATCTCTGATGAGACAGTGGCTACTTTGCTTGTGCAATGGCTCCATTATTATCACAATATAAATTTTATTGGATCAACAATGCTAGAAACCACTCTAAGTTCCATGATGAATTTTTTTATCCAAATTGCTTCCTTTGATACTTCAGAAGCTGCAATGTGCTCTGTTTCGATTGTGGAATCAACTCTGTTTGGAACTCTTCTAATTGATTGCTCCACCATTTGGTGTGAGTATATAATCTGACTAAGATTTTGAGTCATCCTTGTTTGATTGAAAGTTGGCATCGGTATACCCTCTCATAACAAGATCTCCATCTCTATATACTAATAATACATTCTTAATCCTTCTCAAGTACTTAAGGATATTCTTGATAGTCACCCAATTGTTAGAGAAGTGCTCTAAAAGCAATTGCTTTTAGCACTTATTGTACAAATTTAATTGATTAATAAAAGGCTTTTTCATTAATTTGATGTTCATTTGATATATGAATTGATAGTGATCTTAAATCAATTAATGTAGTCCTTGATACATAACATAATATGAAGGAAATCGTGATGAGATTATGATATTGAAATTCTCATCATGTGTAATTATGTTAGTATCTAAATTATCCCTAGTCATAGGATTAATAAGATGGGAGATTGTTAATCCAGACAAACTAGCACTTATTACACTTCTTGATTGGATCGAGTAGTAGATCTCATAATCTGTAAACATAAGATATTTAGAATTAACATATCCACTTACTAAGTGTAGCTAAGTACATTCGATGACCTGCTATGAGACAATTATATGGATAATCTATTCAAATCTCAATAATAGCCTCAAGTAGCAATGGTGCAAGTATCATTGGACTTGAGGTACTTAAAGATATCTTGGATATAGATTTTGTATTTTGACACTATTCCTTGTTGCCTCAGGGAGGTTGCTTATAGGGTGGTGGTTGGATATAGCTTGAGGTATTCAAAGGTAATTGGGTAACGAACAAAGAATTAACCACTCCTTATAGAAGGAGTGTATACCCATGGCCTCTTGTCGGGGTTATTACTTGGGAATTTCTAGCCATAGTGGAAATGTCATGAAGATAGTCTTCAATGACATGTCTAATAGAGTAATGAGCCTTAGAGACAAGAACTAACATTACTTAGACTAGACGTGACATGGTTAGTCTAGTGGGAATTGACACATGTCCATAATCTGAACAAAGTGGGGTATAAAATGGTGAAAGGAATAATTGCAAGAAAATTGTCTATGGAAAGCACGGATATGGATTTGTAAGAATGAAATTATGTATATGTTACGATGAGGAATGTTTATGAATTATTAAATGTCTAAAGAATGAAATGTTGACTTGTAGTTGAATGAATAAAATTTTGTATTATATTTATATTATTGTGCCCAAAATGGGTTGTGGTTTGTTTTTAGTGCAGGTAGATTAGTTACATTTATAGCCGTTATGCTGCCAAAATTGTAGAAAATAAAAACAATTAATAAAGTGCTAATGATATTATGGTTACTAAGTCAAGAAAAAAAAATTACCCACATCGGTTATAATCAAACTTAGAAAATGCCAATAGTTTTGAGAATTGTATCAGACTATGTAACATACTTACAGAATAAGTGTTATAAGGGTGTCACAAAGGTTGATCCTGAAATTATATAACAGTCATCAATTAGCACATATCTATCGCATAAATACATCCATCATATGCATTCATTTTTATACCAAAATTTTTAGATCACAATTACCTTAACATATCTTAACATCTTCATACCATTTAGTCCCATTACTGTAAAAAAATTTAAAAGTAACTATCAATCACATTTCATGGCAAACTACATTCTTATAAAGTATTAGCACATAATTTCACACATTTAGATAACATGTAAGATTTTTATCAATGAAGCACATACCTAATCAGTCTTAGAGCTTTTCTTTTTTCTTCTTTTCCTCCTCTTACTAAATTGCTTTTTCTTTGCCTTTGTCACCCTCTTGAGGGTCTCCCTTTTGCTCACTTGATTTTCCCACACAACCATAGCATATCTCATTTCTATCATCCATTTTTAAAGCTTTGTATGCCTACATAAAATTCTAATGCTCCTAATATGTTTTATACTTTATATTAGCAAAACATTACTAAGGTTAAACTTCCTTTTTGATAGGTCATGGCTACCCAAAAATATTATTATAGGTCCCAATTTATTTTCTTCAAATTAACACCCTAATCACCATTTATTCATCACTAATTACCATTTCCTTAAGTTAATTCCAACTTTCCCCAATTTGACTCCATCAAGGTAGCCCCTTTTCCTTCAATTTTAGACATGATACATCAGGCTTAAATGCATAAAAACATCGATATAATTTAATTAGAGGCTTAATTGCAACTTTCCTAAACAAAATCAACACTAACTTAAAATCATAGTTCATATATGTCAAATAACCCTAGTCTACCAGTCCTAATCATATCTTTAATCTTTATGGGAATCAAATGGAAGGGAAAAATATTAAATTTAAGAAGAATAAACTCACCTTAATGGCTCTCCAAAGTGGGTCAAAATTTCCTTTAAGTCTTCTTCCTTTTATTTTCTTATTTTTCCTTCCTTTTTGCTCCTTAGCTCTCTTTATGGAAAGAACTCTTTAATTTCTTGGTTTTTCTCTCTAAAAACTTATTTTCCCCTCTCTTTTTCAAGCTTGAATTGAATCAACAATATTGGCTTTGGAAGGCTAGAGTGGGCAACACAAAGAAGAGAAAAAAGGAAAAAGATGAATTAGAAATTTGGGTGGAATAATGTAGAATTCCTCCATTTTTTGACTTTTATACCATACTTAAAGAGTGGGTCCCATTAATTAACTTAATCTTAATTCTTATTGGTTCATTAACTTAATTAATCTTGATTAACTTTTAATTATTAAAAATTCATCATTTTCCACAAATTTCCTTATCCTCACAAATTTTCTCCCAACAATTTCAATAATACTAATTTTGTCCATAGGGTAATTTTTTTCTAGTTTTAGCACTAATCTTTTTAATTCCCAAATAATAATATCCTTAATCATTTTCTCTATAATTTGTCATTTTTTTATGGGTCCAAATTTTGACTTCGATTGAACCAGCATACGTCACGAGCAATCGAGGCCTAAATCGCCGGATGTTACAATTCTCTCCACTTAAAGAAAATTTTGTCCTCAAAATTTACCTGATTAGCTGGAGTTGAATAATTGAGGATATTGAGTTCTCATCATTTCTTCACTCTCCTAGGTGACTTCTTCTATTGCATGATTGTGCCATAGGACCTTTACCAATGGTTCCTTCTTGTTTCGTAGTTCCTTGACTTATCGATCTAAGATTTTCACAGACTCTTCTGCATAGGTCAAGTCTGGTTGCACCTCTATCAATCCCATAGGTATTACATGTGTTGGATCCAATCTGTATCTCCTTAGTATTGAGACATGAAACATATTGTGGATCTTATCCAATTCTGGTGGTAAGGCCAATCGATAAGCCACTGGCCCACACGTTCAAGTATTTCATATGGTCTAATAAACCTAGGGCTCAGTTTCTCCTTTTTACCAAAACAAAGTACTTTCTTCCAAGGCGAGACTTTTAAAAATACATTGTCTCCAACAACATATTCAATATCCTTCCTCTTCAAATCAGCATAGGATTTTTGTCGATCAGTTGCAGTTTTTAATCGAAATTGGATTAATTTCATCTTCTCTTTTATCTGATGCACCAATTCTGTGCCCATTAACTTCTTTTCACTAAGTTCTATCCAACATAAAGGTTTCCTACATTTTCTTCCATACAAAACTTCGTATGGAGCCATACCAAGACTAGCTTGATAGCTATTGTTATATGCAATTTCCATAAATGGTAAATACCTATCCCAACTACCCTCAAAGTCAATTACACAACTTCTAAGCATATCTTCCAGTAATTGAATAACCCATTCGGTTTGCCTATCTGTTTGTGGGTGGAATGTCATACTAAAAGTAAGTCAAGTCCCTAATGCTTGTTGCAAACTTTTCCAAAATTGTGATGTGAATCGTGGGTCTCGATAAAAAATAATAGATACTGACACCCTATGCAGTCGAATTATCTCATTAACATATGTTTCTGCTAACCGGCTCAATAGATAATATAACATCCTCGACATCCCATATATGCATTATTACATGCATTTTATTTTGACATATGCATCTTGCATATAATTTAATTGAACACGTGCATTTCATATGTATTTTCATAGAAACAAGTTTATGACATGCACTAGCTACGTGTCCTAGTATTTGGTAATTGTATCAAGTCGCACGTGTGTACTTATAACCTAAATGAGGATAACAAAGTATTAGAAATAAATTGAATAAGGTGACTAAATTAAAGTAAGAAAAATGACTAGATTAAGATTAAATTGCATATTGTGTTGATTTGTATAATAATAATAATAAGAATAATTAAAAAAATCAAAAATAAAAATAAAAGTAAAAAAATCAAAAAATCAAAAATAAAAAAAGGGAAAGGGATGGATGGAAAAAAAAGGAAAGACAAAATGGTGGTGACTTTTAACTTATTAGGCTATCATTATCTTCATTCCTTTTCTTTTTCTTCTTCTTCTTTGCTTCAACCCATTTTCTTTAAAGTTATAGCCACCTTTTCTTCTCTATTTCACTCCAAAAAATTGCAGCAACAAGATTAGCCAAGAGTGATTACAAGTGAGCAAACATTTATTTTTGTGTTAATCTTGATTATGGTGTTTAGGGTTCATAAATAGGCAGTGTTTTGTGTCATGGTTTTGATGATCTTAGAGATCGAATTAGAAAAGTTTAAAAAATAAAAGTTGTTCTTTTATGTCTTAGATTTATGTATATCTAAACATTTTTCAAAATTTGGTTTATAGGAAGAGAAATTTTCTCTCTATTGAAACTGGTCCGGATGTGAACCCTAAGTGAGTTAGCCACTATGTTTGTTAGTTTTGAATATGATAAAGCCATTATTTGAAGTATATCAAAAGATAAAGGTTGTATATATATGTTTTATGTATCTTTATAACAAATTTTAGGTTCATATGTCTTGTAAATGTTGAGTTATGGTGAATAGAACAATGACTGTTCCATGGTTTGAACTGCCTGTTTAGTACCCTAGGCAGATCCAACAACTTTTTTGGCTAATTTAAGCTCCTTAGAGATCGATTCTATACATTATAAAAACTGTAAAGTTATAGGTATATGTCTTATCTAAATTCTGGTACTAATTTAAGCTTAATATATTATGTATAGACTAAGTTATGGCCTTTGAAAAGCATACTGGTCCAGAAGCCAACTCTTCTCTGGACTAGCGAAATATTTATTATAATATGAAGATCTTAGAGACATAATTGATAAAATTTGTAAACATGAAAAATGTTCCATTTGAACCTATATGAGTGTATGTAAATTTTCATTGAAATATGGTTTATATATTATAAGTTATGATGAACCAAAGTTGGTAACCTGAAACTGTCCAAGGGCAGAAAATAGGGTAGAAAACAGAACACATTTAGAAATTCCACCAAAAATTGTAAAATGATCCAATTGGTCTTAATTTTTACTATGTTACATTATTATATGTTAATGTGAATTAGGAATAATAATTAGATTAATTGGTCAAGTATAGAGAAATTTATAGGCTAAACAATCCCATAAGGTCACACTACCTCATAGGAAAAATCTTAGCTATTGATATCAACAATGCATATTAATTAAGTCTCCCTAATTATGGGTTAATTGATTATATTTTCATATTATACTCACAACATATTGGAGACCCATAAGGAGTGGATAGACAATAAGTTAGGAGTCAGAATCAAAGGAGAAATGTGAGTCTAATTATCAATTGAATTCTTTAATGCATATGAATGTTGCTTGCTATGTGATTCATATGATTCTTATGATTTGTCATTAATAATATGATGATGGATAATTTGTGACATTTTTGGTACATATAAGTGGTATACTCGTGGTATATTTGAGGTATATGTTTGACATATGTGATATATAGACATGGTATATGTATTGTATATGTGAGGAATATGCGTGGCATATGAGGCATATATGTGGTATATGTATATCAGTACCTCTCTGCTCACCTACTCTTATCTATCTAGTATTCATGACCATGACTCATTATTCATAAGCATTAACACCCTCATCCCCGATCATGACAAACTTTCACAGTTTGTGAATTAAAACTACGACATTCATGGTCGTGACACCCCATGTCACAAGTGTGAAATACCTAATCTTTCAACACTTAAACTTTATTTAAAACTCTACTCAAATCCTAACTCTTTCAAACCACTAATATAACTTATAGACTATATTTTAAGGGAATTACATTTCGCTCCCTTTCAAGAAAATTTATCCCTGAAATTACCTGATATGTCAATTTAGAACAGTACTTCAAGGTATTGTGCCATCATCACTTCCACACTTTCCCATATCACTTCCTCTGTGGTATGATTCATCCATAGGCATATATGTGGTATATGTCAATTTAGAATAGTACTTCTAACATCATGCCTCTTTTGTGTCAAATGCAAACCATAAACAAAATCTATTGTAACTCTTTCCCATTTCTACTCCGAAATTGAAATTGACTACAATAACCCACTTGGTACTTGATGCTCAGCTTTCACTTGCTGATAAGTTAAACATCTAGTAGTATACTCTGTGATATCTCTCTTCATTCCTGGCCACCAGTAATATGTCTTCAAATCATGCTACATTTTGTTGCTCCTCGGGTGTATTGCATAAATAAGATTGTGAGCCTCTTTCAAAATCTCTTGTTTCAATTCTGGTATATCTGGCACACATAACCTACCCTTATGCCTTAAACTCTCATTTGCTTCATTACTAAATTATGGTTTTTTGCCCATTTTCACCATTTCAAAGATTTCCTTTAATTTCATGTCTTACTTTTGACTGTCCTTTACTTATTGGATCAATGTGGGCTGAATCTGTAATTCTGCCAAAATCATATATAAATTACTAATTATTTCATTTTTAGTTATTTAATCTTGTTCACTTAAAAAATTTAAGTTTTAACGTTTACCTGCCAGAGTTTTTCTACTCAGAGCATCAGCTACCTCATTGGCCTTACTCGACTGATAATCAATGATACAATTGTAGTCTTTGATTAATTATAGCCATCACCTCTATCTCAAATTGAGTTCATTTTGTGAACAAAAATATTTTGGACTTTTATGGTCTATATAGATATAACATTGCTCACCGTACAAGAAGTGTCGCCATATTTTCAATGCAAACACAATGGCTGTTAATTCTAGATCATATGTCAAATAATTTCTCTCAATAGGCTTCAATTGTCTGGAAACATATGCAATCACCTTGCCTTCTTGCATTAACACGTAGCCTAAACCATTAAGGGAAGCGTCACTATACACCATATAATCTTTTCCTGCAATAGGTTGTGTCAACACTATTGCCTTTGACAACATTTTCTTCAACTTATCAAAACTAGTCTGGCACCTATCTGTCCACTTAAATTTGTTTTCCTTTCTAAGAAATGTTTTTCAGTGGTGAGGCTATCATTGAAAATCCTTTCATGAACCTCCAATAATATCCAGCCAAACTAAGAAAACTTCTCACCTCTGTCGCATTCGAAGGCAGTTTCTAATTGAGGATTGCCTCTACCTTGCTAAAGTTAACTCTGATCATATCAGCTGAGATAATATGCCCTAGAAAGGTCAATTCATCCAACCAAAATGCACATTTTTACAATTTCACATATAATTGATTCTCTCTCAAGGTATGGAAGACAATAAGAAGATGTTGATCACGCTCTTCTCTGCTTCTGGAGTACACTAGAATATCATCTATGAACACCACCACGATCTGATCTAAATAACTCCTAAAGATTCTATTCATTAGATCCATAAATGTGGTTGGGGCATTCATTAGGCAAAAGGCATTACTAAGAACTCGTAATGACCATACCGAGTCCTAAATGTTGTTTTTGAAATGTCTAATTCTCTAATCCTTAATTGGTGATAACCTGATATGAGGTCAATTTTAGAAAATACCCTTGCTCTTTTCAACTGATCAAACAAGTCATCTATTCTCGGTAATGGATATCTATAATATCCGCTAATTTAGGCCCCGAGTCGCACGTGTCGCGAAGTTGACGCGTTTGACCGATCGGAGTCTAAATTCAGATTTTTACAAAAATTGATTAAGTAATGGCTAAATTAAATGATAAATTCCTAATGAAGTGATATTAAAGTTTAAAGAAGCTGATTTACAATAAAAGACTAAATTGCAAAATTTGATAAGTTTTGGGGTCAAATTGCAAATTACCAAAAACTGGAGGATTAATGAGATTAATTGCTAATTAACTTAGGAAATTTGGACACTTAAAATTGGGTAGGCAGGCCATGATATTTAAAAGAAGAGGATTAATATTGATTAAGTATAAAATTGGAAGAAGATGGTCAAATGGTGGGTCCCATATGAAGACTTTTTGGGTATCCTATTTAAGGCTTTCTTTTCTTCTTCTTCTTCTCTTCATTTTCTGCTTTCTTCTCTCTTTTCTTTATCAGTCACACCAGCTACATCTTTCCTCCATAGCCAATCTTGATTTCTAGAGAGAGAAAGGAATAGAAGAAAAGGGAAAAAGCAAGACAATGTGATCTTCATGGTCCATAACTCTTAAGGAAGCTGGAAAGAACAAGAAAGAGGAAGAAAAATCAAGTTTGGTAGAGAGAGAAAATCTCCAAAGTTGTGATCAAGTGAGGAAAAGTGTAAGGTAAGAAGTATCTCTTCTTCTTCATCATCTTTTCTAAAGGAAGTTTGAATTTTGAGCTCATCCAAGACTTATGTGAAAGAGAGAGAAATTAGGGTTTTGAGAGAGAAAAAGAGAGTTTGGGGTCTTGAGAAAATCATATGATAATAATGAATTATGATGTTGTAGGAGTTCCAAATGACAAGGAACAAGCTCTAAGGAGTAAAGGAAAAGAGAAAGCTACCTAGAAGAGTGAAGGAGAAAGATTAAGGTTTGTGCATAACTTAAGGCAATAGCCTATTTTTGTTTGATATAATGCATGTTGAACATGATTTTAGATACATATATTTCAAGAATGATGATGATAATGGCATGAAACCATAGGATTAGACATGTATGAGTGAGATCCTTGTGTGACATTGAATCAATGATGCATGTTAGAAAATCTTATGTGATCAAGACATTTACCTATTTTAGAAAGTAATAAGTTGAGTAAAGAACCTTAGAAATGCATGAAATATAATTTGGTATGATTTCGATAATGTTAGAATATGCAGATTTCCTACTGAAATTCATGGGCGTGACTATTGAGTCATGAGCGTGAACTTGAGGGTTCACAGTTGTGACTGATTGTATCACAGTTGTGTCTTCTGGGTGGAAATGGTATTATTCATTCCAGAAGTGTTCACGGGTTGGAATCACAGACGTGAGCTTATTCACGGGCATGAATGAGTAATCATGATCGTGAATGCTTTTGGGAGATTCATTCCAGTAGAGTTCACGGCTTGGGATTACGGGCGTGAACTAATTCACGGGCGTGAAATTAGTAATCACGGCCGTGAATGCTCTGTATTTGTAATTACGAATGTGGTTATCAAATGAAGAATTCAGGTAAGTGAATGAAATTTGTTGTCTATCCAGTGAAATAAGAATGACATGGATATATATATATATATATATATATATATATATATATATATATATATATATATATATATATATGTATGTATATGTATATTGATGTGAGAATGTGATATGTTGTGATATAGAAAAAGGAATTGATATAGAAAAATGAATTGTCATGGATGATATATGAAATCTGATGCGGAAGATAAGTATAAGAATATTGATGTACCTAGTTAAATAAATGAAAAGATGTTATCTAGTATGTATGCGTACGATTATATGTTTTCAAAACAAGAAAATTGAGATGTTGATAAATATGAGAATATTGATGTGTTGAAATGTGAGAATTATGATTGATGTGAAAATATAAAGAAACTCATTACTCTACTTGCGGACTAGAAACAGGATAGATGACATGTCATTAAGGGGGCGAACGGTATCGTACTATACCTCAACCAATGTGGCTTAAGCTTGTGAGAGCGTCATTTGTCTGAGATGCTCAGTCAGTGTGGCTTAAGCTCAGAGAGCGCTACTGACTAGAGAAGCTCTGATGAGCACATATAAATGAGGACAAGGTGGCATAAGCTTGTGAGAGCGCCCTTGATCCGGTTATTCATCTATGATGAAATTATACTCAATCAATGTGGCTTAAGCTTATGAGAACGCCATTGATTTGAGAAGCTCTTTTGAGCCAGATAGTGGACAGGGTGGCTTAAGCTCGGAGAGTGCTCCTGATCCATAACTCGTATCCAGTCAGTCCAAAATTTAGAGTGATGTGGGCAAGATAATGAGGATATGTCAGAAAATAAGAAAAGAAAAGAATAAGAAAATGATGATGACATGAGATTGAGATGTAATGATAAAGAGATTAACAGAGTAATTTACCATTAAAGATAAATAAAAATAACACTGTCTATATGAGCATGACATTTATACTTGTATGAAATAGGAATATGTTGATAGTCATGCATGCAAACATTTTAATGCATAAAATGATAATTGTTAATGCTTGTTGCATGATATAGTATATTGTCTTATTTATATGCACCACTAAGCTTAGAGCTTAGCGTGGAGTTTAATTTCCACGCAGATATAGAAAGGTAGCTGAAGGCGTTAGATAAAGCAAGCGGTGATCCCATTCAAGTAAAGCAGCTGAACCTTGAGAAAGTGGGTTACAAGTTTTGAAACTTTTGTATTTGGCTTTTATATTAAATAAATGTTAGAGTTTGTAAATCTTACTTTTAAAAGTTTGTTAAGAATTACTTTGATGTTAAAATTACTATCTTATGTAAATAAATTGCACTCTGGTTTTTGTATATATCTACATATAAATGAGTGTTTAAAAAAAATAAAGGTATAATAATAATAATATATTGATTTGAAGAAGTAAAGATGAGGAAGATGAACATTAGCGCTCCCCTATCCGGGCACGTACGGTTTGGGTGGGGGCGGCGCTGCGTGACAATATCTGTTCTTAATTGTCATCTTGTTCAGCTAAAGATAATCAATGCACAAATGAAAGGTGTCATTCTTCTTTTTCACAAATAAAATGGGAGCACCCCAACGTGAGATACTGGTCTGATAAACCCTTTTTTTTAACACTCTTGCAATTTTATTTTTAATTCCTTTAGTTCAGCAGGTGCCATTCTGTAGGGAGTGATCGATATTGGGGCTATGCTTGGCAAAACATCTATGGTAAACTCTATCTCCTTGATATGTGGTAACTCTAGCAAGTCCTCAGGGAAGATATCTGGATATTCACATACTATAGGAATCTCTTTGAGATCTAGACTCCCTTTCTTAGTATCTATAATATGTGCCAAAAATGTTTCACATCCCTTTTTGATAAGCTTACATGCCTATATAACAGAAATGACATTAGTCAAGTATGGTTGATTCTCGCCGATGACAATCACGTCATCCTGCCCTGAATTCTTGAAAGTCACTCTCCTATACTAACAATCCACCATTATCCTATGTTGAGTTAACCAATCCATCCCCAAGATTCCATCAAACTCATAAAATGGCAACTCTATCAAGTCAACTAGGAATTCTATATTCTGAGCTTTGACTGGACTATTTTTATAGACTCGACTAAATTTCACTCCATGACCCAAAGGATTTGTCACTAATATATCATAATATAATTCCTCTACTACCATGTTACCCTGACTAGGTGGTGACATGCATAAATATGAATGTGTAGAACCTGGATATATCAATGCAAATAAATCAGTATCATAAAGAGAAAATTTACTGATAATGACATCTGGGACATCCTACTCCTCACAAGCTCTCATGGAATATGCTTGGGCTGGAGATTGACTACCTTTTGTTCTATTCACTAATTCTGATACACTCTGACAAATCCTGCCGCTTCTAGACTATCCATGTCCCCTACCTCTTCCTCGAGTGAAATTCTAAACCTAAACTGATACTACGCCACCTGTACCTTTTTCTCTAGGGCAATCTTTCTGTTTATGCTCAGTAGATCCGCATTGTAAGCATGCTCTAGTAATCCACCGGCAATCACCTGCATGTGATCTTCCTCAATGCTGACATGTGACAGATATAAATCTCCTCTTATCGAAAGCTGATGTACTAGTTGTAGGCTCTTCTGGCCTTGATTGTTGGCTTTTCCTAGCTGAAAAAGTTGGTACAGAACTCTGTGACTGGAAAACCTGGGCACTGCCAATCCCCTTTTATTGTATGTCTGGGCCATGCTAATTGTCGATCTCCATGGTGGCTCTTCTATCCTCTTTCTCTTTGACCTTTCTTCCACACTGATGGCCAAGGATATTAATGTAGCAAAATCATCAAGCTGAAGGGCGGCAACCATATTTCCAATATCATCATTAAGTCTATCCTCAAATCTATAGCACCTATCGACTTCATCAGCAATTATTCCAGTTGCATATTTACTCAGTCTGGTGAATTCCATCTCGTATTCTGCCACTAACATGCTTCCTTGCTTCAGGTCTAGAAACTCCCTCTTCTTTTGATTAACATAGACTCTAAGCACATATTTTTTGCTAAATTATGCCTTGAAGAAATTCCATGAAGGTGGTTTTGGTGTCTGAAGCTTAAATAAGATTGATTTCCACCAGTCATAGGCATATCTTTTAAAAGGGACACTGCATACCAACTTTTTATTCCTCTGGACACTCAAGCTCCTCAAACACTCATTCTATCGATTTCATCCAAAACTCTGATGCTGCTAGTCATCCTCAGTCACATTAAACCGAAATTTGTAGCAAAACTTATGAATTTTTCACTAAGCTACGTTCATTCCACTCTGCCCAATATTTTACAGGATAGATTTTCAATTCGAACTTTGCGTCCATTTTACACCTAATTGCAGGTATATTCAGGTCTAATGGTCTTATGAAAGTTGAATTCCTATGTTTTAACTTTCCAACCTAATAAGAAACACTCAAAAATAATTTCCAGAACTCAAGTTATGACCAGAAAAATAGACACTGTTCATAAGACCAATTTTTTAGCACATCAATTAATTCCTACAATTTCCATCTTCATGCATCAACATCATATTCAAATTTTTATTTTCACATTCATGGCATCATTTAATCACCAATTCATCACTCAATCAAAATATCAAGAATTACATGCACAATTAAACATAATATCACAAAATCAAAAATCAACATTTTCCATATTGAATTTTTGCCAAATGTACAAACCTCAAAAGTCTACTTCTCTCCACTCTTCTCTTCCTCCTTATTAGCTTTCTCCTTGCCCTTACTTCCTCTTTGATTATGGCCCAAAGATTGTTCTCTTCCTTGGCCTAATAACAACTTTCACACTAATTAATCCTTAATCACCATTAACACAATAATAACCTTAAACTACCAACCTTAATGGTAACTAACCCCAAAATCAAAAAATAAAAGAGAAGAAGAAAAGTGAAAAGATGAAAAATCTAACCTCACCTTTGTAGAACTTCAAAACGACCAAAATCTTCCTTCTCTTTTTCTCTTCATTCCTCTTCCTTTGTTTTGCTCACTTTGCTTCACTTTATTGTTGATCTTGCCTTAATCCAACCTTTTTCCATCTAACCTTAGCTTTAATTGAAGAAAAAAAAGAACAATGGGGCGAAAGGTCACGCTACAAGGAGAGAAGAAAGAGTTTTCTTTGATTAAGATGAGGAAAAAAAAGAATTAATGACCAAAAAGTGAAATTTGACCTTTATAGTTGGGTTAGGTGGGTTGTTAAGATTAATAGATAATCTTATCCCTCATTGGTCTATTAATTTAAATCACTCTTACTTTATTTTAATCCAAAGAATATCTCTTTCTTTAGATAAAGAATATTCTATTTTTATACCTTCTTAAAATATCAGTGTCAAAAACACTGTAAATTCCAATTTCGCTCAGTAAAATTTTTTTTTTCTAAATTTTAGTTCCGATCTTCAAAATTCTCAATTAATAATATCCAAAATATTATTCTCCTATTTTATTATCATTTTAATTTTTTCTTTTATGTCCGAATTTAGACCACAATCGGTTCAGCGGGTCGGATTTCGATCAACCGCGACTGTGACCTAAATTATCAGGCATTACAATGTGTTGCTAGATAACATTCATGATCTGCTCGAAATCATATGATGATTTGAGCTACTAACATGACCAAAAACCTAATAGGTCACACAAAAAAAGGAATGAAGGAAATGTGAAATGGACATTGTATTTGATCCAAGACATGAGAGAGAAATGATTTGGCCATGCATCAGGTGTCACAGTCGTGACAAAGGTTGTCACAACCATGAAAAAAGTGAGTCATGACCGTGGCACTACTATTCACAGTCGTGAAGGCCTCGATATTAGCTTTTACAATTTTAGGTTTTTTTGTTTCGAATGGAATTCTTATGCATGGAACTTATGACCAACCCTAATATGATTAGAGGACATATGAATAACCTCTTTAAGGGAAAAATTCATAGCTTCCACCTTGAGGAATAAAAGTTATTCTCTATTCTTCTTCTCTTTCAAATTGAAACACCATAGCTAGCACCTTGGTGCTTTGACACCCCATCAACCTTATGGTTGTTTTGTTCATTCCTTAATGTGGATTACTGTTAGAGAAAATCTAGCCTTAGATTTTTATAGTTTGCAAAACCCAACTTGAAGGAAATGCTCACAAACTTGGAAGATGAAAAGAAACAAACAAGGTAATCAACTTCTTCCATGTGAATGGTTCAATATGATTTAATGTACATAGGACATTCCATGGTTTTTGGGTTCAATTAATTTTAAGTTTTCTATTATTCCATATATAAGATGTATGTTAAGAATCCAACGATGGTATTAGAGCCACCCTATGTAAGTTAATTTTGGATTTAATTGAAGTATCAATGAGATTGATTGAAAAGGAACAACTTGGATTCCCTCTCTTCGTTAAAAATGAATTTGATTATGTTTGGCCTCAAATTTTAATTTTAATTCAGTGACATATGATATTATATGTTCTTGATGATAATTAAAAGGTTTTAATTTGATTTAAACATGAAATTTGAAGTTATGCATCATTGTTGAATTTCTAGAGTTTGTAAAATCTAGTATTGCCAATAGAGTTGTTTATAGAGCTATTCGAATTTGGTTTGTTATTTTGATGAATCAAACATATTTATGAAATATTTAGAATTTTTTTTAACTTCTAGACAGCACCTATAATGATGCAAAAATCTTTTTTGAACATGGAATAATCAAAACAAGTAACAAGGTCAAAAACCTTACCATGTGATCATACTGTTTTGTGTTATTTGATTTAATGGGATGTAATTTGATGAACAAAATCTTAATTCATATTTATGAGATACTCATGATGTTATTTTTATTTTAATTGAATTCTAAATTCGAATTAAATTCGTAGTTAAGTTCCTAAAGAATCCTAATTCATGCATGATTCAATTTAGGCAATTTTTGAGTAATTGGTTTGCTAGTTGAATGATGAATGATTTAAATTATCAAATGAACAAATTTAATTAGTTTAAACTGATCATAAGTTACTTATAATTATTTGAATGAATTCTGGAAATTTGGGAAATTTTTAAATGGAATTTGATTTTAATTTGAAAAGGGTTTTCAAAGCCCTAATTTGACTAGGATTCTAGTATGCAATTGTAACTAGGATTACTTAATCCTATTTGGCATCAAACTAATAAATAATTAAGATAATTTAATTATGAATTAATTATGGGTCATATTTAATTAATATTTAATGTGATTTAACTATTAGATTCGGATTTAATATTGCATGCATTAAATTGGAAGTAACCTAGTTGGTAAAGTAGGCAAATTTAGAAAACTTTTTTATATGATCAAATGTATGCCTAAAATGCATGATTTCCTTTTAAAAAGTGTTTCTAAATATTTATATGATTATTTAATGAGATTAAATAATGATTTTATGATGAATTTTATTAAGGCCAAACAATCAAAACAATGTTTCAAGTGTTGAAACAAAGGGAATCCAAATTATTACTTTCAAATATTACCTCTATTTATGCATTAGAGAATGCATGCCAGGGGTGTATGGAATGACATAATGGTATGATTATGGACTTGAACAATCATATTGATCATGCACGGAAATTTTGTTTTGGTAAATAGGGTATGCAAGTCTCTGCATTCTGTATTCTCTCTATTGTATTTATCTTCTCATCTTACTCCCCTTAATTGATACTTGAGGTTTTCTTATGAAGAATTTATGCAATTAGATTGCATAGGATTATAATAGAATTGAAATACAAAGGATCAAGAAGCCAAGAAGATGGTGCCAAAAGCAAAGAGCATTAGAATAGAAAATTATTTTCCATTTTTGTGATGTAATTTCATGTATCTACCTAGATGAGACTAAGTCAATCCTTTCATGGCTTGAAGGATTAATGTTAGATTATGTCCATAATCATAATCATATAATTAGTGTAATTATCTTATATATCTATAGTGATGAATGGATATATTATACATGCCAAATTGCTATGATGAGACCTAAAATTAAAAAAATCCCACATTAATAATATTAAGGCCAATGTCTTCCATTAATATGGCAAGAACCTGAGTTCTTTTAGAGTATGGGTTGTTGGATACCTGTAAGTCCGCTCTATATGAATATTTTCAAACCATCAAAATATGATTTCATGATTAATGGGTTGGCTTTAACTAGTTACATTGGCTTGTTGGGCACACCCAAGGTCAATGTGAATTAGAGGCAGTATTGGGTAAATGTACATGAGATGTGCACATATCAAGAGTTGATAGCCCAATGATTCAGTAGTTGTATGATATGATGCAATTGGTATGAGGTACCTACCAAGTGCCCTAAGGTGGCTTGTTGGGCACACCTAAGGTCATTCTTAGTGATGTTGGATACTGACCCACTAAGAGAG
Organism: Triadica sebifera; assembly: GCA_023653625.1. Lineage (NCBI taxonomy): Eukaryota > Viridiplantae > Streptophyta > Magnoliopsida > Malpighiales > Euphorbiaceae > Triadica > Triadica sebifera. The sequence continues at coordinate 19,684,313 of CM042900.1, forward strand.
CTTTTAATGGGTTCTCTCATATTCATAATGAGGGCTATGGGTTCATAATAAAACAATGGGAATTATAATATGCATTTCACATTCTCTAACATGATCTTTCTATATATCTAGGTTGCTAGAATCATGTCATCAAACGTGAACTTATGCTCAATTCTCAAATCCAACAACTTGATTGGCCCAAACTTCCTAGATTGGTTAAGCAATTTGAGAATAGTTTCCAAAGCTAAAAAGACAACCTATGTATTGGAAGAGTCACTTCCTTCCCCTCCTGCTGATGATGCATCTGTTCATGAACAATTGGCATACAATAAGTAAATGGATGATAGTGAGTTGGCAGGTTGCATTATGCTCGCCTCTATGTCTCCCGAGCTTCAAAAGCAGCATGAGAACATGTATGCTAATACCATTGTGTATAATCTTAGGGATTTTTTCAATGAGCAAGCTCGAACTGAGTGATATGAGATATCCTATTAGAGGAGTCTCTAAAGGCAATCACCTTTAGCACTTATTGTACAAATTTATTTGATTAATAAAAGGCTTTTTCATTAATTTGATGTTCATTTGATATATGAATTGATAAGTGATCTTAAATCAATTAATGAAGTCTTTGATACATAACATAGCATGAAGGAAATCATGATGAGATCATGATATTGAGATTCTTATCATGTGCAATTATGTTAGTATCAAAATTACCCCTAGTCATAGGATTAATGAGATGGGACATTATTAATCCGGACAGGCTAGCACATGTTACACTCCTTGATTGGATCAAGTAGTAGATCTCATAATCTATAAACATGAGATGTCTAGAATTAACATATGGATGCTTGTTAAGTGTAGCTAAGTACATTAGATGACCAACTATGAGACAATCATATGGATAATCTATTCAAATGTCAATGATAGTCACATCATAGCAATGGTACAAATATCCTTAAATTTGAGGTACTCCAGGATATCTTCAATACTGATTCTGTATTTTGACACTATTCCTTGTTGCTTCATGGAGGTTTCTCATAGGGTGGTGATTGGATACAACTTTAGGTATTCAAAGGTAATTGCATAACCAACAAAGAATTCACCACTCCTGATAGAAGGAGTGTATACGCATGGCCTCTTATCATGGTCATTACTCGGGAATCTTTGGCTAGAATGGAAATGTCATAAAGATAGTCTTCAATGACATATCTAATAGAGTAATGAGCCTCATGGACAAGAACTAACATTACTTGGACTAGATTTGATGTAGTCAGTCTAGCAGGAGTTGACACATGTCCATACTCTAAACCAAGCGGGGTATAGAATGGTAAAAGGAATAATTGCACGGAAATTGTCTATGGAAAGGTTCATAGTCAAACCACTGACTTTTCAGTCAATTAGGGTCATCATGTGTTGTTAGATACCAATCATAACTTGCTTAAATTAATTGTTAATTTCTTTAGCCAACATAACAGGGAACCTAATGGGTCACATGCATTGAAGATATGGAGAATGAGTAAAATGGTCTTGGATATGATCCTAAATATGAAAGAATTATTTCGGAATGGATCGCGATGAGATGGCACGGGAAAAATCGTGCGGGCTAGGAAGGCTACTAGCCTGCCTAGCGGGCCAACTGGGCTGCCCAGCAGCAGCTCGCAGTAGGCCCAGCTCGCTGCTGCCTCCCTCCCGTTGGGCAACGGTTGAATTTGGCCTTAATTAGGCCAATTATGGCCAATTTCTATTCATTTATTTCCCTTTTCTCCATTTTTGACTTTTCATCTTTTCTTTGAATTTGATTCAAATAGAAAAGACATCAATGGCAGAAAATAGACAATAAAATATTTTTTATGAAAAAAATATTTTTAAGACACAACAAAATTCTCTCAAGAACACTTTGAAAGCTAGCACTTTGAATTTATTAAAACCATTTATTTTGATTGTTTCTTCCTCATTCTTCGCGTGGATTATCATTAGAGACATCCTAGTGTGGATTGTTGTGGTTTGTTACATCCCAACAAAGTGAAGATTTGAATAACAAATAAGAAATTACAAGGTATAATTTCTAACCTCTATGTTTATATAAATTAGTTGTAATGGCATAAGTATGATCTTTTGTTTCGGATTTTGAAAATTTTATTTTTCCGCTGCGTTTATAAATCTGATTCATTTTTCAAAACCCAACATATCCAAGTTGCTCTTTTACTCCAAGATGATAGAGGGGACTTATCCTATGACATCCTGCCTATATAATAGGAATTATTCCATCACATAAACGGAATGACACAGACAACCTAAATGAAACTAGTCTAAGTTTAAAATTTTCATTTAATAACTTAATTGATATTTTCTTTTAATATTCAAATATACATACAATTCAATTATCAAAATACATCATCTTGTTACATAAATATTATACTTCATTATAATTTTTAAAAAATGACTTTTACCTCACATCTAACTATATAGATATAATACCAAAATACAAGACATATTCTTAACTATATACAAGACATGTATAACAAACCCAAATGCATGACAATGAAGAAAATGCAAAAATAACATGCATATGACCCTCAACCAGTTCTGACGTGTCTCCTCTAGCATGAGCTTGTACTTCCTCTATTAACTTGTCAGTTTACTATTTGCAAGCTCTAATTCCTGCATGGGAAAAATCCATGCTAAGCCATTTGTAGTTTAGTGGTACATATAAGGCTTTAAGTTTTCCCATGCAGTCACACAAACATGAGTCATAAAAAGCATGACATAATTTAAATAAATTATTGCATAAAATTTAGAAAATATTATAATAAAATAAAATTTATGTTTCATTATATTTGCATCAAGGCATGAATTACATATATTCAACCATATGTAATATATAAAATACTAAACATTCTACCTCCTCTCGTGTTCCATATTTTATTACCTTCCTAACCATGTTCTTTAAATCATTTATTAAATTTCCACATATAGACTTAATTTAAATAATTTTTTTTACATATTATTTCAATTTAATAAGTTTCCATAACTCATTTTAATTTAATTGATTTCCCTAAAATTATTTTAGTTTAGTTAACTCAAATCTCAATCCATGTAAGCCTAAATGTTTTAACATACGATTATTAAAACTGCATAGTAGATAATTCATAATTCAATTCACAATAATCAAATATACATTATACAAGAACAAACACATTACTATACAATATTACCAAATTCATTAATAATATATATATATAAGTCAATTATAAATTTAACTTACCTTAATAAATATTTATAATTCATACTATCTCACACATTTATCTTTCAACGTGAACATATATGTCTTTTGATTAATTTATATATAATGTTTTAATATAAATAGCCCAAATCCCATTCTGGACTGTCCGGATATAGGGCGTGTAGTAGAGCAGCTCGTGGAGCTTAAGCACCCTACTTTTTATAGTCTCAAGTCAAGAGCGCTCGTGAAGCTTAAGCCTCTTGATCGAGTATAATCATATCATATGTGTATAATTAGGATAGGGGTGCTCTCGAAGCTAACACCACCCTATTCCTAAACCATATCAATATCGGTACCGTAATGCCCCTGCAATGGTGCACCATCTATCCCTAATTAGTCCACAGGTTGAGATTAAGGTTATTAATTATTTATTTTCTTTATATATTAATTTGTTGGAATCAATGTTCCCTTTACATTTATAATAAAAATATGATTATAAAATTTTAATATCATATTATCATATGATATTCCATTATATATAATCATTTAAGTAATACTGGCATATTTTAATTAGTTTTCTATACAATCAAATCAAACAAATCTTTTAATACATAACCAAAATTTATAATATCTTTATGAGTCCATGTATGCCATATAACCTCTCTTTTCATATCAAATACATATGTCATACATGACTTTCTAACTTCACTCTTTATTATCATAATTATTCAATAATTACCATTAATAATTATCACATTTTTAATCAATCATATACTAATCCATATTGAAAAATATATTATGTTACATCTTCTACATTCACACCCCTTAACACACATTTACAATCTTAAAACAAATGTTCCTACATTTTATCAATCAATTATTTATCCACATGTCTAAACATGCATTAAAACGAAATTTTATTAATTAAGCACTCAATTCATTTTATTTAATCATCAACCTAAGTCGCATGTTATGATAATCACACAACATTTTATCAATAATTCAAAGTTTACAAACCTTATATCTCAATAATCATATATATATATATATATATATATATATATATATTATTTAAAATCTTATTTATTATAATTTTTATGCCACATACATTTTCCACTCATTTATATTTTCTAGCATGCCATCTTATCCTTTGACAATTATTTCACATTTTAATACATTATTCAAATATATAATTTATTCAATCAACACACAAGCATGCAATTGAGGCAAACCAAAATGCATATATGTACAAACCTCAATGGAGCTTCTCCAAAATCTAAAATTTGGAGTTTCTCTACTTTTATTGTCCTTCCTCTTGTTGTGGGCCTAATATAAAAATATCATTGATTAATACCTTGTTAAAATACTTATTTTTATTATAGTTTAAATAAATAACTAAAATTTCTCCTAAACGGTCATATGACCTTTGAGGACTATTAACTCTATAACTTTTTCTACCCTTATCCAATTTATATGATTCCTATTTATAATTAAATTTAACATGTATAAATATAGCATACTAAAAGTTTAGAATTTTTGAACCATTACACAATTTTTAGTGTAATTGTAAATATTACTCCATTTTCTCCTCTTAGGCAATTTTAAGCTGCTATATTTAAAATTTTATATCTTTCATCGTGTATTTTCAATTATTGTGAAAATTTTTATACAGTTAGATAAGTGAAATTTGAAAATATTTTATGTTTACCATATGTCTAGATTAGGCTTCTAAGGTTCTCAAATACTAGAGAATTTATAACTGGTTTGGAATAGAATGACAACCTGGCCAGTTCACTTTTTAAGGTCATAACTCACAAAATAAACAGAATTTTTAGGTAATTCTTTCACATAAACTTAGATAAGATATAGAAATAATACGTTCATGTTTCAAACTTTGGCTAATTCAATCTAAAAATAGGTCAAATATGAGGATAAAATTACAGGAACAGTACAGGTATATGGAACCAGTTCCATTAAGGAACAGTCATAGTTAATTTCACTATAACTCAACCTACACAAGAGATATTTCAGCGAAATATGGTAGAGACCTATATCCAACATAGGTCTACACCTTTTGTATTTTAATTTACCTTAGATTCAGTGTTTAAGATAATCAAATTAAACAAAAATTGTAGGTTATTCTATTGACACGTCTCCCTGAACCAATCTCACTTCAACAGGCATTTCTCTTCATATACTCAAAATAATTCTATGAAATTTGACAAATATATAAAAAACACATATATGAACAACTTTTATGCTTGACACTTCTCCAAATTCAGTTCATAAGGTAATCAAAAATAGATCGAAAGTTGCTGCTGTAACATACCCCTAAAAGCTCTAAGTAACACAATAACAATGGAAAAAAGATTACTTACCAAAAACAAATTTATTTGGAGTGATTTTGATGCAAATCTTGAGTGAATTCATGAACAATTGGTATTGTTAATGGGAGGAGGGAAAGAGAAGATGATGATAAGAAGAAGAGTGTAGAAGTTAGGATAAAATGTCCAAATGAAGTCTTAATTGACTTCAGCCCCCCTTCTCCCAATTTTTCTTCTGTTTTTTTTTTGCTGTGTTTTTTTCTTTTTCTTTTCTTTTTTTACTTATTATTATTATTATTATTATTATTATTATTATTATTATTATTATTATTATTATTATTATTATTATTATTATCATCATCACACATATACTTACATCTAATTCCCTTAATTTTTACACAAAGTACAAATTAATTATGTGACCCAATTTAATTAAATTTATCATGTCAACCAATTTAATTTATTTTAATTTCTAATTTAGTCATTTATTCCATCTATTTAAATTTTGATGTTTATCATATATTTTCTGTGTATACCACATACTTCGACTAATTAGTGGGCGTTACATCTCCAGTACAACATGGATTAAAGTTGAATAGGTACATTGAGCGATTGGCTACTTTGGGGTTTGTAATGGATTATGAGTTAAGTATAGGCTTAATTCTCCAAAGTTTACCTGATAGTTATGCACACTTCGTGTTAAACTATCAAATGAACAAAATATCCACTTCTATCCCCAAATTGATCAATATGCTCAAGACAGTTGAGCCTTCTGTCAAGAAAGAGCAAAAGGTTGTAATGTTGGTGGACACTTCTGGTTCTTCTATGAAAAAGAAGGACAAGAAAAAGAAGAAGAAGTCCACAAAGACCCAAGGAGGTGTGAAGAAGAAGGATAAAGAGATTGCTTCAAAAGGGACTTGCTTCAATTATGGCAAGACTGACCATTGGAAGAGGAACTGCAAGACCTATTTGGAGACTTTGAAGAAAGAGAAGGATAAGACATTGGATGCACATTCTACTTCAGGTATTTATGTTATTGAGGTTAATATTGTTTCTATTAATAATGCATGGGTAATGGATACCAGATGTGGCTCAAACATATGCACTGATATGTAGGGCCTAAGGAACAGTAAACAGCCTAAGAAAAGAGAGTCAGGCCTATGTGTTGGCAATGGAGTAAGAGTTACTGCATTAGCTGTAGGAACTTATGTATTAATACTCCCTAGTGGGTTTGTTTTAGAATTAGACAATTTCTTTTATGTTTCAGTTTTAACTAAGAATATTATTTATGTTTATAGAAAGGATTTTCATTTAACTATTAATGGCAATGGTTGCTCTATATGGTTGAATGACATTCTTTTTGGAACAGGTGTAATATGTAATGGAATTTACATTCTTGACATGTCTAATTCAATCCTCAATATCAATGATAATAAAAGACAAAAGTTGGATAACTCAAAACCACCATAATAATAAAAGCCAAAACTTGGATAACATAGAAGCTAAGTCTGATAAGTGTTTATTTGTCGGATATCAAAATGAGTCATTTGGATATCAATTCTACCACCTTTTAGAACAAAAGGTGTCTGTTTCAAAGTATGCTATCTTCTTAGAAAAAATATTTCTTCTAAAAGAAGATAGTGGAGAAAAATTAAACTTGATGAAGTTCAAGATTCTCAAATATATTCAAATAAACTGACTCCCGAGTATGTTACTCATACAAATTAAGTAACAGATACATCTTCTGAAACACAAGAACTTCGTAGATCAAATAGGATATGCATTGTTCCTAAGAGAATTGGATTTCTCATAAGTGAACATAATGATGTATTGCTCATAAAGAAATGATGAGTCCACTTCTTATGAAAAAGTTCTGGATTGTTCAAAATCTTACAGATGGCTAAAAGTTATGCAGTTAGAGATGGATTCCATGTTTGATAACCAAATGTGGACTTTGGTTGACCAACCTAAAGGGATTAAACCCATTAGGTGCAAATGGGTCTTCAAGAAGAATACTGATATACAAGGTAATATAGTTACCTATAAAGCTATGCTGGTAGCCAAAGGATATCATAAAAAGACAAGGTGTTGACTTTGACTAAAATTTTTCTTCAGTTGTTATGCTTAAATCCATCAGGACATTCTTAGCCATTACTGCTCATTATGATTATGAGATTTTGGCAAATGGATGTGAAAACAACTTTCCTTAATGGAAATCTGACTGAGGATGTGTACATGACACAACCTAAGGATTTCATATCAAGTGATGGCAAAAAGGTATGCAAATTGCAAAGATCCATTTATGGATTGATGCAAGCATCTAGGAGTTTGAATATCCGATTTGATGAGACAATCAAAGAGTTTGGTTTCTCACAAAATGTGGATGAACCTTGTGTTTACAAGAAGGTTAGTGGAAGTATAGTCATATTCCTAGTATTGTATGTAGATGATATACTTCTTATAGGAAATGATGTCTCAGCTCTTCAATCAGTCAAAATTTTGCTATCTAAGAATTTCTCCATTAAAGACCTTGGAGAAGCGACCTACATACTGGGGATAAAAATCTATAGAGATAGATCTAAAAGGTTGTTTAGTCATTCTCAGTCTACATACATAGATAACATGCTAAAAAGGTTTAGCATGGAACATTCCAAGAAAGGATTAATCCCAATGATTCATAGGATTACCCTCTCTAAGTCCATATGTCCAAAGACAAAGATGAACGAACACATATGAATAGGATTTTACATGCTTCAGCTATTGGGTTCATCATGTATGTTATGTTATGTACTAGACCTGATGTATCATATGCTCTGAGTGTCACGAGCAGATATCAATCAGATCCCGACGAAAGGCATTAGGTGGCTATTAAGAATATCCTTAACTACTTAAGAAGAACTAAGGATGCATTCTTGGTTTATGGAGATATAGAGCTTAAAGTAAGTGAGTATACAGATGCCATTTTCCAAACTGATAAGGATCACTCCAAGTCCCAATCAGGCTATTTTTACAAGTTAAATGGCAGTGCGGTTAGTTAGAAGAGTTCCAAATAGGAGATTACTGCAAATTTTACAACTGAAGCAGAGTACATTGCAGCTTCTGAGGCAGCTAAGGAAGGGGTTTGGATAAGGAAATTCTTCACAGAGTTAGAAATCATTACTAGCATTGTTGATCCAATACCCTTTTATTGTGATAACAATGGAGCCATTGCACAAGCAAAGGAGCCACGGTCTCATCAAAGATCTAAACATGTACTCAGACATTACCATCTAATTCAAGAAATTATAGTAGACATGATGTCAATATAGAGAGAGTTCCCACTAATCAGAATATAGTTGATCCTCTAACTAAGCATTTTCCCTAAAAGAAATATGATAGTCATGTACTAAGCCTTTGGTATAATGTATAAAGGCGATTGGCTTTAGTGCTAGTGGGAGATTTTTAGAGAGATGCCCTAAAGACAATCACCTTAGGCACTTGATATATTCATTTACTATTAATAAAAGGCATTTTCATTATATGACATTCATTGCATATGAATTCATATAAATCTTAGACCATTTAATGAAGTCCTTGGTATGTAACACAACATGAAGGAAATCATAATGAGATCATGATGATGAGATTCCTATCATGGACAATTTTGTTTATACCTAAATAATCCCTAGTCATATGATTAACAAGGTAGGACATTGCTAATCTAGATATATAGCATATGTTATACTTCTTAACTAGGTCAAGAGCTGATCTTATAAGTTGATAACATGAGATATTTAGAGTTAACATCTGGCTGCTTGCTAGAGTAGCCAAGTACATTAGATGACCTGCTATAAGGCAATCACATAGGTATCTATTCAATGTCAATGATAGTCTTATGATAGCAATGGCACAGGTATCCTTAGACTTAAGATACTCAAGGTTATCTTGGATACTGAATCCTATACTTTTACTCCATTCCTTATTGTCTCTTTGAAGTTGATCATAGGGTGGTGATTAGGTATAGCATGAGGTATTTGAAGGTAGTTGAGTAGTCAATAAATGATTCACCACTCCTGATAAAATAAGAGTATACCTATGGCCTCTTGTCGAGATCATTACTTTGAAATCCTTAGTCGAGGTGGACATGTCTTAAATAAGGTATTCAAGGACATATCTGATTAGGGTAATGAGTCTCATAGACAATAACTAATATTAGTTGGACTAGATATGATGTAGTCAGTCTACTGGGACCTGACACACGGACCATACTCTGAACCAAATGAGGTATAGTATGGTGAAAGGATGAATTGCATGGTAATTTTCTATGTAAAGGTTTATAGTCAGACCACTGATTTTTGGGTCAATTAGGGGTCATAATGTGTTGCTAGATATCGCTCATAATCTACTTCAAATCATGTGATGATTTGAGCTACCAACATAATCAAGAATCTAATGGGTCACACACATAAAAGGAATGAAGAAAATGTGAAATGGGCTTTGGATTGGATCCAAGACATGAGAGATAAATGATTTGGCCATGCAGTAGGTGTCATGACCATGACAAAGGTTGTCACTGCTATGACAAAGAGGAGTCATGACCATGACACTACTATTCACGACCGTAAAGGCCCTGATATTAGATTTTCTATTTCGAATGGAATTTCTATGCATGGGAAACTTATGTCCAACCCTAATATAATTTAAGGACATATAAATAACCCCTTTAAGGGCCAAATTCGTAGTTGCCACCATAAGGAATAAAACTTGTTCTCTCTTCTTCTTCTCTTTCAAGTTGAAATACCATAGCTAGAACCTTGGTGCTTTGACACCCCATCACCCCTATGATTGTTTTGTTCATTTCTTCATGTGGATAATTGTTAGAGACAATCCAACCTTGGATTCTTGTGGCTTGAAACAACCCAACTTGAAAAAATGCTCACAAACTTGGAAGATCAAAAGAAACAAACAAGGCAATCAACTTATTCCATATGAATGGTTCAATCTGATTTTAATGTACATAGGGCATTCCATTGTTTTTGGGTTCAATTAATTTTCAATTTCCATTGTGCCATGTATGAGATGCATGTTAAGAATCCAACAATAGCCTGTTCACCATCTCTCAAATAGCCTGGTTGGGTCTTGTACGACCTCTTCATGTTTAATTCTTGCTTTAGATAGGAGTTGATCTTGTTCTTTATGTGGATGTAGCACTTATCAATAAAAGGCAATCCCTTCTCATATGATCTTGAGCTTCGCAGCTAAAGAAAGCCTCTGAAGCCAACCAACACTCTCCCATGTGGTTTATACAACATATATCACATAAAGGAGTAAGATCCCTAGCTACCCTTGCATTGGTAATGATTGATGTAGCCTTTGAAAGAACAGGACTAAGAGTGACTCTATCCCTTACTTTATTCCCTACTCTAGGATTTTCCCGAGAAGAAATGAATTTTCCTACTTATTGTATGTGCCACACTAGTTTTTGGTCTCTTCTAGGATTCCTTTGTTCTTCTCTTCTTCTTCTTCTCCACACTGATGATGGAGGAAATAAGCTTGGAAAAATCCTCATGTTGAAAGGAAGTAACATGATACTCGATGTCATCATTCAAGCCATCTTCAAAACGGCGGCACATATCACTCTCATCCACAATGAGATCGATTGGTATATACTCAACTGCAATCCCTTGAATTCCTCTGTTGTAGATTCAGGAATTCTCTTCTCTTCCCATCAATGTAGACTCAAGGTACATACTATTTCTTGAACTCTATAATGAAATACTCCTAAGCCTGAGGCTGTGGAGTTTATGGTTTTTTCATAATTGATTTCCCTCACTCATATGCATGTTCCTATAGAAGCAATAAGACGTATCTCACTTTATGCTCCTCATCACACTCCAACTCATCAAAGATCCTTTTGTTCTTCTTAAGAAAAAACTCAGCTACAACTAGGTCATTCTCTCCTCTCCTAAGGAAATAAATGCCCGTACTTTTGGAGCATGTCAATCTGTATATGGCACTACCTGAGGCATGGCCTATGTTAATTGCTATAGAATATTGGTCATTTATTGCTTGATAGATATCACACCCTGTTCTGCTAGCTCAATAAGTTGTTATGGAGGAATTGGGACAACACCTAGACCTCTTACGCTTGAAGTGTTGGGCTACTTAAAAGCCCTGGTGTTAGGAGAGTTGTTGCTTTCAGCAACATCATGTGCATCCAACTCCATCTTCACCCTTATACTCTTGCAAATCAACAAAGAGACAGCCCATGTTAAAGTCATATAAGATGCACTATACATGCATGATAACCTTTAGCACACTAAGGTTTAGAAACGCCTAAACTAGGATTTGATACCACTAAATGTAGCATCCTCTCATCCAATTAGAATAACTTCATCTAAATGAGTGAGTGCTACATGTTCCAATTATTGAAAACCTATGAAAAGTTAAAACTTTTTCCTTTCTTAAAAATAATTTATAACATAGGTTATTTGCTATGTAAAACCTATATATCCATAACATGTTCATAATCATCCATTAAAGAAACCTCTTTGAAGCAAAGATCAAAATCTTATATAAGATATCATGTTTGGGCTAAACTATATATTTTTTTGAAATAAAAGACATCTATAAAAGTAAAAAACCATAACCATATTCCATGTACAAAAATGCAAAATGATGTCATGAAATATTACCAAGCTGAGTTGGGTCTACTCTATCGTCTTTGCATGGGCTTGCTCCTCTAATCAATTTCTACCTCTATCTACTAGGCTGCAAAACCTGCATGCAGAAACATCCACACACTAAGCTATTGAAAGCTTAGTGGTACATATATAGGCATAAAAATTCATACATGCATATCAAACAACTCACATCATAGCAATTCATGATCATATCGTTGAGTCATACACAATTATGTGCACCAATGCATGGTAAGAAAGGAACTCAATCATATAATATACTTCTTTTCATAGGACCTATTATAACATCATATTCTTAAATTTTACATAGGTGATTAATCATAGTATTCAAAACATATAACATTTAATCTGTATACCATTGTAATGTTGTATCATTATACCTTTTTCACTGTATCATATTAATTAAGTATCATACGGGTTGTGAAAAGGGCCACTCTCTAGCTTAAGCCACCCTGCCACTGTCTATGATCATGTGTGCTCATCCGAGCTCTTCAACTTAAGAGTGTGTATCAGGCTTAAGTCACCATGACTAAGCAAAACATATATAACTTGCATGAAATCTATATATCTTATCACTACAATACTGTAAACCCCCTTAATGACATGTCACATATCCTACTTCTAGTCCTAGTATAGAGCTTGGGCATAACTTGTTCAAATTCCCTTTAATGTACTTCTTTATAATGTATTCATCTTATAGCACATACATTTTTATCATATGGAAATTCATCATGTATCATTCATGCAATTATGTGTTTCCTATTTATGGCATATTATTGTAAAAAACATATGCATAACTATTACATTGCATCACTAAAAAAAAGAGCTTATGACATTTAAATAAGCTTTATGGGCATGAACTACATGTTAACAGTAGTGGAGTTCCATTCATGGTACCCCTACCCGTGAACCAAACCATGAACGTGATCGTGAATATTTTTTATCTGTTAAGTGCACATTCTTCGTAGGCATAAAGAAAGAGTCACAGGGCATGACTATATTCGTAAGGGCCAGATTCACAGTCATGAATACCTAGTCATGGGAGTGAATCTAGGTTTTCCTATAATTAACAACATCAACAAAGCATTTAATATAAGTCACATGCAAAAGCTCTAATGGTTGTCCAATGAAAACCTCTTCCTTTCAACACTCTCTTCAATTACTACATTTAAACATGTTATAACATCAATTAAACACACAAGAGTACATTTCATCATAATTGAACTCAAGAACATATTCATATTCAATAACTCCCATAACAAGCATTTATACCTTCTTTAATTTACCTTTTCCATCCACCTAACCATCATCTTACAACATTTTCATAAATACCTTTGGCATATTTATAACAAGTTTACTATCATGGCATCATTAATACTCATTCTAAACATCTTCAACATTTATAATACTTTTCATTAAATAATCATATCATCATGGCATTCATTACACTTTCAAACTCATTACATTCAAGAAATTAGCATTTATAGAATACAATAGCATTTAACACACATAACAACCACAAGTTTGAAATTTAAATTCATATATGTACATATCTCTATAGAGCCTCAAAACCAAGATTTAAATCAAGCTTGCTTATCCTCTTGATGGGTTTCACCACCTCCCCTTCCAACTCCTATCACATATAATGTCTCGATCAACATCTATAAACCATAAACTTAACTTAAAGCAACAAAAGATAAAATCCTAACTTTAAACCTTGAACTATCTCCCATCTCATATAACCCCCTTTACAAAACATGTTATAACCCTTAATCAAGCTAAAATAAGAGTCTTTAGCCACAAAAACTCAAGCTTAAACTAAAACCTAACCCACTTAGAAATGGATTTCTACCAAAAATGGGAGAAACATGAAAATGGGTATGAAAACTTGCAAAGATTAAGGGAAAACTTGATTCCTTACTAGAAACGAAGGAAACACAACTTGGATGAAGGTTTTCGAACTCCTCCCTTCCTCTAGGTATGTCTCCTCAAAAAATAAGCTTTCTTTCACATCTCTCTCTAAAACTTGGTAAAACTTATTCTTTGCTTTAGGATGTTATGTTTTAGGACTTGGAATTGAAGAGAAATGGTGGAAACAAATCTATGGTATGAATAAGAGGTTTTTCAAAGCTTAAGGTTTATGTGAATATGGTGAATGAGAAATAAGGTGTACTGATACCATTTATATACCGAACAATGTTCACAGGCATGACAAATCTATCATGGGCATGAACACCATCATTCACAACTATAACATAAACTTCATGGGCAACATAACTCTTTACTTTTTCATCTCTTCTTAGCTCTTTTCCCTTAACCAAATCCTTAAAAACAATCATATCATCTCTAAACCATTTTATTAACAAGGCTTTATGGGCATTATAGGTAATATGGTTATATGAGAAAAATTTTAGAAAGAAAGAAAATTTTTTATTTTGCACAAGTTAATTATTTTATAATAGGATTTTGTAGCATCTGTTCTTTTAGTTGGGATTAATCCTAATTAATTGGGAGAGTATTATAACATGAGTAGGGTGAACTTTAAAGAAGCAAAAATTATCTATTGTAAATTTTATAACAGAAAGTAATGGTTGGATTAAGGATTAAACATGTAACACATTTCTTGAGTTAAATAATTTTCCTGGAGAATTATTATTTGTAAAACCAATGTTGCTAATACTTAAACCTTGATCGTTGGCAACATAAATCTAGTATTGTTCTATATAAGTTTCATTGATGGAAAAAGATAAGAGATTATATGTCATGTGGTGTGTGGCACTTGTGTCTAGATGCCAAGCTGATGATTATCAACCTACAGTTGGATAACCATAAGAACTAAAACCATTGAGTAAAATTGTCTTAAGGAGAATTGTTGGGACATTGATAATATTTGTGACAATATTTAGTAATGTGATTTTTGTGACCACAAATTTGGCATTAGGGGCAACGTTGAGGATTGAAAGGGTTACGGCATGAGGTGAGAGGTGGGCGATTTGATGAAGGGTTAGGTGAATAAATTGTTTTAGTGACTAGATTTACTGATGGTAGTTCTTATTGAATCTTCAAAAGGATTTCATGAGCAACTAGTTGGCTATGTAATTCATAAAATGGTACTGGTTATGTTCAAAGATTTATAGGAATAATGATTGGGTGAAATTCAAGTCCAATATTGTGATGTATAATCACATTGAATTCAACATTGGAGATAGTTTATCCTGCAGTGGTAAGTTCATCATTAAGAGCTTTAACTCATTTTAAATATTGAGATACTGACATATCATTTTGTTTAAATTCTTGCAAGTCAATATGCAATTAGAGTTAGCGATTCAGGGAGAATGAGGTGAAGGCTTGGCCAAAAGATGTCCAGACTTTAAAAAAATGTTAATCTAATAACATATGAATAGACCTCTTAAGATAAGGAGGATAATAGCCAGGTCATTCACATTTGGTCTTTGGAAAACCAAGTGGTGAACTCTAGAGTTGGAATTAGAGAAGTAGGATCAGCTAGATTAGGAATTTCTTTGAATGGAGTGGGTTTACTTCCATCTACATAACTCATTAGATTTTGATAGTTTAGTAGGGAATAACTAAGTTTTCAATGCTAGGTAATTTTTTATGGTTATTTTGATAGCAAATGAGTGGTGTGTTTGAAAGGCAATGGAGGAAAAAGTGGTGGTGTTATTTGTTGAAGAAGTCACAATAGGCTTTGATACCATGTGAAGAAATGAATTTGATATATAATTTTTTTATTATTATTTTCCAAAATGTTACAACAATTTGAAACAATATATATAGTACTATAATTACAAGAATAAAAGGAAAGATACAACATATGGAAAAAATAATTTCATGCCAAAATTAGCATGATTATCCATCGACATAGTGGAACCGTAAACATTGGAAAAAGCTTTAAAACACATGCATTAAAATCAACAAAAGTATCTAACACATTAAAAAGATCATAATAATTAATTCACAAATTTGACATACTTAATGATGATATATATGTTTGAAATGTGCACATGCATATCAATTGAAAGAACATCATGCCTTAAAAAATGAATATTTTAAAAGGGAAGGGAAATGTTTCTCAATCAAAGCTTGCTTTACAACTTTTCTATTCTTCTTTGCTTTCAATATATAGATAGATAGCTATGTATCATGCATTAAGGTTGGGCAATATATTAGACTCAATAAGATTTTGCATCTAATAAAGTTTGATTGAAATCACAAGAAAGATTGAGGCCAACCTTTTTGGAAAACACAATTTTGGATTGGTTATTCTCTTCTAATTAGTTCAAATATTTTTAAGGTTTAAACACCGCAATTTAAATCTTAGCTATTGATCCCCTACCAACTGGTTGACAATTATTGTCATAGCTTCATTTTTTTTTCTCAAACTCAGCACCTTCAATTCATATTCCACCCCTCATATCACCTTTCAATTTATAGACTTTCTAGAATTAAATAAATTGACCTACTACCAATAATAATAATAAATCTTCTAATGAAAAATTGATAACCTTAACTATTGATATCATAGTTGATGTGTTCTTATTTATTTTATTTTTTATTCATGGTTTTAATGTTTTAATTATAGTTTTTATCATGTTTAGATACTTAACATATTGATTTTCATGTTTACAAGGAAGCAAGAAGAAGTGCAGATAGAGCAAGACCCTCATGCATGTAAGGAGGTGTCACGTGCATGAGGGGAGACTTGAAGCCAAACTTCTCACGCACGTGAGGAGCTATCAAGGGCTAAGGAGTTGTTAACACCATAAGGAGGAGTTCTTCCACTTCTATCTCGAGTGCATGACTTTGATTGTGGATGCAAAGTTTTTAAGGTCCAACCTTCTATCACAGGCTTACGGCTTTGACACAAGCACATCACTTACATGTCTCTATTTCATGTCATGCATATGAAGAATCAAAGCAAGCGTTAGGGATGTTGAACTAAAGAAAAAGCTGTCATGCATGTAAGGAAGTATCGCTTGTGACACCCCATTTTACTGCAGAGTCCAGTCGTAATCCAACTCCTATTATGGTCAAATGGGTCTTAGACTTTAAAGATAAATGTCGATCTAAGAATCAACTTTATGGGAGATTATCTCTTAAATTATGAAGAATTATATCTTTAGAGATAGATTTCGAGTAGTACTTTTTAGATTATAAATTGTAGTTCTACTTTATGTTATGGGAGACACACAAACACAGGATAAAGACGTTTACCTTATTGAATTTCAGGGATTTTCTCATATTTATTTTCTTTAATCTTAGCTCAGTCATCAAAATAGACATGATTATTGTTATTAAGATGCTAGGCTAAATGCTTTAATGGGTGCTTAGTAAGTAACCCTAGTTTGTATGACTCTCTTTTTATCTTTTTAATGAATGTCTGATTTTTCTTGAATTTCAATTGTGCTTAATAAGTTTCTAGTTTTATAGTTGCTTGATCACTAATTATTCAACTTTAAATGGACATGTTAAGGCTAGATTATTAGACACACCATTTGTAATTTAACCTAAAAATTGAGTTGAACATTAGTTAATTCATTAGCTTCATTAATTGGTGTCTTAAAGGCAAGAGCTATAAAATCTACATTTATTAGTTCTTAATTTGTTAAAGGGTATGCAAATTGGGGGTTGTGAGCTAAGTTCCTATTTCTTCTCTAATTACATTCTTTTGCCACTCTATAGTACAATCATAGTTATTAATTAATTCACCTATCTTAACTTAATGAATTTAACATACTTGGTTAGAGTGTTTAACATTTTTAATTCAATGTTCATTGGTAATTTAAACTTAATTATGAGTTTTACCCTATAAAAGTTCATTGAGAGATCGACCTTGGAAGGGTTTAAAGTCAGACCACTCTCAATGTTCATTGGTATTCAATGTTCAGTGGTCTAACTTTAAACCTTTCCATAGTCAATTACTGTGCAATTCATCCTTTCACCAATCTATACCTTATTTAGTTCAAAGCATGGACTGTGTATCAACTTCCACTAGACTGAATACATTACATCTAGTCCAAATGATATTAGTTCTTATCTATGAGACTCATTACTCTAGTAGATGTTCTTAAAGACCTCCTTCAAGACATGTCCACCTCAACCAATGATTTTTAAGTAATGATATTTACAAGAGGTCATATGTATACTCTCCTTATATCAAGAGTGGTAAACCCTCTATTGACTACTCAACTACTTTCAAATACCTCATGCTATATCGAATCACCACCTAATGAGCAACCTTTGAGAGGTAACAAAGAATGGAGTCAAAGTATAGGATTCAGTATCCAAGATAACCCTAAGAATCTCAAGTCTAAGAATACTTGCACCATTGCTATGATGAGACTATCACTGACATTGAATCGATATCCTTATGATTGTCTCATAACAGGTCATCCAATGTACTTAGATTGTCTAGCAAGCATCCACATGTTAACTCTAAACATCTTATGTCTTCAATTTATGAGATCAATTATTTGACCTAGTCAAGGAGTATAACATGTGCTAGTCTATCTAGATTAACAATGTTTCATCTTATTAATCCTACGACTAGGGATAATTAAGATATAAACACAATTATACATTATAGGAATCTCACTATCATGATCTCATCATGATGTCCTTCATATTGTGTTACATACCAATGACTTCATTAAACTGTCTAAAATCTATATAAATTCATATACAATGAATACCATATAATGAAAATACCTATTTATTAATAATAAATGAATACATCAAGTGCCTAAGGTGATTGCCTTAAGGGCATCTCTTTAACACTAGTGTACCTAGAAAATCATATTTAGAAGAAATATTAAATAGTTTCATACTAGCAACTCACAACAAGCAGAAGAAAACATATAAGTGGCTTGATTCAATAGAAGCTTCATTCAAAAGGCTGGAAATTCAGATTGAGAAAATACCAGTGGTAGTACAAATAAATAAATAAAAGGAAGGTTACCAAGCCAAATCTATATCTACGAATGGTAACACTTGTAATGATGAAGTAAATTCTAACACTGATAATGAGTACTATTCTCTTATAGGTACACGTGAATTATAGACTAGAGAATTAAAGTTTCTAAAGATAAAAATAAAATGGGAGGGAATGCTGAAAGAAGTCTTAACACCTCAATTACACAAAGCAACTAAGCCACCTTTTCTCAAACAAATGGAATATAATAAAGGTAAGACATTTTCTCAAGATAAAAATTACTTAGTTTTGTTCAAATATGTAAAGAAAATATCTTCACTAATAAAATCTATGAAAGAGAAGTCTTCAAACATTAAAAAAAAAATATCATGGAAAAACCTAAAGTAATCTCACCATTACCTGAAAAAAAGAAAGGCCCTAAAAGTTTTAATGTTAACATTACCTTGGGATAATGAATAAAAGAAAAGTTAGATTTAAGTGCTAGTGTGAATTTAATGCCTTACTTAGTTTTTAAGCAACTAGGTTTAAGAAAATTAAAGTCAACCAACATAGCATTTAGTTAGTCAATGGTTCGATAAAACTTTCCTTAGGTATAATAGAAATCCTCATGGTTCAAATTGGTAAGTAAACAATGCTTATTGATTTTATGGTCATGGATATTGAGAATGCAAGCTTAAAATAAAGTTTAGTAATACTTCTTGGTAGACCTTTTATAGCCACAATAGATAACCATATCGATGTTAAGCACCAGAAGCTAACCATGACAACATTGGGTGAGAATAATGAGATTAACATATGTAACTTTTCAACTTTATCTATTACAAATCAATATTTTTTCTTATTGATGGTTGATAAGTTTGTCTCTAAAGAAAACTCAAATGTAAATGAGTATGGAGAAATTGTGAGAGCTAATGAAGTGGATGAGCAACTTCAAATGACTTTCCACCCACCTTAAAAGGACCTTAGTCAGTAACGTCTTACCTAGATAATAAATGAGGTGCTTCTTAGGAGGCAACCCAAGCTGTTTTTATTATTTTTAGTTTATTAAGTTTGTGAGTTTCTATTTGAATTATAAATCTAAATTGTGTTTATAAATACATTTATAGAAGAGAAAGTACGATGAAAGAGGAGTTGCGACAAGTCTGCAAGGCAAAGATGTGTCACAAGCGTGAGGATTGCCACATGTATGTGACATCATAAGGTAATTAAGGTGTCACATACGTGAGAAATTCGTCATGTGCATGACGCTTATTTTTTGTATTGTATTAATTGTGCAAGTATCTCATGACCATGTCATTCTCCCACAAATTTTCTTCTTCTTCTTAATTTTCTCTCAACTATTCCAAAACCCTAACTTCTAAATTCCTCTTAATTTCTCATTTTTCCCTTAAATTAATACTAAATCTCATAAATCCATCATTACTTTGGCCCCTCTCTTCCATTTTTTAGCAAAATCAAATATCCTTGGACTATAAGCTCATCACAAAGTGTGGAAAGTCGTCACACGTGTGCAACCCAACACAACCACATCATAAGCATGAGGATGAATAAGCTTCATGTGACAATGATGAGGAAGCTTTAGAATGTTAAGAAATAGACATTTCTTTCAGGTATGATGATCATTTTCCAATTTATTCTGCTGAAGAAGTACTAGATATGAACATTATGTGTCTAGAACTATGACTCCATGTAGATTCTTTGATTTTTATATTGTTGAACCTTGAGGGGTATTTCTGTCATTTTGATGCTAATAAATAAAATAGCAATAATGTATTTAACAATGCTTGTGTTCTAAGTTTGTTGAACAGGGTATATCTTGAATAAAATATGATGCAAGAATGAAAGACAACCTTTGAAGGTCAAAATAAGAAGAAATAGCATGTTCACGCCCGTGACTATTTATGTCATGCCCGTGATATAGCTTAGCGCCAACTCTCTAACATTTAAAGTCCATGGCCATGAAGGATCATACCAATCGTGAATGATCAAATCAGACACGCCTGTGAAAGATAGTCATGCCCGTGAGATAACATGTCAAATTTTTCTAGAGAGCTTCACGGCCAGAGTCACCACTTGGACCACGGCTTGGAAAAATATTCACGCCCGTGAAAGTATAAAGTCACGTCCATGATCAAACACTTTAAATTCTTCTAGAGAGCTTCACGACCATAGTCACCATGTGAACCACGGCTTGGAAGAACATTTATGACCATGAGATATATATTCACGCCCGTGAATGAGGAAAGAGAAACATGTCAGGAGCAAAATTAAGAGTTGGCTCAATGGCTATAATTCGCTGAGGAAGTATAAATTCAAGTCATTTATGAATCCTAAATAAGAGAATAACAATAACTTTGAATCTGAAATCTGGTTGTAGCCATTGTGCATTAATTATTTTTCAACAAAACTTTTATTCTTTGTGAAAACCTAATCGCTCATAATTTCTGAGCATTATAGATTGGTGAGTGTTTTCATTGTAATCTATTACTCAAGTGAGTTTGGGTATATTAGGATAAGATTGAAATACTTGTAAGGGTTAATTGTGTGAGCCATAAAACATAAGGAATTGGTTTATTGTGTGAGCCATTAAAACACAAGGGATTTTTTGGGTTAGGTGTTAGCCATTGAGAGCAACACCATAGTTGGAAGTGAGCTTGTAAAACTCCATTGTAACACTTAGTGTGTTAGTGAAACTCCCAATTGAGATTGGGGAGAGGAGTAGGATTTGTTAATACCCAAACCTCTAGAAATCTCGTATGTGATATCTCTTCATCCCTACTCTATTTAATTTTAATTCGCACTTAATGTTAAGAAATTTTTATTTAATATCCAATTCAACCCCCCTTCTTAGTTCATTGTCTGGGCAACAAATATTTTAGAGCAATTAAATATTTTAGACACTATAAAGGCATATGGTAGGTGCCTAGGTAGGATTGAGTTCATTACCATGATAGATTCTAATTTTATAGAGCTAGTTTTAGAGTTCAACAATTTGCTTATAATTAAGGAAAGTACTTTAATGAATTTTAGATTTATTAGGCAAATTGTGTGTAATGGCTCATAAGACTATGCAAAGAATTTTCAAGTTCTTTATTAAAAGAGTTCATGATATGCTTGATAATTTTAATACTGATGAAATTTGGCAAGTGTTGATAAGAGAACCCCATTATAACCCTAAGAATGCTTCAATAATGAGCTTTAAAAATGCATGTATTGCTCTATTTTATCAGTTCATTTTTCATGCAATGTTTGAAAAATTAAAGAGTAATAAATTTTATAAGATTGAAGTATTTCTGTTATGGTGTATGCATTATAAGACTAGAATTTGCACTTATGCATTTATTTTTAAACATATGTTCTACACCATCAGACATCCTAGAGCTACACGTAGTTTAGGCCACATTATTATAGCCTTTGCTAGGCATTTTTGTGCTTTTAATGTTTTAGCTAATAATCTAACACTAATTCCTAGCCAAAAAAATTTCGATAGTATTTCTTTGTAATAATATAACCTTGTTATTAAGGAAGGAGATATTATCTGATAACTAGTATTACCAAGTGACAAAGGTGAGCCTTCACAGCAGGAAGGAGATGTAGAACTAGACAAGTAAAAACCTCCATCACAGTCAAATGAGCCTGAGCGCAGTGAGTTAGGCAGCGCTTAGATCATATGGACCACAAGATGGATCACTTAGAGCGCATCATTGCCTAGTATACTCTTCTCATGTGCTAGATTTTGGGGCATTGTCGTCCTTCATCTCAGTGAGGCATTTTTCATACTAGGACAATTCTCCTTTCCTTTTGCTTATTTCCTTTTTGCTCTCTTTAAGCCATTGAGGACAATGTCTACAATAAGTGTTGAGGGGTGAAGGTATTATATCTTTTGGGGGAATTAGGATTTTGTGTGTTAATAGTTTATATGCTTTCTTATTTTGTGTGTTAATAGTTTATATGCTTTCTTTTACACAAAAAAAAAATTAAAAAAAGTGTATTATGCTTAAATGATATGCTTGATTTCTTTTCTTTATTTTCTCAAAAATAAGTTAATAAAGGAATGCTATATCTTAATTTTATATTAGATTTTCTTAGTTTGATTGAGTTTAAAATAGTTTTAATATTAATATCATGCTTTAGAATTGAAGGCATTTCAATTTAGTCATTTATTTTGTCTCATTTATATAGTATTAGTAATCTACTTAGGCTATGATTATTAATTGTTATTAACTTATATACTAAGTCCTTAATCACTATAAAATAAATTAAAGACCCAATTAAATCATATAGTTAGCAAAAATAGCAAGATGAAGCATAAAATACACTTCCCTTTTTTGCTTCGTTGTCCTACCATGGATGTGAGTATGCAAAGTACCCTAAATGAGCATAGTGTGGTTCTTAAAAAGAAAAAAATAGAAAATTCAAGTTTAAGAATAAAATAGAAATGCACTATGACTTAGGAAAACATTGTTAACTCTAAATGAAAAAAGTTCGAATTAAAAAGTAAATATTTAAAGGTCTATCAAAACAATAAGTGTATGGGTATAATATATGAATTTTTTCTATTCATAATAAGTAGCTTGAATAGATTACTTTTGTGACATCCCGCCTATATAATAAGAATAATCTCATTACATAAGCGGAATGACACAAACAATCTGAATGAAACTATGCTGAATTTAAAATTTTCATTTAATAACTAAATTGACTTTTTTTTATTCGAATATACATATGGATTCAATTATCAAATACATCATCATGTTACATAAATATTATACTTCATTATGACTATCAAAATTAATGGCTTTTACCTTACATCTAACTAGATAGATATAATACCAAAATACAAAATATGTTTTTAACTATATATAAGACATGTCTAACAAACCTCTATGCATGATAATGAAGAAAATGTAAAAATAATATGCATCTGACCCTCAACCAGTTCTGACGCATCTCCTCTAGTATGGACTTGTACTTCCTCTATTAACTTCACAGTTTACTACTTGCAAGCTCCAATTCCTGCACGGGAAAAACCCACATTAAGCCATTTCTAGCTTAATGGTACATATAAGCATTTAAGTTTTCCCATGCAGTCACACAAACGTGGGTCATAATAATCATGATATAATTTAAATAAATCATTGCATAAAATTTAGAAAATATTATAATAAAATAAAATTTAAGTTTCATTATATTTGTATCAGGACATAAACTGTATATATTCAACCATATGTAATATGTAAAATATTAAGCATTCTACCTCCTCTCATGTTTCCATAACTCATTTTAATTTAATTGATTTTCCTAAAATTATGATTGTTTAGTTAACTCAAATCTCAATCCATATAAGCATAAATATTTTAACATACAGTTACCAAAATGCATGGTAGATAATTTATAATATAGTACACAATATTCCAACATACATTATACAGGGACAACCACATGATTATACAATATTACAAAATTCATTGATAATATATATATATATATATATATATATATATATATATATATATATATATATAACTCAATTATAAATTTAGCTTACCTTAATAAATATTTATAATTCATGATATTTCACACATTTTATCTTTCAACGTATACATGTACGTCTTTTAATTAATTTATATATAATTTTTTAATATAAATAGATCAAATCTCATTCTCGGACTGTTCAGATATAGGGCATGTAGTAGGGTAGCTCACGGAGCTTAAGCACCCTACTCACTATAGTCTCAAGTAAAGAGCGCTCGCGGAGCTTAAGCCTCATGACCGAGTATAATCACATCATCTGTGTACAATTAGAACAGAGATGTTGTCGGAACTAATACCACCCTGTTCCTAAAGCATATCAATATCGGTACCGTAATACCCCCATAATGGTGCACCATCTATCCCTAATTAGTCCACAGGTTGAGAACTGGGCAATTAAGGTTATTACTTATTTATTTTCTTTATATATTAATTTGCTGGAATCAATATTCCCTTTACATTCATAATGAAAATATGATTATAAAATTTTAAAATCATATATTCATATGATATTCCATTATATATATAACCATTTAAGTAATATTGGCATACTTTAATTAGTTTTCTATACAATCAAACCCAACAAATCTTTTAATACATAACCAA
The DNA here is from genome assembly GCA_023653625.1 of Triadica sebifera. NCBI lineage: Eukaryota > Viridiplantae > Streptophyta > Magnoliopsida > Malpighiales > Euphorbiaceae > Triadica > Triadica sebifera. The sequence goes on from CM042900.1 coordinate 19,709,609, forward strand.
AATTTATAATAACTTTATGAGTCCAAGTATGTCATATAACCTCGCTTTTCATATCAAATACATATGTCATACATGACTTTCTAACTTCACTCTTTATTGTCCTAATTATTCAATAATTACCATTAATAATTATCACATTTTTAATCAATCATATACTAATCCATATTGAAAAATATATTATGTTACATATTCTAAATTCACACCCATTAACACACATTTACAATCTTAAACAAAAATTTCCTACATTTTATCAATTAATTATTCATCCATATGTCTATACCTGAATTAACATGAAGTTTCATTAATTAAGCACTCAATTCATTTCATATTTACACATTTTAATACATTATTCAAATATGTCACTTATTCAATTAACGCACAAGCATGCAACAAGGCAAACTAAAATGCATATATGTACTAACCTCAATGGAGCTTTTCCAAAATCTAAAATTTGGAGCTTTTCTACTTTTATTGATTTTCTTCTTGTTGAGATCCTAATTTGAAAATTTAAATAATTAATACATTGAAAAAATATTTACTCTTAATATATTTTAAATAAATAACTACCATTCTTTTAAGTTGGAACAGGATCTCTTAGGACTGTTGGATCAATAACTTTTTCTACACTTATCCAATTTATATGATTCTTAATCCTAATTAAATTTAACATCTAAAAATAAAACATACTAAAATTTCAAATTTTTTGAACCATTACACGATTTTTGGTATATTTTTAAATGTTGCTCTGTTCTCTGCCCTTAGGCAGTTTTGGGATACCATATTTAAAAATTCATATCTTGCAATGAGTAGCCTCAATTATTATGAAATTTTTATTCAGCTATATAAGTTAATTTGGAACATTTGTTATGTTTACCTCATTTCCAGATTCATCTCTATGGCTCTAAAATACTAGAGGATATATAACTAGTTTAACATAGAATATCAACCCGACCAATTCAATTGTTCAGCTCATAACTCACAAAATACATGAACTTTTAAGGTGAGACCTTCACATGAATTTAGATAAGACATAGGAATAAAAATTTTATGTTTTTAACTTTGGATAATTTGATCTAAAAATAGGTCAAATATAAAGACGAAGTTAATGGAACATTACATGTATATGAAACTAGCTCAATCAAGGAACAGTCATAGTTCATTTTAGTATAACTCAACCTACACAAAAGATATTTATATGAAATTTTTCAGAGATCTAAATAAAACATATACCTACAACTTTCATGTTTTATAAAAACCTCAGATTCAGCCACTAAGATGATCAATTTAAACAAAAACTGTATGTTGTTTAGTAAATATGTCTTCCTAAACCAGTTTCACTCCAATGACCATTTCTCTTCATATACTCAAAATAATTTAATAAAATTTGATACTAAGATACACAAGACATATATAAACAACTTTTATATTTTACACCTCCTCAAATTCGATTCACAGGGTACTCAAAAAAAATGAACGAAGTACACTGCAGAACATAATCTTAAAAGCTCTAATAACACAATAATAAGGGAAAAGATATTACCTACCAAGATCATATTTATTTAGAGTGAATTTTCTTGCAAATCATGAAGGAGATGATGAATATTTTGTGTTGTGATTGTAATATTCGCTAATTTAGACACCGAGTCGCACGTGTCGCGAAATTGACGCATTTAACCAATCGGAGTCTAAATTTGGATTTTTATAAAAATTGATCAAGTAATGAATAAATTAAATGATATAAGCCTAATTAAGTGTTTATATAATTTAAAGAATTTGGTTTACGGTAAAGGACTAAATTGCAAAATTTGATAAGTTTTGGGGTCAAATTGCAAATTTTCAAAAATTGGAGGATTAATGAGATTAATTGCTAATTAACATAGGAAATTTGGACACTTAAAATTTGGGTTGGCCAGCCATAGCATCAAAGAGAAAGGATTAATGTTGATTAAGTGTAAATGTGAAGAAAATAATCAAAATGGTGGGTCCCACATGAAGACTTTTGGGTACCCTATTTAATTCTTTCTTTTCTTCTTCTTCTTCTCTTCATTTTCTGCTTTCTTCTCTCTCTTTCCTACCATTCATGCCAACCCCATTCCCTCCATAGCCAAACCAGAAATTTAGAGAGAGAAAGGAAGAGAAGAGAGGGGAAAGAGCAAGAACAAGTGATCTTCATGGTCCATAACTCCTAAGGAAGCTGGAAAGAACAAGAAAGAGGAAGAAAATCAAGTTTTTTGGAGAGAGAAAATCTCCAAAGTTGTGATTTAGGGAAGAAAAGAGTAAGGTAAGAAGTGATTCTTCTTCTTCTTCATCTTTTCTTAAAGAAGTTTAAATTTTGAACTCATCTAAAACTCATATGGAAAGAGAGAGAAATTAGGGTTTTGAGAGAGAATAAGAGAGTTTAGGGTATTGAGAAAATCAAATGATAATAATAATTTATGATGTTGTAGGAGTTACAAGTGACAAGGAACAAACCCTAAGGAGTAAAGGAAAAGAGAAAGCTACCTAGAAGAGTCAAGGAGAAAGATTAAGGTTTGTACATAATTTAAGGCAATAGCCTATCTTTGTTTGAAATAATGCATGCTGAACATGATTTTAGACAAATGAATTTCAAGAATGATGATTATGGCATGAAACCATAGGTTTAGATATGTATGAATGAGATCCTTGTGAGACATTGAATTAATGATGCATGTTAGAAAATCTTATATGATAAAGACATTTACATGTATTAGAAAGTAATAAGTTGAGTAAAGAACCTTAGAAATGCATGAAATAGAAATTTGGTATGATTTAGATGATATTAGAATGAATGAAAAGTGAATATGCAAATTTCCTGCTGAAAGTCATGGGCGTGACTATCGAGTCACGGGCGTGAACTTGATGTTCACAGTTGTGATTGATTGTATCACGGTTGTGACTTCTGTGTGAAAATGGTACTATTCATTCCAGAAGCATTCACGGCTTGGGAATCACGGGCGTGAACTCATTCACGGGCAGAAATGAGTATTCACAACCGTGAATGCTTTTGGCACGATTCATTCCAGTAGCGTTCACGACTTGGGATTACAGGCGTGAACTAATTCACGGGCATGAATTTGTAGTCATGGCCGTGAATGCTCTATTTTCAAACAAATTATGAGTATGATTATCTATTGATGTATCTAGTTACACAAATGAAAAAGATACTATCCAGTATGTATGAGCATGACGATTTGTTGCAAAACAAGAGAATTGAGATGTGGATACATGAGAATATTGATGTGTCAAAATTGAGAACTATGATGATGTGATGTATATTATGAGAATGATGATGATGTGATGTATAAAATGAGGATGATGAATTGGATGTAAAATAAAAAATTAAATAAAGATATATGATTGATGTGAAAATATGAAGATGCTCATTACTCTACCTGCGGACTAGAAACAGGATAGATGACATGTCATTAAGGGGGCGAACAGTACCGTACTATATGAGATATTCCTCAATCAATGTGGCTTAAGCTTGGAAAGTGCCATTGATCTGAGATGCTCGGTCAATGTGGCTTAAGCTCGGAGAGCGCCATTGATTTGAGAAGCTCTGATGAGCACATATAAATTGAGGACAAGGTGGCTTAAGCTCGGAGAGCTCCCTTGGTCCGGTTATTCATCTATGATGAAATTATACTCAATCAATGTGGCTTCAGCTCGGAGAGCGCCATTGATTTGAGAAGATCTGTTGAGCCAAATAGTAGACAGGGTGGCTATAGCTCTGGGAGCGCTCCTGATCCATAACCCGTATCCAGTTAGTCCAAATTTAGAGTGATGTGGCAAGAAAATGAAGATATGTCGAAAAATTAAGAAAAGAAAAGAAAAAAGAAAATGATGATGATATGAGATTGAAATATAATAATAAAGAGATTAACAGAGTAACTTACCGTCAAAGATAAATGAAAATAACATTGTATATATGAGCATGATATTTATACTTGTATGAAATAGGAACATGTTGATAGACATAGCAGGCAAACTTTTTAATGCATAAAATGATATATGTTAATGCTTATTGCATGATATAGTATATTGCCTTATTTATATGCACCACTAAGCTTAGAGCTTAGCGTGGGAGTTTCCTTCCATGCATATATAGAAAGGTAGTTGAAGGTAGTAGATAAAACAAGCGGTGATCCTATTCAAATTAAAGTAACCGATCTCAAAATATTGGGTCACAAACTTTTGAACTATTGTAATTCGTTTTCCGCATTATATATACTTAAGAGTTGTAAATTAGTTTTCAAAGTTTGTTAAATAGAAAATTGGTATTTATAAATACTATGTTATGTAAATAAAATGTACATTATTTATTAAATGGAAATATATATATATATATATATATATATATATATATATATATATATCGATTTAAAAAAGTAAGGAAGACAGGCAGTAGCGCCTCCGCATCCGGGCATGTGCGGTTTGAGTGAGGGGGTGTTACAGTGATATGGAGGAAGGAAAGGGATGAAGAAGAAGAAGAAGAAGAAGAAGAAGAGAGGTGAAGTTGGAAGAAATGAGGTAAAGTCTTAATTGACTTCCCCTCCCCTCCTTTATTCCCGATTTTAGTCTTCCCTTTTTTTTTCCTTCTGTTATCCCTTGTATTGTTCACTTTTCTGTTTTTTTAAATAATTTATTATTATTATTATTATTATTATTATTATTATTATTATTATTATTATTATTATTATTATTATTATTATTATCATCATCATCATCATCATCATCATCTTCGTATATTTACTTATATCTAGTTCTTTTAAATTTTTACCAAAAATATAATTTAATTATGTGGTCTAATTTAATCAAATTTATATTATCTATCTATTTAATTTATTTTAATTTCTAATTTAATTAACGATTCCATTTATTTCAATATCTATTATCTATCATATTTTTTCCTATTTACACCACATATTTATTCTAATTAAACTTTAATTAGTGGAAATTACAACTTTTCACTATATAAGTTGAGGCAATGTTAAGGTTGAATTGATTTGTTTTTAATTATTGAATATGGAATCAATATTAGGTTTGTCTTGAGCTTAGTTGACTATGTGAATTTGATATAAGTCAAGTTGGTGCATTAGTGAAACTTAGAGATAATAAAGATTGAGATCATATGTATTAGTTGTTTTCTTTAAGCGCATTATAACTATTTCTTATTGTTTAGGTATTGCTTAGGGCAAACAATGTTTAAGTGTGGGGGAATTTGATATGTTCTTATTTTTTCCAGTTTTTATTCATGTTTTTTATATTTTAATTATAGTTTTTTTTAATCATATTTAAGTACTTAGTAGTTTTATTTTAATATTTCTAGGGAAGCAAGAAAAAGTGCAGATAGATCATAAGACCATCATTCATGTAAGGAGGTGCCATATGCGTGAAGGGAGACTTGAAGCCAAGCTCCTCACACACATAAGGAGCTATCACGGGCGTGAGGAGTTCTTCCACTTTTGTCACAGGTGCATGACTTTGATTGCGGTGCAAAATTTTTGAAGTCTAACCTTTGTTGCAGGTGTGTAGCTTCAACACAAGCACATCACTTACATGTCTCTATTTTCTATCACACACGTGAAGAATTAGAGCAAGCGTAAGGGTTGCTAAACTAAAGAAGAAGTTGTCGTGCATTTTAGGGTATGTCACTTGTGTGATGCCCCTTTTTGCTATAGAGTCTAGTCGTAATCCAACTCCTATTCTGATCAAATGAGGCAAAGATAAATATCGATTTAAGAATCAACTTTATAGGAGATTATCTCTTAAATTAGAAAGAATTATACCTTTAGAGTTAGATTTCAAGTATGACTTTTTAAATTATAAATTCTAATTTTATTTTTCGTTATGGAAGACACACAGACACAGTATAAATAAGTTTGCCTTATTAATTCCAGGGAGATTTTCATCTTTATTTGCTTTAATGTTTAGCTTAATTATCGGAATAAACATGATCATTGTTATTAAGATACTAAGCTAAAAGTTTTAGTGAGTGCTTAGTAAGCAGCTTCAATTTGTATGACTCTCTTTTTATCTTTTTAATGAATGTATGATTTTTCTTTAATTTCAATTATGCTTTATAAGTTTCTAGTTTGATAGTTGTTTAATTACCAATTATTCAACTTTAAATGGACATGTTAAGGCTAAATTATCAGATATATCATCTGTAATTTAACCTAAAAATTGAGTTGAATACTAGCTAATTTTTTAGTTTGATTAATTGGTGTCTTAAAAGCGAATGCTTTAAAATCAATATTCATTAGTTCTTAATTTGTTAAATGAGATGCAAATTGGAGGTTGTAAGCTAAGTTCATATTTCTTCTCTGATTAATTTCCTTCGTCACTCTTTACTGCAATCTTAGTTATTAATTTGTTCTTTTGTCTTAGCTATACTTGGTTAGAGTGTTTAACATTTTAATCTACTGTTTATTGGTAATTTAAAGTTAATTAAGAGTTCTACCTTATAAATATTCCTTGAGAAATCGACCTTGGGAGTAACTTGCTAATATTACAATTGGCTCATACACTTGTGAGTACAATTTGAGTTACTTTTTAATTTTTATTCATCATAGTATAAGTATTTAAGTGTTTAAATAGTTTTACAATAATAGAGATAGAAAATGTATTATCTTAAATTTTAAAAAATATATTTAAATAATTTTTATGATATATATATATATATATATATATATATATATATATAAGAATTTTTTTTAAAAGTTTGGATCAAATAGATTGTTCTCTAACATAACCCCTTCGGATCATTATGAGTAAACTCGTGGACTAACCTTTATTCAATATGAAGATTTTTGAGTCAAATCATTTTGAGTTTCTTTCCATTACAAATTCTAGATGGAAAAAAATTGTAGTTAGTAAATTATAAATTTAAGTTATGATACAAACGTAATCAAAATTTATCAACAAATATTCATTTATTATTTAATTTAGATTCAGAATTGCGCCAAATAAAATATAATAATACAGTTCAATTTTTTGAACCTTTTATTTCAGCAGTATTTGTGTTTTGCAATCATCAGCCGATGAAATTTATATGTAATGATTCACTATTGAAAACGAATCGTTTCTGCTCTCAAATAATATATTGAGAACAGTAATTAGCAGCAAAATATTGACGGAATTATTGTTGCTAAAAAATGATCAATGAGACCTACAGAGCTCAAAATAGAACTACTCTTACACCATTGATTAGCACTTGAAGCCAATTTAATTATAGGTAATTAATTAGCTAGACATGATCAGTAGCAGCTAGTATCAATTACCTAGTTCAATCCTCATAAAGAAGTTCAATCAGATAAAGATACAATCAAACACATTCCTCAATGAAATTAAACAGACAATTAATTAATAAAGTTTGAGAGATAGTAGCTAAAAGAAGGATCCAATAATAGCTAAGCATCGTCTCTTCCAGCATAAATCACCTCATCAATCCTGCAAAATGTAAAAGCCCTAAAGCAGGATTAGCCCTTAATGACTAATTAAGCCCAGAAAGCTAATAATTTACATTATTGAGATCAAGTGAGATAGAAAGACAATCAATACTTTACTGACCCTGACTTTGCTTCCAGAAACTGATCCAGCTGTGGAGTTTGGAATGTACCTAGCCCACTGTAGCCCACAAGATTCATTTTTTAATATTAGAAAGACCCAAAAACACAATTATTGTAATAATCAAAACCCTAATGAAAAATTTGAAAATAAAATAAAAAGTTACATTTTTTGCTGCAGTGCTGAAAGCTTCTCTATGTGGTATCTCAGGATTGGCAGCTTTGATACGCTGTATCTCCTCCCTAATAGACAAGATAATTATCAATATTTTAAACGTAATTAATCAAGGAAAAATATTATTAGCTTAACACGCTTACTTCATGAATCTATTGTAAGCAGATGGAAGTCGGTGTTTCTTCTCAGGTGCTGCAAATTAAACAAGTTATCATACATTCCCACATAAATAAAGAAATTCAAGAAAAACTATTTATATAAATATATATATTATGAAAATAATAAATTGCCAAAAATTAAGAAGGGTTTTGATAGTTTTCTTACGTTTGACAACAAAGGGTGCTTTTGGTGATAATGGCTCACTTGATGTAGATGAAGAGGATGATGAGGATTGACCCTTCCTTAAATCGCTGAAGAAACCCTGCTTCTTCTTTGTGTGTGTGTGTGTATATATATAACCTTTAATTAGTAACTTGTAAATTATTCAATATATTTTTTCCCTTTTTTTCAGAAAACCAATTATATAAAGAGATATATACCAATTATACCTGGAGAGTGAATTGATGATCGAGGCATTGACCTTGAAGAGGAGGTGTGGTGCTGAGAAATGATAGGTTACTGCAATGCCCACATTTGACTGTCACAGTATCAAGCAACCTCTTGCATGGAATTCCAACCTAAAAATTAAAAATTAAAAAAATTATATGAAAGAATTAAAAGTAGAGATCTAATTTAACAATGATGTAAAAAATCAATTGGAAAAATTACAGCAAGAACAGTGCTGCAGAAGTTGCAGCGGACATAGCAGAGATGCTCAGAAGTAGGAACCAGGTCCATGGTGGTGGTGACCTTTTCTTCAAGGTTCATTCTGGAAGGAAGGAGAAAATAGTTAGGGTTTGTGGGATTAATTTGAAAAGAACATAGAAATTAGGGTTGAATAATAAAGAATGGGAGCAGAGAAGAAAAAAGAGAAGAGAGGGTAAGCGTGAAAAAGAAAAGGTAGTATTACTTACTAATACAAGTCATAGTATCTTAGACAGCATTTTTTTGCAGAGCAGTGCTTCTGAGTTTTTGCAGTAATTGGCACAGATACTTAGACACTCTCTTCATTTTTAGATGCCCTCCAATTTCTCGCCATTTTATCTTTTTTTTACCTTTCTCTCTATTATCCCTCATTTCTCTTTAATTTCATGAATTTGACAGGTGACTTTTTATCTATAATCTTTGAGTTATCGTACCAATAAAAAAAAATCAAGTAAAAAATAATAATTTATTTATTTACATAAGATTCTGTCACTAATTTGATCTATAAATAAAGTATATATACTGAGTTTGGATAAATTGTTTTTAAAATAGAGTTATATGTCGTGTATATAGTGGTAGTGTTAGTAGGTAAGCTACTTCTAAAATGAAGAAAATAAAAAAATTCCAGATTATAATGGGAGTTTATATTAGATTGATCCGCAAATATATTTTTGAATTCCATCTCTCTAGATGAGAAAAATCCAAAATCTAAAGTGCAAATGGAGAAAGATAAAAGTTCTATGCATTAAATATATATCACATCTGAAGATATCACAAAAAAATTATATCACATCTCATTATTATTTGGAGTGCAGTAAATATTACTAGCTAGAAGCTTAATTAACCTAATCACATATTTAGTTACCCGAAGATTCACTTCTTGTCTAATCTTTATTTATTTCCATCAAACAAAGGTCTAAAATCGTATATAATAACTTTGTACATAACCGTTCAACAATTAAGGTTGTCCATTCATTTTTTTTTTTTTTTTGACTAATGGAAATCTTAATCTCTAGTCTTGAACTGTTACATCTTACTAGTTACTAAACTAACTAGAATAATGCAGCATATTATTCACATTATATATATATATATATATATATATATATATATATATATATATAACAAGTCGTATAAAAATGAATATGAACTTCTCTCAGACATCTAATCATAAATATTCAACACTCATGCTTTCTATATAATATATATGTAATTACATATAAGATTTTTATACAATAATAGAGTAGTTGAGCATAGCATTAACATTGACTCAAACTCAAACGTAAGATATATATAAATATTAGGGCTTGAAATTAAGTGACAAGATAGTTGAAAGAATCGTTTAAAAATTGAAAGAAAGAAAAATAATGGGCCCAACATATCAAGAGAATTTGAATGAATGAAATGATAGTGAAGAGAGGGCAACCTGTGGATAGATTCCGTCTTTTGTGGGTGCAATGCTAAACAAGGAAAGCTGAAAGAGACATAAGCTACAAGCAAAGGTCACTGTCATTCATTGACACACACTAGTGGATTATTGGAAGAAGAAGAAGAAGAAGAAGAAGAAGAAGAAGAAGAAGAAGAAGAAGAAGAAGAGAGAGAGAGAGAGATAGGGTCCTGTGTCTTGTTGTGACGGGACGATTCCTCAATTTCCAAACATAGGAATAAAGCAATACCAACACTTGGTATTCACAACTTTCTCTGCTGGTATAAATCAACTTCCCCTAGGTGTCTATTACCCTTATGGTCTCTCCTTAGTCCGATGTATATACATAGTCTTAAGTATAATTTTGTTTGGGAAGGTAACGAGTAGGGTTTATTTGGTTATTCAATTTTAATAGGACCGATTAAGTTAGTTAATAATTAAATGGTTTATGACGGGTTCAAATAGAGATCCCAATTTAGATGTTTGAATATCTACTACTCAATACTCGCTATATTAATCAGATAATGGGTAGATAGCAGAGTCTACCCGTATAGTTATTTTTAAATTTAATATTTTATTTTTTATTGCGTGTCAATGAATTTTAATGTGTATTAATTTATTGATTGCATGTTGTTTGAATTTAATTTGAATTTTTTATATTTATATTTTTTGAAAATATTATTATTAAACGGAGTACATTTATATAGGTATCGGAAATTTTCAGATTATATTAATCGAATTTGAGATTATAGATAATATAAAAGTAATTTTAAATGAATTTGAGATCAATTCAAATATCTTAAATTTTAATCGGATTGGGATAGGATTTTTTTTTTTTTGCTGGTAATCATATTCGTTACCATTCCTAATTAATCTTAATAAAATTTTATAGTTATAGTTTAATTTAGATTTTTCTCGTCTAAACTTAATTAATGATGAACTAAATTAAAGCGAAAATATCATATATTTTATTTTATTTACACGATGTTCAATTTTTTCATGTTTACATTCACAAACATAATTAATACAAAGGTATTGCATAAAAAATATATAAAAATGTTATTTGTTTATTAATGTAGTTTAACTCTAATATATGTCTTCATTTATAAACATCTCTAACATAAGTGAAAAATACTTATTTAGATGGGTCAAGCAAAATAATTTAAATGGTATAATTTTATTGGTTTGTTCTATCATAAACCGAATATATGCAAGAAAAAAGTTAAAAGTTTGCAAAAATGAGATTATGAAAATGAACAGATTTTGAATTTGAATCTCTTTATTTACTAACTATATATGAGATTCATCAATATATATATGGTGAGAATTGAGAAAATGTGTTAGAAACAATCCCACATTAAAAATTTAAATTATAAAAATAATTTATAATTATTGTGTAACTAATTTCAAATTAGTTTAAATTATTTTAAAATAATGATGAATTTACAATTAACAAATCCTACTCTCTACGCTCATCTAATTCTAGTATGCTATTAGAGTCATAAGGGTATTAACCGCTATATAACTATAGACTCCTTGGATAAAATTTGAGGTCAAAAAAGTAGAAATGTCCAAATTAAATAACGAGTAAGTTTATAGCTTAATAAAAAAGAAAAGACCTAGGTAGACGAAGAAAATTAAGCATTACTCTGTGGATGAAAATGTCTAGATTAAATAATAAGTCTATAGCTTAGGAAATAGAAAAGAGCTAAGTAGATAAAATGATGTATTAAGCAAAATAATTTATAATTATGGTAGAACTAATTTTAAATACTTTAAATTAATTCAAATGATTTTAGAGTAATGATGAATTTATAATTATCAAGTCTCAGTTGAACCAATTCTAATAAAATGCAGGTAATATAATTGTTGTAGAGTATATATTATTGGTGCGGCAATAGACAAACCAAATAAGAGATTAAAGTGGAAGGGCTACAATTAATATTTATTTATATATGCGTGTTGGCATGATATTCCCGTGTTTAAGTTTGGTTTGAAAGCTAATCTGCAGGCAGACCCCATTCACCCACATATACCTCTCTTCATTAACGGATTTGTACACAATGATTAGATCCATTGCTTCCCTCTTTCTTGCCCCTTATGGAAATTCTGATTAGACTTCTCCATCCTTTTTCTTTCTTTTTTATCTTTCCAAAGTTGTTTACTTTTCTTCATCAACGACATCCTCTTCCTCTTTAATTGCTAATTAATATTCAATAAGAAAATAAAAATTTATGAAGAGGAGGAATCAATGGCTAAAGCTGATAACAAGAAATTTGGAGGAGAGTATTCCCCCACCATAATACCGGAATAAGAACCGGAAGCTCGAGCTAATTAACTTATGAGCAACCTAGTTTGCAGACCTTTTCAGAAAATTAAAGGAAACATTACAAGTTTCATTTTTTAGATAAATTCAATCTTGAATAATAGCCCCCAGATCAGAAATATCAAGCACCACGGAACGCAAGGATTGAATCAAAAGCTGGGCATCTCCTTCAACAATGACATGAGATAAATCTCTTGACTTTAACCAACTTAAAGTTTAAGGAAAGCCAATAGCCTCCGCCATTGAGAAAGATAAAATTGTTGGAAATAAAATACTCACACAAACAACTTTTATTCAAACTCAAGCAAATATTACAAAAAACACTCTCACTCAACAAACAAGAAACTACAGCTCACTCTTATAAAATTTTGCTTCTTCACTCACTTAGAAGCTTTTAATTTTTCTTGATGTCTAAAACTAAAATGGGGAGGGGTATTTATACTACTTAAGAACAATTTTACACCACACAAATAAAATAATCCAAAATTATAATAACCATACACCTCATCCTTCTCCATCCTTCTCCATCCTTCTAATAATATTTTAAGTTACCAAATGATTCACATGCATAATTACTACACTCTAGAAAATTCTAGGTAGATGGCTTATAATTTTGGACATTTATTATGGACTTTGACTCCAATTTGGTTGGATTTGGGTTTGGGCTCCAATAATTGATCAAGTTTATGATCCAACACCCCCCCTTAAACTTAATCTTGTGACCCCTAGTAAATTTCTTAATCTTATGAAGTCTTCACTTGTCAGTGGTTTGGTAAAAATATCGGCAACTTGATCTTGTGACTTCACATATTCAACTTGCACATCCTTTCTTGCAACACACTCTCTTATATAGTGGTAGCGAATATCAATGTGTTTGCTTCGATTATGAAATACTGGATTCTTGGATAAGGCAATGGCTGACTTATTGTCGACACAAACCTTGGTCGGCTCTTCTTGTATTAAACCTATTTCCTTCAGTAGATTTCTAAGCCAAATTGCATGACAAACGCATGAGGTAGCAGCAACATATTCCGCTTCACAAGTGGACAGTGTGACAATCGTTTGTTTCTTTGACATCCATGTGAAAGCAGTATCTCCCATGAAAAATACGAATCCAGTAGTACTCCTTCGATCATCTATGTCTCCACCCCAATCACTATCGCTATATCCAACAAGATTATAATTATTAGAAACTGAATAGAACAAGCCAAAATCAATTGTACCCTTCAGATAGCGCAGAATTCTCTTTGCAGCTTTAAAATGGGTGGTTGTTGGAGATTCCATGTAGCGACTAACCAATCCAACTGCATGAAGAATATCAGGCCTCGTGCAAGTTAGATAGCGTAGACTTCCCACCAAACTTTTGAAGAATGTTGGATCTACACTTTCATCTGCTTCATGTTTGGACATCTTGATTCCATATTCTGTTGGTGTGCTTATCGGCTTACAGTTCTCCATCTTGAACTTCTTCAGGATCTCTTTTGCATAGCTTTCTTGTGAAATGAAGATTCCATCCTTTTGTTGCTTAACTTCAATACCGAGGTAGTACGCCATGAGCCCCATGTCTGTCATCTCGAATTCTTTCATCATCACTTCCTTGAATTCATTAAACATGCTTGGGTTGTTTCCGGTGAAGATTAAATCATCCACGTAGAGGCACACAATCAAAATATCTCCATCTTTGATCTTGATATATAGAGCGTGCTCGTAGGGACATTTGTTGAAGCCATTCTCTTGGAAGTACTTGTCGATTCGGCTATTCCAAGTCCTTGGTGCTTGTTTTAGCCCGTAAAGAGCCTTCTTCAACTTTAACACTTTGTCTTCGTGGCCTTTGACTTCATAGCCTGATGGTTGTTGAATGTAGACTTCCTCTTCAAGAACTCCATTTAAGAAGGCAGCCTTTACATCCATTTGATGTATCTTCCACTTGTTTTGAGCTGCCAAAGAAATGATTAGTCTAATAGTTTCCAATCGAGCAACATGAGCAAATACCTCATCATAGTCAATTCCAGCCTTTTGACTATATCCTTTAGCAACTAGCCTCGCCTTGTGCCTTTCAATCTCTCTTTTAGCGTTTTGCTTTGTTTTGTACACCCATTTAACACCTATCGCCTTATGTCCCTTAGGAAGTGAGGTGAGTTCCCATGTGTCATTCTTTTCGATGGCCTTGATTTCTTCGTCCATCGCATCTCTCCACTTTTTCTCTTGTACTGCTTCTTGAAAGCTCACTGGTTCACAATCAGCAAACAGACAAAATAATGTAAGGTTATCTTGTCGTTCAGTTACCTCATAAAGATCTCTAAGACTTCGTGTGCGTGACACAACTCTTTCACTTAATGATGACGAAGGTGATGAGCCTCCTTGAGTGGTTGGTGAAGTGGGTGGAGTTGTTGTCTCTTGTTGGGCTTCTCCATGTTGTTCTATTTGTGTTAGCTCATCTTCTTCAAATTGAGGAAAGAAATTGAAGTCATCTGTATGAGAGCTAAAATCCCATTCTCCTTCTTCATTGAATACCACATCTCGACTAATCACAATTTTCTTATTGTCTGGATTGTATAGCTTGTAGCCTTTCGAATTAGCATCATAGCCAATGAAGATAAAACTCTCGCTTTTATCATCAAGCTTCGTTCTTCTCTCATCTGGTACATGAACATGAGCTATACTTCCAAAGATTCTCAGGTGGGAAATGCCAGGCTTTCTTCCACTCCATGCCTCTTGTGGTGTTTTTCCCCATACATTTCTTGTTGGAGATCGGTTTAACAAGTAAACTGCACACGCCACTGCTTCTGCCCAAAATTCCTTGGGTAATTTCTTGCTTTTGAGCATGTTTCGTGTCATGTCGAGGATTGTTCTGTTCTTTCTTTCTGCCACGCCATTTTGCTAGGGGGATCTAGGAACTGTCATTGGTCGCCGAATTCCATTTGCTTCACAGAACTCTTGAAACTCCCTGGAAGTAAATTCTCCACCTCGGTCGAATCTCATGGCTTTGATTTTTCTACCGCTTTCTCTCTCCACTGCAGCTTTGAACTTCTTGAAAACTTCAAAAACTTCTGACTTCTGTTTCAAGAAATATACCCAGGTTTTTCTTGAAAAATCATCAATGAAGAGAAGAAAATAGCTACTGTTACCGAGAGAGCTTGGCTTGATTGGACCACACACATCTGTATGGATGAGCTCGAGTGGCTTTTTGGCTCTTGACTCTGACTCCTTTGGAAAACTTTTCCTGAATTGCTTCCCGACTAGACACCCTTCACAAAGCTGGTCAGGATGGTTGATGCGAGGTAGTCCCTTTACCATCTCCTTCTTAGATAGCAGCTCCAAACCTCCAAAATTTAGATGCCCAAATCGAAGATGCCAAAGCCATGATACATCTTTGTAGCAAGCTTTCAGGCACTTTGCAACATCGTTTTGTATGTTGATCAAGAACATTCTATTCTTTGACATCGGCACTTTAGTAATGAAGTTATTTTTATCATCTTTTATAGAAAGATTATAATCTTTCATATGAATATCATAACCTTTCTCTAACAGTTTTTCTAAACTCAATATGTTACTTTTCATATTGGGCACATAGTAGACATTGGAAATAAACTGATGTCTCCCATCTTTTAAACGGATAAGGATGTTACCTCTCCCTTTCACTGCTATTGTGGAATCATCTCCAAATGAAACATTTCCGTTTACTGACTCGTCTAGCTCCACGAACATGTCTTTCCTTCCACACATATGATTGCTTGCACCACTGTCAAGATACCAGGAATTTGCTTGGCCACCATCAGTTTCCTTTCGTGCTAAAAGAAGAGTTTCTTTATGATCTGTCTTCTCCTCCACGTAGTTGGCCTTCTCCTCAATTTTGTTGTTGGGAGCTCTACATTCTGAAGCATAATGCCCAAACTTCTGACAATTATAGCATCGAACTTGAGATTTGTCATACCTTGAGTTCGGATTGATTCTCCCACGGCCTCGTGTTGAGCTTTCTCCTTTCTCATAGTTGTTGTTGGAATTGTTGTTGTGGTAATTCCAACCTCGTCCACGACCGCGACTTCCACCTCGTCCATGACCTCTACCTCTACCTCGGCCACGTTGGTTTCTATCATTGCCTTGACTTTCATGCATATCCTTAAGTTGCAGCTTGAGGAGTTGCTCAGTAAATCCTTGCTTCTTCTTATGCTTTTCTTCGTATGTTTGCAATGATCCTTGGAGTTGCTCGATTGTCATTTCTTCCAAGTCTTTAGTTTCTTCAATCGTCACGACGATGTGCTCAAATTTGGGATCCAACGAACGAAGTATCTTCTCTATTATCCTCACATCTTCTAACTTTTCACCATTTCTTTTTAATTGATTAGAAACAGCTACTACTCTTGAGAAATAATCAGAAATAGACTCAGATACTTTCATATGTAAGGATTCAAATTCACCTCTTAATGATTGGAGACAGACCTTCTTCACTTGCTCGGATCCTTTGTAAGAGGTTTGCAGCTTCTCCCACGCTTCTTTAGCAGAGCTTGCACTTGAAATCTTTTCAAATCCATCATCATCTAAAGCTTGATAGATGAGGTAGAGAGCCTTCTTGTCTCTCTTTCTTGAATCCTTCAAAGTAGCCTTTTGATCTGGTGTAAGAGTAGCAAAAACAGCATCATCCGCAGGCTCGTTGTAGCCTTTCTCTACGATATCCCACACATCTTGTGATCCAAAAAGTGCCTTCATTTTGATACTCCAATTGTCGTAGTTGTTGTTGTTGAGTGTTGGGACTTGGAATGGTGTCATACCATTTGCCATATCTCTCAATATAATAAGAATTTGCAAAATTTGATTGCGCGGATTAATCCGGAACGTCGAAAAACTTTGGAAGGGACAACTCGGTTAACTTGGCTCAACTTTGTGGTTAAAGTACTAGTCCGACAGCGCGTTTGAACTCCGATCGGGACAATTCTAACGGTGTTGAATTCCTCTTGTCGAGACCTCCGATTTGATATGCAATAGTGTATATTTTCCAACTAGGCTCTGATACCACTTTGTTGGAAATAAAATACTCACACAAACAACTTTTATTCAAACTCAAGCAAATATTACAAAAAACACTCTCACTCAACAAACAAGAAACTACAACTCACTCTTATAAAATTTTGCTTCTTCACTCACTTAGAAGCTTTTAATTTTCTTGATGTCTAAAACTAAAATGGGGAGGGATATTTATACTACTTAAGAACAATTCTACACCACACAAATAAAATAATCCAAAATTATAATAGCCATACACCTCATCCTTCTCCATCCTTCTAATAATATTTTAAGTTACCAAATGATTCACATGCATAATTACTACACTCTAGAAAATTCTAGGTAGATGGCTTATAATTTTGGACCTTTATTATGGACTTTGACTCCAATTTGGTTGGATTTGGGTTTGGGCTCCAATAATTGATCAAGTTTATGATCCAACAAAAATAGCGGCGGAACAACAAAATGATCCTAAATGATCCAGCAACATAAAGCCAAAACCAGATCTTTGCATATGAGGAAATATGGCAGCATCATCTTTATATCTTTAGATAACCCTGCGGTGGCTTTTACCGAGGACAGGAAATTAACATCAGAATTTGTTGAAAAACAACAGCAGAAGCATTATATTCCTTAGCAGCAACCCAATCTTTAATAATATTCATAGCAGAATTCACAACCCTAGGTGCGAAGCCTCTCTTTTCATTCCAAACTACATTATTCCTGTTGTTCCAGATATTCCAACACATAGCAGAAATTGAACCACAATCCTTGATGGAGAACCGATTGAACATCTTCACCCAATAAATGAATTTACTTCTATTTTTACATAAATATGAAATTTTTTACCCGATCTTTAATAATATTCATAGCAGAATTCACAACCCTAGGTGCGAAGCCTCTCTTTTCATTCCAAACCACATTATTCCTGTTGTTCCAAATACTCCAACACATAGCAGAAATTGAACCACAATCCTTGATGGAGAACCGATTGAACATACACTAGTACAATAACAATTTAAGTTAAAAGTTATATATGTCTATTGTATAAATAACATACGCTTAAAATAGAGGCGGTGACATTTTTATAAATATGTCAGGTTGTATGCTTGTTATATGCGTCTGTTAATATAAATGTCAGTCATATAAAGTTTTAGACATCTGTCTTTATTAAATAACATATGCATATTCTATATAATTGACATTTGTCATAATTTAAGACAGACATCTATAAATTATTAAAAAAATACAGACATTTTCATCTATCGTCTCTAATAGTACTATATATATATATATATATATATATATATATTTCATCTACAATAAATTAATTAATTTGGAAAGTAAGAGTGGTAATTAAAAAATTGAATTAAAAAAGAGAAATTGATATTTAAACAAATAATATTTAAATTAATTAATTAAATATATGTCATGCTTGGTTAACTAATAATATATATATATATATATATATATATATATATATATATATATATATATATATATATATATATATAAATGATGAATTAATTAATTAATATTAATTTTATTTTTTATTATTTTTAGTTATATATATATATATATATATATATATATAACAAATATTAAAGGTTGCCTACTTAATTATAGGTTTGTATTTGTAATAAGAATTATTATTATTATTATGTAGATAATTAATTTTAATTTTATATATTAATTATTAAATATATATGTAATAGGCGTCTATTTTTATCTAATGTTAGATGCATAAAAATATTATAGGCATCTGTCTTTAATTAATGATAAACGCATATGCTATATAATAAGTAGTGACATTTTTATAAATATGTCAAAGTTATATGTGTCTGTTATTATAAATGACAAACATATAAAGTTTTAAGCGTCTGTCATTATGTAAAAACAGACGCATATGTCATTATAATAGGCGTCTGTTATTATTTAAGACAGAAGTATATAAGTTTTTTAAAAACAAAAAACGAGCGTCTTTCAGTACTATGACATTTTGTCTGCAATAAATCGCACTACTCTAAAACTCTCTCATACATTTCGTCTCAACAAATCGTTTCTCCCACACTAGAGATGTGCTCGCCGGCGGTATTAGGGTGAAGAGATTGGATGATTTGTTTGTACTGAAAATAAGATCGCCGACAGTATTGAGCCATTTTTAGGTAATTTTTTCTTTTATTTTGGTATGCAAAGTTTTTGACGAAAGGCTTATGAAGGGGTATTTTTTACTTGAATATGGGTAGTTTGTATGAACAGTTTAATTTTGTTTGCCCTTCAATGTTCAAAGATGGTGTATTACACCTCATTACTTAAATGGTCCAATGGACCTTATTGCAAGAAATTCCTCCACATATTAGAATCTAGCGACTTCTCACTGTAGACTTGATGTATTAGAACTTGATAGAATGCAAAACAAGTGGTTATAAATTTCTAATATAGTGTAAAATCTCATTGCATATTGTAATTTTTTTGCCACAGACCTACATGTGAAGTTGATTGCACATACTAGATGGTACAATGATATGTTGCTTGGTTAAGGAATTTGTGTTTGTTTGTCTTGTGTCTCACTGAGTGTAAATACTGAAATTGTTACATACCTTATCTTTGAATAAGAATAGGATACCTTCTACTATACAAAGTTGAAAAACTGTTAAATCTCACATTAATGTATTCTCCAAGTGAGAAAAAGAAAAGATGAAACACTAGGATCTTGTGAAAAGCTGTGGGGCTCGGGCAGTTAGTTCTTTCTGAAGTAGGGCTGAACTTTTGAGAAATCAGACTTGTGTTTGAGTTTCTCAATTTCCACTGAAGTTGGAAAATACATTAATCTCACATTAATGTATTCTCCAAGTGAGAGAAATAAAAAATGAAATTCTAGCATATTGTGAAAAGCTGTGGGGCTTGGGCAATTAGTTCTTCTAAAGTAGAGCTGAACTTTTGAGAAACCAGAATTAAAGAGTAAAGCTCGAGCTACTTGTAGAAAATGTCTATGTTTCCTTTCTACCACTTCATTTTGTTGTGGATTGTGGACACAAGATCTTTGATGGACAATTCCCAAAGAACTTAAAAGGTCTTGATAGTTTTTTTTTATAAACTCACTAACATTATCAGTTCTAAAATTATTGAACTTTGTCTCAAACTAGTTTTCTATCATTTTAAAGAATTTGGTTAAGATGGTTACTGTTTGAGACTTATGGCTTATTAGATAAAACCAAAGAGCTCTACTGTAATCATCCACTAATGTAAGAAAATAAAAATCCATATGTAAAGATTGTTGTGAATTGGGTCAGATATTTGCATACACAAGTTCAAAAGGCTTAGTTGTTCTAGAATTATTAATGGGAAAAGGTGTTCTAGCCTACTTAGACATAGAACAAATATCACAAGGCATATAACTGATAAAACTATCTTTATTAATGAAATGCAATTGTAAAAGAAAAATTAGAGGGGTGCCCTAGTTTGTTATGCCAAAACACCACATTATTGACTAAAATCTTATTTAAATAGAATAGGGAAAGACAATAACTTTGAAACTACATTCTTGATTACAAAAAAGGAACTATGATTTAGTACATAGAGATTTCCCACTACTTTTCTAAGGACAATCTGCCAACTACTCTTAAGGTCCTACATGATGCAACCAATGTTCTAAACTTGCCCTCTTTCGATCATAATCTATTGTCAGTAAGCAAGCTCACCAAAACCAATCATGTAAAACTCATGTGTCGATTGAGGCTTAAACTAACGAACTTGACAGTAGTGGTGGTGGTGCTACCCAAATTAGAGCTAGTATTGATGTTGGATATGGTATTGGTGGATGTGAATGTGGTGATGTTGAATATGGTGGTGCTACTAGAATTGGTGTTTTAATTCATGTGTACGGGAAAACATAAAAAATATGAAAATTTTAATTAGTCTAAATACCCATTCAAGATTTACTCATTAGATGTTTAAGGATATTATATATAATGTTTCTCCTAATTAAAAAAGCAATGAGGCTTATATATATTGAACCTTTTTTGTGTGGTTAGATATGGATCGAAGTTGGATGTATGGTAGACGCACTACATTTGAATCTTTGAATGGAGTTGCGGAATTTATTAGAATTATGGAGGAAAAGAAAATAAGAGAAAGAGAAGAAATGATTGTATGTCCTTGTGTTGATTGTAATAACATGAAAAAATTTCGAGATGTTCATATAATGAAATCTCATATAATAAGGCGTGGTTTTAAGGAAGGTTACACACAATGGATATGGCATGGTGAAAGTGTTTTAACTAGGAAAAGTTATAATAATAATGAATTTGATCAGCAAGGAGAAAATAACATTAATAATGAAGATAATGATCATGAAGACGAGATGATGGATGATACGGAACATTTTGTGGAAAGATCGGAATACCTTTAGAGATTGTTAAACGATGCTGATAAACCTTTGTATTCTAGCTGCAGTAATTTTACAAAATTGTCAGCTATTTTTAAACTCTGTAAGATGAAAGAAAAAAATGGATGGACCGATAAGAGTTTCACGGCACTATTAGAACTATTGCAAGACATGCTCCTAGAGGGAAATGAGCTTCTCACATCTACATATGAGGCTTATAAAATGTTATGTCCCATAGGTATAGAATATAAGAAGATACATGCATGTCAAAATGATTGTGTATTATACCAAAATGAATATAAGGACTTACATGAGTGTCCAAGGTGTGGAGCGTCACGCTACAAATGTGGGAAAGTTTCTTTTGAGGATAAAAAGGGCCTTCAGCTAAAGTATTATGGTATTTACCTATAATAACAAGATTCAAATGCATGTTTACAAATGCAAAAGATGCAAAAAACTTAAGGTGATGCAAAACTGAGACATCCTGCGAATTCTCCTCAGTGGAGAACAATTGATAGAACGTTCCAAGAATTTGGTGGTGAAGTTAGGAATCTAAGGCTTGGACTTTGTACGGATGGAATCAATCCCCATGGCATACTCAGTAGTAAACATAACACGTGGCCAGTTCTTTTTGCAGTTTACAATCTGCCTCCTTGGCCGACTATGAAGTGTAAGTATATTATATTGTCGTTGTTGATATCAAGGCCTAAGCAACCGGGAAATGATATTGATATTTACCTTGCACCACTTATTGATGATTTGAAACTGTTGTGGGATGAAGGTGTGCCGGTGTATGATGCATATAGTGAAAGCATGTTTACCTTACATGTCATGATATTTTGCACTATAAATGATTTTTCGGCTTATAATAACTTATCTGGGTACACCGTGAAAGGAGCAAAAGCGTGTTCGATTTGTAAGGACAACACAATGGACCAACATTTAAATCATAGCCAGAAAAATATTTATATGAGTCATCGGACATTTCTCCCTCCTAATCACCCTTATCATAAGAAGAAAAAGTCTTTCAATGGATATATAGAAATGCGAGTAGCTCATTTGCAGTTAACAGGAAATGAGGTTTTTGAACGAGTTAGAGATATTGATAATGCATTTGGTAGACCTTTTAAACCTGCTCAAAAGGTTCATTGGAAAAAGAGATCTATATTCTGGGATCTTCCATATTGGGAATATTTACCGATTCGTCATTGTATTGATGTTATGCACATGAAGAAAAATGTTTGTGATGCTATAATAGGGACATTGTTGAATATACCGGAAAAAATAAAAGATGGTATCAAAGTAAGAAATGACATGTTAGAAATGGGCATACGGATGGAGTTAGCGCCTCAAAATATAGGGAGACGAACATATCTTCCCCTAGCTTGTTATATGTTGTCTAAAAATGAGAAAACAAGCTTTTATGAGTGTCTTTATGGTGTTAAAGTTCCATATGGATTTTCATCAAATATAAAAAGTCTTGTGTCAATGAAAGAATTGAAGTTGAGAGGTATGAAGTCTCATGATTGTCATGTTTTGATCCAACAATTTTTACCGATAGCAATTCAAGGCATACTACCAAATCATGTGAGGAATGTTATTACAAGACTTTGTTTTTTCTTCAACGCAATTTGTTGTAAGGTCATTGATCCAGAGAATTTGGATGAGTTGCAAGCCAATATTGTTGTTACTCTATGTCAAATTGAAATGTATTTTCCACCTTCCTTTTTTGACATAATGGTGCATTTGGTTGTTCATCTTGTGAGAGACATTAAATTGTGTGGTCCGGTGTATTTGAGGTATTTGTATCCTTTTGAGAGATTTATGGATATTTTAAAAGGGTATGTGAAGAATCGATATCGACCTGAAGGTAGTATTATTGAAGGTTACTCGGTTTAAGAGGGTATTAAATTTTGCATAGACTACTTATCAGGTGTTGAACCTATTGGCATTCCTAAGTCTCATCATGAGGGAAGACTTTGAAGTAAAGGAACAATTGGATTTAAAATGGAATTACTCGGTGCTCAGATGAGTGAGAAAGCACATCTCCTTATGTTGCACACCTTACACAAGTTCATCCATATTTAGAATAGCACATGTCCATTTTAAGGTGTTTGAATCCATCCAAAGGTGATATATGGTTGACAAATGAACATAATGGTTCTTTTATTGGATGGTTTAAAGACTGAGTGATGCGTTAGTTATCAGAAGTGCCATAAGATGTAACTAATACCATAAAATGGTTAGCCTATGGCCCTGGGTTGAATATACGATCTTATGAAGGATATGACATCAACGGATATACCTTTTACACAAAACGTCAAGATGACAAAAGCACAATGCAAAATAGTGGAGTTACTTTGATAGCTTCATCACGAGAATTTTCTAGTGCTAAAGACACCATGCCAATAGATGCTACGATGTCATATTATGGTGTAGTTGAAGACATTTGGGAGCTTGATTACAGGGAATTTATGATTCCACTATTCCGATATAAATGGATTGAAAACCGATGTGGTGTTCGAGTGGATGAGTTAGGAATCACTTTGGTTGATTTTAGCCGATTGGGTTATCAAGATGATTCATTCATTCTTGCTTCACAAGCTAAACGAGTATTTTATATTGTTGAAGCTGACGATAGTAAGTGGTCTATTATTCTTCAAGGTAAGAGGCGTATTGTTGGTATTAATGATGTGGTAGATGAGGAAGAATATGATCAGTTTGATGAGACTCCCCCATTTTCTATCGAGTTACCTATGCCAGTTGGGGAAGATATTTTAGATTCAAATTACATGCATGATGATCATACTGAAGGCTTATGGATTGAAAATCGCCAATAATTGATGCATACATGTTTATTGTAAGTTTATTTAGAAATATGTAATATGATGAATGTGGTTTATACTCATAATTACTAGCTTTTGTTATTGTTTATCAAATAAATCTATTGTTTTTATTTTCCTTTGAAATAAAGTGTTATTATTGTGAATTATACTAACATGTTTCTTTGTTATGCTTATGTTACAGGAAATCATGTCGATTGAACAACCAGATTTTGAGTCATTAAGTATCATGACATAAAGGAAAACTAGGGGAGCTACCATGTGCAAAAAATTGAAAAAAAAAGGGGGAATGAACAAAAGACAATAGATTTTGATGAGTTTTATCGCCCAATAGGAACATACGTCGATATTTTTAGTTCCTACGTTGGCCTTGTAGAACGTTTCCATGTGAACATCACGATAAAAAGCTGGAATCTGGTCGATAAGGGTCTTAAAAATACAATTTGGGAAGATATCAAGGTAACTTTCCTTCAAATTTATTAACAACTTTGATTATAAGGAATTAAAACTAATTAATCTAAAAGATTATTTTGCAAAAAGAGTTCAACATTCTGGATGATAAGAAAAATATTGTACTAAAAACTGTTGGAATGCGATGGAAGGATTTTATGTATCGATTGGTGGTTAAGTACATAAAGAATAAATCCGTGCAAAAGTCACCATTGGAATTATATGACTTCATCACTGAGAAAGATTGGGAGGAGTTTAAGCAAGCACATGAATCTGAAGAATATGAGGTACTAATTATGAAGTAGATTCATGCAATTTACATTTACATTTATGCAAGACATGATAATGGGATCTTCATTATTTTTTTTAAACAGCAAATCAGTTCCAAGGTGAAGGCAAAACAAGTAAAGAATGTGCATCCACATTTCTTGAGTCATGTAGGCTATTCTGGGAAAAGGACTTAGTGGATTATTGAATATCCCATCTCTTCTTTTTCATCATCAACATCTATGAGCTCTGATGTTACATCATCATATGATCAAAGCCTCGATTGGGTAAGAGCTAGAACAAAAAAGACAGAAGAAGAAAATTATATAATCCCAGAAGAAAAGACAAAAGTGGTGGCAAAAAAAATCGTAAGTATAACTTGCTAAACAAATAATGATATCAAGATATCTTTTTTTTATCTGTGATTGCTTATAATATATTGTTTATATGGTGAATAGGAGATATTACAGGAAGAAGTCGCCCCCAAGGTAGCTGGGTACCAGAGAGGCATGATGACATATTGTCATGTGCACTTGAAAAGCCCGAACATTCTGGCTATGTGAGAGGTGTTGGAAGTGTTGTGACCATCAAGGAATTTTATAGTAATCCTAGAAAAAAGAAACTAGCAACATTCGTCTCACCTAAAGTTATAGAAGAGCTTAAGACTAAAATAGAGGCCAAATTATTTGTTAAATTCTCGGCACAAATTGCACATCTTGAGAGTATAATAGAAGAAAGGACTAGGAAGTCATCTCAATTTGGCCCTGATATGGAGGTGGAGATGGGTCCTTCATTGGCTCACCCAACTCCTAGTAGTTGTCACTCAGTGGACCCATCATTTCCAATATCAGAATTATAGATAAAAATTTTGAATTTCATTACTTCCACTTCCACTTTAATCTAGCTAATATTGATTTTTTGTGTTTTGCATACACCTACATCATGTAAACTTGCTACCATTAATGAAGGTAAGCAGGTGATTGTGGCAAAAGGGATGGTTTATCCATCCCTTATTGATGCTATGGTGCACAATCGACCTATCATGCCCAATCACGTCAAAGTATCTATAGATGAAGTATTATCTGGCTGTCATGAAGCCCAACTTCCTATGCCTACTGAATACTTAACTACAGTTGGGAAAACAGAAGGTAGTTTTATTGAATGGCCACAACATCTCGTGGTTCTTGGAAAGGTAATAATTCCTAAACTTATAAAACAATAAAATAAAAATTATTGCATTTCATATATCATAATATATCATAATTTATTATTAATTGATAGGAACTTAAATCCAACCGATTAAAGAAGGCTCCAAAGAATAAATAAGGTAGTGGTGTATCAAAAGAATCGGTTACAAAGAAACATGGGCATTTAGTTAATGAGAAAATTTTGGCAATTTTGAATGATGACATGAGGTTGCTGCATGAGATGGTTGCTAAATTGCCTACTGGGTACATTTTTGAAGTTCTTGTAGACATTACAATGTTTAAATATCCAGTAGATAATCTAATGATTCATGTCGGTATGGAAGACATCACTCAACTCTTCTCCATGGAATGGCTTGATGTCTCGATCATTCGTATATTTATGATGTAAGATTATACTATTTATTACTAATATTATATGATCGATTTAAAAAATACAAAAATAATACTTATATATATATTGTGATTCATCCATGCAGGTACCTTCATAACTTGTGTGATACACTCTTTATATCGTCGATCGAATTTCTTTGTCCAGCAATGCTTCTTTTGATGTTCACAGAGACTAACATAGTAGAAAGATATATTATAGAATCTTTGAAGGAATAAAGAGATAAATATTTCATTCTACTATCATACTTCCAGGAGTAAGAAACATTTACATTCATGTTTGCATAATTTTTATTCTCAACATTTTTACTAACTTCAACATATTTGTATATCTTTAGTAACCATTGGATGTTGATTGTATTTTGCTATGAACGAAGTGAGGTATTTTTCATGGATCCTCTATCTCGTGACAGCCGCAATATAAGTCTGAAACCTCATATTAACCTGTAAGTTATAATACTACTAGCTAATAGTTTCTACAATGTTTGTAGCATTTTCAATATTAATGTCGATTTTGATATACACTTATTTTTTAGATCCTATGGAACTTATGCTATAGAAGGTGGAAAAAATAAAGGTGCTAGGTTAAAATGGAATGACATTTCGGTGATAATTTTATATTCTGAATTACTAGTTAGATTGATGTTTTTATGATTTTATAATCCTTTATTTGGCATAGGCCTTTGTTGTTTTTTCTATTTTAAGTGCCCTCAACAACAAGGAGGTGTTGAATGCGGATATTACGTCATGAGGTATATGTACGTAATTGTCGTATATAACAATAGTGATACAACATTGCTTAAGGTATGTATTTTCAAATACTAGTCAATTTATATTACAAGTATGATACATAACTAGCTATTAATTTATTCATTTTTAACATATTTTCTATTCTTTTTTTGATTTGTCTTGTAGGCTTTTGAAAATGGATCATATAGTCAAGATCAAATAGATGAAATTCGACATATGTGGTCAAATTACTTTATGAGAGAGTGTATGTAATCTTTTTATTTACTTTTGTAAAATATTTCATATTAATGAGAAATACAATTTTAAATTAAAAAATTTTGAAGAACTTGTGGATTAATCATTTTCATGTGAATTGTTTTAGGTATGATGTTGTATTGCTTTGATTTATTTTATTTTTTTAATGTGTTGTCTTGTGAATTCTTGATTATTGAGTATTTGTAACTTGAATATTGGATGCATATTGTGGCTTATTGAAGCATATTTATTATGAATTTTGAAGCAGATTATATATGAATGGTAGCAGTATAATATGAGATTTAATTTTTTTTAAAAAAAAGATAATATGCATATGTCGTTTAGTAATAGCAAATGCATATAATCAGTTATACATGTCTATCGTTAAAAATAGCAAAAACGTATAACCTGATTATATGCATCTGCTATTAATAAACGACAGACGCATATAACCTGATTATATGTGTCTGCTAATACTAAATGACAGACGTGTATAACCTGATTATATGCATCTGCTATTACTAAATGACAGACGCGTATAACATGATTATATATGTCTGTCATAACGACAGACACATAAAATTTATATCATATGCGTCTCCTATATATGTGTCTACTATTTGACAGACGCATAAAATACAAAATAACATACACGTATAACTCTATTCTTTATTAGTAATCTTCACCCAATAAATGAATTTACTTCTATTTTTACATAAATATGAAATTTTTTATTAATATATTTGTGATTAATAACTGATCCCATCTCAAATAGGGCATGGTATCCAATTAACATACGGATACTAGATTCTAAGTAGTATTTGGAACTAGCATTTTACATTCCAACAAGAAAAAGGACTATTTCTGCCCATGGTCCGATGAGGATTCCACAAATCTAGCCTATGCAAGGGTTAGAAATCAAGGGATCAAAGGTACACAATCTTCAACCAATCTTCAGTTGTCAAATACAATCCCAAAACTGTTCTGACTTAACCACCAAAGTGGACATGCCTAAAACTCAGGCTTTTTCTACTGTTGACTACCTTGTATATCGCTAACAAGGGATATTGAAAGATTTATAAAAGAGTATAAATTTTTCACATGTTTTTACTAATATACTTTTATAGCCTTTTATTAATTATGAACATATTAAAAAAATTAAATATGGGAAATTACCTTTAGCCTGATTGGTTGGATACTTCATATTTGTTTATAACAAACAACATTAAACAATCCAAATTTGAGATGGGCACAAGCCCTTAGAGAGATTGCTTCTCAACCAGTGGAGGGATCCAATGAGTCATGTGAGCCAAATTGAGGCAGTGATTTTTAGAGACTGCTGGTGGCCAGAAAAAATGACACATATATAGGATGGGCACAAAAGCAACAGATTTCTACACTGATACCTCCTCTTTTCACTCCACTGCCATATCATGAGATATTAGTACAGAGCAGCTGCATGCTAGTATTATGCAAGATATGTAACATGAGGTTCAAACTATCTTGGAGTCAGAGAAGCAGTAAATGCGAAAACAAATGTGCGAAGAACTTCGACTTGACCTTTGAGACGAGATGCGTGAGAGATGCGACAACTCATAGCAGACATGACTCATTCTACCCACATTTCATCAATTCCACATCTCGACCTACCTCACTCTGATAGCATGTAGCTATATATTAACAATATTGTAATATTTTCAATCATTGAATATTTTTCATGTTGGACTAAAAAATTTTAAAATTTATTTTATGAATCTTGTTAAAAAAAATATTTCATTTTTCATTTAATTAAATTTTAAAATTGCAAAAATAATAAAATTAAAAAATATAATATATAAAAATGGATCTGCGATGGAATTAGCGATGACTGAAAATTTGTCACTAATTATATGGTAATGCCCTACAAACTTTAGCGACGGATAAAATCTGTAGCTGAATAGCAACGGATATAAATCCGTAGCTCAATAGCGACGACTTTTTCGTCACAAAATCCTTCATTAATTTGTCGTCATTACAATTCCTGCGACGATACTTCAGTGACAAATATTTCATCACTAATTTCGTTGCTAAATTTAGCAACAGAATAAGAATCCGTCGCTACTAAACTTGATTTGAGTATTTATGAGACGGATTAAATCCGTCGCAATTCTGTCATTAGATTAGATTAGCGATGAAATTCTTAAATTTTGGAACAGATTTATTTATTGCTAAAATGCATTTTTCTTGCAGTGTTAAATAATTAAGAAGGATCATGATCAACATTACTGTAGCTAGAATTGTACACTATAACTATTGGTGTTATTATCTGTATCATTCTAATTCAGACTCTAAAATTTACTGTCTTTTGTTACTAAGCCTTCTAACCGAAATGTTGTTATGTTAAGATTTTTTGTTCAAATGTCCAAAACTAGCAGAAAATACTGATTCTTTAATTTTGTTGATTAAATCCTAAAACAAACCCCCCCCCCCCCCCCCTCCCAATTTTTTTTCTCTCTCTCCACTCCCCAAATCTGAAGTTCACGGTATTTGAATGAAATAACTGGTACGTCCTTTTTCCTTCTCTCTCTGTGTTTTGTTTTGGTCTTATTTTCTTTTATTTTTCATTTCACGTCATCAAGTTTTTTCAATTGTATGTTCTACTACTATATGTTCATTCAAGATTTGACATTTTGTTGTTAAATTAAGGAAATAAAAGTCTATATTATTATCAATGTGCCCAATTTGAATGAAAGTTTGCTTTTCTGCCCATAAAAAAACTACTCATTTGCATCCGTAATACTGTCAAGGATCGAATTGAAAAATCATTTTTTATTTGACAGACGTTCTGTTGCCTTAGGGATCGAGTCAAAATCATTTGTTCATCCTCCTTTTTTTTTTTTTGCTTTGGGAAATGTCACATCATGCCTAATAGATATGTTAGCTTATTTAATTCACCACAAGGGATTTTGTAAAAGACAAACATTTGTGATTATGTATTGAAGGAGAGGCATGCAAAGAATATATAAGGTCTCTTAATTAGCAGTATATTATTCACAAAATCATAATTAATTTATATACAAGTACATGAACCCTAGTAGGAGAATTACAATAGGAAAGTTAACTTTTTTTGAAATTGATGAGTCTGGTTTATTGCAAATTAGAAGTGTAAATTTTGTAGACTAATATCTTTTCACCATAATATTATTAAACATTTTAGTTTGATCCTCTTTAATATTATAAGTTGCCCAAATTTATATTTTTTCTGGATGTGGGATTGACATATGTTCCAATACTTCATCTCAAATCCAATTAGACTGATTTAGTTACGACTTGTTAGCTTATATTTATTGAGTTTCAGAAAAAGCCTCAAGTCTTCATATTTACTTTACTTGGATTTATACTCGTTGAATTTTAGATGCCGCAGGTTAATTTGAGTCTCAAAGATTTTAAGTCTCCATTTTACTTTGTCTAGATTTGTACTCTTAAATCAATTGGATCTTCATAGGTCTCTAGGCAATTGACTATGATACAGTGTTGAAATTGATAGGTTCGGTCCATTGCAAATGAGAAATGTGAATTTTATAGGCTTGAAATTTATTGTTGAGATATTTTCACCAAAATGTCTTTAGATATTTTTACCAAAATGTCTTTAGATATTTTGGTTTGACCCGTTTAATATTATAAATTACCCAATTTCATTTATTTTTTCTGATGTAGGATTAACATATGCTCCAAAGAAAATCATAATAGCATAATACCATAAAGAAATAACTAATCAAGGAAAAGATAGTTAACGAGAAGTTATCCTACAATGAGTTGACGCAAATTGTGATGGATGTGTTGATTTTCTACCTATCTATTATTGCCGATTGTTTTGGAGATGTTGATGTGTTGAATCTGAGATGTTACATATGATTGCTGAAGCAGTGGAGAACTAAATTGAATGAAATTCATGGGATATTGACATAATTACAACAATATTGAAATTTATAATGCATTTGTCTTCAAATTCAAAAAAAAAAAAGTTTGCATCTTCTAGTTGTGTTCCAGCATCGCATGGGTGAGAAAATAGAGTTATTACTACTTTTTATAAATATTGTTTTTTAAATAAAGTCTAAAATATTTAATAGAAAGAAACAAATAGTTTATAAAAAAGTTAGAAGTAAATATAAATATTATAATTAAATTTTTAAAATGAAATAAATTGAATTATGAAAGTAAATAAATATAAATATTTCTAATATTATAAAAAAAAATTGTAATTTCATATCTACTAAAATTTTTAATCATATATCTACATTTATAAGTATAAAGACACATTTTTTTTCTTCTATTAATGGTAGTCATAACCCATGTGATGCGTAATATTTTTTTCAGTAACTTATACATACTAATTTATATAATTATGTTTAGATTTTATCTTTTAATTTTTATTTATAAATATATATCTATATGTTTTTTTAAAAAAAAATTATTTCTACATATACTAATTTTATAATTAAATCAAAATTTTATTTTTGAGTTTTTGGTATATCAAAATTTTATAAATTTTGTTTCTATATTTTTTTTAAGATACAATAAACTAATTGCAAGCATTAGGGATAAATATATATTATCTTTTTGAATAAGTGCATGAACAACTCAAATGAAATACTCATTTCTTGCTGAGACTTTATAATCCGTTTACACAAATAAAATGACTGTCATAAGTAATGCCAACCTATAAACTTTGATTTCTTAAAAATAACATAATATGAAATCTTTATGTAGTAAAATATATCTGACAAAGTACTATTAATTATAATGATGTCAACCTTAATTAGTTTTCAATTAACGAAGGATATTATATATGAGAGGAATTTCATTATCCATGGCCATTTATCATATCCAAAGACAAAATTAATATATTAGACCAAATTTCACTTGCATCTGAAAAATAAGAAAATAAATATTTTTATATGAAAGCTGAAATCAAATTCACAGTTAATTAACATGGCATTATTTAGGGTCATAGTCCATATTTATCTATTTTATATTATATATTAATAATAGTCTTATCTGTATCATAATTTATGCATTTTAAGTCAATAATACTTTTAAGTAGAATTGAATTTCTAATATATTAAGAAAAAATAAGATAATTATGAATTTATATTTTTTTAATTTTCTAAATAATATTAGTATTAGACTCTATTTGGTAAAACTAATTGATAATATAGTTTATAACTGACAATCTAGTTATACCTGATAATTTAGTTGCTGAAAATCTAGTAATTGTTTATCTAATTAATTTAATTAAAAGTGTTTGGTAAAACTAGCTGAAAAACTAGTTAAAAAATATAAAATAACATAAAAATATGTTTATATTATTCAAAAATATTATATAAAATCTATTTAAATATATAATACAAATGAATTATATAATATGCATATAAATATGTCTATTTTATCATATAAAATTCTATTATTATTATTTTTTTATGTACATATTATATAACTTTATTATTATATTATATATAATTTTATAATTTTATAATTATTTTATTATTATAAAATGTTAAAAAATAAAAAAAATCATAATCTACTAACTTATAAAAAAACACAATTTTTTTTTTTATTTTGGAGATTATAATCTTGTTTTTTTTTCTTTCAAATAAGCTACTTTACTAAATAAAGATTATTGATCAAATTAGATTATTTTTATGGTTAAACTAGATTATAATTAAATTTGGTGTTACCAAACAGTATCTTAATCCATACAAAATTGTAAACAAAATAGTTTATTTACAAATACTAATTATCGAAAATTATAGGTCCACTAATTTTGTATGCCGCCTTGATTATTTCTACTTGAGTAACAGAAACGGGATTAGAGGGAAAAAAAGTTTTAAACGGACTGGACCGGCCGGACTGGTAATCCCCTATTAACCAAAAATTGGGTTAGACCTAAAAAACCGGCTGAATCAGATGACTCGGATCAGGCCGGACAAAACAGGGTTTTTGCTTTTTGATAGAAATTTGAAATAAAAAACAACAATCTATTGAACCAGTTAAATAACGATTCAATTTCTACACCAGTTTAATTTTTGGTCCGATTTTAAAAACATTGAAACAAGAACAAAGAAAGAACTATAGACTCAAATCTATTTCTGGATTCTCTTTGATCTAAAATCATATAAATAAGATGTGTTAGCCTTACCTCCAAAGCACTCTTGAAGTCATATTGATGCAGTCCGATAGCTGAATTTAGTACACACTATCAAAATTATATAAGAATCTGATATGTAGACTGTAGATATCAAAGAGATAATGATGTACCAAAAAGATTATACTTGCCACAATTAAAAAAAGTTTCATTAAATTTCAGTCTATAAATGAATAAATATATACTTAACCAAAAACAACATTCAAAAATATTGGAAACACAAATAAAAAAAAAATATGTTGATTTTGCAGCTCTTATATATGGTTTAAGGTGATAGTATTTTATTAGCATTGGCAATTATAGAGAAGATTATACTAGAAATATATAAAAAAAATACTATTATATAGGAAATAATTAAGAGCAGTAAAATAAATATTGATGATACAGGAAATATATAGAAAAAAAAAAGAAGATAGATAGCATGGGTGGATATAAAAAATTAGATAAGTTAAAAAATTTATCAAATAAAAAAATTAAAAAAGTTGTTTTCTCTTTATAGAGATTGTGACACCACCGTAATAAAAAAAAATTTCTTTAACTCAATTTTATATTAATAACTAGTCAAATCCTCGCACTTGTGAAAAAAATTCAATTGTTTTAGTAGAATAACATATATCGAAGTTGGCTATATAAAAAAATTTACAATTTTTGTAAAAAAAAAAAAATTACAATTTATTTTGTTTTTTATTGTTGATTTTGTATGAACTTGTTTTTAGTAGCAGAGTATGATGATTTTCTTGTGCATTGGTAGGAAAATATAGGGAAATGGCCACCTATTAGGCCCTTATTGTGCCTTACTTAACAAAGGTCAGGGGTGGAATCTGCAAGGATTTAAAATGGCCAACCTGCAATAAAATTTCAGTTTTTTTTTTCTAATTTTTTAATTTTCTTGAATCTTCAGATAACCATGAAATTCATTACCATTTCCCACAAACTGTAAAAAAAGTACAAGGATAACTTCAATTTGCATATTCCTTCAAATGTAAAACTCTTGATTTCATTTCAATTTTTAGCCAAGATGCTTGGTTTGCATATTCAGTTTCAATTTCTGCACGGCACTCTTTAATTTTCTACACTCTGCATTGTTTATTTTTTTTCATGCAATATTCAATTTCTGCACTCTGCATTGTTTATTTTTTTCATGCAATATTTAATTTCTGCACTCTGCACTTCTTATTTTATGCACTGCACTATTTTTCTTCTGCACTCTTCACTCTTGATTTACTGCTCTGCTCAGTGCTCAGTCTTAATTTTCAGCTCCTTTTTTTTTCTGACATAGATCACAATTTCGTGCGACAATCAGACACATTGTCAAACTCACCTCAAGACATGTCTTCCTAGTATATAAGAGCCGAAAAACCAAAACAAAAGAAATTAGCTTATAGCTCTTGAATATATATAACACACACACACACAAATTGGTCCACTCTACATCCAAGATTCTCAAAAACATGCAATTCACCTGTAAATAATTAAAAAAACTCAAAAGCAGATATCTACACAAAGAAAGAGCATACAGTTATAGAACTCGATGCTGTAGCTGTAAGATTGACACTTTAAATCCCTTTTTATAATTTATAAATAAATAGAGTTTTAGTGTTTTATTAAATCTTAATTACTAACTAAATAGGTCTATCTAATCAAGATAATATTTTAGTAGAATTGAATTTCTAATATACCCTAATATCAAATGTTAATTATCATCACTTTTATAAGAGATTAAAGATAAAAATCAAAAATAAAAACCTCAAAATTTTTTTTAAAAAAAAGATAAATAAAAAATATGTTATTTTCTATTTATAATGAGCGCCACATCAGCATTATGGAAAAATCTTCATTTCTCCGCTTTATGTTAACGTGATATGATATGATACGGTAGAAGTTAATTAGATACTTTAGATAATTTTTTATTATTTGCTTTCACATTAAATTAGTAAACTTCAATTACATATTCGAATTGGCAATTACAAGTTGAGCAAGGAGAGGAAAGGCTGGAAAGGACCAAAGGAGAGGCACAACAGAAACCTAACTGTTTAGGATTTTTTAAATTAAAATTTTATTATTCTAATATTTTATTTAACTAATAGTCTATCCTCGCTTTGTATGCGGATACAAAAAATTATTTAATTTTTAATAAATATTATTTTTTTAAATATCCAACATACTTCCCTAAGCTAGGAAATAATAATAATAATAATAATAATAATAATAATAATAATAATAATATCGATTGAAATTATACATAAAGCACCGGATGTTTTTGCTCCCTCTACAACCTAATACATTATAGACAAACAATTGTGAACTAATTAGATTAGTTCTTTAACCGAATAAATATATAAACTCTGTTTGGTAAAACTAATTGATAATCTAATTTTAAACTGATAATCTAATTGTATTTGATAATCTAATAGCTGAAAATTTAGTAACTAAAAATCTAGCTCATTCAATTAAAAATGTTTGATAAAATTAGCTGAAAAATATAAAATAATATAAAACGATATATTTATATTATTTAAAAACATTATATAATTTTTTTAAATATATAATACAAACGAATTATATAATATATAATTATTAAATTATATAAAAACTATGTTAAATATATTATACCAATATAATAAATTTGTCTATATTTATTTTATAATAATAATAATAATAATAGTATTATTATTATTATTATTATTATTATTATTATTATTATTATTATTATTATTATTATTATTATGTACATATTAAATAATTTTATAATTATATTATATATAATTTTATAATTATATTATTATTATTATAAAATGATAAAAAAATAAAGGTAAAAAAAAGAAAGAAAAATCATAACCTACTAACTTATAAAAAAAAACTAGTTCTACTAACTTTTAAAAAAATAACTAGTTCTACTAGTTTTTTATTTTGGATATTATAATTTATTTTTTTCTAAATAAACTACTTTACCTAATATATATTATTATTCAAACTATATTATTTTTATTGTCAAACTAAATTATAATCTAATACCAAACAGTGTGATAATCAAACACATGACTATATAACTATCTATATCATTGAAAAATATTATTTATATCGGTAAATTCGAGAAAATTTAACAAATTTAATATGAATTGACAGAGTAAAATAAACTAAAATACTGATTAACCTATAGAAGCAATATGCAAGGGTCCACTTTAGCCAACTTATACTCTTCCCTCTTTATATTTCAATTTTTCTATTTTATTACCTTTCTATTCCTTTGTTAATAACAAATCACTCATAAAAAATTTTCTATATTCTTGTCCCAAATGTACCAAGAAGGGATTGATTTGGTAACAATATAAAATTTTAGACTTTAAACATTAATCAAAAGCTAAGAGAATGGATAAATTGAAAAAATAAAACTAAGTAAAAGATAAATAAGAAAAACAAAGAACACAAAAGATTTATAGCTATTCGGATGATAACTTACTATGCATACTCTCCAACCTCCAATTGAAATTTTCACTATAATTCAAATGTTTATAATATGGAGTTTTCCTAAGCTCACTCATAACTTAGTATTTCCAAACTTACAAAAGTTTTACAAGGTTCATTCTCAACCTAGTATTTCCAAAGGCTTACATCAAACCTTTCCAAGAGTTTATCCTAAAACTCACTCTTAAACCCAACTAATATTTTTCCAAGAGCTCACTCTAAATGTAACTAGTATTTAGGCTAACAATCAATCATTACAAGAGTTTTTCTTGGTTCACTATCAAACCTTAATCCAAGTGTTTAAGGCAAACATTTAGAACCATACCAACTCTCCTAATGCAAATGATTAAAAAGTTGGAAAAATAAACTAGCAAAACTTTGACATGGAAAGTATTGCATTCGACAGCTTTTGGAGTGATATTTATATTATCAAAATTCTAAAGAGCCGTTACAAATAGCTGTCAAAACTCTTTTGTTAACTAGTTTTTGTTGCATTTATTACACTGTTATAAGTAGAATTATGGTTACGCTTTCTTCCTTCACGATTTTGATGTCTTCAACGATAACTTTCACATAGTAGCTTTTGACTAGTTCTTTACTACAACCGTCGACTCTTCATAAATTTCATCGTCATCTTTTTTTGTTGTGGTCGCACTTTCATTGTTGCAAGATGTTTTTGCGGTCGCGATCCCCACCATGAACCGCTATGTTCAACTTGAGGTTTTGCATTGGTTGATGTCAAGATTGCGATTCTTCTTGTTGCAATTCCAAAATTTATATTGCTCTAAAACCTCTAGAAAAGTGGCTTACTTGGATTGGTCTTCTTCTCAATGGTCATGCCTTAAAAAAATCACGGCCACAAACTGCCCTTTCGCAATTGTGTACTACTTTATGCGACAAACTCCACGGTCGGCTTTACGTCACGAGCTCTATTATTTCTTCAACACTTTTTGGCTTCAAGGAATTCACAATCTCCTAAGATCAAGTGCGGTCACAAAATCCTCTTTTTGGGCAGTAGCTTCCATTTTGGTCTTGATTTTAAGGATTTTCAAAGCAATTCAAAATTCCACTAAGTATTTGACTTTCATTTGCAATAAAACTTTATTTCCTACAAAAACAACACTTAACAAATATATTAATGACTGTTAATTTGATTATTATCGAAATAATGATCTAACAACTTAGGTCAACAATCTCCTACTTATTAATTTTGACAATCAATTTGAGCAAAAATTAAAAGTAAGTGCTCATCAAAAGTTAAATTAATATTCCAAACTAAATTTGATTTAAAATTGGCTGCTTTATAGCTATCTTTCTCTCTCTTTGTTAAGGTACAATTTTTGCTCTTCAACTATCTCTCCCCTTTTGTCATAATAAAAAAGGATTAAATGCATCAACTTAGGTAAAAAAAAGAGATAGATTAACAATTAAAAAATAATAATAGAAATATATGATCATATTTTTGAAATGGTGTGGGACACCTCAACAAAATGGGATAGTAGAAAGGAAAAAATCGAACTTTAATTGAAATGGCTCGAACAATGCTCAATGAGTATGGTTTACCAACCTACTTTTGGGTTGAAGCCACTAATACTGCTGTTATATTTCAAATCGAGTTTTCAAAATACCACTTTTAAACAAAACTTCTTTTGAGCTATGAAATGGAAGAAAACCCATGATATCTTATTTTAGAGTATTTGAATGCAAGTGTTTTATATTAAACACCAAGGACAACCTTGGAAAATTACTCTAAATCCAATGAAGGTATCTTCTTAGGATACTCTAGTACTAGTAAAGCTTATAGAGTCTTTAATAAAAAAATCTTTAGTTGTTGAAGAGTCTATGCATATTATTTTTTATGAATTTAGTATGCTTGATCTTGTGAAATGTAGTGTTCTTGATCATATTGTAGGTACAATGGAGAAGCTCGATCTTGATCATGAAATAGATGATGACGATCAAGAGAAACAATAACAAGATGTCTCTCTACCTCAAGCTCAAGAGCAAGACAACCAAGAGCTTCCAAAGGAATGGAAAATGATAAAGAATCACCTCAAGGAACAAATGATTGGTGATCCTACTAAGGTTGTAAGTACTAGATCTCATCTCAAACTCTTAGATTCTAACCTTGCTTTTGTCTCTCAAATTGAGCTTAAAAATATTAATTAGGCTCTTAATGATGAAAGTTGGGTGGTTGTTATGTAAGAGGAACTCAACCAATTTGAGAGAAGTAAGGTATGGACCTTAGTTTCTAGACCCAAAGACTATCAAATCATTGGTAGTAAATGAGTTTTTAGAAATAAGTTAGATGAACAAGGTTCAATAACTAGGAATAAAGCTAGGTTAGTTGCCAAAGGTTATAATCAAGAAAAAGGTATAGACTATGATGAAACCTAAGCTCTGGTAGTTAGATTAGAAGCCATAAGAATACTTTTAGCATTTACATGCCATATGAATTTTAAACTTTTTCAAATGGATGTCAAAAGTGCATTCTTAAATGGTTTTATAGAAGAGGAAGTATATGTAGAACAACCTCTGGGTTTTGAAAGCCATAACTTGCCTAATCATGTTCTTAAACTTTCAAAAGCCTTGTATGGATTAAAACAAGCTCCAAGAGCTTGGTATGAAAGACTAAGTTCTGTTCGTTTAGAAAATAACTTTTCAAAAGGATATGTTGATACAACCTTGTTTATTAAAAAGCATAAGCATAACATTTTAATTGTTCAAAATTATGCTGATGATATGATATTTATGTCTACTAATGAATTGTTTTGCTAAGAATTTGCTAAGTGTATGACTAGGGAATTTGAAATGAGCATGATGGGCAAACTTAAGTTCTTCCTTGGTCTACAAATCAAGCGAAGCAATGAGTGCATATTCATCAACCAATCCAAGTACACCAAAGAGTTAATCAAGAAATTTAGAATGGAAGGATGCAAAAATGCTAAGACTCCTATGAGCACATCAACAAAATTGGACAAAGATGAGAAGGGGAAGAGTATAAATGAAAATCTCTATAGAGGTATGATCGGATCACTTTTATACCTTACTGCCTCTAGGCCCGATATAATGTATAGTGTATGCTTATGTGCTTGATTTCAATCTTTTCCTAAAGAATCTCATATGAATGTTGTAAAAAGGAGTTTAAAATACTTAAATGACACATTGCATCTAGGCGGCTTATGGTATCATAGAAATTCATCTTTCCATATCATA
Source organism: Triadica sebifera (assembly GCA_023653625.1). Lineage (NCBI taxonomy): Eukaryota > Viridiplantae > Streptophyta > Magnoliopsida > Malpighiales > Euphorbiaceae > Triadica > Triadica sebifera. The sequence continues at coordinate 19,750,321 of CM042900.1, forward strand.
GGATATTCGGATGCAGAATATGTCGGTAGTCTTTTGGATAGAAAGAGTACCTTAGGCACTTGTCACTTTATTGGTGAATGCCTAGTTTCTTAGTTTAGCAAGAAACAAGTTTCGGTTGTCTTATCTACCACTGAAGTGGAAGTTGTTGCACTCAAATCCTATGGATGAGACAACAACTTAAGGATTATGGTCATAGTTTGAACCATATACCCATCAAATGTGACAATACTAGTGCCATCAACCTATCTAAGAATCCCATTCAACACTCTATAAGTAAGCATATTGACATTAGACATCATTTTCTTAGGGATCATGTTCAATATGGAGATGTTGTGTTAGAATTTATTGACACAAATAATCAATTGGCAGATATTTTTACCAAACCTCTTAATGAAGAAAGTTTTTGTTTTATAAGAAGAGAGCTTGGTATGCTTGATTGATCAACATTGTCTTAATTAATTTTTTTGGCAATTGTATGTCGTGTGAACCTTGAATGTTAATTCCTTCATATGATGCATTTTACATTATTGATTTTATGGTATGAAGAGGTTAACATGATAGAAATATGTGTTTTAAGGCATAAAAACTTTTTAGAAATCTTCTAATCTTGTTTTAGACTTAGTTTTATTTTTTGAAGATTTGAGGTAGTTCACGGTCGTGAACAATAATAGCAAAAAGTTCCAGAAGCTTTCACACTTTGCTCACGACTTGCCTCTCGGGAAGAGGTAGTGAAGACTAAGCTTCACGCCCGTTACTATATTTGTCACACCAATGAAAAACCTTCTTCACACTCATGACTATTTAATGTCATGATCGTGACTCATTTCACTTTCCTTTTCACAGCTATAGTGCCCCTTCAACAAACTGTGACCCCGATGCTTCATGCCTGTGACTGATTATTCACAGTCGTGAAGCAATCAACTATAAAATGAAATTTTCTATCTTTTCTCATTTCCATCTCTCCAAATTCTAGCATTTAACAGACCCATTCAATATTTCTCACAAAATCCAGCCTCCTCATTTACTTTTCCCTTTATAAAACCCTCTCAAACCCCTTTCTCATTAAAGAATCACTAGTTTCTCAAGGATTTCAATCTTTTTTTTTTTTGCAAATCTTTTCTCTTCTTTTATTCAAACTATCAAAAAGATGGATTCTGGTTCCTCCAAGGGCACTAGGAAGAAAACACATGCTCATAAACGCTACACTGATTTCCTACTCAATGCCATTCTGGACCATTGTCATCCGCGCTATGCCGTTCTTAAGAAATGACCTCTGATCTCATCACGCTCCTTTGAGCGGAGTTGTATCAACACTCTTGGTCTTGAAATTGCATGATCAAACAACTACAAGCATACCAGCTCTGAAAGTTTGTGGACATCTATTATCCAATGCTAAGGGAACCCACTCTCGAGTTCCTTAGCACGTTGCAAGTCTCACCCACTGAAACCGTCAAATTCTAGCTATGCAAGCATACTTTCACTCTTTTTGTAGCGAAATTTGGTGCCATTTTCAAGCTCCCTTCCGATGGCATCCTCAACGAGAGCGAGGTAGAGTTCTATGCCCATTTAGCTTGGACACATTTGGGCATGGAATGCAGTTGGGATGTGAAAAAGACGAAGAGCACCTATCTTCTGACCCCTATGCACAAGTATATACATAGGATTCTCACCTATGTTATATTTTCTTATGGGGATAGCAATGGTCCTATCAGGAAGTCAGAGCTTTTTTTGTTGGAAATGGCATGTAAAAGACTGACAGTAGCCTTATCACGATGGTTCTCAAATCACCTCCTTTCCATCGCAATGAAGCTGTCATAAGACATTTTGATTGGAGGATATGTGACACATTTTGCCATTGAGCTAGATTATTTGAACCTTGACAAACATATCTACACTCTCATTTTGATACATCCACGAGATCGACTCGATATCGAGTCATTTATAAAAATGGGAGTAGCTGCCCGTATTCTTCATGAAGGAGAAGTCTACTACCGTTTCACCACTCCCGCTGGTGAAATTGCTTGGGATGATAATGAATCTGAAGCTTTCAAAGCTAGCCTCTAGGGTATCCAGCAATGGAAGTGAGCCTATGTCGAGACATTGACACCGGCAGCATAGGATGTTGGTCAGTTATCGGCATATTCCACATCCACTTTGGTACAGCAAGTTACTGATCTTCTAGCACTTTGTCTTGACATTATGCAGGCTTCCATCGATGAGAGGTTGGAGAACCTTGAAAACTTTATGGAGTCTCATATGGAAAGCCTCAAGGGGGAGGTAGCATGCCTTATGGATGATTTGTCAGGCTTTAAGCCTACTTAGAGTCTTAGTTATCATGTAGTAGCTTTACCTTTGTTGTAATAGGACTTTATCATTATGCATTTTAATTTTCATGCAATTCTTGTCCTTTAATTATTTATACAACTATCTTATTTACATTTCAATCTTTTTGCTGGTGTCAAAGGGGGAGAAACAAGCATATATGTGTTCAATATATAATGGCATGAATATGCAATATGCAATGTGTGCTTAATGAAATATGCAAATTTTATTTCAACTGATGATATGCATAAGCTATGCCTCGCATCAACCTCACATATACCTTGCAACTTGAACTTATTTGAACTCATCTTATTTAATGCATAAGATATACTTAACATATATCTCACATATACTTTGAATACACTTGGTTATACATGTTTTATTTGATGAGATATACTTAAGATATACCTTGCATATACCTTATTAGTTTGCAAATGCCTTTGCCATATTTCTTTCAAATCTTGCACTTTATTATTTTATCTTAAGTACCTTTTGAGGGGGAGACTTTTCAAAAGCACATATTGCTAGATTATTTGTCACCATAAAAAATGGGGAGATTGTTGAACCTTGAGGGGTATTTCCATCCATTTGATGATAACAAATAAAATAACAATAATGTATTTAACAATGTTTATGTTCTAAGTGTGTTAAACAGGATAAACTTTGATTAGAACATGAAGAAAGATTGAAAGACAACTTTTGAAGATAAATATCTAAGAAATAGCAAAGTGTCACACCCGTGAATATAGCTTAGCGCCAATTTTCCACAATTCAAAAGTCACAGCCATGAAGGACCAAACCAACCATGAATGATCAAACAAGTCATGCCCATGAAAGATTAGTCACGCTCGTAAGTAAACATTTCCAATTCTTCCAGAGAGTGTCACGACTAGAGTCACCACTTGGACTACGGCTTGGAAGAACATTCACTTTCGTGACATATATAGTCACGCCTGTGAACTAAGATAGAGAAATATATCAAGCACGATTTAAAAGTTGGTTCAAAGGCTACTTTTGCATTAAATGAACCCAAATGACTATAATTCACAAAGGAAGAACAAGAAGAACAACAATTATTTTTCATCTTTAATCTTGTTGTAGCCTTGTGAAAACCTAGTTGCTTATAACTTCTAAGCATTACAGATTGGTGAGTATTTTTCATTGTAATCAATTACTCAGAAGTGAGCTTGGGTATATTGGGTTAAAAGTGAAACACTTTTAAGGGTTTATTATGTGAGCCATAAAACACAAGGAATTGGTTTTTGTGTGAGTCATTGAAAAACACAAGGGAATCTCTAGGTTAGGTGTTAGCCATTGAGAGAAAAAATATAGTTAGGAGTGAGCTTGAAAAACTCTATTGTAACAATTAGTATGTTAATGAAACACTATAATAGGGTTTGTTAATACCCGAACCTTTATAAATCTTGTGTGTGATATCTCTCATTCCTTCCTCTATTTTATTTATTCTGCACTTTTAATTAAGAAAATTTTTATTTGTTAACCAATTCAACCCCCTTCTTAGATCATTGTTTGGGCAACATAACTAAAACTCGATATTCATGATTGTGACACCTATTTTTGCGGGCATGAAACATTTGATTTCAGTAACTCTCAAACTTTCAAAACTTCACTTAATCTCCAACTCTCACTAACCAAGCACATAACTTATAGGCCCTAATTAAGAGTGTTACACTATTTATTTTTCCCAAATCTTAGTTATATCAGTATTATGCCATACAATTATCATTTAATGTGTTTCCTTAATCAAGACATTTACCAATCTATTTGTTAAGTTTTATTTTTACATAAATGAAATAAATATTTACATGCCCTTAATTTGGTATTACTTAAGTTATATTTCTTTACTCCTATTAAATTATTCATTAATAAGAAAAGTCCAACATTATGTTATAACATCATCTATACTCACACCATGTTAAAGATCCTAGGTTTACAGTATACCATCATCTCCTATTTACATTTACTATATGCCTACATATTCCACTTAAGGCATTTAATGTGTAATGTTCTGACGTCTTTTCATACATAAATGCTAATTAGCATGTGAATCTTATTCAACAATAATATTGAAGATAAAACCTATGTCGCATACTGAATTTGAATTAGTATGATAACATACAGTGACTCACTTAATCTTCATGTTCGAAACATCATAATCAAAACATAGAATGTACCTCTTTCTTGATCATTCATAATGCAATTTTCATCAATCATACTAATATAACAGTGATTTCACATCATATAGGATTCGTGAAACATTCTTGTGATATAATAATAGTACAAAACATATTACATCAAATCATTCATGTAAACCAACAATTATAATAAATACTTCTCAAGTCATGAGCACTCACACAATAAAGCATAGAAACTTCACATGAATATAGATGCATTTAGTCTTGTAAAGAACAAAGTATACTTACTAAAAAAATTATACATTTCAACAGTTTTAGCTTTATAAAGACTATTACTTAATGGCCATGGAGTTCATAACTTTAATCATTGCACATGTTTGTTTCATATTCATAGCATTCATTCAATAATAAGCATTGAAAAAAAAGCCACATCAATCCATATTCAAAGCAATTCATTAGAACAATAGTGATGGATGCAATGCAAAACTATTGATTATCTAAAAATGATGAGTCTACCCATAATGTTTTTTAAATCTAGATTTTCAATAGGGACCAAAGTCCTAACAATAGGTTGTGCACAACTAAACAATAGGAAATTGAAGTCTCTAACAATAAGAAGTTTACACCTCTAATAAGGGATCCCTTCTTTACAATAGGAGACAATGTCTCTTTAATATCATAGGAGGCATAGACTCAAAACAATAAAGTGTCACTTTTTATTAGTCATATGCAAAATTATGAACACATTGTAACACCCTTTAATATAATTAAGACTAAATCCAATTATACCAAAACATGCTACAATGCACATAAGTTAAAACGTCAATAATTTTTAAAATATTTATGCACCATGGGCATGATGACATGGCAAAATAAAAGCATTCTTAAAATCATGAAATTGATCTCACTAAATAAAATTTTACTACAAATCATACGTGTTAGAATAGTGCTCTAAAGGCAATCACCTTTAGCACTTATTGTACAAATTTATTTGATTAATAAAAAGGATTTTTCATTGATATGATGTTCATTTGATATATGAATTGATAAGTGATCTTAAATCAATTAATGAAGTCCTAGATACATAACATAGCATGAAGGAAATCATGATGAAATCATGATGAGATCATGATATTGAGATTCTTATCATGTGTAATTATGTTAGTATCCAAATTATCCCTATTCATAGGATTAATGAGATAAGACATTATTAATCCAGATAGACTAGCACATGTTACACTCCTTGATTGGATCGAGTAGTAGATATCATAATCTATAAATATGAGATGTTTAGAGTTAACATGTGGATGTTTGCTAAGTGTAGCTAAGTATATTGGATGACCAACTATGAGACAATCATATGGATAATCTATTCAAATGTTAATGATAGTCTCATCATAGCAATGGTGCAAGTATCCTTAGACTTGAGGTACTCAATGATGTCTTGAATATTGATTCTGTATTTTGACACTATTCCTTATTGCCTCAAGGAGGTTGCTCATAGGGCGGTGATTGGATACAGCTTGAGGTATTCGAAGGTAATTGGGTAACCAACAAAGGATGCACCACTTCTAATAGAAGAAGTGTATACCCATGGCCTCTTGTCATGGTCATTACTCATGAATCTCTGGCCGGAGTGAAAATGTCATAAAGATAGTCTTTAATGACATATCTAATAGAGTAATAAGCCTCAAGGATAAGAACTAACATTACTTGGACTAGACGTAACGTAGTTAGTCTAGTGGGAGTTGACACATGTTCATACTCTGAACCAAGTGGGGATGGAAAGGTTCATAGTCAAACCACTGACTTTCCGGTCAATTGGGAGTTATGATGTGTTGCTAGATACCGCCTATAACTTGCTTAAATTAATTGTTAATTTAAGTGACTAACATAACCGGGAACCTAATGGGTCATACACATTGAAAATATAAAGAATGAGTAAAATGATCTTGAATAGGATCCAAAATATGAGAGAATTATTTCGGGATGGATCACGATGAGATCGCACAGAAAAAATCGTTCGGGAGGGTCACAGACCCATATGGGCCCGTGCAGGCTAGGCACTCTACTAGCCTACCTAGCGGACTAGCTGGGCTACCTAGCAGCAACCCGCGGCAGGCCCAACGTGCTGCTACCTCCCTCCCGTTGGCTAACGGCAAAATTTGGCCTTAATTAGGCCAATTATGGCCAATTACTATTCATTCATTTCACTTTTCTCCATTTTTGACTTTTCAGCTCTTATTTGAATTTGATTCAAATAGAAAAGACATCAAATGATAGAAAATAGACATTAAAATATTTTTTTGTGAAAAAAATATTTTTAAGACAACAAAAATTTTCTCAAGAACACTTTCAAAGCTAGCACTTTGAATTTATTCAAACCATTTCTTTTGATAGTTTCTTCTTCATTCTTCAAGTTGATTATTATTAGAGACATCCTAGTGTGGATTGTTGTGGTTTGCTACAACCCAACAAAGTGAAGATTTGAAGAACAAATAAGAAATTACAAGTTATAATTTCTAACCTCTATATTTATATAAATTAGTTTTAATGACACAAGTATGATCTTTTGTTTTGGGTTTTGAACATTTTATTTTTACGCTGAATTTTATGAATATGATTCATTCTTTAAAATCCAACAGTGGTATTAGAACCCCTTTATGTCCATTTAAATTAATTTTAATTGAAAGTGCAATAAGATTGCATGTTTTTGATGATTTTGGATCAATAGGTTTTGAAAAATTGAAATTAATTTGTAAAATATGTTTTACACATTTTTCTTTCTCTAATATGATCATGGGATGATTAAGGATGATTATTCTAATTGAAAGATGATTTGAATGTGATTCAAAAAATTAATTTCGGACTTATTTCAAAAATGCCTAAAATTGTCTTTTTTATGAACATGTGTTGTTTGGCTTATTTGATGGGACCGATTATATTTTTCTTGTAATTTAATTATGAAAAACTTATTTAGACATATTGAGAATATTTTTATGCCTCTGGAAGTGTCCAATAATTAATTAAAAAATTATTTTAATTAATTTTTCAAACAAAAACAAAAATGGAACTGTTTTAGCATACCTGGTGGGGCTATTTTGTTTGATTTTTTTGTATGTGTTCATTTTATTTTCAACACCTTGAAATATTTTTTATGTGATTAAAAATATGCTATTTTTATTTTAGATGCATGCCATGTAATATCCGCTAATTTAGACACCGAGTTGCACGTGACATGAAATTGACGCGTTTGACCGATCGGAGTTTAAATTCGAATTTTGATCGGAATTAACCAAGTAATGACTAAATTAAATGATATATACCTAATTAAGTGATTATAAAGTTTAAAGAAGTTGATTTACATTAAAAGATTAAATTGCAAATTTTGATAAGTTTTAGGGTCAAATTGCAATTTACCAAAATTTAGAGGATCAATGAGATTGTTTGCAAATTAACATAAGAGATGAGACATTTTAAATTGGTTTGACCAGCCATAGCATGAGGAAGAACAAGAATTAGATGTGATTAAGTCTAATGTCAAGAATTTGTCAAAAAAATTGTGGGTCCCACATGAGGACTTTTATATTTTCCTTTCTTTTCTTCTTCTTCTCATTTCTGCTCTCTTCTTTCTCTCTTCTCTGCCAGTCACGCTAGCCATTTCTTTTCCTCCATAGCCAATTTTGATTTCTAGAGAGAGAAAGGAAGAGAAGAAAGGGAAAAGATCAGGACAATATGATTTTCATGGTCCACAACTCCTAAGGAAGCTGGGAAGAGCAAGAAAAAGGAAGAAAAATCAAGTTTGGTGGAGAGAGAAAATCTCCAAAGTTGTGATTTAGTGAAGAAAAGAGTAAGGTAAGAAGTGATTCTTCTTCTTCTCCATCTTTTCTTAAAGAATTTTGAATTTTGAACTCATCCAAGACTCATATGGAAAGAGAGAGAAATTAGAGTTTTGAGAGAGAATAAGAGAGTTTAGGGTCTTGAGAAAATCATATGATAATAATGATCTATGATGTTGTAGGAGTTCCAAGTGACAAGGAACAAACCCTAAGGAGCAAAGGAAAGGAGAAAGCTACCTAGAAGAGTGAAGGAGAAAGATTAAGGTTTGTGCATAACTTAAGACAATAGCCTATCTTTGTTTGAAATAATGCATGTTAGTATGATAATTGATGATTGAAATGCATTAAGGATGACTATGGCATGAAACCATATGTTAGAGATAGAGAATGAGTTTTCTTGTGATTTGTTGAATTAAGTGATGCATGTTAGAGAATTTAATTATGATTAAGGCATTTAAATGTATTAGTCATGAAATGTTGAATAAAGGACTCCAAAAATGCATGAGTTGTGTTTTGATATGATTTAGTGTAATTAGAATGAATGAAATATGAATATGCAGATTTCTTGCCGAAAGTCATGGGTGTGACTATCGGATCACGGGCGTGAACCTGATGGTTCACGGTTGTAACTGATTTGTATCATGATTCTGACTTTGGTGTGGAAATGGTACTATTCATTCCAGAAGCTTTCACGGTAGGGAATCACGGGTGTGAACTCATTCACAAGCACGAATGAGTATTCATGACCGTGAATGCTTTTGGTACGATTCATTCCAGTAGCGTTCACGACTTTGGATTACGGACGTGAACTACTTCACGGGCATGAATTGGTAGTCACGATCGTGAATGCTCTGTTTTCAAATAAATTATGAATATGATTATCTATAGATGTATTTAGTTACACAAATGAAAAATATGCTATCCAGTATGTATGAGCATGATGATATGTTACAAAACAAGAAAATTGAGATGTTGATACATGAGAATATTGATGTGTCAAAATTAAGAATGATGATGATGTGAGGTATACTATGAGGATGATGAAATGGATGTAAAATAAAAATTAAATAAAAATATATGATTGATTTGAAAATACGAAGATGGCCATTACTCTACCTGCGGACTAGAATTAGGATAGATGACATGTCATTAAGGGGGCGAACGGTATCGTACTATATGAGATATTCCTCGATCAATGTGGCTTAAGCTTGGAGAGCGCCATTTATCTGAGATGCTCAGTCAATGTGGCTTAAGCTCGGAGAGCGCCCTTGGTCCGGTTATTCATCTATGATGAAATAATACTCAATCAATGTGGCTTAAGCTTGGAGAACGCCATTGATTTGAGAAGCTCTGTTGAGCCAGATAGTGGACAGGGTGGCTATAGCTCTGGGAGCGCTCCTGATCCATAACCCATATCCAGTCAATCCAAATTGAGAGTGATGTGGGCAAGATAATGAAGCTAAGTGAGAAAATAGAAAAGAAAAAAAAATGATGATGATGATGATATGAGATTGAGATATAATAATAATAAAGAGATTAACAAAGTAACTTACCATCAAAGATAAATGAAAATAACATTATATATGTGAGCATGATATTTATACTTGTATGAAATAGGAACATGTTAATAGAAATAGCATGCAAACATTTTAATGCATAAAATGATACATGTTAATGCTTGTTGCATGATATAGTATATTGCCTTATTTATATGCACCACTAAGCTTAGAGCTTAACGTAGGAGTTTCTTTCCGCACAGATATAGAAAGGTAGCTAAAGGTGGTAGATCAAGCAAGCGGTGATCCTATTCAAATTAAAGCAGCCGATCTCGAAATAGTGGGTCACAAACTTTTGAACTCTTATAATTTATTTTCCGCATTATATATATACTTATAAGTTGTAAATTAGTTTTCAAAGTTTGTTAAATAGTAAATTGGTATTTATAAATACTATCTTATGTAAATAAAATGTACATTATTTATTATATAAAAAAAATATTTGGTTTTGTAGCAAACATAAAAGAAAATAGCGATTTAAAGAAGTAAAGAAGACAGACAGTAGCGCCCCCGTATCCAAGCACGTGCGGTTTGGGTGAGGGGGTGTTACATGCCAAAATTATTTTGTAAACATTTGAAATTGTAAAAAATTTTAGATGTCGAATTAGTCATTTTGAGCGTCTAAGTGTGTTGGTTTGTTTGTCTTAGTAATTTTGGCCTGTGCCAAAAATATTTGGATGAACTTGGGCTGACCTAAAGATTATTAGAATGATGATTTAAAGTTTTGAAATTTTTTAGAAATTTTAAAAATTAATTTAAGTTGTGCAATTGTAATTCTAGTATGACTAGAAATTGGTATGTATATTAAAATTAAATTGTTTAATTTTAACATCATAATATTCTGATTTTAAGGAAAATTAATTTTGAATTAATTTTGGAAATATAGAATTTAATTTAATTTGATTAAATATTAAATTCCACTTTAAAATACAAAATTAAATTAACCAAAAGAATTAATTTTGAATTAATTCAAGTGTGACTAGGCAATTTCGGTTCAAGCGTTGAATCGATATACAAATTGAAATCCAAAATAGCCATATTTTATTTTGTGCATTAAAGCATACATATTAGGGATGTATGAAAAGGTAAGATGGATGATTATGAACTTAGGCCCAATGTGATTGAGCATGCATAGAATTATTTTATTTTATGGTAAACAGGGCATGCGTGCACCTACCACTCTTTCTTTCTTATGTACTTCTTTTTCATCTTACTCCCCTCAAATGTAAACTGAGGTTTTCTATAATTTGAAATGTGTAATTAGATTACATAGGATTAGGATAGAATGAAGATACAATGGAGCAAAAAGCAAATGAGGTGGCACCATAAACAATAAGACTTAGAAATAGGAATTTGATTTCTATTTTGGGTTGTAAATTCATGCCTAGACCTAGGTAAGACCTAGTCAATTTCTCTTTGGCTCAAGATATTGACTTTAGTATGTCCATAATCATGTCGTATAGTTAATGTAACTATCTTTATATATGCATGAGATGAATGTATGATATATAAAAGCATGAAATAATAACTTGATGAGACTTAACAAAGAAATCCCTCGCTAAATAAACAATTAGGTCTTATGCCTTTCATTAATATGGGGAGAACTAGAGTTCTTATAGAGTTAGGATTGTTGAGTTGTCTCAAGCTCACTCTATAAGAATATGTTCAATCCATTGAAATTAGATTTCTCGATTATTGTGTTAGACTTAACCGATATTATTAACTTATTGGATTTGCATCAAGGTTAATGTGTATTGGAGGCGAAGTTGGGTTTGTATACATGAGATGTACACATATCAATAGTTGATAGCCCAATGTATGTGCACACATCAATAAGTTGATAGCACAAGATTCGATAGTTGCATGAATAATGCAATTGGTATGGATTAGATATCTACCAACCAAACTAAGGATAGCTTGTTGAGTTGCCTCAAGGTTATTCTTAGCTAGTTGGATATCAATCCACTAGGAGAACTTCCATATAAGTTCTCTCGGGTTCATAGTGATGGCTATGGATTCGCAATAAAATAGTGGGAGTTATAATGTGATTTATTAAAGACCTAATAAACATACATTTTATGTACATTCTAACATGTTCTATTTTACATCTAGGTTGCTAGAATCATCATCATGGCAAGTGTGAATTTGCGATCACTAATGGAATCAAATAAGTTGACTAGGCCTAATTTTTTGGATTGGCTAAGGAATCTGAGAATAGTTCTCAAATCCAAAAAGATTGGCTATATCCTAGATGTGGCACTCCCTAATCCCCCTGCTGCTAATACTTCTGATGATATTTAGAAGGCATATCAAAAGCATCTTGATGATAGTGAGATGGCAAGCTGCATTATGCTTGCTACTATGTCAGCTAAGTTGCAAAAGCAGCATGAGGCTATGGATGCTAATTCCATAGTATACCATCTAAGGGAGCTTTTTGATGAGCAAGCACGTTCCGAAAGGTTCGAAACTTTGAGGTTGCTCTTCCGCACTAAGATGGTTGAGGGGACATCTCGAGTGTAATATGTATTGAAGATGAATGGTTATATTAAGAGGTTGGCCACATTGGGATTTATGAGGGACCATGAATTAAGTATTGACTTAATTCTAACCGGTTTGTCTGATAGTTATTCACATTTTGTGCTTAACTATAGGATGAACCAAATCTCTACCACTATTCTTGAGTTTATTAACTTGCTCAAAATAGCTGAGTCATCTGTCAAGAAGGACAGTAAGGCTGTGATGCTGGTGGACTCTTTAAGTTCTAAAAATAAAAACCTTAAGAAGAAGAAGTCCATGAAGCATAAGGGAGGCATGACCAAGAAGAAGGCCAGAGAGATTGCTCCAAAAGGGACATGCTTCCATTGTGGCAAGGATGGCAATTGGAAGAGAAACTGCAAGGCTTACTTGGAGTCCTTGAAGAAGAAGGCATATGATGCCCCATCTACTTTAGGTATTTTTGTCATTAAAATTAATACTGTTTCCGATAATAAAATATGGGTATTAGATACCGGTTGTGGCTCACACATATATACTGATATGCAGGGCCTAAGGAACAGTAGGCAGCTCAATAAGGGATTACACCTTGGAAATGGAGCAAGGGTTGCTGCATTAGATATAGGAACATATGTATTGACCCTCCCTAGTGGGCTTATATTAAATTTGGATAATTGCTATTATGTACCTGCTTTGACTAAAAATATTATTTCTGTTTCAAGTCTAAATAAATATGGTTTCCTTTTAGCTTTTAGTAACAATTGTTGTTCTATTATGTTGAATGGAATTTTTTATGCTAGTGGTATATTATGCAATGGAATATACATATTAGATATGTCAAATCCAATTTTAAACATCAATGATAATAAAAGGCAAAAACAAGATATGTTGAAATCATCTTACTTATGGCATTGTCGCTTTGGTCATATAAGTGAGAAACACATGGCTAAGCTACACAAGAGTGGTAGTTTGGGGTCATTTGATTATGAATCATATGACACATGTGAATCTTGCTTATTAGGCCAGATGACTAAATTACTCTTTAATGGAAAGGGTGAACGTGCTAATGGACTTTTAGACTTAATACATTCAGATGTATGTGGTCCAACGTCTACACATGCCAAAGGTGGTTTTATCTACTTCATTACTTTTATCGATGACTACTCACGATATGGGTATATGTATATTATGAGATACAAATCTGAAGCTTTTGAAAAGTTCAAAGAATTCAGAAATTAAGTAGAGAAACAACTTGGCAAAAGTATTAAAACACTTTGATTAGATCGAGGAGGTGAATACTTGAGCCAAAGGTTTCCATATTATCTTAGGGATAATGGGATTTTTTCTCAATGGACTCCACCTTACACTCCACAACACAATAGTGTGGCTGAAAGAAGAAACCGAACCTTGTTAGACATGGTAAGGTCTATGATGAGTTTTACGGAACTGCCTAAATCCTTTTGGGGTTAGGCACTAGAAACTGCCATTTATATATTAAATGAAGTTCCTTCGAAGTCAGTTGATGTTACTCCATATGAGATATGGTATGACAAAAGGCCCACATTTTCTTACATCAGAATTTGGGGTTGTCCTGCTTATGTGAAGCGGACTATATCAGATAAGCTAGAAGCTAAGTATAACTGATGTGTACTTGTGGGATATCCAAAAGCACCATATGGATATCAATTTCACCACCCCTTGGAACAAAAGGTTTTTGTTTCAAGAAATGCTTTCTTTTTAGAGAGAGAATTCCTTCTAAAAGGAGATAGTGGGAGCAAAATTGAACTTGAAGAAGTTCAAGATGCTCAAATTGATGCTAATCAACAATTTGAACCCAAGCTTGTTACTCATGCAGATGATATAACAGCTCAACCTTCTGAAGCACAAGAACATCATAGGTCAAGTAGGATACATACTATTCCAGTGGGTTTTCAAAAAGAAATCTGACATGGATGGTAATGTGATTAACTATAAAGCTGGACTTATTGCTAAAGGTTATCATCAAAGACAAGGAATTGACTATGATGAAACTTTTAGCCCTGTAGCTATGCTTAAATCCATAAGGATACTCCTAGCCATTGTTACTCATTATGATTATGATATATGGCAAATGGATGTGAAGACAGCTTTCCTTAATGGAAATCTGATTGAGGATGTTTACATGACACAACCAGAAGGCTTCATATCCAAAGATGGCAAAAAGGTATGTAAGCTTCAAAGATCCATTTATGGATTAAAGCAAGCATCCAGGAGTTGGAATATTCGGTTTGATGATAAAATCAAACAGTTTGGTTTCCTACAAAATTCGGATGAACCTTGTGTTTACAAGAAGGTTATTGGAAGTGCAATCGTATTTCTTGTGTTATATTTAGATGACATATTGTTAATGGGAAATGATGTCTCAACCTTACAATCAGTCAAAAATTGGTTATCCAATAATTTCTCTATGAAAGACCTTGGAGAAGCATTCTATATTTTAGGGATAAAGATCTATAGAGACAGATCTAAAAGATTGTTTGGTCTTTCATAGTCAACATACATAGATAAGATGCTAAAGAGGTGTAGCATGGAGCAATCCAATAGGAGATATATTCCCATGACCCATGGGATTATTCTCTTAAAGTCTTTGTGTCTAAAGACACAAAATGAGAGGACACACATGAGTTTGATTCAATATGCTTCAACTATAGGATCAATCATGTATGCTAGGATATGTACAAGACCCGATGTATCATATGCTCTGAGTGTCACAAGCAGATACCAATTGGACCCTGTTGAGGGTCATTAGGTGGCTGTCAAGAATATCCTTAAGTACTTAAGAAGGACTAAGGATGTATTCATGGTATATGGAGATGGAGATCTTATTGTGAGTGAGTATACTGATGACAGCTTCCAAACTGACAATGATGACTCAAAATCTCAGTCAAGTTATATATTCACACAAAATGGTGGAGCAGTTAGTTGGAAGAGTTCCAAACAAAAAACTACTGCTGACTCCACAACTGAAGCAGAGTACATTGCAGCTTCTGAAGCAGCAAAAGAAGCAATTTGGATAAAGAAATTCATCACAAAACTTGGAGTGGTTTCCAGCATTATTGATCCAATACAATTGCATTGTGATAATAATAGAGCCATTGCACAAGCAAAGGAGCCAAGGTCTCATCAGATATCCAAACATGTACTCAGAAGATACCATTTGATTAGAGAAATCATTGGTAAGAATGATGTAAAGATAGAAAAAGTGCTCACTAATCATAATATTGCTGATGCTTTAACTAAGCCAATTCCTCAAAAGAAATATGATTCTCATGTACTCGCCTATGGAATTAAATATAAAGGTGAATGGCTTTAGTGCAAGTGGGAGCTTGTTAGAGGAGTGCTCTAAAAGCAATCATCTTTAGCACTTATTGTACAAATTTATTTGATTAATAAAAAGGTTTTTTCATTAATTTGATGTTCATTTGATATATGAATTGATAAGTGATCTTAAATCAATTAATGAAGTCCTTGATGTATAACATAAAATGAAGGAAATCATGATGAGATCATGATATTGAGATTCTTATCATTTGTAATTATGTTAGTATCAAAATTATCCCCAGTCATAGGATTAATGAGACAGGGCATTATTAATGCAGACAGACTAACACATGTTACACTCCTAGATTGGATCGAGTAATACATCTCATAATCTATAAATATGAGATGTTTAGAGTTAACATGTAGATGCTTGCTAAGTGTAGCTAACTGCATTGGATGACCAGCTATGAGACAATCATGTGGATAATCTATTCAAATGTCAATGATAGTCTCATCATAGCAATGGTGCAAGTATTCTTAGACTTGAGGTACTCAAGGATATCTTGAATATTGATTCTATATTTTGACGATATTCCTTGTTGCCTCAGAGAGGTTGCTCATAGGGTGGTGATTGGATACAACTTGAGGTATATGAAGGTAATTGGATAACTAACAAAGGATTCACCACTCCTGATAGTAGAAGTGTATACCCATGGCCTCTTGTTATGGCCATTACTCGGGAATCTCTGGCTGGAGTGGAAATGTCATAAAGATAGTTTTCAATGACATATCTAATAGAATAATGAGCCTCAGGGACAATAACTAACATTACTTGGACTAGACGTGACGTAGTCAGTGTAGTGGGAGTTAACACATGTTCATACTCTGAACCAAGTGGGGTATAGAATGGTGAAAGGAATAATTGCATGAAAATTATCTATGGAAATGTTCATAGTCAAACCACTGACTTTCCGGTCAATGAAGGGTCATGATGTGTTGCTAGATACCGCTCATGAATTGCTTAAACTAATTGTTAATTTAAGTGGCTAACATAACTAGGAACCTAATGGGTCACATGCATTGAAGATATGAAGAATGAGTAAAATGGTCTTGGATAGGATCCAAAATATGAGAGAATTATTTTGAGATGGATCGCAATATGATCGCATGGGAAAAATCGTTCGGCAGGGTCACGGGCCCGCACAGGCTAGGCAAGCTGCTGGCTTGCCTAGAGAGCCAGCTGGCCTATCCAACGGCAGCTCGCAGCAGGCCCAGCGTGCTGCTGCCTCCCTCCTATTGGCCAACGGCCGAATTTGGCCTTAATTAGGCCAATTATGGCCAATTACTATTCATTCATTTCCTTTTTCTCCATTTTTGACTTTTCATCTTTTCTTTAAATTTGATTCAAATAGAAAAGACATTAAATGGTAGAAAATAGACATAAAAATATTTTTTTGTGAAAAAATATTTTTAAGACAACAAAAATTCTCTTAAGAACACTTTCAAAGCTAGCACTTTGAATTTGTTCAAACCATTTCTTTTGATAGTTTTTTCTTCATTGTTCACGTGAATTATCATTAGAGACATCCTAGTATGGATTGTTGTGGTTTGCTACAACCCAACAAAGTGAAAATTTGAAGAACAAATAAGAAATTATAAGATATAATTTCTAACCTCTATATTTATATAAATTAGTTTTAATGACACAAGTATGATCTTTTGTTTCGGATTTTGAAAATTTTATTTTTTCGCTGCGTTTTATGAATATGAATATGATTCATTCTTCAAAACCCAACAATACGGGCATACACTAGCCCAAAATTTTATAAAATGAGTAGTTATAAAACTACACATCTCTAAAATATAGCATGTAAAGCTATAACTACTCAACCCATGGCAAAACAACTAAAAATAAGATACAACAATATACCACCCACCTCGAATGAATATCCTCAACTCTGATCACTGGGTGACCTCCTCTGTTGGTCCTCCCCTAACTCCAAACCTGTACATGTAAAATTCATATGTTAAGAAACTCGTGCCTAGTGGTGCATAACAACGTGAAAGGGATACAACAACATATACTTAATATGCCTGATATACTCACCAAGCTACTATAACAACTTATCTCAAAGTCTGCACATGTACTAGCTCACATACTACATGACATGACATTTGAATTATATATATGTAATGCACATCACTACATGGCATATTCAGTAATCTCTTAGTGTCATACAAATGTTTATCACACATACAAATTTATTACTTATCTTACCTTTGTCCACCTACTCATAACTAAACTAAAATAGATATAGGTAACTCAGCCATCCCGAGGCGCTTTGGTCCGTTAACCTTTGCTATGTAAAATATATAACACACTGAGGTGCTTTAGTCCGTTAACCTCTAGGCCTTCAAATAGATAACCCACCGAGACGCTCTGGTCCACTGACCTCTAGGCCTTCAAATATATGACCAACATAGGTCATTCGGTACCGAACTCTCTCCTCAATGGAATGCCATATATCCTAGCTCTAGTCCTAGTCAAAGTATTGGGCTTACAATATTGTCATACACACATTCATATTATTCATTACCATATTTATATAAATCTCATGATTTCCACAATCATACATTCTCATACCATGCTAATAGCATGCATCCGAGACCTACCCCTCCCAAGGAATCAAATCCAATTCAAAACCAAATATATAAAATTTTCATCATAAACAACTTCATGCCTGTGGTGACCATTCATGGTCATGAAACACCACTTCAAGGGTAGTCCTCCCCGTGACACAAATCGTGATTCAACCTGTGAATTAGCACATATTCACGGCCGTGATCACCCCTTCACGGGCATGAACCCAACCTTGAAACTGCTCATGAATGGGTCTGCTTCAGCAATAAGAATGCATCTCATGACATTCACGCCAGTGAACCCATCCTTCATGGCCATGAATCTGAAAATTTTTCCAGAAAAATAGAGCATCATAAATTATACCATTTTCTTAAGTAATACTCACTATGGTTGACCAATGTTAGTCACTTTATCAACATTCCAACATGCATTCAAACTAGCTATCATGACTACACCATCTCTAATCATCAATATTAATTAGAATTGTTTCTCAAATATGTCAATCTAACCATGTTCGTACCAATTCCCATCATGCATATCAACCCCACATTTTGCCATTTATCTACTCATTTATCATCTAAAACATGCCTTTAAAGCAAAGAACATAGAAAAACTTGTCCTCAAGCTTGGCTAAAGCTTAATCTCTTCAAGCTTGTCCTCTCCCTTGAAATGGACTTCCAGCACTCCCTCCAGGTCTAAGCAAGATGGAGAAATATTCTCTTAGTCTCTAGAAATGAACCAAAGTCCCAAAAAAAAAAAAAAACAAATCCTAAGCTTTCCTCTTTGAAACCCACAACTCTCTCCTTCTCATTCTTTCCCTCACTTTACTTATAGAAAACAAGCTCTCTCCAAGCTTCAACAATGGAAGAACAAGAGCTTTAGAGGAAGGAGAATATGCATATGGCGTGTTAGGTTGGTTAACAACAAGTGGGGAGCAGATTTAAAGGGAATGACAGAGAGAAAAATGTGAGTATCTAACAACTCTATCTGCCCAGACTTCACGGCATGACTCCTCTTTCATGGGCCTGAGCCTCTCCTTCACGGTCATGAGGAGCCTCATCACTGCTATGCACTAAAATCCGATATTCATGGCTATGACACTCATTGTCATGGGTGTGAAACATAAGATTTCAGCCACTCTTAACATCTCAAAACTCCATTTAATCCTCCATTTTCCACTAACCAATAACCTAATTTATAGACCCTAATTACAGGCGTTACACACACAATACTAATTCAATAACTCCTTTTATACCATATAATTACCTTTCATATGTATAATATATATATATATATATATATATATATATATATATATATATATATATATATATAATAGAATACCTATAGTATCATTCCTTAATAAATCATGATTTTATCTTCTTTGCAATTTCCCAATAGTATCTATTTCATTCTCATAATTTCACAAGAACAACTTGAATATATTACAACATATAATGGTCTCATCCGTAGCAAGATATGTTCAATCACATTGGTGTCATACATATACATCAACAACTATTTACATGTCATCACAATTTACTCATCCCATATATTTAAGCATCAATCAAACATGTATATACATTGGTATTACAATAACAAGTAAACAAATATATATGTATGTCTCATTAGAGGTTTACTCATCTTGAATGGGGAAAGAACTTAGATCCCTAGCTCATTCCCCTTCAATTCTTGGTGCACCTAAAATGAAAATATATATACACCACAAATTACTAAATGAAAAAAATCATTAGCCCAATTGTAAAGACACTTTACCAACCCAATACAATGATCCTTATCTCTCAATTCCTTTGGAGTTTTGATGTAAAATTTTTATGATAGATAGGGGATTTATTTTATCCACATTTATTTTTATGTTTTTAACCATCATTGAACTCTTATCCTAAGTGGGTCTAAAAAGTGGTACAACTTCTTGTAGATAAAATCATAATGAATAGTATTCAACCTTAAATTTTATCCATAACTCTCAATCCTCTTAAAATTTAATTATGAAATTTTTAGAGCACCTAGAGGGATTGTTTATCTACATTTTTAATGTTTTAGTCATCCCTAAATTCCCTTTCTATATGGGTCAAATATAATAAACAAATTTCTTGCATATGATTTGTCACTACATAAAGCAATATGCAAAAATGGGGGTATATCTCTGTTATTACTAATCCAAATTCTATTCAGTGTCTTTCATATTAAACTTAGACATAAAAGGGACATTTTTCTATTTTACGTGATCCTCTAAATCTATCTCAAAAGTAATAAAAAATCTTGTAGAAAATTAGAGTTGAGATGAACCCTAATTTTCATGTCAAGGTTCCTCTTTTATGTCTTAAACCCCCACAAGATCTCACTTTTATCAACCACAAGACTTTATAAGTGGGTTTTCTTTACTAAAAACCCTAACTTGACCCAAACTTCAATTTAACTAAAATGGGTTTGGCCCAAAAACTAAAATGAGAGAAAAAAGAGAAGAAAATGAAGAGATTGTATACCGAAAGACCTAAAAATCTGAGCATGAGTCTTATTTTGACAGCCCTTTCTTTTCTCTTTTCTTCACAAAATTCATCCTCTAACTTCAATCTATCTCTTTTCCTTCTTTTCCTTTAATTTTTGGTCATAGAAGTGTGATTTTCTTTGGATTTTCCATTGTGTAGGTGTTTAAAGTGGAGAAAAGAGAGAATGAGGGGAGGAAGAACTTGATGCATAAAAGTGGAGGTGGGAGAGAGTGTCGCTGTGCAAGAAATATGGGAAAGAAGAAGAGAAAATTACCTTATTGTTACCTTATAATCCAAGGGCCCATATTAAATCACATCGCCCTTAATTCTCCACCACAAAATCCATCTACCAATTCTCATCTTAGTCCAAGTCAAACAATTAATATAAAATTCATACACTTTAATATTTAAACAATACTACTACCCACATATTTATTCCAAAATTGTCTTTATTTAAATCTCTACTTTTTTATTAATCATCTTTAATGACTCAATTAATTTCTTAAATATTCAGACTATTATTTTTGTCTTAATTTAAACTCTGGAAAGCATGATCGTGCCCTATGATGAGTTTGCGATTCGAGCCTTTAATTAGTAGGCATTATATTTCTCCCTCTCTCAAGAAATTTAATCATCGAAATTTATCTGGTTGATAAATCTGCAACTATTGGGGTATCAAATACTTATCACTTTTTTAAACTTAATTATACAACTCCCTTTGTAACTTGCGAAAACTGCATAATCCTCCCTCTGTGCTCATCAGTCTTTGAATGGAGCGTTATACTTGGATTGAGCCGGTTATCCAAGACTCTTACAATTTTTCTCCAAAACTAGAATGCAGTTGTAGGGCCTAGTTTGGTATAAAAGTAATTAACTGCAGCTTTACAAACTATATCACGAAATCTATAGCTTTCCTTTTTCAACTTTTATTCCAAGATTAGAGTAGGCTATAACAAACCAAATATACTTTAATATTCTTTTTTTTTTGTCATCTCACATACTGAATAATATACTCTGTAGTGTCTTTCTTTACCACTGGTCATCAATGTTTAGACACTAAATCTTGATACATCTTATTACTCCCTAGAACTTATTATATATTAATGTTGTGTGCCTTTTCTAAAGAGTTTTATTTTAAATTTCTTAACGTATGGCATACACAACCCAACCTGATAATGCAAACTTTCATCAAATTCTATTGTGTATTCGGGTGTCTCTCCTTAGGGGCTGACCTCGCCATTTGAACGTCTTAACATTTTTTTGTGTTCCTTAATCTCTAGAGTCCGATCAAGTCTGACTCGTAGTCATACTAGAGTCTTCATATTAATAGCTTATAATGCAATTGTAGCCTTAAATCAGTTACAATCATCTCTTTTGTTTTAAGTTCGACACTTTTTTGTGAGGAAAACACCTGATGCTCCTTTAATTTGTATAATTGTAGAATTCGTCCTCGTATATCCTTGATAACATCGTATCTTCTTTCACTATCATACCAGCTGCTAATTCAAATCATAGATAGGGGTAGTCCCTCTCCTAAAGCTGTGCTTCACTTTTTTTTAACATCAGCATAATATAAAATTTTTCATATATATATATATATATTAATTATTACTACATTATTTACCCCTTCATCGGTCATGTTTTTTCAACTGTTGAATCAAAAATCTAATAGCTCTAATTGGTTTTACAATAATTATAACAATTTAATATTATAATATTTTATATTATTTATCACTAAAGTTTATGATAGTTACTCAGAACTATAACCATTCAAACTCTCTCATATACATATATATGAAGAAATTTGGAATGAATAGTATAATTAATTTAATTATTATTTTTAATATTTTATAATTATCTATTATGTTTTATAATAATAATAATAATAATAATAATAATAATAATAATAATAATTTGGATAAATAATATATTTTGTAATTAATAAATTTTGTAAAGGTAAAATAATATAAAAAATTCAAAATAAAACTTGAGGAATTAACAGGTAATTAGAATTAGATACAACTATTAGTAATCGGAAATTAAACTTTATTAAACATGCATGAAACAACTATTGAGTATGTAACAACTATTAGCTACATTAAACTAATTGGCATTAAATCTACCGTTGATTGGTCAATTTATAGAACAAACATATGTAGAATAACTATTGAGTACAAAACAGCTATTATGTATATTCTCAAGTCTCTTCACCAAACACTCTTTTTAGTCATGTGCGCCTGAAGTGCTTCTCTCCTGGGATTTTATTAAACGCGCCTTCCAAATTGGCTATAATACGGTATTTATTCTAGTTAGAGAGTATTCATTAAGGATTCTAAATTTTTGAATTTTCATTAAGATACCCACTCGTTTAGTCAATATAATTACCAAAAATAGTAATAAACATTTTCTATTAAGCCAAGAATCAAATACCTTAAAAACAGCTAACTGAAAATGGATTTTACATATCATTAAAAAAAGAAAGAAAATGGATTTTACATGGTCTAATAAAATAATATATGACATTTTAATTTTTTGCAATTTTATCTAATTTTTAATTTTCATAATGTATATTGCAATATTAAGCTTTTTTATTTTTTTATTATTTTTTCAGAAAAAGGTGCGCAAAGGCTTATAGAAAAACAAATTAATCGGCATAAGACATCCTATAAATATCATGAAAACGCCATTGATGAAGCCTGCTAGAAGGAAAATGGAGCACATGAATACCAAGAGTTCTAGAAGGAAAATGGAGCACATGAATACCAAGAGTTCTGGGTAAGTTTCAAGGGAGTAACCATAACCCTTTTAATGATAATCATATTTTTTTAGTACAAGAGATTGATATGGAGATTCGAATTCGATAACTTACAACGCCAATCATTAAATCAATACTACTAAATTAAAATTTATTGTTGATAATCATTTTTTTTATTTCAAGTAATCATCTATTATATACTACACTAATACTTTGAATCAAACCAAATGGTAATGTAATTTTCATAAATGGCCCATCTAAGGGACTCCCTTTAAAGATTTGGATTGTTTTATTATTGGAGATATGATATCAATATTTTGATTCTCATATTCCGCAAGTAATTATAACAACAACTTTTGAAAACAAAGATTGAATTTTTTTTTTTTATTTTTTGCATTCATATCATGAATTTCATGTAGCATTTATTCAGTTGAGCTTTTGCTAACAAACCAAAAGTTGAATTGAAGTTGTTTAATTAACTCAGATTTCAATGGTTCAATAAAAAAAAAAAAAAACTCAGTTGGATGTTTGATAAAATAAAAATAAAAATCAAAGGTTAAAAACTTCAACTGCCATATTTTAGAATTTATTGTAAAAGTTGGGTTTTTATGAAAAAATTTCAATTTCAATTTTTATTTTTTTATTTATACTTATAATAATTTATAATAATTTTTATTGGTTAAAAATTATATTTTCTATTATGATTTTATATTTGTTTAATTATTTTTTTATATTATATATGGTATGGATTATGACAAATAAAAATTATATGTATTGCATAAATAAGACAGTAAAAATATTATTAATAATTATTTTATAAATTGCAATTAATTTTCAACTGTTAACTTATTAAATTTTTTAAAATTAATTATGAAGTCATAAGTATACAATCGATAATTGACTACTATAATTAACCACTAATAGCTGATTGCAACCATTGAAAGCTAATAGTTGACCGTCATTAACTATTGGCTATCATTACTAAATTAAACAAGCTTGTGTGTTTTCTACATATGAAAGTTGAATTCAATATTTTGAAGTCACTAGTATAGAATAGAGTTATATGTATCTGTTATTTTATATTTATGCATCTGTCAAATAGTAGATATATATATAGGAGACGCATATGGTATAAATTTTATGTGTCTGTCATTGTGACAGACGCATATAATCAAATTATACATGTCTATCATTTAGTAATAACAAACGCATATAATCAGGTTATACGCGTCTGTCGTTTATACACGTCTGTTATTTAGTAATAGCTAACGCATATAATCAGGTTATACGCCTCTGTCGTTTAGTAATAGCAGACGCATATAATCAGGTTATAGGCTTCTGCTATTTTTAACGACAAACATATATAACCTGATTATATGTGTCTGCTATTACTAAACGATAGACGCCTATTGTTTTTTTAAAAAAAAAATTAAAAGTCATATTATACTGCTACCATTCATATATAACCTGCTTCAAAATTCATAATAAATCTGATTCAATAAGCCACAATAGGCATTCAACATTCAAGTGACAAATACTCAATAATTAAGAATTCACAAGCCAACACAAACTAAAAAATTTAAATAAATCAAAGCAATACAACATCATGCCTAAAACAATTCACATGAAAATGATTAATCCATAAGTTCTTCAAAGTCTTTAATTTAAAATTGTATTTCTCATTAATATGAAATATTTTACAAAAGTAAATAAAAAAATTACATACACTCTCTTATAAAGTAGTTTGACCACATATGTCGAATTTTATCTATTTGATCTTCATTATATTATCCATTTTTAAAAGCCTTCAAGACAAATCAAACAAAGAATAGAAAATATGTTAAAAATGAATAAATTAAAAGCTAGTTATGTATCATACTTGTAATATAAATTGACTAGTATTTGAAAGAACATACCTTAAGAATGTTGTATAACTGTTATAATATACGATAATTTCGTATATATACCTCATGACGTAATATCCGCATTCAACACCTCCTTGTTGTTGAGGGTACTTAAAATAGAAAAAACAACAAAGAAAAAGCCAAATAAAGGATTATAAAATCATAAAAACTTCAATCTAACTAGTAATTCATAATAAAAAAATTTCACCGAAATGTCATTCCATTTTAACCTGGCACCTTTACTTTTTCCACCTTTTATAGCATAAGTTCTATAGGCATTGAAAAATAAGTGTATATCAAAATCGACATTAATATTGAAAATGCTACAAACATTAGCTAGTAGAATTATAACTTACAGGTTAATATGAGGTTTTAAACTTATATCGCAGCTGCCACGAGCTAGAGGATCCATGAAAAATGTCTCACTCTATTCATAGCAAAATACAATCAACATCCAATGGTTACTAGAGATATACAAATATGTTGAAGTTAGTAAAAATGTTGAGAATAAAAATTATGCAAACATGAAAGTAAATGTTTCTTACTCTTGGAAGTATGGTAATAGAATGAAATGTTTATCTCTTTGTTCCTTCAAAGCTTCTATAATATATCTTTTTGTTGTGTTAGTCTCTGTGAACATCAAATGAAGCATTGCTGAACAAAGAAATCCGATTGACGATATAAATAATGTATCACACAAGTTATGAAGGTACCTACATGCATGAATCACAATACATACATAAGTATTATTTTCGTATTTTTTAAATCGGTCTTATAATATTAGTAATAAATAGTACAATCTTACATCATAAATATACGAATGATCGAGACATCAAGTAATTCCATGAAGAAGAGTTGAGCGATGTCTTCCATACCGATATGAATCATTAGATTATCTACTGTATACTTAAACACTGTAATGTCTGCAGGAACTTAAAAAATGTACCCAGTAGGCAATTTAGCAACCATCTCATGCATCAACCTTGTGTCACCACTCAAAATTGCCAAAATTTTCTCATTAACTAAAGGTCCATGTTGCTTTGTAGCTGATTCTTTCGATAAACCGCTATCTTGTTTATTCTTTGGAGCTTTTTTAATGGGTTGGATTTAAGTTCCTATCAATTAATAATAAATTATGATATAGTATGATATATGAAATGTGATAATCTATATTTTATTATTTTATAAGTTTAGAAATTATTATGTCTCCAAGAACCACGAGATGTTGTGGCCATTGAATAAAGCTACCTTTTACTTTCCTAACTGTAGTTAAGTATTCAGTAGGCACAGGAAGTTGGGCTTCATGATAGCCAGATAATACTTCATCTACAGATACCTTGATGTGATTGTGCATGATAGGTCGATTGTGCACCATAGCATCAATAAGGAATGGATAAACCATCCCTCTTGACACAATCACCTGCTTACTTCATTAATGGTAGCAAGTCTGCATGATGTAGGTGTCTACAAAAACACAAAATCAGGGCCAATTTGAGATGACTTCCTACTCCTCTCTTATATCATACTCTCAAGATGTGCAATATGTACTAAGAATTTAGCAAATAATTTGGCCTTTATTTTAGTCTTAAGCTCTTCTATAACTTCAGGTGAGACGGATGTTGCCAGTTTCCTTTTCTGAGGATTACCATAAAATTTCTTGATGGTCATAGCACTTCCAACACCTCTCACATAGCCAGAATGTTTGGGCTTTTTAAGTGCTCGTGACAATATGTCATCATGCCTCTCTGGTACCTAGCTATATCCATTGATGCCATATCCTTCATAAGACCGTATATTCAACCTAGAGCCATAGGCTAACCATTTTATGGTATCAGTTACATCTTCTGACACTTCTGATAACTGATGCATCACTCGGTCTTTAAACCATCCAATAAAAAAACCATTATGTTCATTTCTCAACCATATTTCACCTTTGGATGGATTTAGACGCCTTAAAATGGACATGTGCTCTTCTAAATATGAATGAACTTGTGTAAAGTGGTGAAACACAAGATGTGCTTTCTCACGCATCCGAGCACCGGGTAATACCATTTTAAATCCAATTGTTCCTTTACCTCTAAGTCTTCCCTCGTTATGAGACTTAGGAATGCCAATAGGTTCAACACCTGATAAGTAGTCTGTGCAAAATTCAATACCCTCCTCAACCGAGTAACCTTCAATAATACTACCTTCAGGTCGATATCAGTTCCTCACATACCCTTTTAAGATACCCATGAATCTCATAAAAGGATACATATATCTCAGATAAACCGGATCACACAATTTAATCTCTCTCACAAGATGAACAACCAAATGCATCATTATGTCAAAAAAGAAAGGTGGAAAATACATTTCAATTTGACATACAGTAACAACAATATTGGCTTGCAACTCATCCAAATTATCTGGATCAACGACCTTACAACAAATTGCGTTGAAGAAAAAATAAAGTCTTATAATAACATTCCTCACATGATTTGGTAGTATGCCTCAAATTGCTATCCGTAAAAATTATTGCATCAAAACATGACAATCATGAGATTTCACACCTATCAAATTCAATTCTTTCATTGACACAAGAATTTTTATATTTGATGAAAATCCATATGGAATTTTAACACCATAAAGACATTCACAAAAGCTTGTTTTCTCTTTTTTAAACAATGTATAACAAGATGGGGGAAGATATGTTCGTTTCCCTGTATCTTGAGGCGCTAACTCCATTCGTATGCCCATTTCTAATATGTCTTTTCTTACTTTGATACCATCTTTTGATTTTCCCAGTATATTCAACAATGTCCCTATTATAGCATCACAAACATTTTTCTCCACGTGCATAACATCAATACAATGACGAACCGGTAAGTATTCCCAATATGAAAGATCCCATAATATAGATCTCTTTTTCCAAGAACCCTTTTGAGCAGGTTTAAAAGGTTTACCAAATGCATTATCAATATCTCTAACTCGTTCAAAAACCTCATTTTCTGTTAACGGCAAACGAGCTACTCACATTTCGGTATATCCATTAAAAGACTTTTTCTTTTTATGATAGGGGTGATTAGGAGGGAGAAATGTCCGATGAATCATATAAACATTTTTCTGGCTATGATTTAAACGTTGGTCCATTGTGTTGTTGTCCTCACAAATCGGACACACTTTTGCTCTTTTCACGGTGTACCCAGATAAGTTACCATAAGCCGGAAAATCATTTATAGTGCAAAATATCATTACATGTAAGGTAAATATGCTTTCACTGTATGCATCATACACTGGCACACCTTCATCCCATAACGGTTTCAAATCATCAATAAGTGGTGCAAGGTAAACATCAATATCATTTCCCGATTTTTTTAGCCCTGATATCAACAACGACAACATAATATACTTACACTTCATAGTCAGCCAATGAGACAAATTGTAAACCGCAAGAAGAACTGGCCACGTGTTATGTTTACTACTGAGTGTGCCATGGGAGTTGATTCCATCCGTACAAAGTCCAAGCCTCAGATTCCTAACTTCACCACCAAATTCTAGGAACGTTCTATCAATTGTTATCCACTAAGGAGAATCTGCAGGATGTCTCAGTTTTCCATCATGTTTTCTGCCTTCTGCATGCCACCTTAAGTTTTTTGCATCTTTTGCATTTTCAAACAGACATTTGAATCTTGGTATTATAGATAAATACCATAATACTTTAGCTCAAAGCCCTTTTTTATCCTCAGAAGAAACTTTCCCATGTTTGTAGCGTGACACTCCACACCTTGGACACTCATGCAAGTACTTATATTCATTTTGGTATAATACAAATCATTTGGACATGCATGTATCTTTTTATATTCTATACCCATGGGACACAACATTTTCTTAGCCTCATATGTAGATGTAGAAAGCTCATTTTCCTCCGGAAGCATGTCTTGCAACAGTTCTAATAGTGTCGTGAAACTTTTATCACTCAATCCATTTTTTGCTTTCATGTTACAGAGTTTAAAAACGGTTGACAATTTTGTGAAATTACTACAACCAAGATACAAAGGTTTATCAGCATCATTTAATAATATCTGAAGGTATTCCGGCCTTTCCACAAAATGTTATGTATCATCATCATCTCATCTACACGATCATTCTCTTCATTATCAATGTTATTTTCTCCTTGCTGATCAAATTCATTATTATTAGAACGTGTCCCAGTTAAAACACTTTCACCATGTCATATCCATCGTGTGTAACATTCCTTAAAACCACGCCTTATTATATCAGATTTCACTATGTGAACATCTCAAAAATTTTTCATGTTCTTACAATCAACACAAGGACATACAACCATTTTTTCTTTTTCCCTTATTTGCTTTTCCTCCGCAATTCTAACAAATTTCGCAACTCCATTCAAATATTCAAATGTAGTGCATCTACCATACATCCAACTTCGATCCATATCTAACCACACAAAAAAAAGATTCAATATATATAAGCCTCATTGCTTTTTAATCAGGAGAAACATTATATATAATATCCTTAAACATCTAATGAATAAATCTTGAATGGGTATTTAGGGTAATTAAAATTTTCATATTTTTTATGCTTTTTAATAAGGCTAATCTCCTTCATCTCCTTAAACAATTCCAATGCCAAATCATGTTTATTATTCTTGCAATTGCTACTAATCAAGATATTGAAAGTAAACATATTAGGCCTAACTCTATCCTTCAACATCTTATCATAAATTCCCATAGCCCTATCATGCTGGCCATATTTCCCATACACATGAATTAAAACATTATAAACAGCTACATTAGGCCTTCCGTCTATCAATTTCCTCATTCAAATTTAAATTCAATGATATGTGCATTGAGACCATGTCTAGGTATATTCTTTTAATATTTTGGAACAGGAAGATAACAATTTATTAGAGTGGACATATAAAAGTTGAGATTTAAGAATGGAAGTGGTGGCAGTGAGATTCTTTCCCATGTTGCACGTGCAATCACATGTTTATGTCACAAGCACTAGTCACTAGTCAAAATGATTAGTTTTGTTGGATTTCTAGGGTTGGATATTCATACAAGTCCTAGAAATTTCTACATTAATTTTTACATGTTTTTTTTTTCTTTACAGAGAGTCTCTAGATTGAAACTTTTATAAAGAAGTTAAGCTCGTTTGTCATGGGATACAAAGCTTTACTTTTATCTTTTTTAACGATAAGATAAACTAATATAATTAATTAAATAATAAAAAATTAAATTTGAATTTTATTCAATAACCACCTCCCCCAACTACCACCACTCTACCATCTTCATATCTTGTACCACTAGCACCATGGCCTCTCCCATATCTATCTCCTTTGCCTCCACCATAGCCACCTACACCGGCTCTAACTCCAATTCCTTCACCTTTACCACCACTACTACTGTAACTAGTTCTTTTTCTCCTCCAGAACCATAACCAACACCATTACCTTCACCACCATCTTTACTATATCCAGCACCACTAACTCATCCAGCATAACCAGCACCATTTCCTCCACCTCCAGCATATCCACTTGAACCCCACTTTTATTGCCGCCACCATCACCACCAATTCTAGTAGCACCACCATATTCAACATCACCACTTCACATCCACCAATACCATATCCAACATCAATACTTGCTCTAATTTAGGTAGCACCACCACCACTACTGTCACGTTTGTTAGTTTAAGCCTCAACCGACACATGGGATTTACATGATTGGTTTTGGTCAGCTTGCTTACTGACAATAGATTATGATTGAAAGAGGGCAAGTATAGAACATTGGTTGCATCTTACAGGACCTTAAGAGTAGTTGGCAGATTGTCCTTAGAAAAGTAGTGGAAAATCTCTATGTACTAAATCCTAGTTCCTTTTTTGTAATCAAGAATGTAGTTTCAAAGTTATTATCTTTTCCTAATTCTATTGTAAATAAGATTTTAGTCAATAATGTGGTGTTCTGGCATAACAGACTAGGGCACCCCTCTAATTTTGTTTTTTCATAATTGCATTTCATCAATAAATATATTTTTATTAGTTATATGCCTTGTGATATTTGTTCTATGTCTAAGCAGGCTAGAACACCCTTTCCCATTAGTAATTCTAGTACAAATAAGCCTTTTAAACTTGTGTATGCAAATATCTGGGGACTCAATTCACAACAATCTTTACATATGGATTTTTATTTTCTTACATTAGTGGCTGATTACAATAGAGCTCTTTGGTTTTATCTAATAAGCCATAAGTCTCAAATAGTAACCATTTTAACCAAATTCTTTAAAATGATAGAAAACTAGTTTGAGATGAAGATCAATAATTTTAGAACTAATAATGTCAGTGAATTTATAAAAAAACATGTCAAGACCTTTTAAGTTCCTTGGGAATTGTCCATCAGAGATCTTATGTCCACAATCCACAAAAAAATGAAGGGGTAGAAAGGAAACATAGACATTTTCTACAAGTAGCTCGAGCCTTACTTTTTAGTTCTAGTTTGTCAACAAAATTTTTGGGGGAATCCATCTTGTATGCAAATTTTTTGATAAATATACTTCCCACAACTTTATTAGATTGGAAAACACCATATGAACCTTTGTTTCAAGCCACCCTAGATTATGATACACTTAGAATATTTGGTTGCTTGACTTATGCCAAGAACATTACATCTCATCAAGGTAAATTTGACTTAAGAGCTATTAAAAACATTTGTTTGGGACAAGTTAATGGTCAAAAGGCTTACAAACTTTATGATTTAAACAAACACACTACTTTTGCATTTAGAGATGTTACCTTTTATGAAAAGGTTTTTCCTTATAAAACCTCTAATAAACTTTCTTCTACTATTGTGTCAATTCCTATTGCATTTCTAAAAACTCATGGCTCTACATCCACAGAAGACACTTTGTCTATGCCCAATATCAATACTATTGTTATCTAAATCAGTTTTAGGAATGAAATATCAACTAGCCGTGTAGTTTTAGATGTTGGAATACGGTGGGCAGATTATACCCACTAAAGATAACAATATTATGATTATACCCACTAACTCAGTTATGGTTACACCAAAGGAACAACATATGCAAAATAAGCACTTCATCACATAAGCATTTCGTCAAAAACTTTGCATACCAAAATAAAAGATACAAAACAAAAATTACCTAAAAATGGCTCAACATTAGCGATCTTCTTTTCAGTACAAACAAAACATCGAATCTCTTCACCCCAATATCGTCGGCGAGCACATCTCTAGTGTGGGAGAAACAATGATCAAGCTCGATTTGTTGAGACTAAATGTATGGGAGAGTTTCATAGTAGCACAATTTGTTGCATACGAAATGCCATAGTACTATAAGATGCTCGTTTTTGGTTTTTAAAAAACTTATATGCGTTTGTCTTAATTAATAACAGACGCCCATTATAATTGCATATGCATTTGTCACAACATAAAGACAGACGCTTAAAATTTTATATGTCTGTCATTTATAATAACAAACACATATAACATATATCTTGACATATTTACAAAAATGTCATTGCCTATTATATAGCATATGGGTCTGTCATTAATTAAAGATATACGCCTATAACATTTTTATGCGTCTAACATTAGATAAAAACATACGCCTATTACATCTTTATTTAATATTTAATATATAAAATTAAACTTAATTATCTGCATAATAATAATAATAATAATAATAATAATAATAATAATAATAATAATAATAATAATAATAATAATAATAATAATAATTATTATTATTATTATTATTATTATTATTATTATTATTATTATTATTATTATTATTATTATTATTATTATTATTATTACAAACCTATAATTAAGTAGGCAACCTTTAATATTTGTTATATATATATATATATATATATATATATATATATATATATATATATATAACTAAAAATAATAAAAAATTAAATTAATATTAATTAATTAATTCATCATATATATATTATTAGTTAACCAAGCCTGACATATATTTAATTAATTAATTTAAATATTATTTGGTTAGAATTTGTCTTTTTTTAATTCAATTTTTTAATTACCACTCTTACTTTCTAAATTAATTAATTTATTGTAAACGAAATATATATATATATATATATATATATATATATATATATATATATATATATATATATATATATATATATATATATATATATATATATATATATATATATATATATATATATATATATATATATATATATATATATATATATATATATATATAGTACTGTTAGAGAAGACAGATGAAAATGCCCGTATTTTGGTTTTTAAAAAATTTGTAGATGTCTGTCTTAAAGTATAACAAACGCTTATTTTATAGAATATGTGTCTGTCATTTAATAAAGATATACGTCTAAAACTTTATATGACTGACATTTTTATTAACAGACGCATATAACAAGCACACAACCTGACATATTTACAAAAATATCACCGCTTCTATTTTAAGCGTTTGTCATTTACACAACAGACATATATAACCTTCTATTTTAAGCGTTTGTCATTTACAAAAATATCACCGCTTCTATTTTAAGCGTTTGTCATTTACACAACAGACATATATAACCTTTAACTTAAAGTTGTTATTGTACTAGTGAGTCTAAATCTTTTAAGAAAACTAATGAAAGAGTATATCTCTTCTTATGTTGTACGGTCAGGCTTACTTATTTTGTTGTAATGGAGGGGTATATTTCTTTCTCCTTGTCAAAGCAACTAACCTTCAGTGTGAAAGACTCAAGATTGGCTTTTATATATATATACATATATATAAACACACACACACAACATTTTTTATATTCAAAAGACTCTTTTTAGAGATTGTGCTTTTGTTGTTATTATGTCCTTTTGATTACACGAGACCCATAATAGAAATTAGTAGTGCTCCTACTAGAATGAAAATCCTTAGTATATTACATACAATTTAAACCTTGTTTGGATTGAGTGCAGCATGGTTTAGTAAAGTATGGTATGGAATGGTGATTATTGTTAAGTTGTTTAGAAGATGGTATAGTTGATATGATATGCTATACATTCTTGAATCATTATGGGACCATCATTAAAAAATAACACAAGATAGAATTGTAACAACTAACCTCTTTCAAATCCAAATCTTTGGATGGGTATATGGGGGCATCGTGAAAAGTAATAAATCCTAAAATACCATGCTTGTTCTTTCTATTAATTATGGATGGTGACTCACTTTTTGCTTGCTATCTTCAGATATGTGTCCATAGTCCCTCGATCCTAGTAATTGAATTAATGATGTGGTTACCTTTTGTAGCTTGGTCTTACCATAAGGGATTACAACTCCTAAGCCACGACAAAGATTCAACACCTATTTAGGAGCCCCTAACCCCTATTAGTAGAGTAAATATCAACATCATATATATAACTCGAGCACAATTTTTCCTCCACTCATAAAAGATTAAGATAATGTTGATGAGGATGTCATCTCTTCTATAGTAAACTTAAGAGAAAAAAGCATATATACTAACTTTCTACCGAGGATGTAGGCCAAATTTCTAAGCTTGTACAGATCCAATCTTATGGTTGTATCTATCTCTCTCTCATGATATTTAGATTTAGGGAAAGAGAAGGGAATGAGAGTAAGTGATGGGAGCCTATGTTATTATTTAAAAAAAAAACAAGAGGATATGAAGTAATTGGATAAGTATGATCTACTTTTAATTATGTTAGTAAGCATTATCAAAATGCCAAAAAAAAGGGTCTTAGATGTCTTACAACAAAACATAAATCATAGTCACACAAATGCGTAAAAATATATATTTGGGTGCTTTTTCAATTTAAATATTCTTTTTCTTATCAATTTGAATCTTGGTATTTATAGTTTCTTTTGGTTCAACTCTTATATTAGTTTTCATCCATTTTGGAAGGAAAATATGAATACATTATTAGCTCTCATATAAACTCAGCCATAGTTTGGAACCGGCGGGTTTCGCAGTTTTAGAAAACTGGGATCGAACCGAAATCGGAAATGGGCCAGTTTCAATAATTTTTTTAAATTATAATAAACAAAATAAATAAATACAATTAAAATTATAATTTAACTTATCAATTTGTTTATAAATAAAACAAAAAAATATTAAGTTAGAAATAAGTGAAAAACAAATTGGGGAATAAAGTTAGAAAGAATGAGAATTTTGAGAACAAAATACTAACTTATGAAATATTAATTTGTGTAAATTATAAATTTGTGCAACTAATAAGTTATAAAAAATGAAAACTTTGAGAAAAAAATAACTTATTGAATATTAATTTGTGAATATTATTTGATAAATTAATAAATTATAAATATTATATCTAGGCTAAAAACTTAATCAATTTAATTTTTTATTTTAAAAATTAATTTAATTATAAAAGTTTGATTTTATATTTAAAAAATTATAATATAAATAATTAGGCTTGAACTTGATTTTTTTAACCATTAATTAGCTTGCTTACGTATTATTTAAGTGTTTAAAGAAATCAAAACTCACATAGTTTTCTTACCTTTTAAATTTTAATTGTTGACCCCTTTTACTTTTTTTTAATCGGAACCAAGTGTCAATCGTTCATTTGGTGGTAAAATTATATTAATCTTGAAATTGATCTTTCTCTATTTTTTTATTTTAATACCGGTTTGGTCCAATCATCAATATATGCTAGAACTTCCAACGATTTGGGAGTTAAACTAGATCTCGTTTCTTCCAAAATTTATTTTGAAGTCGACTCCACCAATCAAGGACTGTAAAATTTTTACTGTCCTATTATCACCAAACTCAAATGTAGTTGTGTTGCCCAAACAATGAACCAAGAAGGGGGTTGAATTGGTTATGAAATAAAATTTTCTTAACTTTAAGTGCGGAATAAAATTAAATAGAGTAGGGAAGGAAAGATATCACACACAAGATTTATAGAGGTTCGGGTATTAATAAACCTTACTCCTCTCCCCAATCTCATTTGGGTGTTTTACTAACACACTAAGTGTTACAATTGAGTTTTACAAGCTCACTCCCAACTATGGTGTTTTTCTCAATGGCTAACACCTAACCCAAAAATTCACTTGTATTTTAATGGCTCACACAATAAACCAATTCCTTGTGTTTTATGACTCACTTAATAAACCCTTACAAGTGTTTCAATCTTAACTCAATATATTCAAACTCACTTGAGTAATTGTTTACAATGAAAACACTCACCAACCTACAATTTTCAAAAATTATGAGCAATTAGGTTTTTACAAAGAATAAAGGTTTTGCTAAAAAATGATTAATGCACAAGGCTACAACAAGATTAAAGATTCAAAGTAATTGTTATTCTTCTTGTTAGGATTCATAAATGACTTGCATTTATACTTCATCTGCGAATTATAGTCATTTGGTGCATTTAATGCGAAAATAGTCATTGAACCAACTCTTAACTTCGCATCTGACATGTTTCTCTGTCCTCATTCACATGTGTGATTATATGTGTCACGGTCTGAATGTTCTTCCAAGTCGTGGTCCAAAAAGAATTTGAAGTGTTTGATCACAGGCGTGACTTTATGCTTTCACGGGTGTGAATATTCTTCCAAGCTGTGATCCAAGTGGTGACTTTGGTCATGAAGCTCTCTAGAAGAATTTGACATGTTATCTCACAGGCGTGACTATCTTTCATAGGTGTGACTGATTTGATCATTCACGGCTGGTATGATCCTTCATGGTCGTGAACTTTGAATGGTGGAAAGTTGGCGCTAAGCTATATTTACGGGCGTGACATAAGTAGTCACAGGCGTGACTTTGCTATTTCTTATGATTTTGATCTTCAAAAGTTGTATTTCATTCTTGCATCATATTCTATTCAAGATATATCATGTTCAACATACTTAAAACACAAGCATTGTTAAATACATTATTGCTATTTTGTTTGTTAGCATCAAAATGACAGAAATACCCCTCAAGGTTCAACAATCCCCCCTTTTTGATGGTGACAAATAATCTAGCAATATGTGTTTTTGAGAAATCTCCCCCTCAAAAGATGCTTAAGAAAAAATAATAGAGTGCAAGAGTTGAAAAAAGTATAGCATGGTTCTTTGCTAACTAGTTAGGTATATGCAAGGTATGTGAGGTATATCAAAGTTATTTGCAAGTAGTTAGGTATATGCAAGGTATATGTGAGGTATATGTTATGTACATTGCATAATAACATATATCTATTAACTACATATTTGCATCGAGGCTATCCATACGAGATTCCATGAAGTCTTTAAGGTTTTCCAACCTCTCATCGATGGAAGCCTGCATTAAGTCAAAGCAAGGTGCTAAAAAATCAACAACCTACTGTGCTAAACTGGGTGTGGTAGAAGCCGATGATTGACCAACCTCTTGCTCAACCTCTGGTGTCACTGTTTCGACTCGGGCTCATTTTTGTTGCTGGATACCTAGGAGGTCAACTTTGAAATCATCAGTGTCCTAGTCTTCCCAATCAATTTCATCAACTGGAGTGGTGAAACGGTAGTAGACATTATTTTTGTAAATAATGTGAACAACTGCTCCCATCTTTATGAAGTATTCAACATCTAGTCAGTCTTATGGATGTACTGGAATAAGATTGTAATTATGCTCATCGAGTTTTAGATATCCTAGCTCAATGGCAAGGTGAGTCACATACCCACCAATAAAGATATCTCCTGATGGCTTTGTTGCAATGGAAAGAAGATGATTTGCAAACCATCGAGATAGAGCTACGGATAGACTTCTTTGTGCCATTTCCAATAAAAAGAGCTTTTATTTTCTAATTGCCCTATTGCTATCTCCTCTAGCAAATATACTATAGGTAAGAAACCTATGTAAATATTTATGCACAGGGGACCGAAGATGTGTGCTCTTAGTCTTCTTCACATCCCAGCTACATTCCAACCCAAAATGAGTTAAAGCCGGATTGGCATAGGATTCCACTTCGCTTTCATTTAGAATGCCATATGAGGGAAGCTTGAAAATAGTGCCAAAATCCACTGCTAAAAGAGTGTTTGGATGCTTATAGAGTTGGAATTTTACAGTTCTGGTGGGAGAGACTTGCAATGTGCTAAGGAATTCGAGAGTTGGTTCCCTTAGTGTTGGCCAATGAATGTCTATGAAATCTTTGAGATGACAAGCTTGCAACTATTCTATTATGCTTGTCTCAAGACCAAGAGTCTTGACGACATTCCACTCGAAGGAACGAGACGAAAGTAGGGGTCTTTTCTTTAGAACGACATATCTTGGATGACAATGCTCCGGAATGATGTTGAGAAGATAATCTGTGTGGCGTCTCGAAGCATGGGATTTCTTCCTTGTGCCTTTAGATGAGCCGGGTTCCATTGTGATAATTTTAGAATAGGGATTGGAGATATGATTTTTTAGACCAAATATTTGAGAACAAACCTAGAGGTGTTGAGATTCTTCAAAGACAAAGTGGTTTGAATGAATTTATAGATGGAAATGAATAAGAGGAAGGCAGATTTTATGAGAAATATTGAATGAGTTTTAATTGAGAGAATTTTTAAAGTTGGAAAAGATAGAAACAGCAGAAATCTTATTTTATAATCGACAGATTCACGGCCGTGAATGGTACATCATGGGTGTGAATAGTCATGGTCACGATTTTTTGAAGAGGTGCTTCAGTTATGATAAAGGATACGAATTGATTCATGGTCATGAAATTAAATAGTCACGGGCGTTACTTTTGAATTTCACGGTGGTGACAAAAAGAGTCACAATCGTGAAGAGCAATCTTCACTACTTCTAACCATGAGGCAACACGTGAAACAAAGCGTGAACGGTTTTGTAATTATTTGTTGTCTATGTTCACGGTCATGAATAAGTGTCACAGATGTGAATAAGGAGTTTCACTGGAGTGAATAAAAAAAGTCATGGGTGTGAATCATAGTCTTCACAACCTCCAACCGTGAAGGATGTCGTGAAACAAGGCCTGAAAACTACTGGAGCTTTTTGCAATTAGGATCATGGCCATGAATATGTGTCACGGGTGTGAATTACCTCAAATCTTCAATTAATAAAACTAAGTCTAAAATATAACTAAAAGATTTCTTAGATGCTTCTATGCCTTAGAACATATATTCTCATCATTTTAACCACTTCATACCTTAAAAAATTAGTCAATTAAAGAGTATCATATGAAGGAAATTAACACTCAAGGTTGACAATTGACAATCATACTTAATATAAGGTTGATCCATCAAGCATTCCAAGCCCTCTTCTTATGAAGCAAAATCTTTCTTCATTAAGAGATTTCATGAAAATATCTGCCAATTGATTGTTTGTATTGATAAATTCTAATACAACATCTCCACATTAAACATGATATTTAAGAAAATGATGTTTTATGTCAATATGCTTACTTCTAGAGTGTTGAATAGGATTATTAGATAGGTTTATGGCACTTGTATTGTCACATTTGATAGGTATATGGTCCAAACTATGACCATAATCCTTAAGTTGTATGTCATCTATGGGATTTGAGTGCAACAACATGCTACTCCCACATATTCCACTTCAGCAGTAGAAAGGGCAACCGAAGCTTGTTTCTTGTTAAACCAAGAGACTAAACATTCACCAATAAAGTGACAAGTGCCTGAAGTACTCTTTCTATCCAAGAGACTACCAACATAATCTGCATCTGAATATCCTATTATATGAAAGGATGAATTTCTAGGATACCATAAGCCTAGATACAATGTGCCATGTAAATATTTTAAGATTCTTTTTACAGCATTCAAATGTGATTCTTTAGGACAAGATTGAAATCTAGCACATAAGCATACACTGTACATTATATCGGGCCTAGAGACAGTAGATATAAAATTCAACCAATCATACCTCTATAGAGCTTTTCATTAATGCTCTTACCCTTTTCATCTTTGTCCAATTTTGTTGATGTGTTCATTGAAGCCTTGGCATTTTTGCATCATTCCATTCCACATTTCTTGATTAAATCTTTGGCGTACTTGGATTAGTTGATGAATATGCCCTCATTGCTTTGTTTTATTGGTAGACCAAGGAAGAACTTAAGTTCACCCATCATATTCATTTCGAATTCCCTAGTCATACACTTAGCAAATTCTTGGCAAAGCAATTCATTAGTAAACCCAAATATGATGTCATCAACATAAATTTGAACAATTAGAATATCATACTTATGTTTTTTAATAAATAAAGGTGTGTCAACATTTCCTTTTAAAAAATTATTTTCTAAAAGGAAAGAATTTAGTATTTCATACCAAGATCTTGGAGCATGTTTAAATCATACAAAGCTTTTGAAAGTTTAAAAACATGATTAGGCAAATTATGGCTTTCAAAACTCAGGGTTTGTTCTACATAAACTTCCTCCTCTATAAAACCATTTAAAAAAACACTTTTGACATCCATTTGAAAGAGTTTAAAATTCATATGGCATGCAAATGCTAAAAAAATTCTTATGGCTTCTAATCTAGCTACCAGAGTATAGGTCTCATCATAATATATACCTTCTTCTTGATTATAACCTTTTGCAACTAACCTAGCCTTATTCCTAGTTATTGAACCTTGTTCATCTAGTTTATTTCTAAATACCCATTTACTACCAATGATTTAATGCTTTTTGGGTCTAGGAACTAAGTTTCATACCTTACTTCTCTCCTATTGATTGAGTTCCTCTTGCATAGCAATCACCCAACTTTCATCATTAAGAGCCTCAACAATATCTTTAGGCTCAATTTGAGAGACAAAGGCAAGGTTAGAATCTAAGATTTTGGGATGAGATCTAGTACTTACACCTATAGTAGTATCACCAATGATTTGTTTTTTGGGGTGATCTTTTGTCATTTTCCATTCCTTTAGAAGCTCTTTTTTGTCTTGCTCTTAAGCTTGAGGTAGAGAGATACCTTGATGTGGGTTTTTCTGATCATTATCATCTTTCTCCTAATCAATATCAAACTTTTCCATTGTACCTACAATATCATCAAGAACACTACCTTTCACAATATCAAACTTGTTAGATTCATCAAAAACAACATGCATAGATTCTTCAATAACTAATTACCTTTTTTTAAAGACTCTATAAGTTTTTCTAGTTGTTGAGTATCCTAAAAAGATACCTTCATCGGATTTAGAGGCAAATTTTTCAAGGTTGTCTTTGGTATTTAATATGAAACACTTGCATCCAAATACTCTAAAGTATGATATCATGGGCTTTCTTCCATTCCATAACTCAAAAGAAGTTTTGTTTAAGAGTGGTCTTTTGCAAACTCAATTTGAAATATAACATGCAGTATTGGTGGCTTCGGCCCAAAAGTAGGTTGGTAACCCATACTCATTGAGAATTGTTTGAGCCATTTCAATTAAAGTTCGATTTTTCCTTTCAACTACCCCATTTTGTTGGGGTGTCCTAGGA
This sequence comes from Triadica sebifera, assembly GCA_023653625.1. Lineage (NCBI taxonomy): Eukaryota > Viridiplantae > Streptophyta > Magnoliopsida > Malpighiales > Euphorbiaceae > Triadica > Triadica sebifera. The sequence goes on from CM042900.1 coordinate 19,792,241, forward strand.
GTTGAAAATTTTTGTGAAATGCCATGTTCTAGACAAAAGTTTTCAAAATTTTCATTCTCAAACTTTTTACCATGATCGCTTCTTATTTTTGAAATAAAATATCATTTTTCGTTTTGAACTCTCTTAGCAAAGTTTTTAAAGGATTCAAAAGCATAACTCTTTTGAGCTAAGAAAATTACCCAAGTGAATCTACAGTAATTATCAATGATGACAAAAGCATAGTGTTTACCTCATAAGCTTAGTGTTTACCTCCTAAGCTAGCAACTCTAGTAGGTTCAAAAAGATCTAAATGCAAAAGTTGTAGATGCTTTGAGGTACTTACAATATTTTTGGATTTGAAGGAGGACTTGTATTGTTTTTCTCTTTGGCAAGGTTCACATGTCTTATCTGTGACGCCCCACTTATATATTAGGAATAATCCCACATATATAAGAAGGATGCCACAAGCTTAACTCGATAAATCTGTTCGAATTAAAACTTTTTCATTTTAAATAACTTAATATATTTATTTATATTGGTTTAAGCAAGTCGTTCTAATTAACAATATATATTTATCCTTATATTGTATACACATATCGCACTTGATTATGTTACATAATTATTTACATACACAATATTAACATATGAGACATGTCTACCACAAACCATATACATAGTCAAACTAAAAAAAATAATAGATAACCAACCCTCTAACTACGTCTCTTGTGTCTCTGCTGATATGGACTTGGATTTCTTCTTGATCAACTTCATTATCTACTAGCGACAACTTCAATTCCTATGTGAGAAGAACCCACGCTAAGCTATCTCTAGCTTAGTGATACATATAAGTATTAAAGTTTTCCCCAAGCAGTCACACAAATGCATGTCTCAAATAAAATCATGGCACATCAAATTTTATTACATATTTGTCATATAAAATAAATAAATACATAACATAAAAAATAAACATAATAACCTTATTCAATAATTATATTTGTACCACCTCATGTAAGCATTTTACACTTTGTTACTTACATCAATTAATAAAATTTCATATTTTATTCTATGATTTATTAGCCCAAAATCTCATTCCTGGACTGTCTGGATACGAGGTGTGAAATAGGGGCGCTTGCGGAGCTTAAGCCACCCTACTCACTATAATATCAAGTTAAAGGTGCTCGCAGAGCTTAAGTCACCTTGACCGAATATAATCATGTCACCTGTGTGTAATCAGGATCAGGGGCGCTCCCAGAGCTTAAGCCACCCTGTCCTTAAATCATATCTATATCGGTACCATAACTTTCCCAAAATGGTGCACCATTTATCCTATGTCAGTCATCAGGTAAAGAAATGAGCAATTAACAACATTAATTACTTGTTTCTATAACCAATACTCATTTCATATTAATATAATCATATAGTCATAATTATTTCAATACCATGTAATAGCATGATATTTTATCAAATATTAGCATAATGTTAAGTTCATAATTAATAACATTTCTATAATTTTAAAACATGTCATAATATATAATTTCATCATTGTGACATATAATTTATGTCATGCACACACAATCATGCACAAGGGCAAACAAGAATACATATATGTATAAACCTCGATAGTATTTTTCTTTTCCAAAATATAAACTCAGAGTTTGTTCACTTTTGTTGTTCTTCTTTTTGTTGAGATCCTAATTTAAAAATATAATTAATTAATACATTGATAAAATATTTATTCTTAATATAATTTAAATAAATAATTACAATTTCTTTTAAGCTAGAACAGGACCTCTTAGGACTGTTAAATCAATAAATTTTTCTACACCTATCTAATTTATATGATTCTTAATCCTAATTAAATTTAACATATAAGAATAAAACATGCTAAAATTTTAGAATTTTTGAACCATTACACAATTTTTGGTATAATTTTAAATGTTACTCTATTTTCTGCCCTTAAGCAGTTTCGGGGTACCATATTTAAAAATTCAAATCTTTCAATTTGTAACTTTAATTATTATGAAAATTTTTAGAAAATTATATAAGTTAATTTTTAACATTTTTCATGTTTACCTAATTTCCAGATTCGGTCTCTAAGGTTCTCAAATACTGGAGGACCTATAACTGGTTTAACATAGAGTATCAACCCGACCAGTTCAATTGTTTAGCTCATAACTCACAAAATACATGTCATTTTAAGGTGATACTTTCACAGAAACTTAGATAAGACATAGAAATAAAACATTTAGGTTTTTAAATTTGGCTAATTCGATCTAAAAATAGGTCAAATATAAGGACGAAGTTGCTGGAGCTGTATAGGTATATAAAACCAGCTCAATCAAGGAACAATTATAGTTCATTTCACTATAACTCAACCTACACAAGAGATATTTATATGAAATTTGGCAAAAACCTAAATAACAAATATATCTACAGCTTGTATGTTTTACAAAACCACATATTCATCCATTAAGATAATCAAATTGAGTAAAAACCGTGGAGTATCCTGTTGATACTCTTCCAGTAACTAGTCTCACTCAAATGACCATTTATATTCATATACTCAAAATAATTAAATAAAATTTTAAATACAAATACACAAGACATAAATGAATAACTTTTATGTTTTACACATCTTCAAATTTGGTTCATAAGGTACTCAAAAAATAAAACGAAATACACTAAAGAGACATAATCTTAAAAGCTCTAATAACACAATAATAAGGGGAAAGATATTACTTACCAATATCAGATTTATTTGGAGTGAATTTTCTTGCAAATAATGAAGGAGAGGATGAAGAATTTGGGGCTGATGGTTTGAGGAAGAAGAAGAATGGAGATAAGTTTGATAGAATTGTGTAAAGTTAGGATAAAATGGGGCAAAGTCAATTGACTTTCCCCTCCCCCACCCTTCTCCTGTTTTTAGTCTTCTTTTTCTTTTCCCTATTCACTGTTTACTTTTTTTTAATTTTCCTATTATTATTATCATTATTATTATTATTATTATTATTATTATCATCATCATCATCATCATCATCATCATCATCATCATCATCACATATTTACTTATATCTAGTTTTTTTAATTTTTTTTACCCAAAATATAATTTAATTATGTGGTCTAATTTAATCAAATTTATATTGTCTATTAATTTAATTTATTTTAATTTCTAATTTAATCAACTATTATCTATCAGGTTTTTCCTATTTATACCACATACTTATTCTAATTAAACTCTAATTAGTGAACGTTACATTATTTTTTTCAAATTTCACTCTTGGTAGTCCATTTACTGGCTCTCCTTTGCTAAGGTTTTGAATTAAATCCATGCTTGCATGACTAAGCCTTCTATGTCATAGCCAAGATTCATTACTATTAGTCATAAAACACTTAGAGGAAAGATTAGATATTTTGTGTAAGTCTATTATGTAAGTATTGACATTTCTACTTCCTTTGAATATCTCTTGGCCACTAAACGAGGTTACAAGACATTCATTTGAGGTAAAAATTACTTGGTTTCCCTTATCACATAATTGACTCACACTTAACAAATTATGTTTCAAACAATTAACAAGTAAAACATCTTCAATGAAAGTATTATTATTAATACCAATTGAGTCAATGTCAATTAACTTACCCTTAGCATTGTTCCCAAAGGTTACCTTACCACCATCAATACTTTTAATGTCATTGAATAGTTCTTTATTTTCGGTCATATGCCTTGAGCATCCACTATCCACAAGCCAAGCATTATCTTTTATAGTAGACTTAACGCATACCTATAAAATCACAATTTAGGTGTGGTTTTTAGGTACCAAATGAACTTGCGTCCTTGGGGGTTAGCGCATGAAGGTTCCCAATGAGTCTTTCTTATCCAATAATGTTTGTTGATGTAACCAAATTTCATACAATAATTACATTGTTTAGCTCTAAACATGTTTTTCGGTTTTACCATGCTTTTAGGTCTCATTATCCTTTTAGATGGAGTTTACGAGTAGTGACATGCACATGCATGATGAATAGGTGTTTTCCTAGGTGCATGCCTCTTATACATGAAGGCATGATTGGCCTTTTAAGGTCTCCCTCTTAAACTATGCGACCCTTGACCATTCTACTTATAAATAGGGGGTTTAGTGTGTGTTGTGCTTTTAGCCCTTAGTCCTATTACTTCTATTGTGTAGGTTTGAGGTGCACTAGACTTAACAAATGTGGTCTTGTGAGATGAAGATGATGTTCAATTAAATCCTAGACCATGTCTTATTAAAGGTGGTCTTTGGGACACTATGAGAGTATCTAAACTCTCATTGCCTTTATGAAATCTTGAAATAGAGTTTCTAAGTTTCTCAACTTCATTTTTCAAAATATTGTTTTCTTTAAACAGGGATTTAGTTGAGGGTCTAGATGAATACTCATATAATGATTTTTGAAGAATTTCATTAGAGGTTTTAAGATCGAGATTTTCCTTTCGTAAAACTTCCATTTTGATTTTCAAATTTAAAATATTATTTTTGTAAGTATTGAATTTACATCTATATTTTTCTAATTCTCAGTTCAATACTTCTATTAAACTCTACTCATCATCATCTTCACTATCACTATTATTATCACTATTATTATTATTAAATGAGTATGAGTAAGAAGGACCTACCTCATCTGTGAAATGATCCTCTAAAGCCATGAAGCATAGGTTGACCTCTTCACCTTCATTGTCATCTTTTTCACTTGAAGAACTTTCATCATCCCATGTGGCTTTGTGACATTTCTCCCTATTATCTTTTTGATATATTTTCTTGAGCTTTGGACATTCTAGTTTGATATGTCCTTTCTTCCCACACTCATAACATTTTACCTCCTCTTTATTTCTTTGAGAGTCATTTGAGGAATGTTTGAGGTTTCTTTGTTTGAAGTTTCGAGAGTTACCAATTCTTTTTTCAATTATTCTTTTTAATCTTCATGAGAGCATGACAATGTCCTCATTTACATCATCACTCTTTTCTTCAACATCTTCAACTTATTCTTGAGATTTTGAAGTACAGGCTTTAAGTGCTAGAGGCTTTATTTTTTCTAGTTCGGCTTCAAGTTCTCTATCTCTCTTTACCGCCATATCGTCTGTTAGAAGTTTACCAATAAGCACATCGATAGGCAAGACGCTCATGTCTTCATTGGCTTCTTCTATACCCGCAACTCTTGAACCATAGTTTTTGAGAGTAAAGCTTTTTCAGAATTTTGTTGTTTACATCTTCCAAGCTTAAGTGTTTTCCAAGCTTTCTCATGCCATTTATGATGGCTAGAAGATGGTTCGTCATATTGGTGATAGATTCATTGGATTTCATCTTGAAGAATTCATATTCTGAAGTGAGAAGTTGAATCTTCTTGGATTTAACTTGCTTGGTTCCTTCATGATAAGTCTCCAATGTCTTTCACATACTATATGCAGTAGGGCAGTGTTGGATTCAGCCACATTCTTTAAGGGATAAAGAGCTTGCGAGGATTGTCATTGCCTTTTTGTTTTTGAAGTTTGCTCTACATTGAGGCTCTGTCCAATCATCTCTTGAAAGAACTTCTTCTTCACCATCAACTCCTTTCCTGGTTGGTGGTGTCCATTCTTTCCGAACACTATCCCAAACTTCAATTCCCTCACTATCGAGATATGTCTCCATCCAAAACTTCCAATGAGTGTAGTTTGCTCCATCAAAGTAAGGCTTGAGACTTTGAAATCCTTCACTGGTCATTTCTTGATCTTTGCTAGTGCTTTTTAGGCTTTGTTGCTAGACAAGCTTTGATACCAATTGTTGCCCGGTCAACGAACCAAGAAGGGGGTTTAATTGGTTATGAAATAAAAATTTCTTAACTTTAAGTGCGAAGTAAAATTAAATAGAGTAGGGAAGGAAAGATATCACACACAAGATTTATAGAGGTTCAGGTATTAATAAACCCTACTCCTCTCTCCAATCTCAATTGGGTGTTTTACTAACACACTAAATGTTACAATGGAGTTTTACAAGCTCACTCCCAACTATGGTGTTTCTCTCAATGGCTAACACCTAACCCAGAAATTCCCTTGTGCTTTAATGACTCACACAATAAACCAATTCCTTGTGTTTTATGGCTCACACAATAAACCAATTCTTTGTGTTTTATGGCTCACACAATAAAACAATTCCTTGTGTTTTATGGCTCACATAATAAACCCTTAAGTGTTTCAATCTTAACTCAATATACCCAAACTTACTTGAGTAAATGTTTACAATGAAAACACTCACCAACCTACAATTTTCAAAAATTATGAGCAATTAGGTTTTTACAAAGAATAAAGGTTTTGCTAAAAAATGATTAATGCACAAGGCTACAACAAGATTAAAGATTCAAAGTAATTGTTGTTCTTCTCGTTAGGATTCATAAATGACTTGCATTTATACTTCCTTTGCAAATTATAACCATTTGGGTGCATTTAATGCGAAAATAGTCGTTGAACCAACTCTTAACTTCATGCTTGACATGTTTCTCTGTCCTCATTTACGGGCGTGAATATATGTGTCATGGTTGTGAATGTTCTTCCAAGTCGTGGTCCAAGTGGTGACTCTAGCCGTGAAGCTCTCTGGAAGAACTTGAAGTGTTTAATCACCGGTGTGACTTTATACTTTCACGGGCGTGAATGTTCTTCCAAGCCATGGTCCAAGTGGTGACTCTGGCTGTGAAGCTCTCTGAAAGAATTTGACATATTATCTGACGACCATGACTATCTTTTACGGTGTGACTGATTTGATCATTCACGGTTGGTATGATCATTTATGGTCGTGAACTTTGAATGGTGGAAAGTTGGCGTTAAGCTATATTCACAGGCGTGACTTTGTTATTTCTTCTGATTTTGATATTCAAAAGTTTTCTTTTATTCTTGCATCATATTCTATTCAAGATATATCATGTTCAACATACTTAAAACACAAGCATTGTGAAATACATTAATGTTATTTTATTTGTTAGCATCAAAATGATAGAAATACCCCTCAAGGTTCGATGCTAACATTCTTCAATGGATAATGAATCTTGAGGGGTATTTCCATCATTTTGATGCTAACAAATAAAATAGCAATAATGTATTTAACATACTTATTTTCTAAATTTATTGAACAGGGTATGGAACATGATAGCAAGAATGGATAATGGAAGACTAACCTTAAAAAGACAAAAAATGAAGAAATAACATGTTCACTCCCGTGACATTTTATGTCATGCCCGTGATGAAGCTTAGCACCAACTATCCAACATTTAAAATTCACAACCATGAAGAATGATAGCAACCATGAATGATCATATTAGTCACGTCCGTGAAAGAAAGTCACGCCCATGAGAAAACATGTCAAATTTCTCTAGAGAGCTTCACGGCCAGAGTCACCATTTGGACCATGACTAGGAAGGATGTTCACGGCCATGACATAATAATGTCACGCCTATGATCAAACACTTCAAATCCTTCCAGAATGCTTCACGACCAAAGTCACCACTCAAGTCCCGGCTTGGAAGAACAGTCATGACCGTGACACTCATACTCATGACCGTGAAAGAGGAAAGAGAAACATGTCAGGCGCGAAATTAAGAGTTAGTGGAAAGGTTATTTTTGCATTAAATAAAACCAAACGACTATAATTCACCATGGAAGTATAAATGCAAGTCATTTATGAATCCAGAACAAGAGAATAGCTAATACTTCGAATCAAAATCTTGTTGTAGCCATTTGTGCATTTAATACTTTCAAAACAAAAATTAATTCTCTGTAAAAATCTTTTTGCTCATTATTCTCTGAGCAGTATAGATTTGTGAGTGTTTCTCTTTGTAATCTACTACTCAAATGAGTTTGGGTATATTGGGTTAAGAGTAGAACACTTGTAAGGGTTATTTGTGTGAGCCTTTAAAACACAATGAATTGGTTTATTGTGTGAGCCATTAAAACACAAGGGATTTCTGGGTTAGGTGTGATCCATTGTTAGAAACACCATAGTTGGGAGTGAGCTTGTAAAACTCCATTATAACACTTAGAGTGTTAGTGAAACTCTCAATTGAGATTGGGGAGAAGAGTAGAGTTTGTTAACATCCGAAAATCTATAAAAATTCCTATGTGATATCTTCTTATCCCCACTCAACTTAACTTTTCTTTCCACGCTTAAAAGTTAAAAAATTTTAATATCCAATTCAACCCCCCTTCTTAGTACAATATCTGGGCAACAATTGGTATCAGAGCTTAGTCTAGCATCGAAGCCTAAACAGCGGTAGCAAAGATCAAGATATGGCCAATGAAGGATTCCAGAGTCTTAAGCCTTACTTTGATGGAGAAAATTATGCTCATTGGAAGTTTCAGATGGAGACATATCTAGATAGTAAAGGAATTGAAGTCTGGGATAATGTTCAGAAAGAATGGACACCGCCAACTAGAAGAGGAGTTGATGGTGAAGAAGAAATTCTGTCAAGAGATGATTGGACAGAGCTTCAAAGAAGAGCAAACTTCAAAAAAAAGAAGGTAATGACAATTCGCTCAAGCTCATTATCCATTGAAGAATGTGGTAGAATACAACACTACCAAACTACTTACAGCATGTGGAAAACATTGGAAAACTATCATGAGGGAATAAAGCAAGTTAAATCCAAGAAGATTCAACTTCCTACTTCAGAGTATGAACTCTTCAAGATGAAATCCAATGAGTCAATTACTGACATGACCAACCATCTTCTAGCCATCATAAATGGCATGAGAAAGCTTGGGAAACACATGAGCTTGGAAGATGTAAATAACAAAATTCTGAGAAGTCTTCCTCTCAAAAATTACGGTTCAAGAGTTGTCGGTATAGAAGAGGCAAATGAAGACCTGAGCATCATGTATACCGATGTGCTTATTGTCAAACTTCTTACACATGAAATGGCAGTGAAAAGAGATAGAGAGCTTGAAGTAGAGCCAGAAAAAAGAAAGCCTCTAGCACTAAAAGCCTCTACTTCAAAATCTCAAGAGGAAGTTGAAGATGATGAAGAAAAAGTGATGATGCAAATGAGGACATTGATATGCTCTCAAGAAGGCTGAAAAGAATTATTGAGAAGAGAATGAGCAACTCTAGAAAATTCAAGCAAAGAAACCTCAAACAGATGTCTAATGACTCACAAAGAAGTAAAGAAGAGGTAAAATGCTATGAATGTGGGAAGAAAGGGCATATTAAACCGGAATGTCCAAGGCTCAAGAAGCACAAGAGCAAATACTAAAGAGACAATGGGGAGAAAGGTCACAAAGCCACATGGGACGACAAAAGCTCTTCAAGTGAAAAAGATGACAATGAAAGTGAAGAGGTCAACCTATGCTTCATGGCTATAGAGGATCACGTCTCGGATAAGGTAGGATCACTTCACTCATACTCTTTCAATAATGATAGTAGTGATAATTATAGTTATAGTGAAGATGATGATGAGCAAAGCCTAATAGAAGCATTGAATCTAGAACTAGAGAAATATAGAAGTAAATTCAATACTTATAAGAATAACATTTCTAATTTGAAAATCAAAATGGATGTTTTAGAAAAGGAGAACTTTAAGCTTAAATCAACTAATGAATTTCTTCAAAAGTCATTAGATGAATACTCTTCAAGACCCTCAACTAAATCCTTGCTTAAAGAAAATAATATTTTGAAAAATGAAGTTGAGGAACTTAGAAACTCCATTTCAAAATTTCACAAGGGAAATGAGAGTTTAGATACTCTCATTGTGTCTCAAAGACCATCCTTAATTAGACATGGTCTAGGGTTTAAGGGTACATCATCATCTTCTCACAAGACTACTTTTGTTAAGTCAAGTGAACCTCACATCTCCACATTTGTTGTAACAGCCCCAAGGGCTAAGTGCACAAAATACACTAAATCTTCTATACATAAGAAGGATGTTCAAGGATTGGTAAGCCTAAGAAGGAAACCTCAAAAGGCTAATCATGCCTTTATGTATAAGAAGCATGCACCAAGAAAATCACCAATTCATCATGCTTGTGCATGCTATTGCGCTCAAACTCAACCAAATAGAAATAGGGCATTTAAAAGCATTGTAAGACCAAAAAGCATATTTAGAGCTAAACAATGTAATTATTGTATGAAATTTGGTCACATAAATAAACATTACTGGACAAGGAAGGCTCATTGGGAACCTTCATATGCTAACCCCCAAGGACCCATACTTGAATTGTGATTTTATAGGTATGCCTTAAGTCCATAATAAACAAAAATGCTTAGCTAGTAGACAATGGATGCTCAAGGCATATAATAGGAGACAAAGAACTTTTCAATGAAATCAAAAGTATTGATGGAGGCAAAGTTACCTTTGGAAACAATGCTAAGGGTAAGGTAATTGACATTGGCTCTATTGGTATTAATGGTACTACTTTCATTAAAGATGTCTTACTTGTTGATGGCTTGAAACATAACTTGTTAAGTGTAAGTCAATTATGTGATAAAGGAAACAAAGTAATTTTTACTTCCAATGAAAGTCTTGTAATCTCTATTAATGGACAAGAGATATTTAAAGGAAATAGAGATGTCAATACCTACATAATAGACTTACACAAAATATCTAACCATTCCTCTAAGTGTCTTGTGACTACTAGTGATGAATCTTGGTTGTGGCATAGAAGGCTTGGTCATGCAAGCATGAATTTAATTCAAAGCCTCAGCATAGGAGAGCTGGTAAAGGGACTGCCAAAAGTCAAATTTGAAAAAGACAAGACATGTGAACCTTGCCAAAATGGAACCTTCAAATCCAAAAACATTGTAAGTACCTCAAAACCTCTACAACTCCTGCATCTAGATCTTTTTGGACCTACTAGAATTGCAAGCTTAGGAGGTAAATACTATGCCTTTATCATCATCGATGACTACTTTAGATTTACTTGGGTAATTTTCTTAACTCAAAAGAGTGATGCCTTTGAAACTTTCAGAAACTTTGCTAAAAGAGTTCAAATTGAAAAGGACATTTATTTCAAAAATAAGAAGTGATCATGGCAAAAAATTTGAAAATGAAAACTTTGAAAATTTTTGTCTTGAACATGGCATTTCACAGAAATTTTCATCTCCTAGGACACCTCAACTAAATGGGGTAGTCGAAAGGAAAAATTGAACTTTACTTGAAATAGCTCGAACAATGCTCAATGAGTATGGTTTACCAACTTACTTTTGGGTCGAAGCCACAAATATTGCATGTTATATTTCAAATCGAGTTTTCAAAAGACCTCTCTTAAACAAAACTTCATTTGAGTTATGGAATGGAAGAAAGCCCTTGATATCATACTTTAGAGTATTTGGATGCAAGTTTTTCATATTGAATACCAAGGACAACCTTGGAAATTTTGCCTCTAAATCTGATGAGGGTACCTTTTTAGGATACTCTACAACTAGCAAAGCATACAGTGTATTTAATAAAAAGTCATTAGCTATTGAAGAATCTATGCATGTTGTTTTTGATGAATCTAGTAGGCTTGATCTTGTGAAAGGTAGTGTTCTTGGTGATGTTGTAGGTACCATGGAAAGACTTGATCTTGAAAATGAAAGAGAAGAAAATGATCAAGAAGATTCACATCAAGATAATTCTCTACCTCTAGCTCAAGAGGAAAACAGGCAAGAGCTCCCAAAGGAATGGAGATTGACAAAAGATCACCCCAAAGAACAAATCATTGGTGATCCTATAAAGGGAGTAAGTACTAGATCTCATCTCAAACATTTAGTTTCTAATCTTGCTTTCGTTTCTCAAATTGAGCCTAAAAATATTGATGAGGCTCTTAATGATGAAAGTTGTGTGATTGCTATGCAAGAGGAACTCAACCAATTTGAGAGAAATAAGGTATGGACCTTAGTACTTAGACCCAAAGAGCATCAAATCATTGGAAGCAAATGGGTATTTAGAAATAAACTAGATGAACAAGGTCTAATAACTAGGAATAAGGCTAGATTGGTTGCAAAAGGATATAATCAGGAAGAAGGAATAGATTATGATTAGATCTATGCTCTTGTAGCTAGATTAGAAATCATAAGAATACTTTTACCATATGCATATCATATGAATTTCAAACTCTTTCAAATAGATGTAAAAACTGCATTTTAAAGTGGCTTTATAGAAGAAAAAGTTTATGTAGAACAACCACCAGGTTTTGAAAGCTATGATTTGTCCAACCATGTATTTAAACTTTACAAAGCTTCATATGGTTTGAAACAAGCCCTAAGAGCTTGGTATGAAAGACTAAGTTCTTTTCTCTTAGAAAATAATTTTGCATAGGGGAATGTTGACACTATATTATTCATTAAAAAGCATAAGCATGATACTCTAATTGTTTAAATTTATGTTGATGACATCATATTTGGGTCTACTAATGAATTTCTTTGCGAAGAATTTGCTAAGTGTATGACTAGGGAATTCGAAATGAGCATGATGGGTGAGCTAAAATTCTTCCTCGGTCTACAAATAAAACAAGGCAATAAGGGCATATTCATTAATCAATCCAAATATGGCAAAGACTTACATAAGAAATTTGGAATAAAAGGATACAAAAATGCCAAGACTCTAATAAGCACATCAACAAAATCGGACAAGGATGAAAAGGGTAAGAGCATTAAAGAAAAGCTCTATAGAGGTATGATCGGATCACTTTTATATCTTACTGCCTCTAGACCCGATATAATGTATAGTGTATGCTTACGTGCTCGCTTTCAATCATGTCCTAAAGAGTCACATTTAAATGCAGTAAAAAGAATTTTAAAATATTTACATGGCTCATTTCATCTAGGTTTATGGTATCCTAGAAACTCATCCTTTCACATTATAGGATATTCATATGCTAATTATGTTGGAAATCTTTTAGATAGAAAAAGTACTTCAGGTACTTGTCACTTTATTGGAGAATGCTTAGTTTCTTGGTTTAGCAAAAACAAGTTTCAGTTGCTTTTTCTACCGCTGAAGCGGAGTATGTGGCAGCAGGATGTTGTTGTACACAAATCCTTTGGATGAAACAGAAACTTAAGGATTATGGTCGTAGTATGGAGCATATACCTATTAGATGTGACAACACAATTGCTATAAATCTATCTAAGAATCCCATTCAACACTCTAGAAGTAAGCATATTGACATAAGACATCATTTTATTAGAGATCATATTCAATATAGATATGTTGTATTGGAATTTATAAGAACAAACAATCAATTGGAAGATATCTTCACTAAGTCTCTAAATGAGGAAAGATTTAATTTCATAAGAAGAGAGCTTGGTATGATTGATGGATTAACTTTATGATTGCCAAAATTTCAAACCTTGATTGATAATTTTGTGTTTTTGTCTCATCTTTTTAGATATGAAGTAGCTAACTTGATAGAAATATATGTTATAGGGGATAGAAGCTCCTTAGAAATTATTTAGTCTTGTTTTAGACTTAATTTTATTTAATGAGGATTTTAGGCAATTCACACTCGTAACATATATTCACAGTCGTGATCATAATCGCCAAAAACTCCAATAGCTTTCACGCCTTACTTCACGATATGCTTCATAGTTGAAGGTAATGAAGACTATGTTTCACGCTCATAACCTTTTTCTATCACCCCCATGAAACCCTTTGTTCACATCTGTGACTCTTATTCACAACCGTGAACATTTCCACCAAAAACTTACATAAGCATTCACGATTTGTGTCACGCTCTGTCTCATGGTCACAAGTAGTGAAGATTGTACTTCACAACCATGACTCTTTTGTCACCACCGTGATATTTCATCATTCACACCCATGACCTTTAATTGTCACGATCGTGAATTGTTTCACATCCCTCATCATGGGTAGAGCATCTCTTCAGCAAACTGTGAACATGACATTTCACGCCCGTGACTTAGCTTTCACGCCCGTGAAGATGTCGGCTATAAAATGTTTTCTGCCGTTATTTCTATCATTTCTAACTCTTCAACTTCTCTCATTTATCACCATTGAATACCATTTTGAAGATTCTGTCCCCCTTGCAACTCATTCCATCGATAAATACCTTCAAAAATTGTCTCCATCATCAGAAATCAAAACACTTTAGGTTCTACTCCAAAATTCCATCAAATTTTCACTCTTCGAAAATATATTTCTCAATCAAAAATGGAAACCGACTCCTCCAAAGGTACCAGAAAGAAGTCTCATACTCCAAAAAGGTACACTGACTACCTTCTAAACATTATTCCAAAGTATTGTCATCCAAGATACTCAGTTCTCAAGCAAAGACCACTCCTTTCCTCTCGATCATTTGAGTGGCAAACTATCAGAACACTTGGTCTCGAGACAAGCATGACGGAACAACTCCAAGCTTTTCATCTGAAAGATTTCATTGATATCCATCAACTGACACTGAAAGAACCAACTCTAGAGTTTCTAAGCACCCTGCAAGTCTCTCCTACTGGCACGACAAAATTCCAACTTTGCAAGCATCCGAACTCCTTCACTGCCATAGAGTTTGGTGACATGTTCAACCTTCCCTCTGACGGTATCCTTAATGATAGTGAGTTGGAGTTCTATGTTACTCATGCATGGACTCATTTCGGGCTTGACTGCAACTGGGACGTCAAGAAGACAAAAAGCACCCACCTTCGATCCCTAGTGCACAAGTACTTGCATAGGTTTCTAACATATAGCATTTTTGCCAGAGGAGACAGTAACAAATCAATTCGGAAATCCGAGCTCCTTTTCCTGGAGATGACTTGAAGAGGCCTAATAGTGGTTTTATCTCAATGGTTTAAACCATCTACTGTCTATTGCCACCAAGCCCTCTAGAGACATTCTGATTGGTGGGTATGTGACTCACCTTGCTATCAAGCTTGGGTATTTGAAGCTAGAGGAGCACCATTTTAACCTTACCAGCACATACTCGAGACCGACTAGACGTCGAGTCATTTATAAAAATAGGAGTGGTTGTTCGTATAGTTCATGAGAACAACATCTACTACCGCTTCACCAACACAGCTTGTGAGATTATTTGGGAGGACAACGATTCAGACAACTTCAAAGCTGGCCTCCAAGGAATCCAGTAGAGGAAGAGAGCTCGAGTTGAGATGGCGACTCCAGAGGTTGAGTAGGAAATTGGACAATCCTCTGCCTCCACACCAAACTTGTCTCTACAAGTGGTTGATCTCTTGGCATCATGGTTTGAGCAATTGCAGGCTTCGATGGATGAGAGATTAGAGAACCTCAAGGATTTCATGGAGTCTTGCATGGAGAGCCTCGAGGCGGAAGTAGCTCACCTTAGAGACAGGATGTCTAGCTTCAAATCTAGTTAGACTATATTTTAGCTATGTTATTTTCTAGCTTGTTTGATGTAGGACTTTAAATCACTTTTCAAATCCTTGTATTCTTCTTTTAATATTAACATAATTGCATTTGTTTTCCATTATGATTTATCTTTTTGTTATTCTTTTTGTTGATGACAAAATGGGGAGATTTAGAAATATATTATATTTAAAGTTAAATGCAATATATTTGAAATACTTATTTGAATCAAATGAATATGCAAGTATGCAAATGAACATGCAAGTATGCAAATGAACTGATATACCTTGAATATACCTTAAGTATACTTTGCATATACCTTGATGCAAGTTACATGAATGAATATGCACTTGATATACTTTGAATATACCTTAAATATACTTTGCACATACTTAACTTGTTTTTAAGTAAAAATTTGGTATACATTGGATATACCTTGCATATAACTTGCATATACCTAAATGAGGAAACATATTTTGATGTTATACTTCATCATTCTTTACAATTCTTGCACTTCAGTAATTTTTTTTTATCTTAAGCATCTTTTGAGGGGGAGACTTCTCAAAAGCATATATTGCTAGATTATTTGTCACCTTCAAAAAGGGGGAGATTGTTGAACCTTGAGGGGTTTCGTCATTTTGATGCTAATAAATAAAATAGCGATAATGTATTTAACATACTTGTTTTCTAAGTTTATTGAACAAGGTATGGAATATGATAGCAAGAATGGAGAATGGAAGACTAACCTTAAAAAGACAAAAAATGAAGAAATAGCATGTTCACGCTCGTGACATTTTATGTCACGCCCGTGATGAAGCTTAGCGCCAACTATCCAACATTTAAAGTTCACGGTCATGAAGAATGACAACAACCGTGAATGATCATATTAGTCATGCCCATGAAAGAAAGTCACGCCCGTGAGAAAACATGTCAAATTCCTCCAGAAAGCTTCAAGGCCAGAGTCACCACTTGGACCACGGCTAGGAAGGATGTTCACGGCCGTGACATAATAATGTTATGTCCTTGATCAAACACTTCAAATCCTTCCAAAATGCTTCACGGCCAAAGTCACAACTCAAGTCACGGCTTGGAAGAACAGTTACGACCATGACACTTATACTTACGACCGTGAAAGAGGAGAGAGAAACATGTCAGGCGCGAAATTATGAGTTGGTGCAACGACTATTTTCTCATTAAATGCAACCAAACAGCTATAATTCTCCATGGAAATATAAATGCAAGTCATTTTTGAATCCAGAACAAGAGAATATCTAATACTTCGAATCAAAATCTTGTTGTAGCCATTTGTGCATTTAATACTTTGTGAAAAGAATTATGAAATATAGGATTCTAATCGATAAAAAAGTAAAGTGTAAATTAAAATATATCCAAAAGTTAGAGTAATCTTTTTTATTTTCTCATAAATAAAATTTTAAGAGTTATATTTGGCAAAGAAAACAAAAAGAAAAAGAACAAAGAGCCTAGTTATTTATTTTTTACGTTAAGTTGGAAAAGGGGATACTTTCTTAGAATGGGGTCTCAAATTTGAGATCTTTGCATGAGCCAAAAAGTCAGGGACTATTTAGAAAAATTTTAAAATTTTAAAGAGAAAATTGCATAGTTGTTACTTTTTAAACTTTTTTCTAAAAAAGTATTTTACTGTTTTTGAAAAGTTTCAAAAATACTTCTTTTAAAATTTTTATCTTACAAGAATGCTTCTTTTTTATTTACTATTTTAAAAATGTATTTTTTAAAATGTATATTTTAGTCATGATTTTATATATAAATGTTAATATGTTCGATATTTGGCATACTTGGCATACTTGATTAATTTGACTCTAAATTAATATGTAAATTTTCTTTTTAGTTAATTCATGTACTATAAATATATTTTATGTATGCACATATTATACTAACTAGTAGCTATTGTGTTGTATCGGAATGAAGAAATTTAGACAATAAATATATTAAATAATAATACAAGTGTAGTAGAAATAACATAAAAAAATACATTCTCATAAAAATATTATTTAAAAAATATACATTCATCATTTTACTTCTAAAAGAAAAACAAAAAATTGTTAATAAAACATTAGTTAATAATTCAATTAGTTATTTTTAATATAAGATGTGCTTAAATATTAAGCATGACGGACGCCTAATTTCAAACAAAAAAATTAAAAATAAAGTTAAATAATAATAATAATAATAATAATAATAATAAATTAAAAACATTAAACACACAAACCTCTATTCACCACCTAATCCCAATTGTTCTTAATAAAATACTATACTACATATAAAGGAGGTGGAGGGACCAGACTCTATAAACATCCCTTTTTTTTTTTCCAGCATTAGAAACTAACAAAATTATAGCTACATGGTGGTGAAAATTTTAGAAAATAATATTTATTCGAAGAACAATTATAAATTGATATAATTATATATATATATATATAGTAGAATACGATTAATCGATATTTAAAAATTTAATACAAAATTAATTTTATTTTAGTGTAGTCTGGGTTTGAGCCCCTTTTTACCAAAAAAAAAAAAAAGATAAATTCATCTCATTCTCGTTGCCTATATTCTTTATCTCGTGTAATTTGCACCCTTTTTTTTCTGAATTTTGATTAGATATTCTATTTTTATTGCACCACTATTACAACATTACACTCAAAAGGAAGTAGAAAAAGATCAATCAATGAACGATGCGGTTTTGTGAAAGTGTTATGGGAGGCAATAAGATAAAGACACTGCTCCAACAACAGTACTAATATTATGGGTTTAGTGTATTTAAACAGATTACATGTATAAAGATATACTCAATATATATTGTAATAAAAAAAAAAGGCATTTTTGAAATATTAAATTTGAAAGAAGCTATTTTTGAGGGAGAGTAAATAAGAAATTTTTTTTCTATGGTATTTATGTAGAAATACCAATTTAAAATCAATTGAGCCATAAATAACAATATATCAATATTTTTATTTAGGGAATTAAATAGAACCCAACTGTCCTAACCAATTTTTTAGTTGGGGAACTAAATGTCCGTTAGGTCTCGAATAAAAACATGCAAAATGGATTGCCCATGGTTCAGGGCTCTTTGGATTAGGTTCTGTAGGATTCTCGGCCCATTCTAGGGCGGGACGGAGATATATCCCTGAACCAAAAACGCAATAGGTTTTAGGGGAAATCTCTCTGCTTCACTGTCCCCTTCCTTTCTCTCAGATACCTTAAACTTATAGCCCACAAAGATTCTTCTGAGGCAGAATATCTGAGCCTCCTTAGTGTGAATTTTTGAGACAAGTATGCCTACCATCACTAAGCTCTATACTATGCAAGAAGCGTCTCAGCACAATTCCAAGGAGGATTGCTGGATCGTCATTGAAGGCAAGGTAACACTTTTCTTACACGCTCTTTCTTTTTATGCCTCTATTCCTCAGGTTTCCTCATTTTCTCCCTTTGTGCGTTTTGTTTATAATTCTTATTCCATATCTGGGTTGCAGATATATTCTCATTTTGTTGATTATGATTTTGTTTTGCCCTTGATATCTTGATAATGTTAAATACACACACACACACACTAGAAACAGCATCTCCTATGTCCATGGCTGCAAAGGCATTTTAAATTAATGGAATATAATGAAATCGAGCCACTTTGAGGTTAGCATGGAATGAAGCACTACGAAGAAGTTCTGGAAGTTACAAATAAATCTTTGAACTCTTATTGGTCATAGGTTGAAAATGGGAATTGAACTCTGAGATCAAATCTGTCATTGTTCCTCAGTAGCTCAGTGGTAAATAATTGATGTGTTGTTATTCTTTTAGCATAAGCAATTTTAATTTGAACGTGAATAAATGGCACTTGGGAAGTATGTATTATAGAATTTAGGCAATAGGCAGGCTTGTATGAGCTGGTGGTTATTGTGATATAACACTGTATTCTCAAGGTGTAACTGTTTCTATGAGGTCCTTTATTCCATTGTGTATGGTCGTCTTTTGATCATGGAAATTGAATTGCAGCTTTTTTGCTTCCTACTTAAGAGTTAAAAAAAATATGCTCTTCTCATTTTTTAGTCTTGGTTAACCTCACTATTTTGTGTCTGACAAGGTAGAAAAGAAAACTACATTTCATATGTGTTTGTGTTCATATTTTAATTGATTCTCTTGAATAAAATTATTTCCTTCTGAAATCAGATGTATGAATATAAAATTGAATAAAAATGCTTAATACATTGTGTACTTAATTTCTCAAAAGCATTTGCATCTGGTCATTGTGCAGAGATGCTGGCTTTTTCTGGATTAGCTTTAATATTTTTGGTCTCTAATTTAAATTGAAACACTTGAAACTAAGTTGAAAAGTTGCTCTATTGTCCTAAATTAGTTTCTAGTGTCCACTGGTGCAAATAGGCATTAAGATATATCACTGTCATGATTTAGAATGTAGTGTCATGTTTTGTTTCAATATGCAGATAATTTATAATATAAGGCATGCTGTTTGGCTGGGTATGAAGACACGACGTCCTTCACCAACAAACCTTTGTACTGGAGATCTTACTTGCCTCTTTATGATGCCAATTTCAACTTGTTCATCAGTCCCCTTCTCATTGCCTAATGAAAACAGTCCCCTTCGTGGCCTGTGTGATAGTTAGCAAAAACTAATTTGTTATGAACTTAGGTTATATAATATGATAATGCTAAGCTTATGTTTCTGCTGATTAAGTCTTTTTCTGTTACCCAAAATGGTGGTTGGCTATGTAACTCAACTAGGTGTTCTAGATAATATTATTCTCATTTGGATAAATTATTCATGCTTGGACTTTGTAAATTATCTCACAAGTCTTTCAAAAGACTTTTTTGTTTTCTATCTCCGATTGTTATACTGGGCAGTGCATGACAGGAATTCCATTTACATGTAATTGTAGACTACAGATTGTCATTCCATTAAAATTATCTTATTGTAATTATAAACCTAGTACCTAAGTTTAACAATGATGAGACATTTTAGAAAGTGATATGGACCAGATATTATTACTGTTCAGACTCTGCTACCAGTCTCAGCTTTGGATTCGTTATATATTCTTTTTTGGCATTGACTGATGAACCATCTTGTATATGCTTTTTCTCTTGCTGCCCACAAGGAACCATCTGCTGGGTTATATCATAGTATTCACCCGTGCTTGTACTTTTTTAGATCAAAGTCACTGCAGATTGTGCTCATCTCCGTAGTACCTGCATATAATCTATCATTTATGCATAGGGCTAAGCAGAAAAGCTGAAAAAAAAAATTGGGAACTGAATTTCTGTTTCAATTTTTATTTTTGAAATTTTTGGTTTTAAAATTTCTATTCTAGAAAATTGCTTAGCTGTACATATTAAAAAGATTATCTGGGTATTTTGTTATCATAATGGTTGGTTTTGTTTGTTTGTTTTTTTTTTTTTTTAATTTGGAGAAAGCTTGCGGTTTGTTATGCAGAAGCTCTTGTGCTTTGTTAACTTATGCATATTTTTTTTATTTTATTTTTGTGTAGGATCCGTTTTGTATGTTGCAGAAATAAGTAAACTAACTAGATAAATTAATGGTAAAAAAACATAATTAAATAAGTTAAGAAAAATTAAATACAAATTTGGAAACCAGCTAAAGTACATGTTTAGAGCAGTTTAACCGGTTAACAATTAACCAAATCTAATGTTTAGATTTCGATTTGAAGATTTCTTGAACCAAGGTGATTGGTTCAGTTACAAAAATATTATTACGCCTTGCATGTATTTAAAAGTTATTATTGGTATATAGTTCCATGTTTTGGATTTCTATGCAGTGTGATCAATTTGCATGTATTTACTTTTAAACAATTGCTTCATATTGTTAAGGAATTCATTTTTTTTCCTCTAATTTTCAATGTTTTATCATGTCGCTGTACTTTATGTTGTCCTTTAGTTTACTAAACCATGAATTTCTATGGACATCTTGGCTCGTAAAGGAATTTCTTCTCTTCTCTGATATCAACTTAATTTGCTTATTTGTTTTCTCGATTGCAGGTATACGATGTGAGTTCATATTTGGATGAGCACCCTGGTGGAGATGATGTTATCCTTGATACTACAGGTACGTTTCTTATGTTTATCAATTTCAAGATTATAAACTGTATCAACAACAATTATGTTCACAAAGAAGTGAACTGTCAACATTGAGGATATCCTTCTTTAATATAATTGGGGCTTAATACTTCGATTGAAGGGAAAGATGCAACCGATGCTTTTGAAGATGCTGGCCACAGCAAAGATGCAAGGGAGCTGTTAGAAACCTTTTGCATCGGTGAGCTTGACCCGTCAGCCCTGGTTATCCCAGAACTTGAAATTTCTTCTAAGAAAGAATCAGCAGATTATGCTGTGAAGCTCAAGAACTTGACAGAGCAATATTGGGCAGTCCCTGTGGCTATTGTTGGTATTTCTGTTGTTGTTGGCTTCTTGTACTTGCGCAAGAAGTAAAAGAATCCATGATTTGCTATAATGGCTGGCCAAGGAGAAATTATTGTTACACTTCTGAATAATTAGGGAAAATTAGTGAGAACTGACCCACATTATTAATGACTTTTGGGTCGTTTTTGTTTGTTATCAGATTTTACTTACAGGTATTAAACATTCAAACTTTATTCATATCAGGGGAGTTTTAAACACTCCAAATTTTCTTTTTATCTTGCTTCTTTTCAAGTTACTTTTCTGATTTCCTAAAAATCAGCCCAAGAAATATGAACTTTATGGAAAGAATGGGTTTAGTGGGCTCAAATTCTGTCAAATGTTTTATTTGAAAATAGTGAAGGGACGCGGACAAAAATTCCGCAATTAAGAATCTTTTTTTTTGACACCTCGAATTTTGGGATGTTCTTTTTTCGCATTATTCATTATTCATTTTTACCTTTTCTAACGCCCTAGCTCCCCCTGCCTCCCTTTTCTTTTCTCTTCTGTAGAAATTCTTTCTGCAAATTACTCCCCCGATCTCTTCTCTTTCCTGTTTCGTTAAGAATTTTGCCTTTCCATTTTAACCAACATTACTTATTTAACATAATTGTTGTCCTAAGCTAAGCCAATAAGTAACATAACTGGGTTTGCAATTTTCGTAACAACTATTTAATTTATATTTTAATTTTCATAAAAAAAAAATGCACCATCACTGCAACTGTCGTAAGAACTGTTGGTGTTATAATATTATAATATTTAGATAATATTAATATTATAATATTGATATATATATATATATATATAAGATAATTATTATTTTTTTATATATGACATGTGTGCTAAGTGTAATCTGGAAAAATCATTATTTATTTTTCTATTTATGTATATAGGTATTTTCTTTTCCTGCACCTTTTTATATTTTTCACAAGATTAAATTTGATTAAGAGTATAGTAAAATTATATGTGAATTATATGGTAGTTATATATGTACTGTATATATAATAATAATAATAATAATAATAATAATAATAATAATAATAATAATCCTCTGCTGCATTTTCTGTAGATATTTTAAGCAATATATATGCAATTATATATGTTCAAGTATATATAGCTTATATGTGAGGTATATGCAGGCTATAAATTGTGTATGAAATGCGACTGTAGATTATAGATGTATGTTATGCATAAATTATATTCATATTTAATACAATATATATGTGATATGTGTATTTAATACAATAATGTCATATGCAGATTATATGTTCAAAGGTACATTCACTTATATTTATTATATATATACAACTTATATATGAGGTGGAAAATTTACATATAAGATTATATATTATTATTAAAAAGGGATGGTAAAAGTATATGAGATATATATGTAAGTTATATGTGCTACCTATGTGTCATATTAATATGTACATTAAATTTAATAAATATATGCAAATTTTATAAAATATATAATACCATTCTGGTGCACAATATATTTCTTATTAGTCTGGATTATAATTAATTATAATCATAAGTAAATATTCATTTGCTCAAATCTTAATAAGGGAAGATGTGAAAAATACATATTATACTCAAAATTATTAAATGTACAATAAAAAGTAAATGATAATTATATATACAATATATTTTTTAAAAAATTGTGTAACATAATTTTTAATAAATCTAAATGTCGTAATTTTTAAATTTATATTTTTTTAACAAATAAAATTTTTCTTACAAAATCTCTAAATTTTAGTTAATTATTTTAATAAAAATTATCAAAATTATCTTTTATTATTTAAGATATTATATTACTTTTTAATTGTAATAAAGGTTGTTATATTGAAATAAAAAAATATAATATACTAAGAATATTTCTTGTACCAACTATTTTTTAATACAGTCCATTACAGTAGAAATATTGTTCTCTTTCATCAAAAAGAGAGATCCATTTGCTGCAAATTTACGCTACTGTCGTTGTCAGATTGACCCATTTAGTCGTTCTGTGTAGCACTAATTCACAGGATAAGGCTGGAATGAAGAATTTGACCAGATGGAACAAGCCCGGGCCACGGTTTAGAATTATTGATTCCGCGGTTTTAGAAATATGGAACCTAATCAGAATTGGAGGGGATCAGTTCGTTCCAATTTATAGATCGACGATTTGGTATGTTTCAATATTTTTTAAAAAAAAATTATATAATTAAGTAATTAATACAATAAATAAATAAAATTAAAATTATTAAAGTTTAGAAATTAAATTTAATTATTGGATGAATTTGAAAAAAAATAATAATTTAAATTATCAATTCGTTTATATATGAAACAAAAAAAATGTTAAGTTAGAAATAAATGAAAAAATAGAAAATAAATTAGTTAGAAAGAATGAGAATTTTGAAAAAAATAATATTAAATTATGAAATATTAATTTGTATAAATTATAAATTTTTATAACTAATAAGTTATAAAAAATAAAAACTTTGAGAAAAAAATTAACTTATGAAATATTAATTTATGATTTTGTGTAATTAATTTTATTGTTAAAAAAAAGAGAAATTTGATTTTGAGAAATTATAAGTTGAAATTTAGAAATGATTTTTTATTTGATAAATTAATAAATTATAAATTATAATTAGATTAAAAATCTAATCAATTTATTTTTTTATTTTAAAAAAATAATTTAATTATAAAAATTTGAATTTATATTTAAAAAATAATAATATTAATAATTCCGCTTGAACCTAATTTTTTTTACCATTAATTGTAGTTCTCTTACATTTTAAATTTAATTGTTGATTTATTTTATATTTTTTTTAATAGGAATTGCTAGTGCCGAATGTGCCCACCGTTAATTCAGTAGTGAAAGTCATATTGATTCTCAAATTCATAAAGTGTTCAAAATATTTAAAGATGTTAAATTTCGGTAAATGACTAAATTGCAAATTTTGAAAAGTTTAGGGGTCAATTTGCAATTTACCAGAAATTTGAAGGATTAAATGGGATAATCATAAATTAAATGCATGAATTGGGACATAAAATGAATATGGAGGCCAGCCATACCAAGTGGAAACCCTCAATTGTCCATATAACATGCATGAATGAGACATTTAATATATATAAGCTTAGGTGTCCCATAATTAATTAAGTTTGTCATATTTCTCTTAATTGTATTTCCTTCTTCATTATCACTTTTGATCTAGAATCCTCCATCATTAAGTGTCTCCCACGTTTCTTGAAGCACCACACCCCAAATGGCAGACAACAATTAGCCAAGTGAGGTGCATGAATTAAACATTAATGAGACTTTTTAGATGAAGCTTAGGTGTCCCCCCATCATAATGACTTTTGTCACTTTGTTCTTGATTGTTTCTTCTTCTTCCTTATCCATTTTCATTGAGAAAAATTCTGCCTATCAAACTAGCCAACATTTTTGCCTTGGACAGCCATAACCAAAGCTTGATTCTAGTGAAAGAAAGTGAGAAAAGAGAGAGAGAAATGCATGGGAAATTCCATTTTCATCCTTAAGAAAGCTTAAAAGAGTAAGAAGAAAGAGAGAGATTAGGTTTATAAAGTTTTAATAATCTGTTTATGAACTTTAGGAACTCAAAGTGACAAGGATTTAGCTCAAAGGAGCAAAGGAAAGGAGAAAGAGAAGTAAAGATAAAGAAAATGAGAGGAAAAAAGAGGTTTGTGCATAACCTAAGGCAATAGCCTATTTTATTTTATTTTTATTTGCATGATTTAATTATTTGGCATGTTGATGATTCTAAATTGATATTATTTTGTGATGAAAATCTTGGGGATGCATGTTTGCTAGACTTAGGATTTAATTTGGTAAAAAATGAATGTGATTATCTTGTACGTTCCTTGCTGGAAATTGATGAGCAGTGTTCACTTAAACTGTTATAACTTAATTTCTGAAACTAGATTTTGTATGTTGTTTATTGAGTTTGAAAGATAAGACATAAGGCTATAACTTTTACTCAGACTATAAAAACTGAATATGTCTGTAATTGTCCAGAAAAATTCATAAAATTGGGACATAAAATCTGTTCAGAAATTCTGGAAAGAAATGTTAGTAATGAGCAGTAAGTACTTAAACTGTTATAAATTGAGCTCTGGAGCTTGGATTTGTGTGTTCTTTGCTCAGTTTGAAATCTAAGACATAGGGATACAATTTTTATTTAGTCCATAATATCTGAATATGTCTGTAATTATCCAGAAAAATTCATAAAGTTCAGACTTAGAATCTATCTAGAAAATTCTGGGCAAAATTATCAGTGATCAGTTAGTGTTAATATTATCATATGTTTTGATACCGAACTCAGAATTAAGTGATTCAAGTTGCATATTGAATCTAAGATCCATATATAAAATTGTTATGAAGATCATGTAACTATAGTCAGAATGGAATAGGACCAAATTTAAAGTCTAAAATAAAGAACAAAATTTGTCAGTGACAGGGTAGCATGTGAATTGAGGAATGAAATGAGTAAAATGATGAGAACTTTGTTATATTATGTAAATATTATTTTAATTGAGTGATTATGTGATCATTTTGAGATATTACATGCATGAAAAGTATGAAATTAATTATTATGAATTTTAATGAAATTGTATAAGCCCTAGAACACCTAAATAGAACCAACTTAGGATAGTTTGACATGCCAAATAGGGGGGAGCATGATGAAAGTGATTAATTCCATTAATGGTATGATTATCTACGCTGGGTTTGGCAATGTTATCTATGTCGGGTTTGACACTGTTATTTATGTCGGGTATGACATTATTATCTACGCCGTGTTTGGCACGGTTATCTACGCCGGGTTTGGCATTTATATGCGCACATCATATTACTCGGGTGGCACTCCTAAGTGTCTGAATGACAACTCAGTTATCCTATTCAGTGGTTCATAGGTGCCTTGGGCATAAATGAAAACATAAATAAAGAAGTTATGGAACAAAATAGAATTATTGAAAATAAAACTTGAATTATGAATTGTGACATGGATAGTAAAAATGGAATTATGAATTGTGGCAGGGATAGAAAGAAGATTTAGTGTTATACAATAACATGGTAATAAAATAAATAAGTATGAGATAAAATAATATAATTTGATGTCCATACATGCTAGAATACCATGGTATATATATATATATATAAATTTCCATAAGAATATGATTAAGCATGAGTTGATATATGATAATGCATGATTGCATAAAATAGTTTATTGTCTTATCTATATGCACCACTAAGCCAAGAGCTTAGTGTGGGAGTTTTCTCATGCAGATTTAGTAAAGAATAAATAGAAGATAGTAGACAAAGCCAGCGGTGACCTAATCCAGTAATGCAGACTATTGCACACATCATGGGTTACACAACTTTTATATATTATCTTATAAATTTTATTTTGTAGTATTTGTAAAATAAATAGTATATTTTGTAAAGAACATGTTACTATATAAAAAGGTAGTTTAACTTTTATGTTATATTTCTTTTATAAATGCAAAGTAAATAAATAGTAAATATTGGAAATAAAAAAAAATATACGAGTGATTTTGCTTTATATATAACTTATATAATGATATTTTAACTGATGAAGTCAGTGTAGCACACCTTCATTCGGGCACGAGCTGCTGGGGTGAGAGGGTGTTGTATATGGTGTCCTCGATTTAACAAAGACGGTTTTAGAGGATGATGATGCTCAATTGAAGCCTAGACCATGTCTCACTAAAGGAGGTCATTGAGATATAATTAGAGTGTGTAAACTCTTTTTCCATTTATGAAATCTTGTTGCCCAGATATTAGACCAAGAAGGGGGGTTGAATTGGAGTTTCAAGAAATTAAACTTTAAAGTGCGGAAATAAATAATTAATTTTAGGAGGGATAGAGAAAATCAGACAAAAGATTTATAGAGGTTCGGGTGTTAACAAACCCTACTCCTCTCCCCAATCGCAATTGGGAGTTTCACTAACACACTAAGTGTTACAATGGAGTTTTGCAAGCTCACTCCTAACTATGGTGTTTCTCACAATGGCTCACACCTAACCCAGAAATCCCTTGTGTTTTAATGGCTCACACAATAACCAATTCCTTGTGTTTTACAGGCTCACACAAACAACCTCCTTGTGTTTTACAGGATCACACAAATAACCTTCACTTTGTGTTTTACAGGCTCACACAAACAACCTTTTAATTTGTGTTTTGGAGGCTCACACAACTAACCCTTACAAGTGTTCTACTCTTAACCTAGAAATACCCAAAGCTCACTTGAGTAAAGATTACAGAGAGAACCACTCACAAATCTTAATTGCTCAAATATGAAGAGCAAAAAGATTTTTATAGAGAATTGATTTTGTTCTCAAAATAAAAAAGTACAAATAGCTTAAATTCGAAGTATATGCTATTCTATTGTTATTCTCTTCATTCTCTTTTTCTTAATGCATAAATGACTTCCATTTATACTCCCATGGCTGAATATAGCCGTTGGGATGCATTAAAAACGAAACTAGCCGTTGTACCAACAAAAAAATCGTGCTTGACATTTTTTTTCTTTCATTGTTCACGGGCGTGACTATGCTTGTCACGGGCATGACAGTTCTTCCCAAGCCGTGACTGAAGTGGTGACCTTGGTCGTGAAGCTCTCTGGAATGTTTTGACATATAGAGTCACGGGCGTGACATCCTCATTCATGGGCATGACAATCTTTCCAACCGTGATCCAAGTGGTGACTCTGGTCGTGAAGCTCTCTTGATGACATTGCATGAATCTTCACGGGAGTGACACCTTTATTCCCGGGGGTGACTGAAATGTCCACTTCACGGTTTGTTTTTCCTTCATGGCCGTGAACTTCAAAAGTTGGTTTTGGTAACGATTAGCTTCTTTCACGGGAGTGACTCATAGAGTCACGGCAGTGAACATGCTACTACTTGAATTTTGTGTTTCAAGGATTATTCTTCCAATTCTCCATTCTTGCTATTTTGATCCATGTCCTGTATAAAAGACTTAGAAGACAAGTATGTTAAATACAATATTGCTATTTTATTTGTTATAATCAAAATGACAGAAATACCCCTACAATCTCCCCCTTTTTGATGGTGACAAATAATCTAGCAATATGTGATTTTGAGAAGTCTCCCCTTCAAAATATACTTAGGATAAAAATTTATAATGTGCAAGAATAGTAGATAATGATGTAGCATTGAAATAAACTTAACTAGATTTAAGTGTATGCAAGTTATATGAGAAGTATGTCCAATATATACCATAACTCCTTTTTAAGACATGAAGTATATGTAAGATATATTTAAGGTATATCATGGCATATTTATATTTGTAACTTGCTTTAAGGTATATGCAAAGTATACTTAAGGTATATCTAAAGTATATAAAGCTTAATTTTCCAATTATATATTTTGCATATGAAATTTTGAATCAAGATTTGTAATCCATTTCAAAGTCAATTTAATTTTGATTATTTGATTCAAAAATCATTTACCTTAATATATATTGCTATTTTAATCTTATGTTGCTAGTTTGATACCATTCTCCCTATCATATATTGTTAGTTTTCTCCCCATTTTGTCATCAATCAAAAAGGATATGAAGATTGAAGTAAACAAAAGCAAATATATATAACATAAAGGAAATGATACAAACTGAGTTACAATGTTCAGAAAGGAAATTTAAAAATTTTCTACACACAAGAAAACATAAAAAATAACAAACAAGCAAAAACAATCAAATTTAGGCTACTCTCTAGCCTATCTCCTAGCCAGACATCCTATCACGAAGCCTCGCCACTTCAGCCTCAAGGCTGTCCATCCGAGACTCCATAAAGTCTTTGAGGTTTTCCAACCTCTCATCCATTGAAGTCTGCAGCTGCTCAAAACGTGGTGCTAAGAGATCAACCACCTACTGCGCTAAGGACGGTGTGGAAGCTGAGGACTGTCCGACGTCCTGCTCGGCTGCTGGAGGTGCTTCCTCGACCCGAGCCCTCTTCTTCTGCTGGACTCCCTGGAGGCCTGCTTTAAAATCCTCCTTGTCATTATCTTCTCAGATAATCTCCCCAGCAGTTGTCAGTGAAGCGGTAGAAGATATTGTTCTGGAAAATGATCCTGACAACCGCTCTCATCTTGATGAATGATTCGACATCCAAGCGATCTCGAGGATGTGCAGGAATGATGTTGAAATGATGGTCATCCAGCTTCAAATAGTTGAGCTTCACTGCGATATGGGTGACATATGCCCCTATCAAAATATCTCCTGTGGGCTTGGTGGCTATGGAGAGAAGATGGTTAGCAAACCATTTGGAAAGTGCCACTGTCACTCCTCTACGAGCCATCTCAAGGAGGAAGAGTTCTGACTTCCTGATTGTGCCGTTGCTTTCACCCTTAGCAAATATGCTATAGGTCAGGAACCTATGCAAATACTTGTGCACTGGAGCCCTGAGATGTGTGCTCTTTGTCTTATTGACATCCCAGCTACAATCGGTGCCAAAGTGTGTCCAGGCTCGAGGGGCAGAGAATTCCACCTCAGTGTCATTCAGGATGCCATCAGATGGTAGGTTGAACAATTCGCCAAATTCAATGGCATTGAGGGTGTTGGGATTGTTGCAGCGTTGGAATTTCACTACTCCAGTAGGTGAAACCTGCAATGTGCTGAGAAATTCCAGTGTTGGCTCTCTTAGAGTCGGCTGATGAATTTCAACAAAATCTTTGAGATGACAGGCTTGTAGTTGCTCTGTCATAGCCGTCTCAAGTCCGAGACTTCGGACTGTTTTCCATTCGAAGGATCTTGAAGACAAAAGAGGTCTCTTCTTCAAAGTTGCATACCGAGGATGGCAATTCTACGGAATGCAGTTCATTAGGTAATCTGCATACCTCTTAGGTGCATGGGACTTCTTTCTCTTTCCATTGGATGAAGCAGACTCCATTTTTGAAGAGATTTGTTGTTGATGGAGTTGATAATAATTTTGACAGAAAAATTGATGTAAAACCTTAGAAATGTATGATATTTGCTGAAGATTTGAACTTTTGGTGGTATTTATAGGGAAATTTCAAGTCTTTGGGGTCGGAATCTTCAATGTCTCAATGAATGAGAGTAAATGAGAGCGGTTTTGGGAGATGGAGAGTTGAAATGAAGGTTGTAACCGGCTGTTCTCTTAAATATTCGA
This sequence comes from Triadica sebifera, assembly GCA_023653625.1. Taxonomy (NCBI): domain Eukaryota; kingdom Viridiplantae; phylum Streptophyta; class Magnoliopsida; order Malpighiales; family Euphorbiaceae; genus Triadica; species Triadica sebifera. Next base: position 19,823,155 of record CM042900.1, read on the forward strand.
TACATTCACGGGCGTGATGAAGGTTTTCACGGGCGTGAATGGTCGTGTTCACGGTTTGCTGAAGGAGTGTTCCACCCGTGAATGAAGGCATGAATACTTTTACGGGCGTGATCATTGAACATCACGGGTGTGAATAATTATAAGTCACGGGGGTGACTAAACTGTCACAGGAGTGAACTTTTGAATTTCACTACTTATGCCCGTGAAGCAAGCCGTGACTCAATGCGTGAAAGCTTTTTTGAGTTTTGGGGTATAATTGTTCACGAGAGTGAAAATTCATCACGGGTGTGAATGGCTATTTTCACGGGCGTGACTCAAGCCGTGAAAATAATTTTTCACCGCTTGAAGCTGTGAACCATGTCGTAAACCAAGTCGTGAACGACACTGCCTCTTTGGGCCATTTAAGTCACGGGAGTGAACATATGTCACAGGCGTGACTCCCTTAAATCAAATTAAAATTAAGTCCTAAAATAAGACCAAAACATTTCAACAAAGATTCAACTCCTTAAAACATGAAATCTCATCAAAATTTCTATCTTATAACTTGTGATATGATTTAAGATCAACAATTAAAATTTCATAATTTTTCCAATCACAAGGTTAATCCATCAATCATACCAAGTTCTCTTCTAATGAAATTAAATTTTTCCTCATTTAGAGACTTAGTGAAAATATCTGCTAATTGATTTTCTGTGCTTATGAATTCTAATGCAACATCTCCATATTAAACATGATCTCTAATAAAGTGGTGTCTTATGTCAATATGCTTGTTTCTTGAGTGTTGAATAGGATTCTTTGAAAGATTTATAGCACTAGTGTTGTCACATTTGATAGGTATATGGTTCATCTCATGACCATAGTCCTTAAGTTGTTGTTTCATCCAAAGAATTTGTGTACAACAACATCCAACTGCTACATATTCAGCTTCAGTAGTTGAGAGAGCAACAGAAACTTGTTTCTTGCTAAACCAAGAAACTAAGCATTCTCCAATGAAGTGACAAGTACCTGAAGTACTTTTCCTATCTAAAAGACTACCGGCATAGTATGCATCTGAATATCCTATAATATAAAAAGATGAATTCCTAGGATACTATAAACCTAGATGCAACGATCCATATAAATATCTTAAAATTCTTTTTATAGCATTTAAATGAGATTCTTTAAGACATGATTGAAATCATGCACATAAGCAAACACTATAAATAATGTCGGGTCTAGAAGCAGTAAGATATAGAAGTGATCCGATCATACCTCTATAAAGCTTTTCATTAATGCTCTTACCCTTTTCATCTTTGTCCAATTTTGTTGATGTGCTTATAGGAGTCTTGGCATTTTTGCATCCTTCCATACCAAATTTCTTGATTAAGTCTTTGGCATATTTGGATTGGTTGATGAATATGCCTTCATTTCTTTGCTTTATTTGCAGACCAAGGAAATACTTAAGTTCTCCCATCATGCTCATTTCAAATTCCCTAGTCATGCACTTAGCAAATTCTTGACAAAGCAACTCATTAGTATAACCAAATATTATATCATCAACATAAATTTGAACAATTAATATATCATGCTTATTCTTTTTGATGAATAGTGTAGCGTCAACATTTCCCTTTGTAAAGCTATTTTCTAATAAAAAAGAACTTAATCTCTCATACCAAGCTCTTGGAGCCTGTTTTAAACCATACAAAGCTTTTGAAAGTTTAAAAACATGATTTGGAAAATCATAGCTTTCAAAACCTGCTGGTTGTTCTACATACACTTCTTCATCTATATAACCATTTAGAAATGCACTTTTCACATCCATTTGAAAAAGTTTGAAATTCATGTGACATGCATATGCTAAGAGTATTCTTATAGCTTCTAATCTAGCTACAGGTGCATATGTTTCATCATAATCTATACCTTCTTCCTGATTATATCCTTTTGCAACAAGTCTTGCCTTATTCCTGGTTATTAACCCTTGTTCATCTAATTTGTTTCTAAATACCCATTTGCTACCTATGATTTGATGATCCTTGGGTCTAGGTACTAGGTTCCATACCTTATTTCTCTCAAATTGGTTGAGTTCCTCTTGCATGGCAATTACCCAACTTTCATCATTAAGAGCCTCATCAATATTTTTAGGCTCAATTTGTGAAATAAAAGCAATGTCAGTAACCAAATGCTTGAAATGAGATCTAGTACTTACTCCCCTTGATAGATCACCAACTATTTGCTCTTTTGGATGATCTTTCATCATTCTCCATTCTTTTGGAAGTTCTTGATCCATTTGTTCTTGATTTTGAGGTAGAGTGTCATTTTGCAGTAAATTTTCTTGATCATTTTCTTCTTTTTCATTTACAATATCAAGTTGTTCCATATTACCTACAACATCATCAAGAACACTACCTTTCACAAGATCAAGTCTACTAGATTCATTAAAAACAACATGCATGGATTCTTCAACCGTTAATGATCTTTTATTAAATACTCTATATGCTTTGCTGGTTGTAGAGTATCCTAAAAAGATACCTTCATCAGACTTAGAGGCAAATTTTCCAAGATTGTCCTTGGTGTTCAATATAAAACACTTGCATCCAAATACTCTAAAGTATGATATCAAGGGCTTTCTTCCATTCCATAGCTCAAATAAGGTTTTGTTTAAAAGAGGTCATTTGAAGACTCGATTTGAAATATAACATGCAGTGTTTGTGGCTTCTGTCCAAAAATAAGTTGGTAAATCATATTCATTAAGCATTGTTCTAGCCATTTCAATTAAAGTACGATTTTTCCTTTCAACTACCCCATTTTGTTGAGGTGTCCTAGGAGATGAGAAATTATGTGAAATTCCATGTTCAAGACAAAAACTTTCAAAGTTTTCATTTTCAAATTCTTTCCCATGATCACTCCTTATTTTTGAAATGCAGTACCCTTTTTCATTTTGAATTCTTCTAGCAAAGTTTTTGAAGTTTTCAAAAGCATCACTTTTTTGAGCTAAGAAAATTACCCAAGTAAATCTAGAGTAATCATCTACGATGACAAATGCATAATGTTTTCCTCCTAAGCTAGTAATTCTAGTAGGTCCAAACAAGTCTAAATGCAGGAGTTGGAGAGGTTTTGAAGTACTCACTATGTTTTTGGCTTTGAAAGATGACTTGTGTTGCTTTCCTTTTTGACAAGGATCACATGTCTTGTCTTTAACATATTTAACTTTTGGCAAACCTTTTACTAGCTCTCCTGAGCTGAGACTTTGTATTAAGTCCATGTTAGCATGACCAAGTCTTCTATGCCACAGCCAAGATTCATTTGAAGTACTCACTATGTTTTTGGTTTTGAAAGATGACTTGTGTTGCTTTCCTTTTTGACAAGGATCACATGTCTTGTCTTTAACATATTTAACTTTTGGCAAACCTTTTACTAGCTCTCCTGAGCTGAGACTTTGTATTAAGTCCATGTTAGCATGACCAAGTCTTCTATGCCACAGCCAAGATTCATCACTAGTAGTCATAAGACACTTAGAGGAATGGTTAGATAGTTCACATAAGTTTATTATGTATGTATTGATATCTCTATTCCCTTTAAATATTTCTTGACCATCAATAGAGATTACAAGACATTCATTTGAAGTAAAGATTACTTTGTTTCCTTTATCACATAATTGACTTACACTTAACAAGTTATGTTTCAAGCCATCAACAAGTAAGACATCATTAATAAAAGTAGTACTATTAACACCAATAGAACCAATGCCAATTACCTTACCTTTAGCATTGTTTCCAAAGGTAACTTTACCTCCATCAATACTTTTGATTTCATTGAAAAGTTCTTTGTCTCCTGTCATATGCCTTGAGCATCCACTGTCTACTAGCCAAGCATTTTTGTTTATTGTGGACTTGAGGCATACCTATAGAATCACAAATCAAGTATGATTTTTAGGTACCCAAATGAGTTTGGGTCCTTGGGGGTTAGCACATGAAGGTTCCCAATGAGCCTTCCTTTTCCAGCAATGTTTATTTATGTGACCCATTTTCATACAATAATTACATTATTTAGGTCTAAACTTGCTTTTTGGTCTTACACTATATTTAAATGCCATAATTCTATTAGACTGATTTTGAGAGCAATGGTATGCACAATCATGATTAATTTGCATTCTTCTAGATGCTTGCTTCTTATACATAAAGGTATGATTATTTTTTTATGTATAGAAGGTTTAATATTCTTATTTCTTGGTGCAGTTCTAACAGGTGTGGAGATGTGAGATTCTTTAGATTTAACAAATATAGTTTTGTGAGAATATGATGATGTGTCCTTAAATCCTAGACCATGTCTAATTAAGGGTGATCTCTGAGACACAATGAGAGTATCTAAGCTTTCTTTACCTTTGTGAAATTTAGAAATGGAATTTCTAAGTTCCTCAACTTCATTTTTTAAAGTATTATTTTCTTTTAACAATGAAGATATTGAGGGTCTTGATGAAAATTCATCTAATGACTTTTGAAGAGATTCATTAGATGATTTAAGTTTTATGTTCTCCTTTTCTAATCCATCTATCTTATTTTTCAAATTAGAGATATTATTTCTATAGGTACTAAATTTAGTTCTATATTTCTCTAATTCTATATTTAATTCTTCTATAAGGCTTTGCTCATTATCATCATCATCATCACTATTACTATCATTGTCACTACTATTATTATTGAAAGAGTATGAGTGTAGTGATCTTACTTTGTTCGAGACGTGATCCTCAATAGCCATGAAGCATAGGTTGACCTCTTCACTTTCATTATCATCTTTTTCACTTGAAGAGCTTTCATCATCCCATGTGGCTTTATGACCTTTCTCCCCATTGTCTCTTTGGTATTTGCTCTTATGCTTCTTGAGCCTTGGACATTCTGGTTTGATATGTCATTTCTTTCCACATTCATAGCATTTTACCTCTTCCTTACTTCTATGTGTATCATTAGAAGTTTGTTTGAGGTTTCTTTGCCTGAATTTTCTGGAATTGCTCATTTTCTTCTCAATGATTCTTTTTAATCTCTTTGAAAGCATAACAATGTCCTCATTTTCATCATCACTCATCTCTTTATCATCTTCACTTTCTTCTTGAGATTTTGAGGTAGAGGCTTTGAGTACTAAGGGCTTTCTTTTCTCTGGCTTTGCTTCAAACTCTCTATCTCTCTTCACTGCCATATCATGTGTGAGAAGCTTGCCAATCAGCACATCAGTATTCATGATGCTCATATCTTCATTTGCTTCTTCTATGCCAGCAACTCTTGAACCATAGTCTTTAAGAGGAAGACTTCTCAGGATTTTATTATTTACATCTTCTAAGCTCATATGCTTCCCAAGTTTCCTCATTCCATTTATAATGGATATAAGACGGTTGGTCATGTCAGTGATTGACTCATTGGATTTCATCTTGAATAGCTCATATTCTGAGGTTAGAAGTTGAATCTTCTTAGATTTGACTTGCTTAGTTCCCTCATGATAGTTCTCCAATGTCTTCCACATGCTGTATGCTGTTGAGCAGTGTTGTATTCTCCCACATTCTTCAATAGATAAATAGCTTGATACGATTGTCATTGCCTTCTTGTTTTTGAAATTTTCTCTTCTTTGAGGCTCTGTCCAATCATCTCTTGATAGGATTTCTTCTTCACCATCAGCTCCTCTTCTGGTTGGTGGTGTCCATTCTTTTCGTACACTATCCCAGACTTCAATTCCTTCACTATCCAAGTATGTCTCCATCCTAAACTTCCAATGGGCATAATTTGCTCTATCAAAGTAAGGTTTGAGACTTTGGAATCCTTCACTGGCCATCTCTTACTCTTTACTAGCACTTTTTAGGCTTCGATGCTAGACAAAGCTCTGATACCAATTGTTGCCCATATATTAGACCAAGAAGGGGGGTTGAATTGGAGTTTCAAGAAATTAAACTTTAAAATGCGGAAATAAATAATTAATTTTAGGAGGGATAGAGAAAATCAGACACAAAGATTTATAGAGGTTCGGGTGATAACAAACCCTACTCCTCTCCCCAATCGCAATTGGGAGTTTCACTAACACACTAGGCGTTACAATGGAGTTTTGCAAGCTCACTCCTAACTATGGTGTTTCTCACAATGGCTCACACCTAACCCAGAAATCCCTTGTGTTTTAATGGCTCACACAATAATCAATTCCTTGTGTTTTACAGGCTCACACAAATAACCTTCCTTGTGTTTTACAGGATCACACAAATAACCTTCACTTTGTGTTTTACAGGCTCACACAAACAACCTTTTAATTTGTGTTTTGGAGGCTCACACAACTAACCCTTACAAGTGTTCTACTCTTAACCCAGAAATACCCAAAGCTCACTTGAGTAAGGATTACAGAGAGAACCACTCACAAATCTTAATTGCTCAAATATGAAAAGCAAAAAGATTTTTACAAAGAATTGATTTTGTTGTCAAAATAAAAAAGTACAAATAGCTTAAATTCGAAGTATATGATATTCTATTGTTATTCTCTTCATTCTCTTTTTCTTAATGCATAAATGACTTCCATTTATACTCCCATGGCTGAATATAGCCGTTGGGATGCATTAAAAACGAAACTAGCTGTTGTACCAACCAAAAAATCGCGCCTGACATTTTTTTCTTTCATTGTTCACGGGCGTGACTATGCTTGTCACGGGCGTGACATTTCTTCCCAAGCCGTGACTGAAGTGGTGACCTTGGTCGTGAAGCTCTCTGGAATGTTTTGACATATAGAGTCACGGGCGTGACAGTTCTTCCCAAGCCGTGACTGAAGTGGTGACCTTGGTCGTGAAGCTCTCTGGAATGTTTTGACATATAGAGTCACGGGCGTGACAATCTTTTCAGCCGTGATCCAAGTGGTGACTCTGGTCGTGAAGCTCTCTGGATGAAATTGCATGAATCTTCACGGGAGTGACACCTTTATTCACAGGTGTGACTGAAATGTCCACTTCACGGTTTATTTTTCCTTCATGGCCGTGAACTTCAAAAGTTGGTTTTGGTAACGGTTAGCTTCTTTCACGGGAGTGACTCATAGAGTCACAACAGTGAACATGCTACTACTTGAATTTTGTCTTTCACGGATTATTCTTTTAATTCTCCATTCTTGCTATTTTGATCCATGTCCTGTATAAAAGACTTAGAAGACAAGTATGTTAAATACAATATTGTTATTTTATTGTTTATCATCAAAATGACGGAAATACCCCTTAAGGTTTAACAAATCTTGAAATAGAATTTCTAAGCTCCTCAACCTCATTTTTCAATGCATTATTTTCTTTTACGAGAGAACTTGTTGAGGGTTTTAAGAAAATATCATCCAATGATTTTTTAAGGAGTCATTTGAGGTTTTAACTCTTCAACTACCTTTTGAAGGGTATTAAAATTATTTTTGAGTTTAGAGCTATTTTTTTTATAAACATCAAGTTTCATTTTGTATCTTTCTATTTCTAGATTTAGTACTTCAATTATATCATCATCATCATCATCAATTAAATTATATAAATCATCATAATGTTGAGAAGTATATCATACCTCATCATTGGAATAATTCTTAATAGCCATGGAGCACAAGTTAGCCACCTCCTCTTTTTCTTCTTCATTGAGTGATGAGGTTTCATCATCTCAAGTGGCTTTCTGACCTTTTTTCATCTTATTTGTTGGGTCTTCTTTTGTGCTTCCGGACCATGGGGCACCAATCTAATGTGTCCCTTCTTTCTACATTCATAACACTTGACTTCCTTTTTGCCTTTGTTAGATGAGGAGTTTCTAGGAGGGAATCTTGTGGCTCTTTGCTTATAGTTCTTCATTGAGTCATACTTGTGAGTGAAAGCAAGACTATTTGATCATCTTCTTTATCAACTAACTCTTCATCACTAAAGAGATCTTCATATAGCATTGAGGTTGAGTCTTTAAGAGCTAAAGGCTTTCTTTTCTCCTTTTCTCCTTTAAGCTCTTTTTCTCTTACTAAAGCCATCTCATGAGTGAGGAGTTTGCCAATAAGTTTATCAGTAGCAATTACGCTCAAGTCTTCATTGGCTTCCTTAATCCGCAACCCTTAAGTCATAATCTTTCAAAAGAAGACTCTTTAGAATATGGTTATTTGCATCTTTCAAGTTATAATGCTTTCCAAGCTTCCTTAATAACATGAGGTGATAAAGACTTAATAGCAAGAATTCGATTAGTAATTTCAGTTATGGTCTCATTGGGCTTTATCTTGAAGAGTTCATATTTGGTGATAAGAAGTTGAACCTTCTTGGACTTTATTTGTTTCTTGCCTTCATGGTAGTTTTCCAAATGGAGTAAGTAGTTGGAACATGTTGGATTCTACGACACTCTTCAAGTGAAAGAGAGCTTATTAGAATGATCATGGCTTTCTTAATTTTTCCATTAGCTCACATTTGGGGCTTGGTCTAATCATCTCTTGGAACGATCTCATCTTCTCCTTTGGTATTCCTTCTTATTGGAGGTATCCATTCCTTTCAAACGGTGTCCCAAACGTCTATTCCTTCACTATCAAGATAAGTTTCCATCTTGAATTTCCAATTAACATAATATGCTCCATCAAAGAAAGGCTTGAGATTTTGAAACCCTTCGTTGGCCATTATTCGATCTTTGCTAGTACTTGTTAGGCTTGAATACTAGACTTAGCTCTGATACCAATTGTTGCCCAAAATAATAACTAAGAGGGGGGTTGAATTGGTTGGTAATTAAAATTTTGCTTAAGGCAATTTTTACTAAAGAATAATTTGTGAGAGAGAAAAAGAAATTCAACACACAAGATTTATAAAAGGTTTGGGTATTAACAAATTTTACTCCTCTCCCAAATTTCAATTGGGTATTTCAATAACACACAAAATGTTATAAATAGAGTTTTGCCTAGCTCACTCCTAACTATGATGTTTCTTTTTTGGCTAACACCTAACCTAGAAAAAAAACCCTTATGTTTTAATGGCTAACACAACAACCAAATCCTTGTGTTTTGATGGCTCACATAACAACCCGTATAAATGTTTCACTCATAATCCAACTCACTCAAACTCACTTTTGAGTAATTGATTACAAGAATGAAACACTCACCAACCAAAAACCTTAACAATTATGAACAATTATGGTTCTTACAATAAGAATGGTGAAATGAATTAAATGCACAAAGCTATACAAGATTAGAAAATTGAATGCATGTTTTTCACTTGTTTTCTAACCTTTGGAAGTAATAAATATGTTGTATTTATACTTCCCTTAACAAAATAGCTATTTGGGATACATTTAATGCAAAAATGCTTGTTCAATAACTTTTTTGTTCATGTTTGACAACTTTCTCTTTCTAGGTTCACGAGCATGACTTAATCTTCATGGTCATGACTATTCTTCTTATTTGTGAATGAAGTAGTGAAGTTGACTGTGAATAGTTCTATCCAGATACAAGAAGTCTTTCATGGGCATGACTTAATCAAGCTTCACGGGTGGTCCAATGCTTCATTGCCGTGAATATTTGAATGAACAATCTTTGGTTCTAACTCTTTCACAGGTATTACCCATTAGTCATGGGTGTGAAATTTATTTTTCACGGTTGTGGCAATTCTTCACCACATGCATGACAATATTCACTGAAGTGAATATTTGTTTCACGAGTGTGAACCTTTTCTAATTTCTATTCTTTTGAACTTCAAACAACTTCAATTAACTTGTTTCATGGTCTTAGGAATATGTAACATGTCTAATACACTTAGAACATAAAATGTGGTTAAATTCCTTATTGCCTAATTATTTGTGATCATCAAAATGATGAAAATATCTCTTAACGTTCAACAAAAATCAACAAGCATCTTTCCTACTCCTAAAAGAAAATTGCATAAGTGAGAAGAACTAGAATTTGCAATGCAAGTTTGTTTGAGTGAAATTTGAGGAATCAAGTCTTTTTGTGACTTCTAGTTCTTAGGAAAACTAATAGTAGTTTAAATCAATAAGAGGCAAACATCGTTAGAGTAGTAGCAGTCAGAGTGAGTATGATAGCTAGTGTTGATGCCCTAATTGAGACTGTGATCGCCTTAAAGTAGATAATTGAAACTTTGAAAGTTGACTTAAGGAGTGATGTAAAAGTCTGAGGTGGATAAGAGGAAATCCATTACGGAGTTTTTTTGTTGAGGAAGTGGAATTATGATTCAGATGTTGTGAAGATAGCCATTCTTTTCTTTTTGTATTTATATTTCTTATCCAAGCCTAAATAAAATCTTGTGCATAAAGAAGATTTTGATGTTATTGACAATGATGAATGTAATAGCTATCCATGGGGCAAATAGTTGTTTAATGTTACTCTAGAGTCGATGAAAAATAAGGTGGTAGACAATAGAAGGAAAGAAAATCTCTTTATTATAGGTTATTAGGATATCCTCTTATGTTGTAAATTTGGTTATATGAATATTGCTCATCTACTGCTGGTAAGTTGTGCACTCCATTTGGTATTATTACTATACTTCGTATTTTGAAGTATGAGGCATAAACATTACCCAATATAACTAAAGTAGTTTTTTATTGACAAGGTAATATTTTTCTTGTTGATTATCTTTTTTTAAGGCATGTCTTGTTGATGTCTGATTTTTATTTTGTATTTTTTAGTAAAAGTTGAGAAATATTAGTCCTACTAGTGATAAGAGGGAGAAGTTAAATTTGGATGGTATGTTTCAAAGAGGGAAAGATATTACTAATGATGATTACGATGACTTTGTGTCTCCTTCACCTTCGTATGCACGAGTTGATGTTTCTTCTTCATTTTTTCTACTGTCAAGTAGTCGGGTTTTGTTGGAATTTGAAATATTGAAAGAGCTAAAGCTTGTTTCTTCTACTTAAAAAAAGTTGGCAGACGAGTTTTATTCTTATAAGTCTGAAATGGAACGAAGATTTCAAATCTTTTTGATTGTTTATATGACATTAAAAAGATGTTGTGTTCTCATAGTCAAAAGTCAGATAGGGAAGTTAAATGTTGTAAATGAGGCATTTTTTCATTAATATTATGTTTTTTTCATGATTTTTATTCCTAGTAATAATTTTTGTATAATATTTAGTATTGATTGTATCACATAATGGTTTTAAATTCAATGAATAATAGTTTTTTAAACTTATTTTTTCTGTATTTTCATGTACTTTTTGCAATATATTAATTTGTTAATGTTTAGGTTGTTGAAGAAGATTTAGGTGATATAAAAGATAAAGTGGAAGTAAAATTCAATGATGTGCAAGATGGTGTGGAGGAAGGAAGTGATGGGGATCATCGAGATGTTGTGAAAATGTTGAGAAAGAGATTTGTGATGAGGGTAATGATGCTAGGGAATCAAAAGGCAATATTAATGATAACATAAATGATGGCTTGGGTTTTCGGGGTCGATGGTGTGGGTGGAGCCTACGTTATCGATGTTGTTAATTTTTAAAGTGATAATGTCATTAATTCTGGTGTTGTTGGAGTTACTAAAGCAATTGATTTTAAGGGTGACGGTGACCATGCTAATCCTATTCAAGTAATTTTTTCATGGTATAATTTTGTTTTATCTTTTTTTTTTGAGATAATTGAATTTTAATTGAATAAATTACTTTGATTCCTCTGAGATTTGGTTGAATACGCTAGTTCATTCATCAACTTTTAGAATTATATTATTAAGTTCTTTAGGTTTTAGTTTAATATACTATCTAGTCATTCTGTTTATTTTTGCTGTTATAGATGAACAAAAATGTCAAATTTACCATTTTTTGTCTTAAAAAATAAGAATTTTTTTCAATGTCATTATCTTGATGCCAAAATCTCAAATTTGTCATTTTTTAATGTATTTTTTAAGTTAACAAAATGTCAAAAAATAAATAAGGATATTTTTGGTATTTATAAATTAATTTTGACTATTTTAACAAGATTCTAGTTGACTAACGGAATATTCTATTCAAAAGCAATGAATGGTCTTTTTATTTAACGAAACCAAGCCTGAGGGACTTCATAATGTATTTCCAAAAATGGATGGACGAAAATTTCAGGAGGGTTAGAGTAATTTATCCATTTTAATTTATATGGTAAGGGTGCTGATCTTGTGATAAGAAGTTTAATAAGGAAGATTTAGGTTTATAGTACAATTTGTCTTCTTTTTAAAATTTTTTTTTTATCATGTTGAACCCAATTTTTTTCATCAAAATGCCATTGTGATTTCATATTTGGCACATTAATCGAGGCAATAGGCAATATAAAAAATACGCAATTTTTGGCCGATGATAAAATATTGAATTGAATATGTAGGGATATAGAGGATATTAAATTGAGAGTGTATGTATAATTATGAGGTAAGATTCTTAGGTTTAGGGTATAAAATTGGTGAAATATGATCTAAAGTGTAAATTCGTGGTTCGAATGTCCGATCGGGAACTATAAAAGTGTGTTTACAATCGCAACAAAACATATGTGATCCTCATGTAATTCTAAGATTTTTGGAAGTGGAAATTTAGAAATTAAACTTAAGATAAATTTTTACAGGCATGATTGAGAATATTGTTATATTCAATTTGAGAAGATAAGACCATTTGGAATATGGAATTTAAAAATAAAAATTTATTGAAGTACTAAATTGAAAAATTGGTATATTTGGTGGAAAAGTCAAAAGTCATAGTTTCTTTTGGATTAATTTGAATAAAAGCCAAATATATGCTTGATTAATTATAATTAACCATAGGAGCAAGGATTAAACTAATCAAGATTAATTAGTCATTAATTAGGCTACAAAAGTCAAAATTTGACTAATTTATCTTCATTTTCATAACATAAAATCAAGGAAAAAAATTCTTCTTCCTTCACACCACCAAGTCCAAACAACCCTAGTTTCCTTTCCTTTGATTTTTTTTTTCATTTTACTCTCACAAATTACCATCATCCAAGAATAAGGAAGCATAATGAATTAAGTAGAAGTGAAGAAATTTGTTTTTTGGGAGCAAAAAGGGATGCTTGACCAAAATTCAAAGAAAACATAAGGGTGAGATTTCTTCACTTTTTCCTTAAATATTACTTTATTTAAGTTAGTTTTAATTTTCTCTTTAAGTTGATTTTAAGTTTGATGATGGTTTGGAGTGAAATTAGTGTGAAGGTGAAGTTAAGGTTTGAAGCAAAAATAGTAGAATAATTGAATAAAAATGCAACATGGGTTAATTGAAGGTTGGGATGGATAGAGGTGATGGAAGGAATAAATAAATTTTAGGAATTTTTGTTGAATTTTTTGGGAAAATTTCTAGTAATGGTCAAAATTATTGGAAAATGGAAATAATTAAACTTTACCTTATTTGAATGGAATTTGAGTTGTTGAGATGATTAGAAGTGGGTAAATAAATTTTAGATTGAATAAAAATTTAAGAAAAATTCTTGGAGAATTATTTGGAAATTTTTGGACTTAATTAAGTGAAATTAATAATTAGAAATCAAAGAAAATGAGGTGGAATGATTTTAGAATTTATTTTGGAATTTTTATAAATTTTTGTAAATTAAAGAGAAATTATTGGATGGAATATTTAATGAATTTGGAAGAAAAGAGAATTAATTATGAATAAAGATAAAATAAAAAAATTTACATGAAAAAAAAGGGAAATGGAGAATTCAATTTAATTGGAAAAGTTGGAGGTAAAATTTTGACATAAACTAATTATATGAGAAATGCATAAATGAAAAATAATAATATTAAGGATGTTAGGAAATAAATTAATTGCACCATAAAACGTGTTAAAAGAATGAATTTGCTAATTTTGCGCTAGTTGTACAAAACATGAGATGAATATTGGTATAAAAAAATCGGTAAATATGAAAGTCTGAGAAATTAAATGGGTAGTTTAGGCTACCGATAGAAATAATAATATTTATTGACTCAGTAATTTATTGGAATTTGATTGTTGTCAGGCATGTCATTGGGACAAGCGTCGAGACAAGATGAAAGAGTCGGCGAATATAGGCAAGGTGTAATAAAAGTTTGTGCAAAATCCCTTATAATATTAGTGATGATGATTTTAATTGATTTTATGTGAATTTCTAGCAATGAAGAAAATTATATACTTTAAAATCAATTACTCCACTGAAGTAAATTTTACAAAATGATATTATATTTTGGAATTTTATGTTTTAACAGAAATTAATTTATGCAGTTCACAATAAAAATGATTATTATATAATTATGGTAAATGATTATTAAGTAGAATATTAGAAATTTTATGTTATTTATAATGCTTACAAGTTAAGGTCTAGAAATAACATGTAATAAGAGTATATTAAGAGTATATAGATGTATATGAGTGGTTATGGGTATTGGGAACATAAAAATAGTTAAAACAATTTTTAAAGAGAAAATTTTCCAATGTTCACGCTTATGAATATAGCAATCACAACCATGAATATCGAGGGATTTGGAATTCTGAAGCTAAGAATCTTCACAGCCCTAACGCACATATTCATACTTGTGATGCCCTGCATTTTAAATTGGACAATTTTGTATTTGGCAAAGAATCACGAAATTCCAAATCAAAACCCTAGCCACTAAATTCTCTGAACCTTCAATTTGATTCTCTTTCAATTCCCTTCAATTTTTGTTAATATAATACAAAAACTCCACAATAAACAAGAACAAAATCGATTAAAAATTGGAGTTTCATCATAACTTTAAGGGTAAAATTAAGGAGGAAGGAGAATTCAATTTTAACCCTAAACCCAATATGAAATCTAGAAAACAAAGATAAGGGATCACATTTTTTTATTATTCTTTCAATGATTCAATTCGATTTTGATGGAGTTTTAGGATTTAAGGGTTTAAGTTTGGATTTTACATTGTTTATGGCATAATTAACTAGAATGGTAAAAATAGATAATAATAAGGTTTATGAATTGGCATTAGGAACTGAGGTAAAAGATGGAGACAACCACCAATGGCAGTAGGCAATCGAGAGAGAGTACAAATTAAGGCTCCAAATAAGGCTTATACATATATGCATTTTAATTTGAATTTTGGTATACATGTATGCTTAATGATGTAAATATTGTGTTAATTGACATATATGGTTATGTGTAACCTGTTGAAATTAATGTAATTGACATGTGTAATCTAAAATGTATGAGGAAGATTGGTATATGAGATTTGGTTATACTATGACATCAACAATGATGGTTGAAATCTAGCTTCAATGATTTATAATGATAAATTGCATGATTATGGCTTGTTAAACGTTGTAAAATGTTAGAAAGTGTTGATAGAGGTGGCTAACATTGGTTAGCCTTAGTGTCATTCCATGGGGCATGCATAATTACTTTGAAAAGATGCTAAAAATTGTTACAAATGGAAGTTTCATGACCATGAAGGAAGGCTTCACGCCTGTGAATGGCTACCCAAAAGACGTTCACGGCTGGGAATCAATGTTCACACATGTGAATATCCACACAGAGCTAACTAGATTGAGTTATGAGTAGACAACCCATGAAAGCCTTGTAACTAGAAATTAGTATATGATTTCTTTGATGGAAGTACATGATTTTGACATGTACACACACCTTGCATGATTAAATAAAGATGGCATAAAGTATGATAACTTCATTTGGAACATAGAAATGCATTATGTACACAAAATTATAAAGGGTCATGTGATGAATATGTTTAACCATGAAATGAGATATAATTGATATGGATACACAAATTATGAGTATTGAATGCTCATTCTCTATTTGAGGACTAGCTAAGGATAGGTGACATGCCATTGAGAGGGTTACGTGTTAGAAAAGTGCCCTAAAGGCAACCATCTCAGGCACATGATGTACTCATTTATTATCAATAAAAGGAAATTTTCATTATATTGGTGTTTCTTATATAAGAATATTATTTAGATCTTAAACTGCTTAATGAAGTCTTTGGTATGTAACACAATATGAAGAAAATCATAATGAGATCATGATGGTGAGATTCTTATCAAGTGTAATTGTGTTTATACTTAAATTATTTCTAGTCATAGGATTAACAAGATGGGACATTGTTAATTCGGATAGACTAGCACATGTTATACTCATTGACTAGGTCAAGTAGTTGATCTCATATACTGAAAATATGAGATGTTTAGAGTTAACATATGGATTCTTTCTAGAGTAGCCAAGTACATTGGATGACCTATTGTTAGTTGTTAGACAATCACATTAATATCTATTCAATGTTGGTGATGGTCTTATCATAGCAATGGTGTAAGTATCCTAAACTTGAGATGCTTAAGGTTATCTTGGATATTGAATCCTATACTTTGACTCCATTCCTTATTGCCTCTTAGAGGTCGCTCATAGGATGGTGATTGGGTATAGCATGAAATATTCAAAGGTAGTTGAGTAGTCAATAAAGGATTCACTACTTTTGATAGAAGGAGAGTATACCTATGGCCTCTTGTAGAGATCATGACTCAGAAATCCTTGGCCAAGATGGACAACTCTTGAAAAGAATTTCGAGGACATGTCTAATAGAGTAATGAGTCTCGTAGACAAAAACTAATATCATTTGGACTAGATGTGATGTTGTAAGTATAGTGGGAGTTGACATACAGTCTATACTCTGAACCAAATGAGGTATAATATGGTGAAAGCACAAAAAACACAGTAATTGTCTGTGGAAGAGTTTAAAGTTAGACCCATGAATTTTTGGTTATTTAGGTGGTCATGATGTGTTGCTAGATACCGCTTATGATATATTCAAAATCATATTATGATTTGAGTTGCCAACATAATTGAGAACCAAATGGTTTACACACTTAGAAAGAATGAACAATATTTGAAATGGGCTTTGGATTGTATTCAAAATTAAGTGAGAAATTTTGGCCTAGATGAATTTGCATTCGCGGATGGGATCTCGTGATCACGAATGGCTACTGGTCAAGATAGTGTATCGTGATCGTGGTTAGGAGAACATATAAATAGCCTAATTATAGGCTAATTTCGTGGCTGCCCACTTAGAGAAATAAAAAGTTATTTCTCTTCCATCTTTTTCACAAGACAATTCACTATAGCTAGTGTTGGGTTTTGAAGATAAATCTCATTCATAAAATGCAGCGGAAAAATAAAATTTTCAAAACCCGAAAAAAGAATCTTGCTTGCGCCATTAAAACTAATTTATCAAAACATAGATGTAAAAAATTATATATTGTAATTTCTTGATTTATTCTTCAAATTTTCACCTTATTGGGTTGTTGCAAATCATAACAAATCTACTTTAGGATATCTTTAATGTTAATCCACGTGAAAATTAAGAAAAAACTACAAGAGAAATAGTTGAACACACCTCAAAGTGCTAGCAATGGGATATGCTCAATTTGAGAGAATATAAAAATAACTATTATTTTTCTTTTTTGAATTTCATAATTTCCAAAAACAATTTTTAGACTTTTAAATTTTTCAAAAATATTTTTACCTCAAAAATAGTTTAGATACAAAGTGTACCAATGGGGGGGGGGGGGGATTTTGGGGTTTTTGCCTTAATTAGCCTTAATTGGCCAATTAAGGCCAATTAGGCCAGCTGCTGGATAGTAGCCTAGTTGGCTTCCCTAACAGGTCTTCTAGGTAGGCCAGCAGCCCGTACACATCATGAGCAGTATCTGGCAACACATCATGACTCCAATTGATTGAAAATTCAGTGGTTTGACTACGAACCTTTCCATAGATAATTTTCATGCAATTATTCTTTTCACCATTCTATACCCCACTTGGTTCAGAGTATGGACATATGTGAACTCCCACTAGGCTGACTACGTCATGTCTAGTCCAACTAATATTAGTTCTTGTCCCTGAGGCTCATTACTCTGTTAGACGTGTCATTGAAGAATATCTTCATGACATTTCCATTATGGCTAGAGATTCCTAAGTAATTACCTCGATAAGACGCCATGGGCATACACTCCTTCTATTAGGAGTGACGAATCCTTTGTTGGTTATCCAATTATCTTCGAATACCTCAAGTTGTATCCAACCACCACCTTATGAGCAACCTCCCTGAGGCAACAAGGAATAGTGACAAAATACAAAATCAATATCCAAAATATCATTGAGTACCTCAAGTCTAAGGATATTTGTACCATTGCTATGTTGAAACTATCATTGACATTTGCATAATTTATTCGTATGATTGTCTCATAGCAGGTAATCCAGTGTACTTAGCTACACTTAGCAAGCATCCATATGTTAACTCTAAACATCTCATTTTTACAGATTATGAGATCTACTACTCGATTCAATTAAGAAGTGTAACATGTGCTAGTCTGTCCAGATTAACAATGTCCTATCTCATTAATCCTATGAATGGGGATAATTTAGATACTAACATTATTACATATGATAAGAATCTCAATATCATGATCTCATCATAAGTTCCTTTATGTTATGTTACGTATCAAGGGCTTCATTAATTGATTTAAGATCACTATCAATTCTTATATCAAATGAACATCAAATTAATTAAAAATCCTCTTATTAATCAAATAAATTTGTACAATAAGTGCTAAAAGTGATTGCCTTTAGAACACTTCTCTAACAGCTAGCACTTTGTTTGATTTTCATCCCATCACCATTGTGGTTTTCATCTTTGTTCCTTCACGTAGATTTCAATTAGAGATATTCCAACTTTTGGATCATTGTGGTTTGCTACAACACAACAAAAAAGGAAAGGCAGAAAACTTGGAAGATCAATAGTTGTAAACAAAGGTAATCAACTTCTCCCATTGAATGATTTAATCCAATTTTAAATTATATAGGGTGTTCTATGGATTTTGTGTTTAATTAAATTTTAAAAATTCTGCTTCCATATGTATAAGATGCATGTTCAAAATCCAACAGTGGTATTAGAGCCACTCTATGTAAATTAATTTTGGATTTAATTGAAGTATCAATGAGATTGATTGAAAAGGAACAACTTGGATGCCCTCCTTTTGTCAAAAATGAATTTGATTGTGTTTGGCCGAAAATTTTATTTTTCATTCAACAACATGGGTTTTTGGAATCTAGTATTGCCATAAATAGGGTTTATGGAATCTAGTATTGCCAATTGAGTTTTTTTTTGGAGATGTTCGAATTTGGTTTGTTAATATAATTTATCAAAATTTTTTATGACATATTTAGAATGTTTTTTAACTTCTGGACAACCACTTAATTGATGTAGAAATCTTTTTTGATTGTAGAATAAACAAAACTAGTAACTAGGACAAAAATCCTACCATGTGATGGAACTATTTTGTGTTGTTTGATTTAATGAAATGTAACTTCATGACCAGAACCTTTATTATATATTTATGAGATATGCATAATTTTATTTTGTTGTCAACTACATACCAAAGTCATATTGAATTCGTGCTTAAGTTCTTAAAGAGTCCTAGTTCATGTATATTCAATTTAGACAAATTTTGAGTAATTGGTTTGCTAGTTAAGTTTATAATGATTTAGATTGTCTAATGAATAAATTTAATTACTTTAAACTGGTTATAAGTTTCTTATAATGATGAGAATGAATTATCAAAATTTTGGAAGTTTTTCAAATAGAATTTAATTTGAATTAGAAAATGGTTTTCTAATCATAGTTTGACTAGGATTCTAGTATGCAATTGTAACTAGGATTGTTTAATCCTACTTGACATCAAACTAATAACAAATTAAAGTAGTTTAATTAGGAATCAACTACTGGTCATATTTAATTTGATATTTAATGTGATTTAATTATTAAATTCGAATTTAAAAGTTGCATGCATTAAATTGGCAGTAATCTAGTTGACAATGTCGACAATTTTAGGAAGCTTTTTGATATGACCAAATGTATGCCCAATTTGCATGATTTTATTTAAGAAAGAGTTTCTAAATATTTATATAATCTTTTAATGAGATTAAATGTTGATTATATAATGAATTTCAATAAGGCCAAACAATCAAAACAATGTTTCAAAAGTTGAAATAAAGGAAATCCAAATTGTTGCTTTAATAAATTACTTTTATTTATGCATGAGAGAATGCATGCTAGAGGTATATGAAATGGCATGCTGGCTTGTTCATGGACTTGAATAATGTGATTGATCATGTATAGATTTTTTTTTTGGTAAATAGGGCTTCTGAGTCCCTGCCTTCTCTATTATCTCTATTGTATTTCTTTTCTTATCACATTTCCCTCAAATGTAATTTGAGATTTTCTTATGAAGAAATTATGTAATCAAATTACATAAGATTAGTATAGAATTGAAGTGCAAAGGAGTAAAAAGTCAAGGAGATGGCACCAAAAGCAAATGAGCACTAAAATAGGAAATTATTTTCTATTTTGATGTTGTAAATTCATGCATCTACCTAGTTAGATCTAGTCAATCCTTTCATGGATCATAAGATTGATGTTAGATATTTCCATAATATTGATCATATAATTAGTGTAATTATCTTATATATCTAGATGTGATGAATATATATGATATGCATGACAAACAACCATAATGAGACTTAATTAAAGAAAATCCCTCTTAAATTATATTAAGGCCAATGCCTTCTATTAATATGGCAAGAACTAGAGTTCTTTTAGAGTTTGGATTATTGGGCACACCCAAGCCTGATCTAAACGAATATGTTCAAACAATCAAAATATGATTTCATGATTAATAGGTCGGCTTGAACTAGTTATATTGGCTTGTTAGGTAGACCCAAGGTCATTGTGAATTAGAGGCAATATTAGGTCAGTATATATGTGATATGCACACATTAAGAGTTGATAGCCTAATGATTCAGTAGTTTTATAAAAAGAATGAAATTGGTATGAGATACCTACCAATTGAACTAAAGTGGCTTGTTGGGCACACTTGAGGTCATTCTTAGTGATATTGGATATTGACCCACAAGAAGAGCTTCCAACAGGTTCTCTTAGATTTATAGTGAGGGCTATGGTTTTGTAATAAAATAGTGGGAGTAATTATGTGTGTTTATTAAAGACCTAATATTCATCCATGTAGTACATATTCTAACATGATTTTTTTTACATTTAGGTTGCTAGAATCATGTAATCTAACGTGAACCTATGCTCAATTCTCGAATCCAATAAATTGATTGGCCTGAACTTCTTTGATTGGCTAAGGAATTTGACAATAGTTAAAGCAAAAAAGATAGCCTAGGTCTTTGAAGAACTGCTTCCTTCCCCTTTTATCGATGATGCATCTATTAATTAACAATTAGCATACAAGAAGCAAGTGGATGATAATGAGTTGGTGGGTTGCATTATGCTTGCCTCTATATCTTCCAAGCTTCAAAAGTAGCATGAGAACATGGATGCTAATACTATCAAGTATCATTAAGGGAACTTTTTGATGAGCAAGCTCGAACCGAGTGATATGAGATATCTAAGTTGCTTTTCCATTCTAAGATGGTAGAGGAGACTTCTCTAATGCAACATGCATTGAAGATGAATGGGTACATTGAGAGGTTGGCCACTTTAGGTTTTGTTATGGATTATGAGTTAAGTATAGACTTAATTCTCCAAAGTTTGCCTAATAGTTATTCATACTTCATACTAAACTATCAGATGAACAAGATATTGTTGGGTTTTGAAGGCGAAACTCATTCATAAAATGTAGTGGAAAATAAAATTTCAAAAAGCCAAGAAAAAATCTTGCTTGTGCCATTAAAACTAATTCATTAAAATATATAGATTAGAAATTATACCTTATAATTTCTTGATTTGTTCTTCAAATTTTTACCTTATTAGGTTACAACAAACCACAACAATCTACATTAAGATGTCTCTAATTATAATCCACGTGAAGAATGATAAAGAAACTAACAAGAGGAATGGTTTTAACAAATTTCAAAGTGCTAGTTTTAAATTTGTTATTGAGAAAATTTTTGTTTCAAAAATTATTTTTCACTAAAAATAAATTTCATATCTCCTTTCTGCCATTTGATGTCTTTTCAATTTGAATCATATTAAAAAACAGACTAAAAGTCAAAAATGGAGAAAAAAAAACTTAATGAATAGTAATTGGCCATAATTGGCCTAATTAAGGCCATTGGCCAACGGGGTGTATCAGCTCGCTAGGCTTACTACTGGGTAGGCCTAGCTGTCCAGCGAGCCCGTGAGGCCTAGGTGTCCAGCGAGCCCGTGACCTCTCTCGAATGATTTTTTCTGCGATCTTATTGCGATCTAACATGAAATAATTCTTGCACATTTTTAGATCCTATCCAAGACCATTTTACTCATTCTACATATCTCCGATGCGTGTGACATATTAGGTTTCCGATTATATTGACACTTAAGTTAACAATTAATTTAAGCAAGTCATAAGTGGTATTTAGCAATACATCATGACCCTCAATTGACTGTAAAGTCAATGGTTTGACTATGAACTTTTCATAGACAATTTTCCTATAATTATTCCTTTCACCATTCTATACCTCACTTTGTTAAGAGTATGGACATGTGTCAACTCCCACTAGACTGACTAAGTCACATCTAGCCCAAGTAATGTTAGTTCTTGTCTCTAAGGCTCATTACTTTGTTAGATATGTCATTGAAGACTATCTTTATTACATTTCCACCCCGATAAGTGATTTCCGAGTAATGATCCCGAAAAGAGGCCATAGGTATACACTCATTCTATCAGGAGTGTTGACTCCTTTATTGGTTATCCAATTACCTTTGAATACCTCAAGCTACACCTAATCACCACCCTATGAGCAACCTACATGAGGAAACAAGGAATAGTGTCAAAATGCATAATCAGTATCCAAGATATCCTTAAGTACCTCAAGTCTAAGGATACTTGCACCATTGCTATGATGAGACTATCATTGACATTTGAATAGATTATCCATATGACTTTCTCATAGTGGGTCATCCAATATACTTAGTTATACTTACAAGCATCCACATGTTAACTCTAAACATCTCATGTTTACAGATTATGAGAACTACTGCTTAATCCAATCAAAGAGTATAATATGTACTAGTCTATCCGGATTAACAATGCCCTGTCTCATTAATCCCATGACTAGGGATAATTTAGATACTAACTTAATTACACATAATAAGAATCTCAATATCATGATCTCATCATGATTTCCTCCATACTATGTTATGTATCAAAGACTTCATTAATTGATTTAAGACCGTTATCAATTCATATATTAATTGATTATTAAATTAATGAAAATTCCTTTTATTAATAAATTAAATTTTTACAATAAGTGTTAAAGGTGATTGCCTTTAGAGAACTTATCTAACAGTTATCCACTTTGATAATTGAATTGGTCAACATACTCAAGACAACTGAGCCTTCTATCAAGAAAAAACAAAAGGATATCATGCTGGTGAACACTTCTAGTTCTTCTATAAAAAAGAAGGAAAAGAAAAAGAGAAAGAAGTCCATAAAAACCCAAGGGAGCATGAAGAAAAAGGGTAAATAAGCCACTTTAAAAGGGATTTGCTTCCATTATTGCAAGAACAATCATTGGAAGAGGAACTGTAAAGCCCATCTAGAGTCTTTAAAGAATGAGAAAGATAAGACATTGGATGCACCTTCTACTTAAGGTATTTATATTATGAGGTTAATATTGTTTTCAGTAATAATGCATAGGTATTGGATACTGAATGTGGCTCACACATATGTACTAATATGTAAGGCGTAAATAATAGTAAATAACACAAGAAATGAGAGTTAGACCTGCATGTTGGCAATGGAGCAAGAGTTAATACATTAGTTATAAGAACTTATGTATTGACACACCCTAATAGGCTTGTTTTAGAATTAGACAATTGCTATTATTTTCCAATTTTAACTAAGAATATTATTTTTGTTTCTTATTTAAAAAGAAAATGTTTTTATTAAACTATTAATGGAAATTGTTGTTATATATGGTTGAATGACGTTATTTATGGAATTGGCACATTATGCAATGGAATTTACATTCTTGACATGTCTAATTCTGTTATTAATATCAATAATATTAAAAAGTCAAAAGTTGGATAAGCTAACTGTCTCATTTATGGCATTGTCTCCTTGGCCATATAAATAAGAAGCGGATAACTAAGTTACACAAGTATGGTGACTTAGGGTCATTTAATTTTGAATCATATGATGCATGTGAATTTTGTTTATTAGGCAAGATGACAAAATCACCTTATAGTGGAAAAGGTGAACGTGCCAATGAGCTATTGGACCTTGTACATACAAATGTATGTGACCCAATGTTAGTGCACGCTAGAGGTGGTTTTATTTACTTTATTGCCTTTATTGATAATTATTCATGATTTGGGTACTTGTATCTGATGAGATACAAATTTGAAGCTTTTAAAAAGTCTAAAGAATTCAGAAATTAAGTAAATAAACAACTTGACAGAAGTATTAAAACACTTAGGTCAGATCAATGTGGAGAATACTTATGTTAATAGTTTTAAGGTTATATAAGAGATAATGGAATTTTATTTCAATGGACTCCACCTTACATGCCACAACACAATGGTGTATCTGAAAGGAGAAACGAAACCTTGCTAGACATGGTGAGGTCAATTATGAGCTTTTTAGAATTACATACGTATTTTTGGGGTGAGGCACTAGAAACTGTTGTTTATATACTAAATAGAGTTTTTTCTAAGTTAGTTGATGTTACTCCATATGAGATGTGGAATAACAAAAGACTTATTCTTTCACACATGAAAATAGGGGGTTGTCTTATCTATGTGAAGCGGACAATGTCAGACAAGCTAGAAGCTAAGTCTAATAAATGTTTGTTTGTGGATATCCAAAAGAGTCATTTGGATATCAATTCCACCATTTTTTGAAACAAAAAGATGTTTGTTTCAAAACATGTTGTCTTCTTAGAAAAATAATTTCTTCTAAGAGAAGATAGCGGGAGCAAGATTGAACTTGATGAAGTTCAAGATGCTTAAACAGACACTGATCAATTGACTGAACCTAAATCTATTACTCATATAGATGAAGTAACAACTAAACATTCAGGTGGAGGATATGGAGGAGGTAGCTATGGAGGTGGACGTGACCGCAGGTATGGTCGTGGTGGATCTCGTTACTCCAGTGGTGGTGCCTCTGACAAGAAATGGAGGAAGTAGCTTTCCTTACATGTATAAAATTGATAACTAATAATACGCATGGTCATCGTACACATAACATTTGTAGGAAATATGGGCCTACCTAATTAACTTTGATTTACTTCTGTTGAAAATCCATCATTAATTGTTAAGTTTCGAATCCCCAATTATTGTCAATTCAAAAAATAAAAAATCAGAAAAAAATAGCAAAAAGCAAGTCAGTGTCTCTTAAGAATTAGAGTTGAAAACTCAGCTTCAACTATATATTGTTAATTCACAATGCACGTGCATATCCTAAGCATGATTTAATACTTGCATACTTTTTCCCGTTATCTTTCTTTCTAATAAATATGTGCAATATTTCTAGTACCAGATTGATTCTTAAACTTCTTTTTATAAGATTTGAACATAAAGTTTTATAAATAACATTCATTTCACTTTCAACTTCGCATGACCTGGAGTATATATATATATATATATATTAATAAATTTGAGCGTATAAAGAAATATATATTTATACAAAAACTTTATATAATTATATCGACAAAATAACGAATCTTACTAAATGTAAATTAAGTTATAATAGAACAATTAATTTATCAATATGTAACTAATAATAATATGCAAAACATTTAAACTTAAGAATATATTATATTGACCTTCATATATCTCAAATATACTAAATATATATTGCACATATATTGAATATACACCTCACATAATATTGAATATAGTATCTTAATGTGAACCTATATATAAATTATAGAATTTTACAAAAGCACGATAAAAGTAATTAAACAGCAAAAAATTTACCTCAAATATATTGATTTTTTTTTCTTCTTCTAAATATATACAGACAAATGTAATAGACATAATGCAAATTATATGGAACTTATATATAACATATAACTCACATATGCTAAACATATAACTCAGATATAAATATATATTGTTATCCTTATCATAATTGTTTTGTAGAACTCATATATCTATGTTTCAATATAATAATTTTTTTTATCCCAATCAAAAAACAACGAAAAGTCATATGTGCATAAATATATTAATGTGTAAGTTAAATTCATTTACTTGACCTCTATAATAATAATAATAATAATAATAATAATAATAATAATAATAATAATAATGTAGTATGTATACATATATTTTTTGCATTATATATGCAATCGTATATGTCAAGTATATATAGCTTATATGTGAGGTATATGTATAAGTTGTTTTTGTGGAAGATGTGAAAAGAATAATATTATATATTTTCTGCGTTATATATGCAGCATGTTTATTATTAATCTGAATTATTTGCGATTCTAATTGTAAGCAGGTATTCATTTACTCAAATCTTAATAAAGAAAGATGTAAAAAGATAGTATTATAGTCAGAAATATTAAACATACAATAAAAAATATATGACAAGTATATGACACTTATATATACAATATATGCTTTATATATTTGTGTAACATAATTTTTAATAAATATAATTATCGTAATTCTAAATTGTTTTTTAAAAAATAGAAATTTTTTTACAAAACCTCCAATTTTTAATTAATTATTTAAATAAAAAATATGAGGATTGTCTTTTATTATTTAAGATATTTTATTGTTTTTTAATTGTAATAAAAGTTGTTATTTTGAAATAGAAAAATAATATATGTGCAGTATACCCAAAAAAAACATATAATAAAGTACCTGAATTCAAAATATATGACAATCATCTGATTATTTTTAAATTACATGAACTCAAAATAATCTAAACTAATTAATATGTCCAGTTATTAATTGTAGTTTGATTAATAGTATAGGAATGAAAATTATAAAAAATCAGTGCCATTAGTCAAAAATAAATTCCGAATTATCACTATTTAATTTAGTAGAGCAAGTAAATTTTTTTTTTATTATGCTTCGTTTCTCTAAAAAAAACATTTATTTATTTTTTAATTACATGTGTCCAGAAGAAACCAAGTGACGGGTAGGACTAATTAATAGTAATGATGGAGATCACTTTGAGGTTGATGTGAGTAACTATATATATGGAGTTACCATTCATCTATTCTCTCTATCAAAATCTAAATATGCCTTTTCAGCAAATATCAAGAGCCAAACTTGATAAACAATTCGTCAGTTTTTCTTCTTATCTTCTCATAGCTCCATCAGTCATCCATTGAGTATATCCTCTCTCTCTTCCTTAATCATTTGCTCATTTTCTTTTTCCCTTTATACCTAATAATTAAATTTTTGTTTTCGTGTTCAGTATTATTATCAATTTACATGTTATTTAAACTTGTTGAATTTGCTTTGAACTTCAATAAGCTCTATCCGTGCTAATTCCTTTTTGTCATCTATCTTCTTGCTTTATCTACATTGTTTATACATTAACCATGAATCTACTTTCTTCCTTTTTTTATCCCAAGATCATTAATGAGTTCTAATCATTTTCCCTTTTTGACTCACTCAACAGAAAGTATATATTAGACTCTGAATCCATGGATTTGAGCTTGATTGGACAGGATCACACCAAAAACAATCGAATTGAAGGGAGGCGAGACTGCGATTTAGAAGAATAACAAAGCATCAGAGAAAAGCAAAAGCAAATAGAAAATCATAGAGGAAGGAATTACTGGGATGGGAAACCAAGCAATAAAAATGGCGGCCACG
Organism: Triadica sebifera; assembly: GCA_023653625.1. NCBI lineage: Eukaryota > Viridiplantae > Streptophyta > Magnoliopsida > Malpighiales > Euphorbiaceae > Triadica > Triadica sebifera. The sequence continues at coordinate 19,850,903 of CM042900.1, forward strand.
GAAAAGGTTTTTTTGTCCAAACAAAAATACGGAAAATATATTTTTGTAAAAAAAAATTGAAGGTAAAAATGAAATTAAAAAAAAAAAGAAGTTTGGGTGTCTTTTTTCTCAAAAAGGTATTGTTCTTTTTCTATACTTATTCAAGATTGAATTGTGATCTGATACGACGACTTATATTTGGGCCTAACTCGGGTTGAAATATCAAAGTGATTATTATTGTTGTAAAAGAAGATCAGTGAAGGAGACGCGAAGTTTTAGCGATGGCGCTTCAACAGCAACTGCAGAAGAACACACTGTACGTAGGAGGATTAGCAGAGGAAGTAAACGAGTCAATTCTCCATGCGGCTTTTATCCCCTTCGGCGACATTAAGGACGTTAAAACTCCTTTAGATCAAGCCACCCAAAAGCACCGCTCTTTCGGCTTCGTTACTTTCCTCGAGAAAGAGGACGCCGCTGCTGCCATGGATAATATGGACGGTGCCGAGCTCTACGGCCGTATCCTCACCGTCAATTACGCCCTTCCCGAGAAAATCAAGGGGGGTGAACAGGGTTGGGCCGCCCAGCCTAGTAAGTCTTTCTTCTTTCTCTTGCATATCCTAAACAAAATAACATTAACTTTAACCCTAATAGCTCTGTGTGTTGTTTCCATCGTATTTCGTGGTTCAAATTAGGTTTAGCCTTTTTAAATTGTAGTTTAAGCTTTAATTTTTGTTTACCTTGTGGAATTAATTGCACTGATAATTCTGTGTTTATGGTTTTGGGATTGATCCAGTACAGTTAAATTGGGAATTTTGATTGAAACTTTTTTTTATTATTATTATAACAGGATGAGTTTATTAGGATGAACAATTTATGCGAATTTGGACTAGATTGTGATGTCAGTAACTTGGCTTGAACTTGTAACTGGAGGAAAAGATTCTAGCTATTTATATCAGAACTTGCTGACATTCTTGAGAAATTGTTTACTTTCCTGTTATGGACCTGAATATATGCAGTATCTTGGATCCACAATAGAAGAAATTATAAAATTACTAGCTCTTTAATCGTATTAAGTGTCAAAAAAAAAAAACAATTCAATAAAATGTAATTTTCATTTGGTAATTGAGATTGTTTGGTGAGAGTAAGCTGTAATAAAAGGTCCAGTAATAATAATAGAATATGTATTATTTAAGTAGTAATAAGATCATCCATTACACTTGTTTCTCTCTCTAAAAATTTGAGAGAGGTCATTGCACATGGTAATTGAATTGAAATTGAAGACCCAATTGATTAGGTAATTGAATAAAGATGAAAACCTCTAGTTCCCAACTCACCAAAAATCAAACAATATAGACTGCTTTCCTACTAGGATACAACAAATATTATCTTGCCTTTGTTTTCATAGATATAGATGCAGACTGTTAATGGTTCAAGCGCTAGAGGTTCAGACATGATGCCACTTGTTGGCAATGATTGGTATTCATTGAGTTCAGTTCGAAACAGGAGATATTTGTAGGTAGGAAGGATCCGGTGGTATTGGAGATTTCAGTTAATTTTTTCATTGATACTAGCATAAAAGTTCTCAATCTAAAAATATGAATTTCCTGGCTTTCCTGTGGATATACGTTATGCTGATGCACAATCTGTTTAAGTGATATAGAATTTATGTCGGATCTAGGGCTGTGAAGTTGGTGACAATTACATATATGGGCATTGTGCTAATGATGAAAATTTTTTGGGGCCGAAGACAAAATTGTTCCCAGCTTGAACTTTGTTTTATTGCGAGACTGACTTTGTTCTTCAATTCTGCAGTCTGGGCGGATGCTGACACATGGTTTGAACGACAACGGCAAGAAGAAGAAATGCAGCGAATGCAGGCGGAGAACAAGGCTGCAATGCAAGCTGCAGAAGAGTTGCATAGAAAGAAAATGGCAGAAGAGCGAGAAGGGGAAAAGGAAGATGAAACAGAGAACAAGAATGACCCAATGGTGAGGGCTGAAGCAGAAGTTTTGAAACAGAATAGCTCTTAGAAAATGAGTGAGCATTTGATGAAAGAAATACTTACTTCAGTTAGTTTTCTGTAACTCTAATGCCCACCGTTTGAGTGCATTAAATTCTAACACAATTCATCTCTTCTTTACGGATGTGGCATTGCGATCAATAGAGCCAGAAACTGTATGAGAAATCTAAAGTGTTAACCTTGAGGGGTATTTCCGTCATTTTGATGATAATAAATAATATATCAATATTGTATTTAACATACTTGTTTTTTAAAGTATATTATACAGGACATAAAATGGCAAGAATGGAGAATTGGAAGAATAATCCTTAAAGAAATAAAAAGTAAGAAGTAGCATGTTCACTGCCGTGACTCAAAGAGTCACCCCCGTGAAGAAAGCTAACCGTTAGCAAAACCAATATTTGAAGTTCATGGCCATGAAGGAAAACCAAACCGTGAAGTAAGCATTTCAGTGACCCCCGTGACTAGAGGTGTCACTCCCGTGAAGAGTTGTGTAAATTCAACCAGAGAGCTTCACGACCAGAGTCACCACTTTGGTCACGGCTGTGAAGATGTTCACCCCCGTGAATGTAGGCGTCACCCCCGTGAAGGATATATTCAATTTCATCCAGAGAGCTTCACGACTTCAGTCACCACTTCTCTCACGGCTAGGAAGAGTGTCACGCCCGTGACTAATTAACGGCACGCCCGTGACTCTATATGTCAAGACATTCCAGAGAGCTTCACGACCAAGGTCACCACTTCAGTTACGGCTTGGGAAGAACTGTCACCCCCGTGACAAGCATATTCATGCCCGTGACCAATAAAAGAGAAAAATGTCAGGCGCGATTTTTTTGGTTGGTATAACGGCTAGTTTCTAAATTAATGAACCCCAACGGCTATATTTAGCCATGGGAGTATAAATGGAAGTCATTTATGCATTAAGAAATGAGAAGATGATAAGAGAATAATAAGAAAAACAAAAGATTAGTATATATTTCAAATCACAAGCTATCTTGTATTTTTATGCTTTGTGAACAAATTTATTCTCTGTAAAAATCTTTTTGCTCCTCATATTTGAGTAATAAAGATTTATAAGTGGTTCTCTCTGTAATCTTTACTCAAGAGAGCATTGGGTAGTTCTGGGTTAAGAGAAGAACACTTGTAAGGGTTAGTTGTGTGAACCTCCAAAACACAAATTTAAAAGGTTGTTTGTGTGAGCCTGCAAAACACAAAGTGTAGGTTATTGTGTGAGCCTGTAAAACACAAGTGTAGGTTGTTTGTGTGAGCCTGTAAAACATAAAGGAATTGGTTATTGTGTGAGCCATTAAAACACAAGGGATTTCTGGGTTAGGTGTGAGCCATTGTGAGAAACACCATAGTTGGGAGTGAGCTTGTAAAACTCCATTGTAACACTTAGTGTGTTAGTAAAACTCATAATTGCGATTGGGGAGAGGAGTAGGGTTTGTTAATACCCGAACCTCTATAAATCTTTGTGTCTAATTTTCTCTATCCCTTTTAAAATTAGCAATTTTATTTCCGCACTTTAAAGTTTAATTTTAGAAACTCCAATTCAACCCCCCTTCTTGGTCTAATATCTGGGCAACAATTGGTATCAGAGCCTTGACTAGCATTGAAGCCTAAAAAGTGCTAGTAAAGAGTAAGATATGGCCAGTGAAGGATTCCAGAGTCTCAAACCTTACTTTGATGGAGCAAATTATGCCCATTGGAAGTTTAGGATGGAGACATACTTGGATAGTGAAGGAATTGAAGTATGGGATAGTGTACGAAAAGAATGGACACCACCAACCCAAAAAGGAGCTGATGGTGAAGAGGAAATCCTATCAAGAGATGATTGGACAGAGCCCCAAAGAAGAGCAAATTTCAAAAACAAGAGGGCAATGACAATTCTATCAAGCTCATTATCTATTGAAGAATGTGGGAGAATACATCATTGCTCAATAGCACACAGTATGTGGAAGACATTGGAGAACTATCATGAGGGAACTAAGCAAGTCAAATCCAAGAAGATTCAACTTCTAACATCAGAATATGAGCTTTTCAAGATGAAATGCAATGAGTCAATCACTGACATGACAAACCGTCTTCTATCCCTTATAAATGGAATGAGGAAACTTGGGAAGCATCTGAGTTTGGAAGATGTAAACAATAAAATCCTGAGAAGTCTTCCTCTTAAAGACTATGGTTCAAGAGTTGCTGGCATAGAAGAAGCAAATGAAGATATAAGTATCATGAACACTGATGTGCTGATTGGCAAGCTTCTTACACATGAGATGGCAGTAAAGAGAGATAGAGAGCTTGAGGCAGAGCCAGAGAAAAGAAAACCATTAGCACTCAAAGCCTCTACTTCAAAATCTCAAGAAGAAAGTGAAGATGATGAAGAAATGAGTGATGATGAAAATGAGGACATCGTTATGCTTTCAAGAAGATTAAAAAGAATCATTGAGAAGAAAATGAGCAATTCCAGAAAATTCAGGCAAAGAAACCTCAAACAAACTTCAAATGATACACACAGAAGTAAGGAAGAGGTAAAATGCTATGAATGTGGAAAGAAAGGACATATCAAACCTGAATGTCCAAGGCTCAAGAAGCATAAGAGCAAATTCCAAAGAGACAGTGGGGAGAAAGGTCACAAAGCCACATGGGATGATGAAAGCTCATCAAGCGAAAAAGATGATAATGAAAGTGAAGAGGTCAACTTATGCTTCATGGCTATTGAGGATCACATCTCGGACAAAGTAAGATCACTACACTCATACTCTTTCAATAATGATAGTAGTGATAATGATAGTGATAATGATGATGATGATGATGAACAAAGCCTAATAGAAGAATTAAATATAGAATTAGAGAAATATAGAAGTAAATTTAGTACTTATAGAAATAATATCTCTAATTTGAAAAATAAGATAGATGGCTTAGAAAAGGAAAACATAAAGCTTAAATCATCTAATGAATCTCTTCAAAAGTCATTAGATGAATACTCATCAAGACCCTCAACAGCTTCACTTTTAAAAGAAAACAATACTTTGAAAAATGAAGTTGAAGAACATAGAAATTCCATTTCTAAATTTCACAAGGGTAAAGAGAGCTTAGACACTCTCATTGTGTCTCAAAGACCACCTTTAGTAAGACATGGTCTAGGGTTTAAAGACACATCATCATCTTCTAACAAAATTATATTTGTCAAACCTAAAGAACCTCACATCTCCACACTTGCTGGAAAAGCACCAAAGAATAAGTATACTAATCCCTCTATACATAAAAGGAATAATCAAAGATTAGTAAACCTAAGAAACAATCCTCAAAAGACTAATCATGCCTTTATGTATAAGAAGCATGCATCTAGAAAAATGCAAATTAATCATGAATGTGCATGTCATTGTTCTCAAAATCATATTAATAAAATTATGGCATTTAAATACAGCACAAGACCAAAAAGCAAGTTTAGACCTAAACAATGTAATTATTGTATGGAAATAGGTCACATAAATAAACATTGCTGGATAAGGAAAGCTCATTGGCAACCTTCATGTGCTAACCCCCAAGGACCCAAACTCATTTGGATACCTAAATATCATACTTGATTTCTAACTTTGTAGGTATGCCTCAAGTCCACAATAAACAAAAATGCATGGCTAGTAGACAGTGGATGCTCAAGGCATATGACAGGAGACAAGGAACTCTTCAATGAAATCAAAAGTATTGATGGAGGTAAAGTTACTTTTGGAAACAATGCAAAGGGTAAGGTAATTGGCATTGGTTCCATTGGTGTTAATAGTACTACTTTTATTAAGGATGTTTTACTTGTTGATGGCTTGAAACATAACCTGTTAAGTGTAAGTCAATTATGTGATAAAGGAAACAAACTAATTTTCACTTCAAATGAATGTCTTGTAATCTCTATTGATGGTCAAGAAATATTTAAAGGAAATAGAGATATCAATACATACATAATAAACTTACATGAACTATCTAACCATTCCTCTAAGTGTCTTGTGACTACTAGTGATGAATCTTATCTGTGGCATAGAAGACTTGGTCATGCTAACATGGACTTAATACAAAGTCTCAGCACAGAAGAGCTAGTAAGAGGATTACCAAGAGTTAAATATGAAAAAGGCAAGACATGTGATCCTTGTCAAAGAGGAAAGCAACACAAGTCATCTTTCAAAGCCAAAAACATTGTAAGTACGTCAAAATCCCTTCAACTCTTACATTTAGACTTATTTGGACCTACTAGAGTTGCTAGCTTATGAGGTAAACATTATGCATTTGTCATCGTAGATGATTACTCTAGATTTACTTGGGTAATTTTCTTAGCTCAAAAGAGTGATGCTTTTGAAAATTTCAAAAACTTTACTAAAAGAGTTCAAAATGAAAAAGGGTACTGTATTTCAAAAATAAGAAGTGATAATGGGAAAGAATTTGAAAATGAAAACTTTGAAAGTTTTTGTCTTGAACATGGCATTTCACATAATTTCTCATCTCCTAGAACACCTCAACAAAATGGAGTTGTTGAAAGGAAAAATCGAACATTAATTGAAATGGCAAGAACAATGCTTAATGAATATGAATTACCAACTTATTTTTGGGCAGAAGCCACAAACACTGCATGTTATATTTCAAATCGAGTTTTCAAAAGACCTCTTTTAAACAAAACCTCATTTGAGCTATGGAATGGAAGAAAGCCCTTGGTATCATACTTTAGAGTATTTGGATGCAAGTGTTTTATATTAAACACCAAGGACAATCTTGGAAAATTTTCCTCCAAGTCTGATGAAGGTATCTTTTTAGGATACTCTTCAACCAGCAAAGCATATAGAATATTTAATAAGAGATCATTAACAGTGGAAGAATCCATGCATGTTGTTTTTAATGAATCTAGTAGACTTGATCTTGTGAAAGGTAGTGCTCTTGATGATGTTGTAGATAATATGGACAAACTTGTCATTGAAAATGGAAAAGAAGAAAAAGATCAAGAAAATCTACTACCTCAAAATCAAGAACAAATGGAGCAAGAACTTCCAAAAGAATGGAGAATGAACATAAATCATCCAAAAGAGCAAATAATTGGTGATCTATCAAAAGGAGTAAGTACTAGATCTCATTTCAAGCATTTAGTCAATGACATAACTTTTATTTCTCAAATTGAGCCTAAAAACATTAATGAGGCTCTTAATGATGAAAGTTGGATAATTGCCATGCAAGAGGAACTGAACCAATTTGAGAGAAATAAGGTATGGAACCTAGTACCTAGACCAAAAAATCATCCAATCATAGGCAGCAAATGGGTATTTAGAAATAAGTTAGATGAACAAGGGTTAATAACCAGGAATAAAGCAAGACTTGTTGCAAAAGGATATAATCAGGAAGAAGGTATAGACTATGATGAAACATATGCATTTGTAGCCAGATTAGAAGCTATAAGAATACTCTTAGCATATGCATGTCACATGAACTTCAAACTTTTTCAAATGGATGTGAAAAGTGAATTTCTAAATGGTTGTATAGATGAAGAAGTGTATGTAGAACAACCACCAGGTTTTGAAAGCTATGATTTGCCAAATCATGTTTTTAAACTTTCAAAAGCCTTGTATGGTTTAAAACAGGCACCAAGAGCTTGGTATGAGAGACTAAGTTCTTTTTTATTAGAAAATAGTTTCACAAAAGGAAATGTTGACACTATACTGTTCATCAAAAAGCATAAGCATGAGACACTAATTGTTCAAATTTATGTTGATGATATAATATTTGGTTCTACTAATGAGCTGCTTTGTCAAGATTTTGCTAAGTGCATGACTAGGGAATTTGAAATGAGTATGATGGGAGAACTTAAGTATTTCCTTGGTCTACAAATCAAACAAAGCAATGAAGGCATATTCATCAACCAATCCAAATATGCCAAAGACTTAATCAAAAAATTTGGTATGGAAGGATGCAAAAATGCCAAGACTCCTATAAGCACATCAACAAAATTGGACAAAGATGAAAAGGGTAAGAGCATTAATGAAAAACTTTATAGAGGTATGATCGGATCACTTTTATATTTAACTGCCTCTAGACCTGATATTATGTATAGTGTTTGCTTATGTGCACGATTTCAATTATGTCCTAAAGAATCTCATCTGACTGCTGTAAAAAGGATTTTAAGATATTTACATGGTACATTGCATCTAGGTTTATGGTATCCTAGGAATTCATCTTTTTATATTATAGGATATTCAGATGCAGACTATGCTAGTAGTCTTTTAGATAGAAAAAGTACTTCAGGTACTTGTCACTTCATTGGAGAATGTTTGGTTTCTTGATTTAGCAAGAAACAAGTTTCTGTTGCTCTCTCAACTGCTGAAGCTGGATACGTAGCAGTTGGATGTTGTTGTACACAAATTCTTTGGATGAAACAACAACTTAAGGACTATGGTCATGAGATGAACCATATACCTATAAAATGTGACAACACCAGTGCTATAAATCTTTCAAAGAATCCTATTCAACACTCTAGAAGTAAACATATTGACATTAGACATCATTTTATTAGAGATCATGTTCAATATGGAGATGTTGAATTAGAATTTGTATACACAGAAAAGCAATTAGCAGACATTTTCACTAAGTCTCTAAATGAGGAAAGATTTAATTTCATTAGAAGAGAACTAGGTATGATTGATGGATTAACCTTGTGATTACAAGAATAAGGAATTTTAATTGATGATATTAAAACATATCACAAGTTGTAAAATAAAATTTTTTTATGAGAATTTATGCTTTATGTAGTAAATTTTTTGTTGAAATGATTGTTGCAGAACCTAATTTCAATCTGATGAAAATTATAGGGTAGTCACGTCCGTGACTTAAGTGGCCCAAAGAGGCAGTGTCGTTCACGGCTTCGGGTCACGACATGTTTCACTGCTTCAAGTGGTGAAACATAGTTTCACGGCTTGATTCACGCCCGTGGCAAAGATCCCTCACGGCCGTGACATAATTTCACTCCCGTGACCAATTACACCCCAAACTAACAGAAGCTTTCACCCCTTGTGTCACGGCTTGCTTCACGGGTATAAGTGGTGAACTTCAATAGTTCACGCCCATGACAATATTTTCACCCCCGTGATCTATGATCATTCACGCCCGTGATGTTCATCTATCACACCCGTGAACTTATTCACACTTTCATTCACGAGTGGAACACTACTTCAGCAAACCGTGAACACGACTATTCACGCCTGTGAAACCATAAGTCACGCCCGTGAATGTATCGAATATATAAGAAAACAGCCGGTTACACTTTTCATTTCAACTCTCCAACTCCCAAAACCGCTCTCATTCACTCTCATTCATTGAGACATTGAAGATTCCGACCCCAAAGCCTTGAAATTTCACTATAAATACCATCAAAAGTTCGAATCTTCAGCAAGAAACATACATTTCTAGGGTATTTCATCATATTTTCTCTCTGTCAAAAATCTTCTTAAATTTCTTCAATCTACATATTCTTTTTGATTGATGACAAAAGGGGGAGAAAACTAGCAATATGCCATATGCAATAAACAATATGCAATAGAATATGATAAGGGAAAGTAGTATCAAACTAGCAATATAAGAATTGGTTATCAAAGCAAGTTACAACATGCCATGATATATCTTAAATACACCTTACATACACTTTATATCTTGAAAAGGAATTATGGTATGTATTGGATATGCTTCTCATATAACTTGCATATACTTAAAATCAAGTTAAATGCTACATCTTTATTTACTATTCTTGCACATTATAATTTTTTATCCTAAGTATATTTTGAGGGGGAGACTTCTCAAAATCACATATTGCTAGATTATTTGTCACCATCAAAAAGGGGGAGATTGTTAACCTTGAGGGGTATTTCCGTCATTTTGATGATAATAAATAATATAGCAATATTGTATTTAACATACTTGTTTTTGAAAGTATATTATACAGGACATAAAATGGCAAGAATGGAGAATTGGAAGAATAATCCTTAAAGAAATAAAAAGTAAGAAGTAGCATGTTCACTGCCGTGACTCAAGGAGTCACCCCCGTGAAGAAAGCTAACCGTTAGTAAAACCAACATTTGAAGTTCACGGCCATGAAGGAAAACCAAACCGTGAAGTAAGCATTTCAGTCACCCCCGTGACTAGAGGTGTCACTCCCTTGAAGAGTTGTGTAAATTCAACCAGAGAGCTTCACGACCAGAGTCACCACTTTGGTCACGGCTGTGAAGATGTTCACCCCCGTGAATGTAGGCGTCACCCCCGTGAAGGATATATTCAATTTCATCCAGAGAGCTTCACGACTTCAGTCACCACTTCTCTCACGGCTGGGAAGAGTGTCACGCCCGTGACTAATTAACGTCACGCCCGTGACTCTATATGTCAAGACATTCCAGAGAGCTTCACGACCAAGGTCACCACTTCAGTCATGGCTTGGGAAGAACTATCACCCCCGTGACAAGCATATTCACGCCCGTGACCAATGAAAGAGAAAAATGTCAGGCGCGATTTTTTTGGTTGGTATAACGGCTAGTTTCTAAATTAATGCACCCCAACGACTATATTTAGCCATGAGAGTATAAATGGAAGTCATTTATGCATTAATAAATGAGAGGATGATAAGAGAATAATAAGAAAAACAAAAGATTAGTATATATTTCAAATCACAAGCTATCTTGTATTTTTATGCTTTGTGAACAAATCTATTCTCTGTAAAAATCTTTTTGCTCCTCATATTTGAGCAATAAAGATTTATAAGTGGTTCTCTCTGTAATCTTTACTCAAGAGAGCATTGGGTAGTTCTGGGTTAAGAGAAGAACACTTGTAAGGGTTAGTTGTGTGAACCTCCAAAACACAAATTTAAAAGGTTGTTTGTGTGAGCCTGCAAAACACAAAGTGTAGGTTATTGTGTGAGCCTGTAAAACACAAGTGTAGGTTGTTTGTGTGAGCCTGTAAAACACAAAGGAATTTGTTATTGTGTGAGCCATTAAAACACAAGGGATTTCTGGGTTAGGTGTGAGCCATTGTGAGAAATACCATAGTTGGGAGTGAGCTTGTAAAACTCCATTGTAACACTTAGTGTGTTAGTAAAACTCCCAATTGCGATTGGGGAGAGGAGTAGGGTTTGTTAATATCCGAACCTCTATAAATCTTTGTGTCTGATTTTCTCTATCCCTTTTAAAATTAGCAATTTTATTTCCGCACTTTAAAGTTTAATTTTAGAAACTCTAATTCAACCCCCCTTCTTGTTCTAATATCTGGGCAACATAAAGTAAGCAACAAGTATGATAGAGACATAGAAGAGATTAGTGTTGTCACGGAAATTGGGATCAGACCTATTTCACTCTCGATTCCATGTCGGTCTTTTTTTTATTCTGACTCAAATCCACGTTTTTCAGATTTGGTTCAGTCAAAATAACAAAAAGTTTTGCATATTAAAATAAGTACGCATTTCTAATAATAAATTTTACAAATTAAAAAAAAATTGTTCAAAAACTATACATATTTAAAAAAAAAATGCATTCGCAAGACAAAATTTTATATTTAAAACAGATTAAAAAATGTAATAAATATAAATATTTGTGATAATAAATTGATGAAATGTGAAAATATGATTTTTAAGCATAATCAGAAGAATTATAATAATCTTATTCAAAATTATCGAATATGAATTGAAATCTATACCTAATCAATGATGAAATCTAAAAGTACATATATACAATGAGATGACCAAGTGTACTAGATGAATTGTTGGATCAATCAGGTGCTGACCGAATTGATAAAATTTTTGATGTGAATCGAGCCAGATTATGCAAATTGATTTCCAATTAAACCAATTCAAACGATCACGGTCCGATCTGATTTTCAAAACCATTATTTTTTTTTTAATTTTGACACCAAATGTTGTCATGTCATGGGTCACTAGAACAGGTGGTCTAGATATTGATTTTTCTTGGAATGATGTTGTGACTGTGGTGGTTCCAACGGAGACGCGATTAAGATTTCTTAAAGGTTGATACACCTTAGGCGAGGGAGCTAGGCTCTTAAATATCAAATGTTGAGGAATTGACTCGAGTTTTCTTTGCAATAAAATTTGAAGCAGTTTCTAATGGACTGTCTAATGATGGAGATAAGTGATACTTAGACAACTTTGTTATGACACTTATGCAATGATGGGGTAATCTGACTATGCTCTCCGGCAATCTATTAACCTTAATTAATAATACAACTACTAATAATAAATATTGATTGTAACGTATAACGAAATTTAAAGATATTTGACAATCTAATAATAACATTTAGATTTTATATTTCAAGTTGTATAAAAGCCTAAAAAACAATCATCAATCTTGAGTTCTATCTGCATAATTCTGAAAATTGTTCTACATCGTGCGCTAGTAAAAAATAAACTAAATGAATCAGGTAATATATTTGTACAAACAGAACGTGGTGCATTAAACTGTAGCACTGTAGCGAATCTTAAGTATATTTGATCCTTTAACTATGACACCTATATTTTGGAGTTCAAGACAAGAATGTAATTAGTTTAAACAACATAATTCACTTTTATTAGTAGGAAAACTCTTATAGTCATATTGAATATTTGGGCTAGAGTTTTAGACATAACTCGGTTAATTATTTAGATTTGACTCGGTTAATTAATTGAAAAAAATAAAATGTCAAAAGTTAAAAATTTAACCAGAGTTAAATTAGTAAAAGTAAAATTTGATCCTAAAAAATATTTAAAATAAATTCATTTTCATGTAAAATATTAATATTTATAATTTAAATTAATGCATAACCATAATTAAAAATATTTTTATATATAAATTTAATAAATAAAGAAAATAATTTTTTAATTTTTTTGTAATTTTTAAAAATTAAAATAGAAAATAATTTTAAAAATTACATTGCAAAATTAAATTTATCTATTAAAATAATATTTTTCAGATAAAACTCAGAATAATTTTTCAAATAATTTATATGATGATTTTGTAATATTGTATACTAACAATAAAAATAAAAATATTTAAATTCAACTCTGCCATATATATATATATTACTAATATTAAAACCCTTTAACAAGTTAATACCATTAATTATATATAATTCATATGTAAATTATTTTTATAAAAATAAAAAATAATTTAAATGAATTTTCCTAATAATGTGCATTAGTAATAAAAAAAATATAAATAATGAAATGGGAGATAAATAATTTTATATATTTTTAAAATTTTTAAATATATATCAATAATAATATATAATTATAATATATAAAAATTTATATAGGTTAAAAGTTGCAGAGAAGACAGAACACCTGCACTACCAAAAAGTGGAGTTTCCTCTTTAATTTAGAGTTTCATCGAAATTCTGGGTCTAGAGTTTCTGTCTTCCGTTTATGTGAAGTTTGCTTTCTCTTTCCGTGTCTTTGTCTATTCCATTCTCTCGTGGTGTTTTTCCTTCTCTATTTTTCTATTTGCTTTTTGACAATTGACTTATTTGCTCTTTCTGAAGTAGATTTTGGTCTTACTGTAACATATGGATCTCGCTCTTGGATAATCAATTATAGAAGTAGTACTGCAGAATGGAATTGGGAATTAAGGACAGGTTGGAGAAACTAAATTTGTCCGAAAAGGAAAAAGTGGTTATTAACCTGGGCATTTATGAACAAGATGGGATTAAGAAGGATGTGGATCTCCGGTTATATCTAATCGACAAGCTCTTATCAACAAAGCCTTTTAACCCTGATAATATGGAAAGGGCATTAATAGGTGTGTGGAGACTTTTAGACCCTTTCAGTATACATGAGGTTGATGCTCAGGTTTTTATTTGCCAATTTTGCAACAAGTTGGACCATGAAAAGGTATTCAAAGAAGGGCCTTGACACTTTGGTAAACTATTGATAATCCTAAAAGATGCTGATGGTGATTTCCAACCCTCTATGATTCCTTTGAATGATTGCCCAGTCTAGATATGGGTATTAGACTTACCCCTCATTAAAAGAACAATGAACTTGTTCATAAAAATTGCTAGTAAAGTGGGGGAGGTACTAGAGATTGACAAAGGAGGACTTGAAAATTGAAGTAGCTTTGTAAGGGTTATGGTTTTGTTGGATGTGCAAAAACCATTGGTAAGAGGGGCAATGATGCTGAATGAACGGGGGGAGAAAATGTGGATACCTTTCAAATATGAGAAAATTCGTGAGTACTGTTACTTCTGGGACTGTTTTGAGAAAATCGAAGGACAAAAGATTGAAGTGTGGCCTTTTGGTAAAGAACTCAAATCCCTCCCTTTAAAACTAAAATTGATGAACCATCATGGTAGTACAAACATCAGTAGGAAGAAAAGGTGTAGATTAGGGTAAGAGTGCTAGGCAGATGTTATTTTTTCAAGTCAATAAAGGACCTGCTGATGGCGACACTGATTCCAATGCTGCTAGCCATAATGATGACATATTATCACAAAAGAAGGGAGGAAAATCCACTACTGTTATACATGCTGAAGTCATTACTGATGTAGAGGATGGCAAAAAAAGTTGGTCCAAAGCCTAGTAAGTTTTTATGCATCTTTTATAAAGGGTAAATGAGGGTAGTAACTGTGAGGAGAATAGTGACAAATTACATGAAACTACTAAAGATGAGTGGAACGATGGTCTTAATATGAGAAGCAATGACAAGGGGCTCCTGTGTGATTTAACCATGGAAGAAAAGGTATTGAACATTGAGACTGAGATTCACAGACAAAGGAAGGCCAATATTAAAAAATTAAGGAAAGGGTTAGCCCGTCTGATTGCAATTAAAAGTAACCCTCATTCTAGAAACGTGGAGACAAATGATACATGGTTAGGTAAAGGACATATACATCTTGATGAGGATGAGGAAAGAGAAGGGACTAGATGTAAGTTCAAGATTGTAGATGGTGAAAACTTAACATCGGCAGAGACTGGTTTCTAGTCCAGCAATGAGCCATAAAAATCTTAAGTTGGAATCTTCGTGGCTTGGACAACTCACGAATGGTTCGTACTCTTTGTAAGTTAGTTAGGGAGAGTCGCCCACTTGACTTTCTTCTTTTGGAGTCCAAGATAAAGTTTAGTGAGGTTGATAATATTAAATTTTGTTTTACATTTTATTTTTGCTTTCATGTTAATTGTAGTGGTTGAGCATGTGGTTTAATGTTATTTTGGGAAAGGATGTTGGTCTAACTATTCAAAATTACTCTCAGGACCATATTGACTTCACAGTAAATGAGGGGAGCTCGATGAGGATTTGGAGAGGAGCTGGAATATATGGTTGGCCTAATGGTGCATCCAAGAATAAGACTTGAAATCTATTAAGGACACCGAAACCATGCAATGATGAGAGTTAGATTTGTTTTGGATATTTCAATGAGGTTCTATTCTTCTTTGAAAAATGGAGCCGTGGGTCCAAGACATCTTATCATAATAAAAATTTTAGGGAAACAATGGATTTTTGTGGCTTTAATGATATTTCCTTTGAAGGATTGGAAAATACTTGGGACAATGGTAGGAAAGGGAGAGATAATGTTAGGAAAAGGTTGGACCGTTTTTTCACCACTGATGATTGGCTCTTAAATTTTCCACATGCGAAGGTGCGCAATATGTCCATTTGTTAAGATTATAGCCCAATCCATTTAGGTGATAAAGTTGCCAACTCAAGGCGTATGGGTCCAAAGGTTTTTAGGTTCGAGGCGATGTGGGTAAGGGATAATAAATGTGAATGAGTAATTAAAATGCATGGAAAAATATGGTTCTTCTAATAGATAACAATTTGAATTGTGCAAAAGAGCTACATAAATGGAACCGAACCACCTTTAGACATGTGGGATAGAATATTAAAAAAATACCTATGGAATATAATGATTTCTATCATTAACATGCCAAATGCTCAAATCATGCAATTTAAAAAAATAAGACATAGGTTATTGTCTTAGGTTATGCACAAACCTTTTTTTTTTCTTTTCTTTTTTTTTTCTCTTTACTTTTCTTTCACTTTTCCTTTGCTCATTTGAGCTAGATCCTTGTCAATTTGAGTTCCTAAAATACATAAAAGAGATCATTAAAAATTTACATCATTATAACTCCATAAACCCTAATCTCTCTCTCTCTTTTTGCTCTCTCAAGCTTCCTTAAGCTTGGTTGTGCAAGAAAATGACTATCTTTCTCCCTTTTCTCACTTTCTATCACTAGAAGGAAGCTTTGGCTATGGAGGAAGATGGAGGGAACATGTGGGCTGGTTTGAGAACTTAGAAAATTCTAGATGTGAGGGGATAAGGAAGAAAGAGTGATTAATGGCAAAAAGAAAAACTTAATTAATAATGGGGACACCTAAGCCCTAATCTAGATGTTTTCATTAATTGATTACTTAATGCATGCCTCTTGGTTAAGCCAACCACCACATATATTTAATGTCCCACTTCATGCATTTAATTGGTGATTATCCCAATTAATCCTCTAATTTTTGGTAAATTACAAATTGACCCCTAAACTTTTCAAAATTTACAATTTAGTCCCTTACCGTAATTTAACATATGTAAATACTTAAAATAATTTATTAAGTATTTTTCATAATTATTTGTCATTATTTTAATTTATTATATATATATATATATATATATTTTCAGTCAAAATCCTAATTTAGACTCTAATTAATCCAACGCATCAACTTAATGACACGTGCGACTCGATTCTAAATTTGCGGATATGACATTCTCTCCCCTTTAAAATAAATTTAGTCCTCGAAATTTTACCTATTTAATCTGTGAACAACTGAGGATATTGCCTCTTTATGACTTCTTCGCTCTCCCATGTGGCTTCTTCTGTAGAATGATTCTGTTATAGCACTTTAACTAGAGGAACTCTTTTATTTCGAAGAATATTCTCTTCACGTACTAATATCTCCACTGGTTCCTCTTCATAAGTCATATCTGTCTATACTTCCATCTCCTCAGTTGATATGACATGAGTTGGATCATACCTATATCTCCTTAGCATAAATACATGGAATACATTGTGAATCCGGTCTAACTCAGGTGGAAGGGCTAAACGGTATGCCACGGTTCTAATTCTTTCTAGAATCTCATAAGGACTAATGAACATTGGACTCAACTTTCCTTTTCTACCGAACCTCATTAGCTTTTTCTAGGGCGAAACTTTAAGGAACACTTTGTCACCCTCCTCATACTCAATATCTTGCCTCTTTAAATCGGCATATGATTCTTATCGATCTTGTGCTGCCTTTAGCCTTTCCTTGATTACCTTAACTTTCTCCTTGGTCTGTTGTACTATCTTAGGCCCAATCAAAATTTTCTCATTCAACTTTGTCCAATAAACTAGTGTCCTACATTTTCTTCCATATAATGCCTTATATGGAGCCATGCCTATACTCGTCTGATGACTGTTGTTGTAGGAAAACTCCATAAGACGTAGATATTGATCCCAACTTTCCAAAAATTCAAGAATACAACTTCTCATTATATCTTCTAATAATTGGATAATCCATTATAACTGTCCATCTGTTTGTGTATGGAAAATCATACTGAAATTGAGTTGAGTTCCCAAAGCTTATTGCAAGCTCCTTCAAAGTTGCAATGTAAATTTGGGATCTCTATCAAAGATGATAGATACTGGCACTCCATGAAGTCTCACTATCCCACGTGCATAAATTTTAGCTAGCTTGTTCAATGAGTAATCCATTATGACCGATAAGAAATGTGCCGACTTTGTCAATCGATCCACTATCACCCACACTGCATTATGCTTTCTCTAAGTCATCGATAAATTGGACACAAAATTCATTGTGATTCTTTTCCATTTCCACTTTGGAATTGGTATTGGTTGCAACAATCCCGTGGGTAACTGATATTCTGCTTTTCCTTGTTGACAAGTTAGACACTTAGCAACGTATCGGTGATATCTTTCTTCATTCCTGACCACCAATATTTTGTTTTCAAATCTTTGTACATTTTATTCCCACCTAGATGCATGGTATATACTGTTTCATATGCTTCTTTTAAAATATCTATCTTCAAATCTATCATACTTGGCACACAAATTGTAACACCCCCTTACCCAACTTTAGTTCAGAAAGGTAAGTGAGAATTACATGGCTAACTGTCTTATAAGCTTAGCTAAATGAAGTATAATTTTTTTTTTTGCGAAAATATTACAGATACCCAAAATAAAACTATTACAAACACCAATATTTAAAATTTTATTTATTTATAAAATTTATTATTTTACATTCAAACTATGTCCATTATATTAGATGTACATATTCTTAACACATACTAGATCAAATAGAACTACAATTTAATTTACAAAGTTTTTGACAAAATATACAAAAAATATGTCCAAAGCTTTTAGCTGTTTTCGTCTGAGTACCCAGCTTCTTCTGACAATTTTACTATCTACGACTACCCTTTAAAACCTGCAAGAGAGAACTACCCGTGTTAAGCTACTACCCTAGTGATGCTTCAAGGATAAAAATTTTACATCCATATTTTTTCTTACATATCCTTTATTAATTTCACAAATAAGACATAAAATAAAAGAATTATATGAAATCAAATAAATTTCATCAAATATTTAATATTTAACAATTTTAAATTTAACATGACATTATCAAAATGACCTACTTTTATATTATTGTTAATTTTCATTTTTTTTGTGCCCATAATACCTATAACCGAACTAACTAATAGGAATAACAGGGTTTCCATTACCGGTTTTTATAATATTGCACCGAGCGCTTTTATAATAATGTCATTACCTACTTTTGTAATATTACCATTACCGGCTTAATAATTTTGAGCCAAGCACATTCATAAATTTGTCATTACCGGCTTTTATATTTGGCATCGAGTGCCTTAAATCCCTTGATTGGTATGCCAAACTATTCTCTATTCTAGTTCTAGATTAGGTGTCTTAGGGCTTAACTATTTTTATATTTATTCACAATATTTTCAAAAATGATAATTGTACTAAATTTTCACATATATGTTTTTTTCTTTGTTTCCATTGTTATTGCATTAGAATCTCACACATAATTAATTTATTAAACATTTACAATTATAATTAAAGTGAAAATTCACATTAATTACTACATATACTCATCATACTAAATGTAAAAGCCCAATATTTCAAGTTTTTATCTGTGGCAGATTTCAGCCCTAATTTTGGGCCTCTTTTTTAGCCCATTTATAATTCGACCTGTATCTTCTTAACATTGAGACATGAAGCACATTGTTGATCTTATCCAATTTTGGTGATAAGGCTAACCTGTTAGCCACTGGACCCACACGTTCAAATATTTCGTGTAGTCGAAAAAATCTAGGACTCAATTTCACCTTTTTACCAAAACAAAGTACTTTATTCAAAGGCAAGACTTTTAAAAATCCCTTGTCTATGACAACATATTAAATATCCTTCCTCTTCAAATCAGCATAAGATTTTTATTGATCCGTTACAACTTTTAATCGATCTTAGATTAATTTCACCTTCTCCTCTGTCTGCTACACCAATGTTAGGCCTATTAATTTCTTTTTGCCAAGTTATGTCCAGCATAACTGTGTCCTACATCTTCTTCCATACAAAACTTCATATGGAGCCATGTCGAGGCTAGCTTGATAGCTATTGTTATATGCAAATTCCATAAATGGTAAATACTTATCCCAGTTAACCTCAAAGTCAATTACACAACTTCTAAGCATGTCTTCCAACAATTGAATAACTCGTTCGGATTGCCCATCGATTTGTGGGTGAAATGTTGTACTAAAAGTAAGTCAGGTTCCCAATGCTTGTTGTAGACTTTTCCAAAATTTTGATGTGAATTGTGGGTCTCGATCAGAAATAATAGATATTGGCACCCCATGCAGTCGAATTATCTCATTAACATATATTTCTGCTAACATGCTCAATGAATAGCCCATCCAAATTGGCAGAAAATGAGCTGATTTGGTAAGTCTGTCAACAATTACCCATACTGCATCATGCTTCTTTTGTGTTAAAGGCAAACCAGATACAAAATCTATTGTAATCCTTTCCCACTTCCATTATGGGATAGCAATAGGTTGCAACAATCTAGATGGTACCTAGTGCTCTGCTTTCACTTATTGGCATGTCAAGCATCTTATAGTGTATTCCACAATATCTTTCTTCATTCCTGGCCACCATTAATGAATCTTCAGGTCTTGATACATTTTATTACTCCCTGGGTGCATGGAATAAGTGGTATTATGCGCCTCTTTTAGAATTATTTGCTTTAATCTGTTGTCATTTGGCACGCACAATCTTCCCTTATAACTTATACTTCCATCATCTTCAACCTTAAATTCAGGTTTCTTCCCCTTTTTAACTGCATCAACAATTATCATCAATTTATGATCCTGCCTCTGAGCTTTTCTCACTTGTTGCCTTAAAGTAGGTTGAACCCGTAACTCTGCCAAAATAAAATATGATTCTTCTTTTAATTTATTATTAATTACTATATATTATATTATAATGAGAAAAATAGAAACTATACCTGCTAGTGTTTTTCTACTTAAGGCATCAACCACTACATTGGCTTTACCTGGCTTATAATTAGTAATACAATTATAATCCTTAATTAACTCTAACTAGCACTTTTGCCTTAAGTTCAACTGCTTTTGAGTGGGCAAATATTTAAGGCTCTTGTGATTTGTATATATCTAGCAACACTCACCATACAAATAATGTTGCCATATTTTTAAAGCAAACACTATTGCTGCCAATTCCAAATCATGAGTAGGGTAATTTAGCTCATAAGGCTTCAATTGCCTAGATGCATAAGCAACTACTTTACCCTCTTGCATTAATACACAACCTAGCCCATTATGAGAGGCATCATTGTAAATCACAAAATCTTTCCCTATAGTAGGTTGGGTCAAAACAAGTGCTTCAGTTAGCATGATTTTTAATTTTTCAAAGCTTTTCTGACATCGATTTGTCCACTCAAACTAAGTATCTTTTCTGAGCAACTTTTTAATTGGTGTGGCTATGTTTGAAAATCCTTTCACAAACCTTTTACATTAACATATCTTAATTATTTCACACCATTTGGTTTCATTACCATATAAAACATTAAAAGCAACAACTAATCACATTTCATGTCAAACCACATTCATATCAAGCATTAAAACATAATTTCACACAATTAAACAACATGTAAGATTTTTATCAATGAAGCACATACCTAAACAACCTTGGATCTTCCTTTTATCCTTCTTTTCCTCCCCTTACTAGTTTGCTTTCTCCTTGCCTTTGTCACCTTCTTGAGGGCCTCTCATTTGTTCACTTGGTTTTCCTACACAACCATACCATATCTCAATTTTATCATCCCTTTTCAAAGCTTGTCATGCCTACATAAAATTCTAATTGTTGCCCAAATATTGTACCAAGAAGGGGGGTTGAATTGGATATTAAAATTTCTTAACTTTTAGGTGCAGAAAGAAAAGTTAAGTAGAGTAGGGATAGGAAGATATCACACAAGAATTTTTATAGAGGTTCAGGTGTTAACAAACCCTACTCCTCTCTCCAATCTCAATTGAGAGTTTCACTAACACATTAAGTGTTACAATGGAGTTTTGCAAGCTCACTCCCAACTATGGTGTTTCTAACAATGGATCACACCTAACCTAGAAATCCCTTGTGTTTTAATGGCTCACACAATAAACCAATTCCTTGTATTTTAATTGCTCACACAAATAACCCTTAAAAGTGTTCTACTTTTAGCCCAATATACGCAAACTCACTTGAGTAGTAGATTACAAAGAGAAACACTCACAAATCTATAATGCTCAGAAAATAATGAGTAAAAATTTTTTTTACAGAGAATTAATGTTTGTTTTAAAGTAGTAAATGCACAAATGGCTTACAATAAGATTGTGATTAGAAGTATTTGCTATTCTCTTCTTCTGGATTCATAAGTGACTTGCATTTATACTTCCATGGTGAATTATAGTCGTTTGGTTGCATTTAATGTGAAAAATAGTCGTTGCTCCAACTCTTAATTTCACGCCTGACATGTTTCTCTTTCCTCTTTCATGATTGTGAATATGTGTGTCTCAGTCGCGACTGTTCTTCCAAGTCGTGACTTGAGTGGTGACTTTGGCCGTGAAGTATTCTGAAAGGATTTGAAGTGTTTGATCACGAGCATGACATTATTCTTTCACGGGCGTGAACATCCTTCCAAGCCGTGGTCCAAGTGGTGACTCTGGTTGTGAAGCTCTCTGGAGGAATTTGACATGTTTTTTCTCGGGCGTGATTGATATGATCATTCACGGTTGTTATGATCCTTCATGGCCATGAACTTTAAATATTTGGTAGTTGGCGCTAAGCTTTATCACGGGCGTGACATAAAATGTCATGGGCGTGAATCATGTTATTTCTTCAATTTATGTCTTTTTAAGGTTAGTCTTCCATTCTCCATTCTTGCTATCATGTTCCATACCCTGTTCAATAAACTTAGAAAACAAGTATGTTAAATACATTATTGCTGTTTTATTTGTTAGCATCAAAATGATGAAAATACCCCTCAAGGTTCAACAATCTCCCCCTTTTGACGGTGGCAAATAATCTAGCAATATGTGCTTTTGAGAAGTCTCCCCCTCAAAAGATGCTTAAGATAAAAAATTACTGAAGTGCAAGAATCGTAAAGAATGATGAAGTATAGTATGGATGCTTGCTTCCTAGTTTAGGTATATGCAAGTTATATGCAAGATATATCTAATGTATACCAAATTTTTACTTAAAACTAGTTAAGTATATGCAAAGTATATTTAAGTTATATTCAAAGTATATTAAGCATATTCATTCATGTAACTTGCATCAAGGTATATGCAAAGTATACTTAAGGTGAATTTCAAGCATACTTGCATATTCATTTAATTCAAATAAGTATATCAATTATATTGCAATTAAATTTAAATATAATATATTGTTAGGTTCTCCCCCTTTTGTCATCAACAAAAAGATAAATTATAAGGGAAAACTAATGCAATTATATTAATATTAAAAGAAAAGTATGAGGTTTTGAAAAGTAATTTAAAGTCCTACATTATAAATACTAGAAATTAACATAGCAAAAAAAAATTGGAGCCTGACATCCATCTCTAAGGCGAGCTACTTTCGCCTCGAGGCTTTCCATGCGAGACTCCATGAAATCCTTGAGGTTCTCTAACCTCTCATCAATCGAAGCCTGCAATTGGTAGAAACGCGATGCTAATAGGTCAGCCACCTGCTGAGCCAAGTTCGGTTTGGAGGCCGAGGATTGTCCAATTATGTGTTAAACCCCTGGGGTCGCCGACTCAACTCAAACTCTCTTCCTCTGCTGGATTCCTTGGAGGCCAGCTTTTAAGTCATCCGAATCATTTTCCTCCCTAATAATCTCACCAGCTGTGTTGGTGAAGCAGTAGTAGATGTTGTTCTCATGAACTATACAAACAGTCGTTCCCATTTTGATGAACGACTCAACGTTTAGTCGAGGATGTGCTGCTATAAGGTTGAAGTCGTTCTCCTCTAGCTTTAAATACCCAAGCTTTATAGCAAGGTGAGTCACGTACCCACCAATCAAAATGTCTTCGGAGGGCTTCGTAGCAATAGACAGTAGATTGTTTGCAAACCATCAAGATAAAGCCACTGTTAGGCCTCTTGGGCCATCTCTAGGAGAAAGAGCTCTAATTTTTGAATCGATCTATTGCTGTGTCCTCTAGAAAAAATGCTATAGGTTAGAAACCTATGCAAGTACTTATGCATTAGGGATCAAAGGTGGGTGCTTTTCGTCTTATTGACATCTCAGTTGTAGTCAAGCTTGAAATGAGTCCATGCCTGAGTGGCATAGAACTCCACCTCACTCTCATTTAGGATACCGTCAGAGGGAAGGTTGAACATGTCACTAAACTCTGTGGCAGTGAGGGTGTTCGGATGCTAGCAGAGTTGAAATTTTACCGTGCTGGTGGAAGAGACGTGTAGGGTGCTAAGGAACTCAAGAGTTGGTTTCCTTAGCATCGGTTGATGGATATCAATAAAATCCTTTAGATGACAAGCCTGGAGTTGTTCCGTCATGCTTGTCTCGAGACCAAGGGTCTTGACAGTGTGTAACTCAAATGATCTAGAGGAAAGGAGTGGTCTTTGTTCGAGAACCGAGTACCTTGGATGACAGTGCTCCGGAATAATGTTTAGAAGGTAGTCCGTGTACCTTCTTGGAGCATGAGACTTCTTTCTGGTACGCTTGGAGGAGTTGGGTTCCATTTTTGATTGAGAAACATATTTTTGAAAAGATAAAATCTGATGGAATGTTTAAATAGAACCTAGTGAGTTTTGATTTTTGATGATGGAAATAGTTTTTGAAGGTATTTATAGATGGAATGAGTTGCTAGGGGGCCGGAATCTATGAAATGGTATTGAATGGTGATAAATGAGAGAAGATGGAGAGTTGGAAATGAGGGAAATAATAGTAGAAAACATTTTATAGTCGACATATTCACGGTCGTGAATGGTAAGTCACGGGCGTGAAATGTCGTGTTCACGATTTGCTGAAAAGGCACTCTACCCGTGATGAGGGATGTGAAATGATTCACGGTCGTGACATTTAATGGTCATAGGCATGAATGATGAAATATCATGGTGGTGACAAATGAGTCACGGTCCTGAAGTGCAATCTTCCCTACTTGTGACTGTGAGACAGAGCGTGACACAAAGAGTGAATGCTTCTGTAAGTTTTTGGTGAAAATGTTCACGGTCGTGAATAAGTGTCACGGTTGTGAACAAAGGGTTTCATGGGGATGACAGAAAAAGGTTATGGGCGTGAAACATAGTCTTCACTACCTTCAATCATGAAGCATGTCGTGAAGCAAGACGTGAAAGCTACTGGAGTTTTTGTCGATTATATTCATGGTCGTGAATATATGTCACGGGCGTGAATTGCCTAAAATCCTCATTAAATAAAACTAAGTTTAAAACAAGACCAAAGGATTTATAAGGTGCTTCTATCCCCTATAACATATAATTCTATCAATTTAGCTACTCCTTACCTTAAAAGATAATTACACAAGATCATCAATCAAGGTTCGACAATTTTGCAATCATAAAGTTTATCCATCAATCATACCAAGATATCTGCCAATTGATTGTCTATGCTTATAAATTCCAATACAACATCTCCATAGTGAACATGATTTCTAATAAAATGATGTCTTATGTCAATATGCTTACTTCTAGAGTGTTGAATGGGATTTTTAGATAGATTTATAGCACTTGTATTGTCACATCTGATAGTATATGGTCCATACTATGACCATAACCCTTAAGTTGTTGTTTCATCCAAAGGATTTGTGTGCAACAACATCCTACTACCACATACTCCGCTTCAGTGGTAGAAAAAGCAACTGAAACTTGTTTCTTGCTAAACCATGAAACTAAGCATTCTCCAATAAAGTGACAAGTACCTGAAGTATTTTTTCTATCTAAAAGACTTCCAGCATAATCAGCATCTGAATATCCTATAATGTGAAAGGATGAATTTCTAGGATACCATAAACCTAGATGCAATGAGCCATATAAGTATTTTAAAATTCTTTTCAGAATATTTAAATGTGACTTTTTAGGACATGATTGAAAGCGAGCACATAAGCATACACTATACATTATATCGGGTCTAGAGGCAGTAAGATATAAGAATGATCCGATCATACCTCTATAGAGCTTTTCATTAATGCTCTTACCTTTTTCATCATTGTCCAATTTTGTTGAAGTGCTCATTGGAGTCTTGGCATTTTTGCATCATTCCATTCCAAATTTCTTAAGTAAGTCTTTGGCATTGGATTGGTTGATGAATATGCCCCCATTGCCTTGTTTTATTTGTAGATCAAGGAAGAATTTTAGCTCATCCATCATACTCATTTCGAATTCCCTAGTCATACACTTAACAAATTCTTGGCAAAACAATTCATTAGTAGACCCAAATATGATGTCATCAACATAAATTTGAACAATTAGAGTATCATGCTTATGCTTTTTAATAAATAATGTAGTGTAAATATTCTTTTTTGTAAAATTATTTTCTAAAAGAAAAGAACTTAGTCTTTCGTACCAAGCTCTTGGGGCTTGTTTCAAACCATATAAAGCTTTTGAAAGTTTAAATACATGGTTGAGAAAATCATAGCTTTCAAAACCTGGTGGTTGTTCTACATAAACTTCTTCTTCTATAAAACCATTTAAAAAAGCACTTTTGACATCCATTTGAAAGAGTTTGAAATTCATATGGCATGCATATGCTAAAAGTATTCTTATGGCTTCTAATCTGTCTACAGGAGCATAGGTCTCATCATAATCTATTTCTTCTTCCTGATTATATCCTTCTGCAACTAACCTAGCCTTATTCCTAGTTATTGAACCTTGTTCATCTAGTTTATTTCTAAATACCCATTTGCTTCCAATGATTTGATGCTCATTGGGTCTAGGTACTAAGGTCCATACCTTACTTCTCTCAAATTGGTTGAGTTCCTTGTTGGGTTTTGAAGAATGAATCATAATCATAAACATAGTGTAAAAATAAAATTTTCAAAACCCAAAACAAAAGATCATACTTGTACCATTAAAACTAATTTATATAAATATAAATGTTAAAAATTATACCTTGTAATTTCTTATTTGTTCTTCAAATCTTCACTTTGTTGGGTTGTAGCAAACCACAAAAATCCACACTAAAATGTCTCTAATGATAATCCATGCGAAGAATGAAGAAGAAACTATCAAGAGAAATGGTTTGAATAAATTCAAAGTGCTAGCTTTGAAAGTGTTATTGAGAGAATTTTGTTGTCTTAAAAATATTTTTTCGGGCCCGTACAGGCCCATGACCCTCTCGAACAATTTTTCCGTTCGATGTCATCGTGATCCATCCCGAAATAACTTTCTCATATTTTGGATCCTATCCAAGACCATTTTACTCATTCTCCATATCTTCAATGCGTGTGACTCATTAGGTTTTCGGTTGTGTTGGCCACCTAAATTAACAATTAATTTAAGTAGGTCATGAGCTGTATTTAGCAACACATCATGACCCCCAATTGACCGAAAAGTCAGTGGTTTTACTACGAACCTTTCCATAGACAATTTCCGTGTAATTATTCCTTTCACCATTCTATACCCCACTTGGTTCAGAGTATGGACATGTGTCAACTCCCACTAGACTTACTACTTCACGTCCAGTTCAAGTAATGTTAGTTCTTGTCCTTGAGGCTCATTACTCCATTAGATATGTCATTAAAGACTATCTTTATGACATTTCCACTCCGTCTAGAGATTCCCGAGTAATGACCACAGTAAGAAGCCATGGGTATACACTCCTTCTATCAAGAGTGGTGAATCCTTTGTTGGTTACCCAATTACCTTCGAATACCTCAAGCTGTATCCAATCGCCATGCTATGAGCTACCTCTCTGAGGCAATAAGGAATAGTGTCAAAATACAAAATCAATATTCAAGATATCCTTGAGTACCTCAAGTCTAAGGATACTTGTACCATTGCTATGATGAGACTATCATTGACATTTGAATAGATTATCCATATGATTGTCTCATAGTTGGTCATCCGATGTACTTAGCTACTCTTAGCAAGCATCCACATGTTAACTCTAAACATCTCATGTTTATAGATTATGAGATCTACTACTCGATCCAATCAAGGAGTGTAACATGTCCTAGTTAGTCTAGATTAACAATGTCCTATCTCTTTAATCCTATGACTAGGAAGAATTTTGATACTAACATAATTACACATGATAAGAATCACAATATCATGATCTCATCATGATTTCCTTCATGTTATGTTATGTATCAAGGACTTCATTAATTGATTTAAGATCAAATATCAATTCATATATCAAATGAACATCAAATTAATGAAAACCCTTTTATTAATGAAATAAATTTGTACAATAAGTGCTAAAGGTGATTGCCTTTAGAGCACTCTTCTAACAAGCTCCCACTTGCACTAAAGCCAATCGCCTTTGTATTTAATTCCATAGGCGAGTACATGAGAATCATATTTCTTTTAGGGAAGTGGCTTAGTTAAAGGATCAACAATATTCTGATCAGTGGCCACTCTTTCTATCTTTACACCATTCCTACCAATGATTTCTCTAATCAAATGGTATCTTCTGAGTACATGTTTGGATCTGTTATGAGACCGGTGCTCCTTTGCTTGTGCAATGGCTTCATTATTATCACAATACAATTTTATTGGATCAATAATGCTGGGAAGCACTCCAAGTTCTGTTATGAATTTCTTTATCCAAACTGCTTCCTTTGCTGCTTCAGAAGCTGCAATGTACTTTACTTCGGTTGTGGAATTAGCAATCGTTTCCTATTTGGAACTCTTCCAATTAACTGCTCCACCATTTAGTGTGAATATATAACCTGACTGAGATTTTGAGTCATCCTTGTCAAATTGGAAGCTGGCATCGGTATACCCGCTCACAATAAGATCTCCATCTCCATATACCAATAATACATTCTTAGTTCTTCTTAAATACTTAAGGATATTCTTGACAGCCACCCAATGACCCTCACTAATGTCCAATTGGTATCTACTCATGACAGTTAGAGCATATGATACATTGGGTCTTGTACATATCATAGCGTACATGATTGATCCTATAGTTGAAGCATATGGAATCAAATTCATGTGTGTCCTCTTATCATGTGTCTTTGGACATAAAGACATTGAGAGACTAATCCCATGGGCTTGGGAATATATCCCCTCTTGGACTGCTCCATGCTAAACCTCTTTAGCATCTTATTCATGTATGTAGACTGTGAAAGACCAAACAATCTTTTAGATCTATCTCTATAGATCTTTATCCCTAAAATATAAACTACTTCTCCAAGATCTTTCATACAGAAATTCTTGGATAACCAAATTTTGACTGATTGTAAGGCTGAGATATCATTTCCAATATGTCATCTACATATAACACAAGAAATACGATTGCACTCCTACTAATCTTTTTGTAAACACAAGGTTCATCCGAATTTTGTAAGAAACCAAACTGTTTAATTGTCTCATCAAACCGAATATTCCAACTCCTAGATGATTGCTTTAATCCATAAATGGATCTTTGAAGCTTACACAACTTTTTGCCATCTTTGGATATGAAACCTTATGGTTGTGTCATGTACACATCCTCAATTGGATTTCCATTAAGGAAAGCTGTCTTTACATCTATTTTTCATATCTCATAATCATAATGAGTAGCAATGGCTAGGAGTATCCTTATGGATTTAAGCATAGCTACTGGGCTAAAAGTTTCATCGTAGTCAATTCCTTGTCTTTGACGATAACCTTTAGCAACAAGTCTAGTTTTATAGGTAATCACATTACCATCCACATCAGTTTTCTTTTTGAAAACCCACTTGCACCCTATAGGCTTTATTCCTTCGCGTGGGTCAACCAAAGTCCATACTTGGTTTTCATACATGGAATCCATTTTTGACTTCATGGCTTGAAGCCATTTGTTAGATTCTGAACTATTTAGAACTTCTTCATAGGTTGTAGGCTCATCATTTTCTATGAGCAATACGTCATTCTGTTCACTAATGAGAAATCCATCTCTCTGGAACAGTTCGTATCCTACTTGACCTACGAAGCTCTTGTGCTTCAGAAGGTTGAGCTGTTATATCATCTATATGAGTAACAAGCTCAGGTTCAGGCAATTGATCAGTATCTGTTTGAGCATCTTGAACTTCCTCAAGTTCAATTTTGTTCCCATTATCTCCTTTGAGAAGAAATTCTCTCTCTAAAACGATAGCATGTCTTGAAACAAAAACCTTTTGTTCCAAGGGGTGGTAAAATTGATATCCATACGATGCTTTTGGATATCCCACAAACAGACATCGGTCAGACTTAGCTTCTAACTTATCTGACATTGTCCGCTTCACATAAGCAGGACAACCCCAAATTCTCATGTAAGAAAATGTGGGCCTCTTGTTATACCATATCTCATATGGAGTAACATCAACTGACTTTGAAGGAACTCCATTCAATATATAAATGGCGGTCTCTAGTGCATAATCCCAAAAGGATTTAGGCAATTCCATAAAACTCATCATAGACCTTACCATGTCTACCAAGGTTTGGTTTCTTCTTTCAGCCACACCATTGTGTTGTGGCATGTAAGGTGGTGTCCATTGAGATAAAATCCCATTATCTCTAAGATAATCTAGAAACTCTTGGCTCAAGTATTCATCTCCTCGATCTAATTGAAGAGTTTTAATAATTTTTCCAAGTTGTTTCTCTACTTCATTTCTGAATTCTTTGAACTTTTCAAAAGCTTCAGATTTGTATCTCATATGATACACGTACCCATATCGTGAGTCGTCATCGATAAAAGTAATGAAATAGATGAAACCACCTCTGGTGTGTGTAGACATTGGATCATATACATCTGAATGTATTAAATCTAAAAGTCCATTAGCACGTTCACCCTTTCCTTTAAAGGGTAATTTAGTCACCTTGACTAATAAGCAAGATTCACATGTGTAATATGATTCATAATCAAATGACCCCAAACTACCACTTTTATGTAGCTTAGCCATGCGTTTCTCACTTATATGACCAAGACGACAATGTCATAAATAAGATGATTTCAACATATCTTGTTTTTGCCTTTTATTATCATTGAAGTTTAAAATTGGATTTGACATATCTAATATGTATATTCCATTGCATAATGTACCATTAGCATAAAGAATTCCATTCAACATAATAGAACAACAATTGTTACTAAAAGCTAAAAAGAAACCATCTTTATTTAGACTTGAAACAGAAATAATGTTTTTAGTCAAAGTAGGTACATAATAGAAATTATCTAAATTTAATATAAGCCCACTAGGGAGGGTCAATACATATGTTCCTATAGCTAATGCAGCAACCCTTGCTCCATTTCCAACGTGCAGGTCTGACTCTCCCTTATTGAGTTGTCTACTATTCTTTAGGCCATGCATATCAGTGCATATGTGTGAGCCACAACCGGTATCTAATACCCATATATTATTATTGGAAATAGTATTAATTTCAATGACAAAAATACCTAAAGTAGATGGGGCATCAGATGTCGTCTTCTTCAAAGACTCCAAATAAGCCTTGCAATTT
The DNA here is from genome assembly GCA_023653625.1 of Triadica sebifera. NCBI lineage: Eukaryota > Viridiplantae > Streptophyta > Magnoliopsida > Malpighiales > Euphorbiaceae > Triadica > Triadica sebifera. The sequence goes on from CM042900.1 coordinate 19,882,105, forward strand.
CTCTTCCAATGGTTATCCTTGCCATAGTGGAAGCATGTCCCCTTTGGAGCAATATCCTTGGCCTTCTTCTTGGCCACGCCTCCCTTAGGCTTCATGGACTTCTTCTTCTTCTTTAGGTTATTCTTTTTAGAAATTGAAGAGTCCACCAACATCACAGCCTTACTGTCATTCTTAACAGATGGCTCAGCTGTTTTAAGCAAGTTAATCAGCTCAGGAAAAGTGGTAGAGATTTGGTTCATCCTATAGTTAAGCACAAAATGTGAATAACTATCAGATGAACCAGTTAGAATTAAGTCAATACTTAATTCATGGTCCATCACAAATCCCAAGGTGGCCAACCTCTCAATATAGCCATTCATCTTCAATGCATATTGCACTGGAGATGTTCCCTCAACCATCTTAGTGCGGAAGAGCAACCTTGAAGTTTCAAACCTTTCAGAACGTGTTTGCTCATCAAAAAGCTCTCTTAGATGGTATACTATGGAATTGGCATCCATAGCCTCATGCTGCTTTTGCAACTCAACTGACATAGTAGCAAGCATAATGCAGCTTGCCATCTCACTATCATCGAGATGCCTTTGATATGCCTTTTGAACATCTTCAGAAGCATTAGCATCAGGGGGATTAGGGATTGCCTCATCTAGGACATAGCCAATCTTTTCGGATTTGCGAACTATTCTTAGATTCCTTAGCCAATCCAAAAAATTGGGCCAAACTTATTTGATTCCATTAGTAATCGCAAATTCACACTTGTCATGATGATGATTCTAGCAACCTAGATGTAAAGTAGAACATGTTAGAGTGTACATAAAATGCATATTTATTATGTCTTTAATAAATCGCATTATGGCTCCCACTATTTTATTGCGAATCCATAGCTCTCACTATGAACCCGAGAGAACTTATATGGAAGTTCTTCTAGTGGGTCGATGTCCAACTAGTTAAGAATAACCTTGAGGCACCTGAATAAGCTATCCTTAGTTTGGTTGGTAGGTATCTAATCCATACCAATTGCATTATTCATTCAACTATCGAATCTTATGCTATCAACTTATTGATGTGTGCACATACATTAGGTTATCGACTCTTGATATGTGTACATCTCATGTATACAAACCCAACTTTGTCTCCAATACACATTAACCTTGGAAAAAATCCAACAAGTTAATAATATCGGTTAAGTCTAACCCATTAATCATAAAATCTAATTTCAATGGATTGAACATATTCTTATAGAGTGAGCTTGAGGCAACTCAACAACCCTAACTCTAGAAGAACTCTGGTTCTCCCCATATTAATTGAAGGCATAAGACTTAATTATTTATTTAGTGAGGGATTTCTTTGTTAAGTCTGATCAAGTTATTATTTTATGCTTTTATATATCATACATTCATCACACGGTTATATAAAGATAGTTACATTAACTATATGACATGATTATGGACATACTGAAGTCAATCTCTTGAGCCAAAGAGAAATTGACTAGGTCTTACCTAGGTATATGCATGAATTTACAACCCAAAATAGAAATCAAATTCCTATTTCTAAGTCTTCTTGTTTATGGCACCACCTCATTTGCTTCTTGCTCATTTGCTTCTTCATTCTATCCTAATCCTATGTAATCTAATTACATATTTCAAATTATAGAAAATCTCAATTTACATTTGAGGGAAGTAAGATGAGAAGATAAATACATAAGAAAGAAAAAGAGGTAGGGACACGCATACCTTATTTACCATAAAATAAAATAATTCCTTGCATGCTCAATCACATTGGGCATAAGTCCATCATCATCCATCGTGCCTTTTAATACACCCTTAAAATGCATTCTCTAATGCACAAAATAAAATTGACAATTTTGGATTTCAATTTGTAAATCGATTCAACTCTTGAACCGAAATTGCCTATATGTGTTCTTTCGATTAATTTAATTTTGTATGTCATTTTAAAGTGAAGTTTAATATTTAATCAAATTAAATTAAATTCCATATTTTCAGAAATAATTCAAAATTAATTCTTTTTAAAATCAGAATATTATGATGTTAAAATTAAGAAATTTAATTTTAATATACATACCAATTTCTAGTTATACTAGAATTACAATTGCCCAACTTAAATTTATTCAAAATTAATTTTCAAAAATTATAAAAATTTCCAGAAAATCAAATCATCGTTCTAATTATCTTTAGGTCTAGTCAAATTCATCAAAATATTTTTGGCACAACCTAAAATTACTAAGACAAACAAACCAACACACTTAGATGCTCAAAATGACTAATTCGATATCTAGAATTTTTAAAATTTCAAATGCTTGCAAAATAATTTTGGCATGCATGTAAAATCAAAATAACATATTTTTAATCACATAAAAATTATTTCAAGGTGTTCGAAATAAAATAAACACATACAAAAAAAATCAAACAAAACAGCCCACCCGGGTATGCTTAAACAGTCCCGTTTTTGTGCTTGTTTGAAAAATTAATTAAAATAATTTTTAATTAATTATTGGATACTTCCAGAGATATAAACATATTCTCAATATATCTAAATAATATTTTTCATAATTAAATTATAAGAAAAATATAACCAACCCCATCAATTAAGCCAAACAACAACACATTCACAAACAAGACATATTTAGGCATTTTTGAAATATATCCGAAATTAATAATGTGAATCACATTCAAATCATTTTTCCATCAAAATAATCATTCTTAATCATCCCATGATCATATTAAAGAAATAAAAATGTGTAAAACATATTTTACAAATTAATTTCAATTTTCAAAACTTATTGAACCAAAATCATCAAAAACATGCAATCCCATTACACTTTCAATTAGAATTAATTTTAATGGATACAAGGCGGCTCTGATACCAATGTTAGGTTTTGAAGAATGAATCATATTCATAAACATAGCGGTAAAATTAAATTTTCAAAACTGAAAGCAAAAAATCATACTTGTACCCTTAAAACTAAATTATATAAATATAAATGTTAAAAATTATACCTTGTAATTTCTTATTTGTTCTTCAAATCTTCACTTTGTTGGGTTGTAGCAAACCACAACAATCCTCACTAGGATGTCTCTAATGATAATCCATGCGAATAATGAAGAAGAAACTATCAAGAGAAATGATTTGAATAAATTCAAAGTGCTAGCTTTGAATATATTCTTAAGAGAATTTTATTGTGTCTTAAAAATATTTTTTTCACAAAAAATATTTTCATGTATATTTTTGGTCAGTTGATGTATTTTCTATTTGAATCAAATTCAAAGAAAAGATGAAAAGTCAAAAATGGAGAAAAGGAAATGAATGAATAGTAATTGGCCATAATTGGCCTAATTAAGGCCAAAATCTATCGTTGGCCAAAGGGTGGGAGGCAGCAGCGTGTTGGGCCTGCTGCGGGCTGCTGCTAGGTAGCCCAGCTGGCCCACCAGGCAAGCCAGCTACTTGCCTAGCTCATGTGGGCCCGCGTAGGCCCGTACAGGCAAGTGACCCTCCCGAATGATTTTTCCGTGCGATCTCATCGTGATCCATCCTGAAATAATTCTCTCATATTTTGGATCATATCCAAGACCATTTTACTCATTCTTCATATCTTCAATGCATGTGACCCATTAGGTTCCTGGTTATGTTGGCCACTTAAATTAACAATTAATTTAAGCAGGTCATTAGCAGTATCTAACAACACATCATGCCCCCAATTGACCGGAAAGTCAGTGGTTTGACTACGAACCTTTCCATAGACAATTTTCGTGCAATTATTCCTTTCATCATTCTATACCCTACTTGGTTCAGAGTATGGACATGTGTCAAGTCCCATTAGACTGACTACGTCACGTCCAGTCCAAGTAATGTTAGTTCTTGTCCTTGAGGCTTATTACTCTATTAGATATGTCATTGAAGACTGTCTTTATGACATTTCTACTCCGGCCAGAGATTCCCAAGTAATGACCATGACAAGAGGCCATGGGTATACACTCCTTCTATCAAGAGTGGTGAATCCTTTGTTGGTTACCCAATTACCTTCGAATACTTCAAGCTGTATCTAATCACCACCCTATGAGCTACCTCCCTGAGGCAACAAGGAATAGTGTTAATATACAGAATCAATATTCAAGATATCCTTGAGTACCTAAAGTTTAAGGATACTTGCACCATTGCTATGATGAGACTATCATTGACATTTAAATAGATTATCCATATGATTGTCTCATAGTTGGTCATCCAATGTACTTAGCTACACTTAGCAAGCATCCATATCTTAACTTTAAACATCTCATGTTTATATATTATGAGATCTACTACTCGATCCAATCAATGAGTGTAACATGTGCTAGTCTGTCTGAATTAATAATGTCTCATCTCATTAATCCTATGACTAGGGATAATTTTGATACTAACATAATTACACATGATAAGAATCTCAATATCATGATCTCATCATGATTTCCTTCATGCTATGTTATGTATTAAGGACTTCATTAATTGATTTAAGATCACTTATCAATTCATATATCAAATGAACATCAAATTAATGAAAAATCCTTTTATTAATCAAATAAATTTGTACAATGAGTGTTACAGGTGATTACCTTTAGAGCACTCCTTTAATAGTTTCACTAACACACTAAGTGTTAAAATGGAGTTTTGCAAGCTCACTCCAAACTATGGTGTTTCTAACAATGGATCACACCTAACCCAAAAATTCCTTGTGTTTTAATGGCTCACACAATAAACCAATTCCTTGTGTTTTAAAGGCTTACACAAATAACCCTTACAAGTGTTCTGCTCTTAACCTAATATACCCAAACTCACTTGAGTAGTAGATTACAAAGATAAACACTCACAAATCTATAATGCTCAGAAAATAATGAGTAAAAAGATTTTTTTTTTCAGAGAATTAATGTTTGTTTTAAAGAAGTAAATGCACAAATGGCTTACAACAAGATTGAGATTAGAAGTATTTGCTATTCTCTTCTTTTGGATTCATAAATGACTTGCATTTATACTTCCATGGCGAATTATAGCCATTTGGTTGCATTTAATGCGAAAATAGTCATTACACCAACTCTTAATTTTGAGCCTGACATGTTTTCTTTCCTTTTTCACGGTCGTGAATATGTGTGTCACGGTCGTGACTGTTCTTCCAAGCCGTGACTTGAGTGGTGGACTTTGGTCGTGAGGCATTCTGAAAGGATTTGAAGTGTTTGGCCGCTAGAACTCTCTCAACTATTCTGGCAGATGCTAGTAAACTAGGAAAACTCATCAAGCATAGGGTTGAAACCTATAGTTTTTCTGGGTCTCTCAATCCATCTTCAAATTTTTGGCATTTATTAGCCTTTGTAGACACAATGCCACTAGCATACTTGCAGAGACGTGTGAATTCTCTCTCATGTTTTGTTACCGACATGCTTCCTTATTTTAACGTCAAAAACTCTATTTTCTTAACGTCAAAAACTCTATTTTCTTATCGTCTATGTAAATAGAAGAAATTTATTGTTCATTGAATTTCTCCAAAAAGAGTTCCCAGGTCATAGGATCAGGTGCCTCTGTGCTCTGTGTAACATCCGCTAATTTAGGCCTCGAGTTGCACGTGTCGTGAAGTTGATGCGTTTGAACGATCGGAGTCTAAATTCGGATTTTTACACAAAATTGATTAAATAATGGCTAAATTATATGATATAAGCCTAATTAAGTGATTATAGAGTTTAAAGAAGTTAATTTACGGTAAAGGACTAAATTGCAAAATTTGATAAGTTTTGGGGTCAAATTGCAATTTACCAAAAATTGGAGGATTAATGAGATTAATTGTTAATCAACATATTACTTTTGGACATTTAAAAGTGGGTTGGCCGCCCATGATATTAAAGGAAGATGATTAATATTGATTAAGTGTAAAATTGGGAGAAAAAGGTAAAATGATGGGTCCCACATGAAGACTTTTTGGGTACCCTATTTAAGGCTTTCTTTTTCTTCTTCTTCTTCTCTTCATTTTCTGCTCCTTTTCTCTGTCTTCTTTACCAGTCACGCCAGCTATATCCATTCTTCCATAGCTCACCTTGATTCTAGAGAGAGAAAGGAAGGGAAGAGAAGGGAAAGAGCAAGACAAGGTGATTTTCATGTTCCATAACTCATAAGGAAGCTGGAAAGAACAAGAAAAAGGAAGAAAAATCAAGTTTGGTAGAGAGAGAAAATCTCCAAAGTGGTGATCAAGTGAAGAAAAGTGTAAGGTAAGAAGTATTTCTTCTTCTTCTTCATCTTTTCTAAAGGAAGTTCGAATTTTGAGCTCATCCAAGACTTTTATGGAATGAGAGAGAAACTAGGGTTTTGAGAGAGAAAAAGAGAGTTTAGGGTCTTAATGAAATTAGATACAGTTACAAGAAATGTTAGATAAAGGATTTATACGACCTAGTGTATCTCCATGGGGTGCTCTAGTACTATTTGTGAAAAAGAAAGACGATACCTTACGTCTTTGTATTGACTACAGGCAGCTTAATAGGGTTACTGTTAAGAATAAATACCCACTGGCTAGGATTGATGATTTATTTGATCAGCTGAAAGGTGCAAGTATATTTTCAAAGATAGATCTTCAATCGGGGTATCATCAACTGAAGATCAAAGAGTCAGATGTATCTAAGACAGCATTCAGGACTCGTTATGGTCATTATGAATTCTTGGTGATGCCATTTGGATTGATGAATGCGCCGATAGTTTTTATGGACCTGATGAACTGAGTGTTCAGGCCATATATTGATCAATTTGTAGTTGTATTCATTGATGACATTATTGTCTATTTAAGAGATCGAGTAGAACATGACCAACATCTTAGAAAAGTATTGCAGACCTTGAGGGAGAAACAATTGTATGCAAAGCTATCTAAGTGTGAATTTTGGCTAGAAGCAGTTAGTTTTCTGGGTCATGTAATTTCAGCCGAAGGTATTCGAGTTGATCCTAGTAAAATCGAGGCTATTCTTAATTGGAAACCACCTCGAAATGTGACAGAAGTGAGAAGTTTTCTTGGATTAGCAGGATACTATAGGAGATTTGTGAAAGGATTTTCATCTATAGCGAATCCTTTGACACGACTACTGCGAAAAGAGGTATGTTTTGAATGGACAGATAAATGTCAAGAAAGCTTTGATCGATTAAAAGCAATGTTGACTGAAGCACCAGTTTTGACTCAGCCTACTCTAGGAAAAGATTATGTTGTGTACAGTGATGCAAGTCACAATGGGTTAGGATGTGTTCTGATGCAAGAGGGAAAAGTGATTGCATATGCCTCCAGACAGCTTAAGCCTCATGAACTTAACTATCCGATGCATGATTTAGAGCTTGCAGCGATAGTTTTTGCTCTAAAGATATGTAGACATTATTTGTATGGAGAAAGATGCTACATTTATACAGACCATAAGAGTCTTAAGTATCTTCCTTCACAGAAAGAGTTGAATATAAGGCAACGAAGATGGTTGGAATTGATTAAAGACTATGATTGTGTGATAGACTACCATCCAGGAAAGGCTAACGTGGTTGCAGATGCACTAAGCAAGAAGATTTTAGCTGAGATGCGAGTGGAATCCACATTGATGCAAAGAATTAAAGATGTCCAAAAACAAGATGAGAAGTTAGTAAAAATGGTCGAAGCTTTGAAAAATGGAGAAAAGTCATAATTTTCTTTAACAGAAGATGGTACTGTGTATTTCAAGAACCGGATTTGTGTACCAAGTATGAAAGAGTTGAGGACAGAGATTTTAAAAGAAGCTCATGAAACGGTCTATACTATGCACCCAGGTGGGAACAAGATGTACCAAGATTTGAAAGGACAATATTGGTGGTCGGGGATGAAAAAGGATATAACTGAATATGTTGCTAAATGTCTAATCTGTCAGCAAGTGAAAGCTGAGCATCAATTACCCACAGGATTACTACAACCGATTCCCATACCAGAATGGAAGTGGGAGAGGATCACGATGGATTTTGTGTCCGATTTACCGGTAACTCAGAGAAAGCATGATACAGTGTGGATGATAGTGGATCGATTGACGAAGTCAGCACATTTTCTACCAGTCCGAATGGACTATACTTTGAACAAGCTGGCTAAGATTTATGTGAATGAGATAGTGAGACTTCATGGAGTACCTATATCTATCATTTCTGATAGAGATCCCAAGTTTATGTCGCAATTTTGGAAGAGTCTACAGCAGGCTTTAGGAACTCGACTAAATTTTAGCACGGCATTTCATCCGCAAACGGATGGACAATCAGAGCGAGTGATACAGTTGCTAGAGGATATGATGAGATGTTGTGTGCTTGAATTTGAGGGAAGTTGGGATCGAAATTTACCTCTTATGGAGTTTGCCTATAACAACAGTCATTAAATAAGCATAGGCATGGCTCCTTATGAAGCTTTATATGGAAGAAAGAGTAGGACACCAATATGTTGGACCGAGTTGAATGAGAAAAAGTTGATTGGACCGGAAATAATTCAACAAACTGAGGAGAAAGTTAAAGTGATCAAGGAAAGGCTAAAAGCAGCACAAGATCGACAGAAATCATATGTCGATTTAAAAAGGCGAGATATAGAATATGCAGTAGGAGACAAAGTATTTCTTAAAGTTTTGCCTTGGAAAAAGATATTGAGGTTCTGTAAAAAGGGAAAATTAAGCCCAAGGTTTATTAGTCCCTATGAGATTCTAGAAAGAATAGGACCAGTGGCTTACCGATTAGCTCTTCCTCTGAAGCTAGATAGAATTCATAACGTGTTCCATGTTTCAATGTTAAAAAGATATCGTTCAGACCCAACCCATATTATATCGATTGAGGAAATAGAGGTACAGACAGATATGTCTTATAAGGAAGAACCAGTGGCTATAATAGCATATGAAGAGAAAGTTCTCAGGAACAAGAGAGTTCCTCTAGTTAAAGTTTGGTGGCGGAATCATACAATTGAAGAAGCCACGTGGGAAAGTGAAGAAGTGATGAAGAAGCAATATCCCCAGTTGTTCAACCATGAATGAATAGGTAAATTTCGAGGACGAAATTATTTTAAGGGGGAGAGAATGTAACATCCGCTAATTTAGGCCCCGAGTCGCACGTGTCGTGAAGTTGATGCGTTTGACCGATCGGAGTCTAAATTCAGATTTTTACACAAAATTGATTAAATAATGGCTAAATTAAATGATATAAGCCTAATTAAGTGATTATAAAGTTTAAAGAAGTTAATTTACCAAAATTTGATAAGTTTTGGGATCAAATTGCAATTTACCAAAAATTGGAGGATTAATGAGATTAATTGTTAATCAACATATTAATTTTGGACATTTAAAAGTGGGTTGGCCGGCCATGATATTAAAGGAAGATGATTAATATTGATTAAGTGTAAAATTGGGAGAAAATGGTAAAATGATGGGTCCCACATGAAGACTTTTTGGGTACCCTATTTAAGGCTTTCTTTTTCTTCTTCTTCTTCTCTTCATTTTCTGCTCCTTTTCTCTGTCTTCTTTACCAGTCACGCCAGCTATATCCATTCTTCCATAGCTCACCTTGATTCTAGAGAGAGAAAGGAAGGGAAGAGAAGGGAAAGAGCAAGACAAGGTGATTTTCATGTTCCATAACTCATAAGGAAGCTGGAAAGAACAAGAAAAAGGAAGAAAAATAAAGTTTGGTAGAGAGAGAAAATCTCTAAAGTGGTGATCAAGTGAAGAAAAGTGTAAGGTAAGAAGTATTTCTTCTTCTTCATCATCTTTTCTAAAGGAAGTTCGAATTTTGAGCTCATCCAAGACTTATATGGAATGAGAGAGAAACTAGGGTTTTGAGAGAGAAAAAGAGAGTTTAGGGTCTTAATGAAATTAGATGATGATGAAAATGATCTATGATGTTGTATGAGTTCCAAATGACAAGGAACAAGCTCTAAGGAGCAAAGGAAAAGAGAAAGCTACCTAAAAGAGTGAAGGAGAAAGATTAAGGTTTGTGCATAATTTAAGGTAATAGCCTATTTTTGTTTGAAATAATGCATGCTGAATATGATTTTAGATAAATGTAATTTCAAGAATGATGATAATTATGGCATGAAACCATAGGATTAGACATGTATGAATGAGATCCTTATGTGACTTTGAATTAATGATGCATGTTAGAAAATCTTGTATGAACAAGGCATGTACATGTATTGAAAAGTAATAAGTTGAGTAAAGAGCCTTATAAATGCATGAAATATAATTTGGTATGTTTTGGATGATGTTAGAATGAATGAAAGGTGAATATGCAGATTTCCTGTTGAAAGTCACAGGTGTGACTATTGAGTCATGAGCGTGAACTTGAGGGTTCACGGTTGTGACTGATTGTGTCATGGTTGTGAATTTCTGGGTGGAAATGGTACTATTCATTCCAGAAGCGTTCACGGGTTGGAATGAAGTGAACTTATTCACGGGCGTGAATGAGTAATCACAACCGTGAATGCTTTTGGGCGATTCATTCCAGTAGCGTTCACGGCTTGGGATCACGGGTGTGAACTAATTCACGGGGGTGAATGTAGTAATCATGGTCGTGAATGCTTTGCATTTGAAATTATGAATGTGGTTATTAATTGAGGAATTTAGGTATGTAAATGAAAGTTATTGTCTATCCAGTGAAATAAGAATGATATGAATATAGATATATGTATATATATATTGATGTGAGAATGTGATATGTTGTGATATAGAAAAATGAATTGATGTAGAAAAATGAATTGTCATGGATAATATATGAAATCTATTGCAGATGATAAACATGAGAATATTGATGAATCTAGTAAATGAATGAAAAGATGTATGAGTATGACTATATGCTTGTAAAACAAGAAAATTGAGATGTTGATAAATATGAGAAAAATAGGTGTTGAAATTTGAGAATAATGATTGATGTAAAAATATAAAGAATCCCATTACTCTACTTGCGGACTAGAATCAGGATAGATGACATGTCATTAAAGGGGCGAACGGTACCGTACTATACCTCAACCAATGTGGCTAAAGCTTGTTGTGAGCGCCATTGGTCTGGGATGCTCAGTCAGTGTGGCTAAAGCTTGTGTGAGCGCTACTGATTTGAGAAAGCTCCGATGAGCACATATAAATGAGGACAAGATGTCATAAGCTTGTGTGAGCGGCCTTGATCCGGTTATTCATCTATGATGAAATTATACTAAATCAATGTGGCTAAAGCTTGTTGTGAGCGCCATTGATTTGAGAAGCTCTTATGAGCCAGATTGTAGACAGGGTGGCATAAGCTTGTTGTGAGCGCTCCTGATCCATAACCCGTATCCAGTCAGTCCACAAATTTAGAGTGATGTGGGCAAGATAATGAGGATATATCGGAAAAATAAGAAAAGGAAAGAATAAGAAAATGATGATGATATGAGATTGAAATGTAATGATAAAGAGATTTATAGAATACTTTGCTATTAAAGATAATGAATATAACAATGTCTATATGAGCATGACATTTATACTTTTATGAAATAGGAATATGTTGATAGTCATGCATGCAAACATTTTTATGCACAAAATGATATTTGTTAATGCTTGTTGCATGATATAGTATATTGCCTTCTTTATATGCACCACTAAGCTTAGAGCTTAGCGTGGAGTGTAATTTCCATGCAGATACAGAAAGGTAGCTGAAGACGCTAGATAAAACAAGTGGTGATCCCATTCAAGTAAAGCAGCCGGACCTTGAGAAAGTGGGTTACAAGTTTTGAAACTTTTGTATTTGACTTTTTATTAAAGAAATGTTTGAGTTTGTAAAACTTGCTTTTAAAGTTTGTTAAGAATTCTGCTGATGTTATAAATTACTATTTTATGTAAATAAATTGTACTATGATTTTTGTTTATATCCATATATATACATGAGTATAAATATATATATATATATATATATATATATATATATATATATATATATATATATATATAGCGAATTGAAGAAGTAAGAAAGACAGGTAGCAGCGCTCCCTCATCCGGGCACGTGAGTTCGGGTGGGGCGGCAGTGCCGCCACACTCTGTGACTCAGATTGCCACCAGTCATATGCATGATCCTGTAACAAAGACACTACATATCCATATTTATGCTCGTCTGTGCAATGTAGCTTATCAAAGACTCTCTCTGCCCATTCTAACGAAAACTCTACCATAGAGGGGTCATCTTTCCATTTACCTTAGAAATCAAAGGCCCCTAACTTCCTTAGTCTCTCAAACTATAACCCAGACGAGGCTGGTTATGATGCTCTTTGTAGCAAATCTATCATATTCCTTATAAGCTCTGTCTATCCTGTGCGAGCAATAGACTACTCCCGTGATGAGCTAGCACCAGATCTAGATGCAGTAGCTCGGCGGTGACTTGGTCGCGATGAAGCGTCTGCTTTAGTAGGCTCGATACTTTCTCCTCCTTCGGCCACAATGTGTTGTGACCCTAAAGCCATACTATACCTGTATCATAAAGCAATTGCCCCAATCAGTAAGCAACAACTTTAACATTAATTGTGGGACACACATGTCATAATTATTTTTCAAAACCATTTTAAAATCCCAAAACTACCCAAACTCAGCTATAATACTAAAAACTATAACACCCCTTCACCCCATCAATACATGCCAAGATAAAGGAGTGATATGCTGACTTCATCTATTAAAAACATCATTTCATATATATGTATAAATAAAAAACACTCGTATATATTTTTTTCTTTATTTGCTATTTAATTACTTTGTAGTGTAAAAGAAATCATAACAAGAAAGGCAAAATACATTTTATATAATAACATGTTATTTACAAAACGTGCTGTTTATTTTATAAATACTATAAAATAAAATTCAAACTATAAATACGAAAGTTATGTGACCCACATTGGTTGAAACAAGCTGCTCTATTGGATCAGGCCACCACTACCTTTACCTACTATCGTTTGCTTATTCATCACTATATCTGTGGAAGAAAACTCTCATGCTAAGCTCTAGGCTTCATGGTGCACATAAATAAGGCAATAAACTATTTTATGCAACATGCATTGTCATATATCAATTTATGTCCAACCATCTTTTTATGCAAATATAGATCATATAGTATTCTAGCATGCGTAAACATCAAATTATATTCTTTTATTTCATACTTGTTTAACTTAATCAAAACATCATCATTATCCATATCACAAATCATGATTCCTTTTTATTTTCCATAATTTATTTATAGCCCACAACACCCAATCATCTTTTCATGCAAACATACATTTCATTGTATTATAGCATGCATAAACATCATATTGTATTATTATATCTCATATTTGTTTTACTTTATCAAATCATCATTATTATCCATATCACAATTCATGATACCCTTATTGTTTTCAATCACTTCTTTCTAGCCCACAACACCTAATCATCTTTTCATGCAAACATATATTTCATAGTATTCTAGTATGCATAAACATCAAATTATATTATTATACCTCATATTTGTTATACCTTATCAAATCATCATTATTATTCATATCACACTTCATGGTTCTTCTTTTTTTAATTTTCAGTCATTCTTTATAGCCCACAACACCTATGAACCCCTGACTAGGATAATGGAGTTTCCATCCAGGCACTTAGGAGTACCATCCGGGCAATATGATTTGCACATATATAAGTGTCATCACTGATTTTAATAATAGTGTCATCACCGACTTTAATAATAGCTTCATCACCGGTTTCAATAATAGTGTCATCACTGGCTTCAATACAAGTGTCATCACCGGCTTCAATAATAGTGTCATTGCCAACTTCATTAATTGTACCATTAATGGAATTAATCATACTCCCCCCCTGCTTGGCATGCCAAACTATCCTAAGTCTAGTTATAGTTATGTGTTTTAGGGCTTACTCACTATTATTAAAATTCATAGTTATTAAATTCACCCATTTCATGCATGTAAAGGTTAAATTAATCACACAATTACTCAACAAAAATAGTATTTTCATAATATAACAAGGTTCACATTATTTTACTCATTACATTCCTCATATTTTGTGCTTTGTATTGGACCTTAATTTTGGTCCTGTTACAGTCCGAATTCAACTATAGAGTTTGCTCAACAATTTTAGTTATGGATCTTACCTTTAATATGCAACTTGAATCACTTAATTTAGAGTTCTGTATCAAAATCTCTAATCAAATGAACACTGACTAGTCACTAACAATTTCGCCTAGAATTTTCTGGACATATTCTAGGTTCGAATTTTATGTATTTTTCTGGAAATATATAGACATATCTAGATTTTATGGTCTAAATAAAAGTTCAAGCCCTATGTCTTAGATTTGAAACCCAACAAACAACATACAAATCTGAATTCCATAACTTAAATTATAACAGTTTGTGTACTCACTGCTAATCAATTCCAGCAAAGAACACACATATTTACCATCTTCAATTTTTACCAAAATTAATCCTAAGTCTAGCAAACACGCATCCCCAAGATTTTTACCACAAAATACTATTAATTTAGAATCATTAACATGTCAAATGTTCAAATCGTACAACTTTAAAAAAAATAAGACATAGGCTATTGCCTTAGGTTATGCACAAACCTCTTTTTTTTTTCTTTTCTTTCACTTTACTTTTCTTTCTCTTTTCCTTTCCTCTTTTGAGCTAGATCCATGTCAATTTGAGTTCATAAAATACATAAAATACATCATTAAAATTTTAATTCATTAAAACTCCATAAACCCTAATATCAATAATAAAAGACAAAAGTTATATCCTTGACATGTCTAATTTAATCCTTAATATCAATAATAAAAGACAAAAGTTAGATAACTTAAAACCATCATATTTATGGTATGTCATTTTGGCCATATAAATGAGAGGCTCATGACTAAGTTGCACAAAAATGGTGACTTAGGGTCATTTTATTATGAATCACATACCACATGTGAATATTATTTATTTCGATAACTTAAAACCATCATATTTGTGGTATGTCATTTTGTCCATATAAATGAGAGGCACATGACTAAGTTACACAAGAATGGTGACTTTGGGTCATTTGATTATGAATCATATGACACGTGTGAATCTTGTTTATTAGGAAAGATGAAAAAATCGTCCTTTAGTGGAAAGGTGAACGTGCCAATGGGCTATTAGAACTTATACATACAAATGTATGTGGACCAATGTCAGTGCATGCCAGAGATAGTTTTATCTACTTCAGTACCTTTATTGATGATTATTCATTATTTGGGTACTTATATCTGATGAGATTAAATCCAAAGCTTTTGAAAAGTTCAAAAAATTCATAAATGAAGTAGAGAAACAACTTGGAAAAAGTATTAAAACACTTAAATAGGATCTAGGTGGAGAATACTTAAGCCAACTCAATGGACTCCACCTTACACGCCATAACACTGGTGTAGCTGAAAGGAGAAACTGAACCTTGTTTGACATGGTGAGGTCTATGATGAGCATTGCAGATTTACCTAAGTCCTTTTGGCATCATGCTCTAAAGACTTCTATTTATATATTAAATAAAGTTCCTTTTAGAACAAAAGGTGCTTGTTTCAAAGGATGATGTCTTCTTGGAGAAATATATTCTTCTAAAAAAAGATAGTGGGTGCAAAATTGAACTTGATAAATTTCAATATGCTTAAACAGATGGAAATAAACTGACTGAACCCAAATATATAACTCATACAGATGAAGTAACAGCTACACCTTCTAGAACATAAGAACTTTGTAGATCAAGTAGGATACGCACTGTTTCTGAAAGATATGGATTTATCATAAATGAACTTAATGATGTATTGCTCATAGAGGATGATGAGCCTACTTCATATGAAAAAGTTCAGAATTTTTTAGAATTTAACAGATGGCTAAAAGCCATGCACCATATTTGAAAATCAAGTGTGGACTTTGGTTGACCCACCTTGAGGGATTAAACCCATTAGGTGCAAATGGGTCTTTAAGAAGAAAACCGACATGGGAGGTAATATAGTTATGTATAAAGCTAGGCTGGTAGCTAAAGGATATCGTCAAAGATAAGGTGTTGACTATGACGAAACTTTTTTTTTTCCAATTGCTATGCTTAAATCCATCAAGATACTCCTAGCTATTGTTGCTCATTATGATTATGAGATTTGGCAAATGGATGTGAAATCAACTTTCTTTAATGGAAATCTGACTAAGGATGTGTACATGACACAACCTGAGCATTTCACATCAAGTGATGGAAAAAAGGTATGCAACTTGCAAAGATCCATTTATGGATTGAAGCAAGCTTCCAGGATTGGAACATCCGATTTGATGAGACAATCAAAGAGTTTAGTTTCCCATAAAATATGGATGAACCTTATGTTTACAAGAAGGTTAGTGGGAGTTTTGTCATATTCCTAGTATTGTATGTAAATGACATACTTCTTATATGAAATGACATCTCAATTCTTCAATCAATCAAAATTTGGTTGTCTAAGAATTTCTCCATAAAAGACCTTAGAGAAGCGACCTACATACTGGGGATAAAGATCCACATAAATAAATCTAAAAGGTTGTTTGGTCTTTCTCAGTCTCTATACATAGATAAGATGCTAAAAAGGTTTAGCATGGAACAGTCCAATAGATGATTAATTCCAATTATTGATGGGATTACCCTCTTTAAGTCCACATGTCCAAAGACACAGGATGAATGGACAAGCATGAGTAGGATTCCATATTTTTTTGCTATTGAATCCATCATGTATGCTATGTTATGTACTAGACCTGATGTATCATATACTCTAAGTGTCAAAAATAGACATCAATTAGATCCCGACAAGGGGCATTGGGTGGTTGTCAAGAATATCCTTGAGTGCTTGAGAAGAATTAAGGACACATTTTTGGTTTCTAGAGATGGTGAAGTTAAGGTAAGTAGGTATACAAATGCCAGCTTCCTAACTAACAAGGATGACTCCAAATCCTAGTCAGGTTATACATTCTCATTAAATGATGAAGCAATCAGTTGGTAGAGTTACAACAGGAGATGACTGTAGATTCCATAATTGAAACATATTACATTGTAGCTTCTAAAGTAGCTAAGGAAGTGAATTAGATAAGAAAAAGTTATCTCAGAATTGGAAGCGGTACCTAGCATTGTTGATTTAATACCCTTGTATTGAGATGAAAATGGAGTCATTGCACAAGCAAATGAACCACAGTCTCATCAAAGATCCAAACATGTACTCACACATTACCATTTGATTTTGGAAATCATAAGTAGACATGATGTAAACATAGAGAGAGTTCCCACTGATCAGAATATAACTAATAATTTCAGTAGGCCCTTTCCCCAAAAAGAAACATGATAGTCATATACTGGCCTAGGATATAATATACAATGGTGATTGGCTTTAATGCAAGTGGGAGATTGTTAGAGATGCGTCCTAAAGGCAATCACCTTAGGCACTTAATGTACTCACTTATTATTTATACAACTTATTTTTATTATATGGTATTCATTGCATATGAATTGACATAAATCTTAAACCATTTAATGAAGTCATTGGTATGTTACATAACATGAAGGAATTCATGATGAGATCATGATGATGAGATTCTTATCATGTGCAATTGTGTTTATACCTAAATAATCCCTAGTCATAGGATTAGCAAGATAGGACATTATTAATCTAGATAGAGTAGCACATGTTATACTCCTTGACTAGGTCAAGCAGCTAATCTCATAAGCTGATAACATGAGATGTTTAGAGTTAACATGTGGATGCTTGCTAAAGTAGCCAAGTACATTGGATGACCTACTATGAGGTAATCACATGGGTATCTATTCAATGTCAGTGATAGTCTCATCATAGCAATAGTGCAAGTATCCTTATACTTAAGATACTTAAGGTTATCTTGGATACTGAATGTTATACTTTGACTCCATTTACTTGTTGCCTCTTAGAGATTGCTCATAGGGTGGTGATTTTGTACAACATATAGATTTGAAGGTAGTTGAGTTGTCAATAAAGGATTCACCACTCTTGATAAAAGGAGAGTATACCTATGACCTCTTATAAAGATCATTACTCAGAAATCCTTGCCCGAGGTGCACATGTCTTAAAGAAGTTGTTCAATGACATATCTTATCAGAGTAATGAGTCTCATAAATAATAACTAATATCAATTAGATTAGATGTGACATAGTCAATCTAATGGGTGCTAACATACAAACCATACTTTGAACCAAATGAGGTATAGTTGGGTGAAAAGATGAATTGCACGATAATTGTCTATGGAAGTGTTTACAGTCAGACCACTAACTTTTCAATCAATTGGGGGTCATGATATGTTGCTAGATACAACTCATGATCTTCTCAAAATCATGTGATGATTTGAGTTGCCAATATAACCAGGAACCTAACAGGTCACACGCATAGAAGGAACGAAGAAAATGTGAAATGGGTCGTGGATTAGATCCAAGACATGAGAGAGAAATTATTTGGCCATGCACTAGGTGTCACAGCTGTGACAAAGGTTGTCACGTCAGGGAGTCACAGCCGTGACACTACTATGCACGGTCGTGAAGGCCCCGATATTAGCTTCTGCGATTTCAGGTTTTCTATTTTGAATGGAATTCCTATGCATAGGAAACTTATGTCCAGCCCTAATATGATTAGAGGACATATAAATAACCCCTTTAAGGACCAAATTTGTAGCTGCCACCTTGAGGAATAAAAGTTATTATCTTTTCTTCTTCTCTTTCAAGTTGAAACACCATAGCTAGCACCTTAATGCTTTGACACCCCATAACCCTTGTGGTTGTTTTGTTCATTCCTTCACATGAATTATTGTTATATACAATCTATTCTTGGATTGTCTTTGCTTACAACAACCTGACTTGAAGGAAAGGATCACAAACTTAGAAGAAAAAAAATGAAACAAACCAGGTAATCAACTTATTCCATATGAATGGTTCAATTTGATTTTAATGTACATAGGGCATTCCATGGTTTTTGGGTTCAATTAATTTAAATTTTCTGATGTTCCATGAATGATATGCATGTGAAAAACCCAACAGAGATGGCTAGAACAATACTCAATGAGTCTGGTTTACTAACCTACTTTTGGGCCGAAGATACCAATACCGCATGTTATATTTCTAATCATGTTTTCAGAAGACCTATTTTAAATAAAACCTATTTCGAGCTATGGAATGGAAGAAAACCTAAGATCTCATACCTTAGAGTATGTTGCCCAGATAATGAACCAAGAAAGGGGGTTGAATTGGATATATAAAAAAAATCTGAACTTTTAAGTGCGGAATAAAATTAAATAGAGTAGGAATGAAGAGATATCACACAAGAGATTTATAGAGGTTCAGGTATTAACAAATCTTACTCCTCTCCCCAATCTCAATTGGAAGTTTCACTAACACACTAAGTGTTACAATGGAGTTTTACAAGCTGACTCCCAACTATGGTGTTTGTATAAATGGCTAACACCTAACCTAGAAATTCCCTTGTGTTTTAATGTCTCACACAATAAACCAATTCCTTATGTTTTATGGCTCACACAAATAACCCTTACAAGTGTTTCACTCTTAACCCAATATACCCAAACTCACTTAAGTAATATATTACAATGAAAAACACTCACCAACTCATAATGCTCAGAATTTATGAACAAATAGATTTTTACAGAGAATAAGAGTTTTGTTGAAAGTAATTAATGCACAATGGCTACAAGAAGATTTTGATTCAAAAGTAATTGTTGTTCTCTTATTTAGGATTCATAAAATGACTTTCATTTATACTTCCTCAGTGAATTATAGCCATTTGGATGCATTTAATGCAAAACTAGCCATTCAACCAACTCTTAATTTCGCGCCTGACATGTTTCTCCTTCCTCATTCATGGTCGTGAATATTTGTGTCACGATCATGAATGTTCTTCTAAGTCGTGGCTCAAGTAGTGACTCTAGCCGTGAAGCATTCTAGAAGAATTTGAAGTGTTTGATCATGGGCTTGACTTTATACTTTCACGGGTGTGAATATCCTTCCAAGCCGTGGTCCAAGTGGTGACTCTGGTTGTGAAGCTCTCTGGAAGAATTTGACATGTTATCTCACGGGCGTGACTATCTTTCAAGGGCGTGACTGATTTGATCATTCACAGTTGGTATGATCCTTCATGGTCGTGAACTTTAAATGTTGGAGAGTTGACGCTAGACTATATCACGGGTGTGACATAATCAGTCACGGGCGTGAACATGTTATTTTTCTTATTTTGACCTTTAAAGATTGTCTTTCATTCTTGTATCATATTTCATACCATGTTCAATAAAATTAGAACACAAGCATTGTTAAATACAATATTGCTATTTTATTTGTTAGCATCAAAATGATAGAAATACCCCTCAAGTTTCAACAGAGTATTTGGCTACAAGTGTCTTATATTAAACACCACGAACAACCTTTGAAAATTCACCAATAAATCTAATGAAGGCATCTTCTTAGGATACTCAATAACTAGCAAAGCTTATATATCTTTTAGTAAAAGATCATTAGTTATAGAAGACTTTATGCATATTATTTTTTATGAATCAAATAAACTTGATCTTGAGAAAGGTATTATTTTGGATGATGTTAAAGATTCAATGGAAAAGCTTGACCTTGATCATGAAGAAGAAGGTGAGACATCAAAGAAAGATCATAATAATGATCAAAAGAAACAACACAAAGAGAAGTATCAAGAGCAACATTTACCTCAAACTCAAAAACAAGACTACTAAGAACTACCAAAGGAATGGAAGTTCATAAGCAACCACCCTATATAGCAAATCATTAGTGAACCCACCAATGATGTAAGTATCCAATCTCATCTTAATTTTTTAGATTATAATCTTGATTTTGTCTCTCTCAAATTGAGCCAAGGATAATTAAGGGGGATCTTAGTAATAAGAGTTAGGTAATTGTTATGCAAGAAAAATTCAACCAATTTGAGAGAAATAAGGTTTGGACCTTAGTTCCAAGACCTAAAGACTACCCAATTATTGGTAATAAATGGGTCTTTAGCAACAAGTTGGATGTACAAGGTCAAATCACAAGGAAAAAAGCTAGATTGGTTTCCAAAGAGTACAACCAAGAGAAAGACATAGATTATCATGAGACCTATGCTTAGGTTGCAAGATTAGCAACCATTAGGATCCTTTTAACTTTTGCATGTCATATGAAGTTTAAACTTTTTTCAAATTGATGTTAAAAGTGCATTTCTAAATGGTTTCATAGAGGAGAAAGTTTATGTTGAGCAACCTTCTGATTTTGAAAGTCGTGCATTGCCAAATCATGTGTTTAGGCTCCCTAAAGCATTACATGGTTTAAAAAAGCTCCAATAGCCTAGAATAAAAGGTTTAGTGCATTTGTCTTAGAAAATGGTTTCCTAAAAAGGCATGTCAATACTACTTTTTTTTTTTATCAAAAAGCACAAACATGACATTCTACTTGTTCAAATTTATGTTGATGATATTATATTTAGTTCTACTAATGAATTGCTTTGTCAAAAATTTGCTAAATGTATGACAGAGGATTTTAAAAAGGGTTTTAAAATACATTAATGGCACAATGCACTTAGGTTTATGGTATCCTAGGAACACTTCATTTCATATCATTGGTTTTTCGGACACCAATTTTGTTAGTAGTCATATAGATAGGAAAAGCACATCTGAAACTTGTCACTTCATTAGTGAATGTTTAGTTTCTTGGTTTAGCAAGAAACAAGTTTCGATTACCTTCTCTACTACTAAAATAGAATATATGGCAATAGGTTGTTGTTGCACTCATGTTATTTAGAAGAGACAATAACTCAAGGACTATAGTCAAGAGATTAATCACATTCCCATCAAATGTGACAACACAAGTTCTATAAATCTTTCTAAAAATCCCATTCAACATTTTAGAAGCAAACATATAGACATTAGGCATCATTTTATAAAAGATCATGTGTAAAATGGTGATGTTAAGTTAGAATTTATTGACACAGACAACAAATTGGCTGAGTTTCCTCCAAATCTCTTAATGATGAAAGATTTTTTTTATAAAAAGGGTACTTGGTATGCTTGATGGGAGTACATTGTCTTAAAAAATGCTTTGAAAAGCAAACATTGCATCCTTTATGAACACTTGAATTATCTTAATGTGAATTGCATGTTTTGTATAACTTCTATGTTTAAATATGAACCTTGAGTGATGTACCATATTTTTTATGATTTGAATGTTCCAATTGTATAATACATGATTAATTTTTTTGAAAAAGTATACTTAATTTTCTTAGAAAGAAATTTTATATCACATCTTTTTCATTTGGAACATGTTCTATTTTTTTGCCATATTTTAGGTTTTCACGATCGTGAATGAATATTCATAGTCGTGACTTTTGAAGCCAAAAATGGTAGAAATATTTACTTTTGGTTCATGCATTGAGTTATGGTTTGATCCCATGCCAAGTCTTTTTCAAGCTCATGACCATTTCTTGTCATGATCATGAAAATGTCCTACTTCAAAGGCAGAAACATTCATTCCTTTGTTCACATCTTACCTCACCACTTGGTATACCTGTCAACACTATGATTCATGCCTATGAAATTTTTTTCATAGTCATGAATCTAGCAATCTAAAGTCTAGTTTTCATTTTTTTTCTCTCATTTTTGTCTCTTCAAACTTGACGGCAACCGCTTTTCTCTGGTTTTTCTAACCTATTCCAACCTCCTTAACACCTTTAAACTTCAAATCTTTGCCATTTTGAACCTTTGAACACCTCAAACACCATTTTCACCAACTTTTAATGTAATAGCCCAAATACCAGATAAGTCGTAAACTATAGTTTTTGAAATTAATTAACATACCCAGGCGTCAAAAATACAGCCGTGGGTCAAAAATATTTTATTTGATCATTAGAAAATATAGGTTATGACTAGTCTGGGGGTAAAATTTGGAGTGAAAATGAGGTCAAATAAATCTTCAAAAGTCAAAACTAAGAAAAAACAGGACCCGGTTTAATTAAATAATTAGTTGACCGTACTTTGACTGAGCTACGAAAAATAGGAAAAGACATCCAAATTTTTATTTTAAGACATGGAACACTTTCAATAATATTTAGGATTATTTGATAGTGAAAAAAGAATTTTACGGTAACACAAAAAATGGAATTATCAGTCCGGTTTGAGTGATCCGGACAAAAAATAAACTCCGATTGACTTGAAAATTTTTATGTAGACGTATAAAACTATTTTATAATTTATGGAATCAAATCTAGGTGAAATTGAGTTTGGAAAAGGAGAGAAATAATTTATAGTACTTAATTGAGCCTAAAAGAGTTGAGCTTTGTTTGGCTCAAGCACACCCAACTTAAGCCACTATATAAAGGCTCAATTACCAGAATTCTCTTGATAGAATTCTCTTGATAGAATTCTACTCCATCGTCTTCTTCCTCTCCTCCCTCTTGGGTGAAACACACCTTCCATTTTCTTCTCCAAATTTCTTCCAATTTCTTTAATTTTTCCTCAAAAATCAACCATCCTAGCATAATTTCAGCCTCTCTAATAGCTAATAGAAGTCTTTAATATTCATTTGGAAGGCTAGAGTGGAAGGAAATCAAAGGAAATGAGTTAGGATATAAAATTGAGGTAAGTGAAATTTATAGTTTTAAATTAGTTTAATGCTTCAAATAGGTAGTTTAAGATATGTAGATGATAATTATGAAGTTAGATTGAGTTAGAAAAGCAAAATATTGGTGGATTAATGATGAATGAATTTGGCCAAGGTAGGTTCAAAGGAAAGTGAAGGTACTTCCAAGAAAAATGCTAAGGAAAAGGAAGGCTACGAATGTCAAAGCAAGAAAATAAGGTTAGCGATTTCAAAATCTATCTATTTCCATTGTTAAAGCATGAATTAGGGTTATGGAAATTAGGAATTTTGTGTGTTTTTCTTTTAATTGATAATTGATGCTTAAAACATGATTAAGGGATTATAAAAAGTGAATTAGAATGGTTAATTTCAATTAAAAAATTAATTAGTAGAAATTGCAAAATATGACCCTATTATGTGAAAAATATATATTAAAGTGTAATTACATTTTAGTTTAATATTATGATACATATGGTATAATGAATGTATAAATTAGTAAAATGAATAATTAGAAGGTGAAAGAGAAATTTTAATGATAAAAATCTAGTGTAGACCGAAATATGAAGAAAAAAATCATCATTTTTCTTGCTAATTAAATGAAAATTAAGTAATAAAATGCAAAAAAAAAAAAGATATAAGGTGCGTCGAAATTTATTGCAAATTTTTAAAATATACATTGAATATTTTTCTAAATATTGATTATTTTATGCATGAAATGAAAAATAATGAATAAAGTGTATTTAGTGCATTTAATGACTTAATTGATTATTAATGATGAAATATTGATATAGTAGAATGGAAAATGTGGAAATATTATGGTAGAGATAAAATTTTTATGAATGAATAAAATGTTAAGTAATTAATAATGTAAAAATAATGGAATTTATGAATTTAATAGAAATTGAATTAAAAAAATAAAATATTACCCTTAGTTATTTTTCTGATAGTTAAATCTAGCTCATGATATAATTGGCTAGCCATAGGAACACCACTACTGCAGTGTAAGTCATGGCAACTCGCTTATGAAGGCTAATGATGATCTATTTCAGTGATCAATATACAGTGCAGTACTTAGGTGGTCATTCGGGATTACTTTTCAGTATAGTGGACTTTTGGGGTCCACGTCCCATGTATCTGGTCCGAAGTTTTTTTATCGGATAGAAACTAGAGGCAAATGTGAATAAAAGTAGTAGAAACATGGTAAAAATAAAATAAGTGAAAAATGTGGAAAAAATGATAAATGTGAAAAATATTGTAAAAATGAAATAAGTAATAAATATGATAAAATTGATAAAATTGGTATAATAATAATAATGATGATAAAAGTGATAATTGTGACAGAAATAGTAAAATTGAAAAATGAAAAATAAGTGGAATAAAAATGATAAATTATATAGTTAAAAGGAAAATGAATGAAAAATAAAATAGTTAGTGACAAAAGTGTAAATAAATGTAAAGTAGTGACATGATTGTAAATAAATGTATGAATGAATGCATGTGTAAATAAGTGTATTAAAAATATTATTGCATGTATGAATGCATGAAAATATAGATCAATGAAAATTTTTAGATTAATAATCACTACTGGGCATATTAATGCTCAACACGTTGTTATTTGACTGCATCCAGGTAGTAGCAAAAAAGTCATAGGACCAAGCGTACAAATTTTGGGAGCAGACGAGGGGATAATGTTGAACCTTTGCTATATTTCTTTCAAATCTTGCACTTTATTTTATCTTAAGCACCTTTTGAGGGGAAGACTTTTCAAAAGCACATATTGCTACATTATTTGTTACCATAAAAAAGGAGGAGATTGTTAAACCTTGAGAGGTATTTCCATCATTTTGAAGATAACAAATAAAATAGCAATAATGTATTTAACAATGTTTATGTTATAAGTGTTAAATAAGATATACTTTGATTAGAACATGAAGCAAGATTGAAAGACAAACTTTTCAAGATAAAAATCAAAGAAATAGCAAAGTCATGCTTGTGACTACTAATGTCACACCCGTGAATATAGTTGAGCGCCAACATTCCACCATTCAAAGTTCATGGCCATGAAAGATCAAACCAACTGTGAATGATCAAACAAGCCATGCTTATGAAAGTATAGTCATGCCAGTGACCAACACTTCAAATTCTTCAAGAGAGCTTCACGACTAGAGTCACCACTTAGACCACGGCTTGGAAGAATATTCACGCCCGTGGGCAAGCATTTCAAATTCTTCTAGAGAGCTTCACGACCAGTGTCACCACTTGGATCACAACTTGGAAGAACATTCATGCCTGTGACACATATAGTCACGCCCATGAACGAAGACAGAGAAACATGTCAGGCCCGATTTTAAAGTTAGTTCAACAGTTAGTTCGACAATTAATGAACCCTAATGGCTATAATTCATTGAGGGAGTCTAAATACAAGTCATTTATGAATCCCAACAAGAAGAACAACAATTATTTTCATATTTAATCTTGTTATAGCCTTGTGCATTAATTATTTTTCAATAATCCTCTACTTTTTTGTAAAAACCTAATTGCTCAGAACTTTTGAGCATTGTAGGTTGGTGAGTGTTTCTCATGGTAATCAATTACTCAAAAGTGAGCTTGGGTATATTGGGTTAAGAGTGAAACACTTTTAAGGGTTTATTGTGTGAGCCATAAAACACAAAAAATTAGTTTATTATGTGAGCCATAAAATACAACGAATTGGTTTTTGTGTGAGCTATTGAAAAACACAAAGGAATTTCTCGGTTAGGTGTTAGCTATTGAGAGAAACACAGCTTGAAAAACTCCATTGTAACACTTAGTGTGTAATTGAAACACCCAATAGAGATTGGGGAGAGGAGTAGGGTTTGTTAATACCGGAACCTCTATAAATCTTGTATGTGATATCTCTCCTTCCTTCCTCTATTTTATTTATTTTGCATTTTCAATTAAGCAATTTTTTATTTGCTAACCAATTCAACCCCCTTCTTGGTTCATTGTCTGGGCAACAATTGGTATCAGAGCTTGTCTAGCAACAAAGCCTAATAAGCGCTAGCAAAGATCAAGAAGTGACCAATGAAGGATTTCAAAGTCTCAAGCCTTACTTTGATGGAGTGAACTATGCTCGTTGGAAATTTTGGATGGAGACATATCTCAATTGTGATGGAATTGAAGTTTAAGATAATGTTCGGAAAGAATGGACACCACGAACCAAGAGAGGAATTGATGGTGAAGAAAAAATTCTTTCAAGAGATGACTGGACGAAGCCTCAACGAAGAACTAATTTCAAAAACAAAAAGGCAACGACAATCTTTGCAAGCTCTTTACCTATTGAAGAATGTGGCAGAATCCAACATTATCTACCACATATAGCATCTGGAAAACATTGGAGAATTATCATGATGGAACAAAACAAGTAAAATCCAAGAAGATTCAACTTCTTACTTCAGAGTATGAAATCTTCAAAATGAAATTCAATGAATCCATCACTGACATGACAAACTGTCTTCTAGCCATCATCAATGGCATGAGAAAGCTTGGAAAGCACTTGAGCTTGGAAGATGTGAACAAAATTCTAAGAAGCCTTCCTCTCAAAGACTATGGTTCAAAAGTTGTAGGTATAGAAGAGGCCAATGAAGACATGAGCATTATGCCTATCGATGTGCTTATTGGAAAACTTCTAATGCACGAGATGGATGTAAAAAAAGATAGAGAACTTGAAGCCGAACTAGAAAAAAGAAAGCCTCGAGCACTTAAAGCCTCTACTTCAAAATCTCAAAAGGTAATTGAAGATGATGAAGAGAAGAGTGATAATGAAAATGAGGATATTGTCATGCTCTCAAGAAGAATAAAAAGAATGATTGAAAAGAGATTTGGCAATTCTCGAAACTTCAAACAAATAACCTTTAAACACTCAAATGACTCTCAAAGAAATAAAGAAAAGGTAAAGTGATATGAATGTGGGAAGAAAGGACATATCAAACCAGAATGTCCAAAGCTCAAGAAACACAAGAAAATATTTCAAAAAGATGATGGGGAGAAAGGTCACAAAGCCATATGGGATGACGAAAGCTCTTCAAATGAAAAAGATGACAATGAAGGTAAAGAGGTCAACCTATGCTTCATGGCTTTAGAGGATCACTTCACGAATGAGGTAAGTCCTTCTTACTCATACTCCTTTAATGATACAAGTAGTGATTGTAATAGTGATAGTGAAGATGATGATGATGATGAGCAAAGTTTAATAGAAATGTTGAACATAGAATTAGAAAAACATAGAAGTAGACTTAAAACTTTTAAAAATAACATTTGAGAATTGAAAAATAAAATGGAAGTTTTATAAAAAGAGAATTTTGATTTTAAAACTTCTAATGAAACTTTTCAAAAATCTTTAGATGAGTATTCCTCTAGACCTTCAACTAAATCTTTGATTAATGAAAACAATATTTTGAAAAATATAGTTGAGGAACTTAGAAACTCAATTTCAAGGTTTCATAAAGGGAAAGAGAGTTTAGATACTCTCATAGTCTCTCAAAAGTCAATTTGAAAAAGATAAGACATGTGATCCTTGCTAAAAAGGAAAACAACAAAAGTCATCCTTCAAATCTAAAAATGTAATAAGTACCTTTAAACCTCTACAACTTTTTCATATCATAGGATATTCGAATGTAGATTATGCCGGTAGTCTTTTGGATAGAAAGAGTACCTCAGACACTTGTCACTTTATTGGTGTATGCCTAGTTCTTGGTTTTGCAAGAAACAAGTTTCGATTGCCTTATCTACCGCTGAAGCAGAATATGTGGTAGCAGGGTGTTATTGCACTTAAATCCTATGGATGAAACAATAACTTAAGGATTATGGTTATAGTTTGTACCATATACCTATCAAATGTGACAATACTAATGTCATCAACCTATCTCAGAATCTCATTCAACACTCTAGAAGTAAGCATATTGACATTAGACATCATTTATTTAGGATCATGTTCAATATGGAGATGTTGTGTTAAAATTTATTGATACAAACAAGCAATTGGCAGACATTTTTACCAAACCTCTTAATGAAGAAAGTTTTTGTTTTATAAGAAGAGAGTTTGGTATGCTTGATGGATCAACATTGCCTTAATTATTCTCATTATGCCAATTGAATGTTGTATGAACCTTGAATGTCAATTTCTTCATATGATGCATTTTACATGATTGATTTTATGGTATGAAAGTGGTTAACATGATAGAAATATATGTTTTAAGGCATAGAAACTTTTTAGAAATCTTATAGTCTTGTTTTAGACTTAGTTTTATTTTTTGAAGATTTGAGGTGGTTCACGCCTGTGACACATATTCACGGCTGTGAACTTTAATAGCAAAAAGTTATAGCAGCTTTCACGTTTTGCTTCACAACTTTCTTCATGGGTAGAAGTAGTGAAAACTAAGTATTCATGCTTGTTACTCTATTTGTCACACTCGTGAACAACTTTCTTCATGCCCGTGACATATATTCTCGGTCGTGAACAAAGACAGCAAAAAATTCCAGAACCGTTCATGCTTTGTTTTATGCCTTGCCTCATGGGAAGAGATAGTGAAAACTAAGCTTCACGCGCGTGACAATATTTGTCACACCCTGAAAAGCCTTTTTCACACCCGTGACTATTTAATGTCACGACCGTGACTCATTTTACCTTTCTTTTCATGGCTAGAGCACCCCTTCCATAAACCGTGACCCAGATGATTTAGGCTCGTGATTGATTATTCACGGTTGTGAAGATATCGACTATAAAATAAAATTTTCTATCTTTTCTTATTTCTCTCTCTACAAATTCTAGCATTTAACACCCCCATTCAATATTTCTCACAAAATCTGGCCTCCTTACTTATTTTTCCCTCTATAAGACCCTCTCAAACCCTTTTCTCTTTAAAGAATCACAAATTTCTCAAAGGTTTCAACCTTCTATTTTGCAAATTTCTTATCTTCTGTTGTTCGACCTATCAAAAATGGAATATGGTTCCTTCAAGGGCACTAGGAAGAAATTGCATGCCCCTAAATGCTACACCGATTTTCTACTCAACGTCATTCCTGACCATTGCCATCTACACTATGTCGTTATCAAGAAACGACCTCTACTCTCATCACGTTCTTTTGAATGGAGTTGTATCAAGACAGTTGGACTTAAAATGAGCATGATTGAACAACTACATACATATCACCTCTGAGAGTTTATGAACATATATCATCCAATGCTAAGGGAACCCACTCTCGAGTTCCTTAGCACATTGCAAGTTTCACCCATTGAAACCGTCAAATTCCAACTATGCAAGCATACTAGCACTCTCACTGCAGTAGAATTTGGCACCATTTTCAAGCTCCCTTCAGATGGCATCCTTAATGAAAGTGAGGTAGAATTATATGCTTATCCAGCTTGGACACATTTTGGCTGGAATGCAGTTGGGATGTGAAAAAGACGAAGAGCATCCATCTTCGGTCTCTTGTGCATAAGTATAGACATAGGTTTCTCTCCTATAGTATATTAGCTTATGGCATTAGCAATGGTGCTATCAAAAAGTCAGAGCTTTTTTTGTTGGAAATGGCACAAAGAAGACTGTCTGTAGTTCTATCATAATGGTTCACAAATCACCTCCTCTCCATTGTAACAAAGCTGTCAGAAGACATTTTGATTGGTGGATATGTAACACACCTTGCCATTAAGCAAGGTTATTTGAACATCGATGAACACATCCACACACTCATTCCAACACATTCATGAGACTGACTCAATGTTGAGTCATTTATAAAAATGGGAGTAGTTGTCTGTATTATTCAAGAAGGAAACATCTACTACTGTTTTACCACTCCAGCTGGTGAAATTTATTGGGAGGATAATGAATTTGAAGCTTTCAAAGCTGGCCTTCAGGCTGTCCAGCAACAAAAGCGAGCCTGTGATGAGACATCAACACTGGCAGCAACTGAGGATGTTAGTCAGACATCAGCCTCTTCCACATCCACTTTGGCATAGCAGGTTGTTGATCTTATAGCACCTCGCCTTGACATGATGCAGGCTTCCATCGATGAGAGGTTGGAGAACCTCAAAGACCTTATGGAGTCTTGTATATATAGCCTCAAGGCGAAGGAAGCTCGCCTTAGGGATGATTTATTAGGCTTGATGCCTACTTAGAGTCCTCGTTATCTTGTAGTAGCTTTACCTTTGTTGTTATAGGACTTTATCTTTATGCATTTTAATTTTAATGTAATCCTTCTCCTTTAATTTTAATACAACCGTCTAATTGAAATTTCAATCTTTTTGTTGGTGACAAATGGGGAGAAACAAGCATATGTGTGTTAAATATATGTCAATTGGAGAAACAAATATATATGTGTTCAATATATATGATGGCATGATTATGAAATGTGTGGTTATATGTGTGTTCTATGCAAACTTTATTTTAATTGATGATATGCATAAGCTATACCTCACATCAACCTCACATATACCTTGCAACTTGAACTTATTTGAACTCATTTTATTTAATACGTAAGATATACTTAACATATATCTCACATATACTTTGAATACACTTGTTTACTTGTTTTATTTGATGAGATATACTTAAGATATACCTTGCATATATCTTATTAATTTGCAAATACCTTTGCTATATTTTTTTCAAATCTTGCATTTTATTATTTTATCTTAAGCACCTTTTAAGGGGGAGACTTCTCAAAAACACATATTGCTAGATTATTTGTCACCATAAAAAAAAGAGGAGTTTGTTGAATCTTGAGGGATATTTCCGTCATTTTGATGATAACAAATAAAATAGTAATAATGCATTTAACAATGTTTGTGTTATAGGTGTTAAAAAGGATATACTTTGATTAGAACATGAAGCAAGATTGAAAGACAAACTTTTGAAGATAAAAATCAAAGAAATAACATCACACCCATGACTACTAATGTCATGCCCGTGAATATAGATGAGTGCCAACTTTCCACCATTCAAAGTTCACGGCCATGAAGGATCAAACCAACCGTGAATGATCAACCAAGTCACGCCCGCGACCAAACACTTCAAATTCTTTCCGAGAGCTTCACGACTAGAGTCACCACTTAGACCATGGCTTGGAAGAATGTTCACATCCGTGACACATATAGTCACACCCATGAGCAAGCACATCAAATTCTTTTAAAGAGCTTCACGACCAGCGTCACCACTTGGATCATGGCTTGGAAGAACATTCATGCCCGTGACACATATAGTCACGTCTGTGAACGAAGTAAGAGAAACATGTCATGCTCAATTTTAAAGTTGGTTCAATGGCTAGTTTGGTAATTAATGCACCCCAATGGCTATAATTCCCAAAGGGAGTATAAATACAAGTTATTTATGAATCCCAACAAGAGGAACAACAATTATTTTCACCTTTAATCTTGTTGTGGCCTTGTGCATTAATTATTTTTCAACAGTACTCTACTTTTTTGTGAAAACCTAATTGCTTATAACATTTGAGCATTGTAGGTTGGTGAGTGTTTCTCATTGTAATCAATTACTCAAAAGTGAGCTTGGGTATATTGGGTTAAGAGTGGAACACTTTTAAGGGTTTATTGTGTGAGCCATAAAACACAAAGAATTGGTTTATTGTGTGAGCCATAAAACACAAGGAATTGGTTTTTGTGTGAGCCATTAAAAAACACAAGGGAATTTCTAGGTTAGGTGTTAGCCATTGAGAGAAAAATCATAGTTGGGAGTGAGCTTGAAAAACTCTATTGTAACATTTAATGTGTTAGTGAAACACCCAATCGAGATTGGGGAGAGGAGTAGGGTTTGTTAAAACCCGAACCTCTATAAATCTTTTGTGTGATATCTCTCCTTCCTCTATTTTATTTATTCCGCATTTTCAATTAAGCAATTTTTTATTTGCTAACCAATTCAACCCCCTTCTTGGTTCATTGTCTGGGCAAGAGATATGATAGGTAGTATATTAAAAATGGTACATATATGTATGGATATGGAGTTGTAGGAATAAAATTATGTATATATTTTGATAAAGAATATTTATGAATTATTTTATGTGTAAATAATGGAATGTCGATATTGTGGTTGAATGAAGAATATTATATATTATATTGGTATTGGTGTGCCCAAAAATGGGTTGTAAATTGTTTGCATTGCAGGTTGGGTAGTTAATTTATAGTCCTTATGCTGCCAAAATTTTGGAAAATAAAAAGGATTAATTAAGTGTTAATAATATTATGGTTATTAAATTAAATTAAGAAAAAAAAATTGGCACACATCAGCTATTATTGTATTAACCCACGTAACGTACGTATAGAATGATTCTTATAACAAGGACTTTGTTGCCATAAGAGTGAATCCAAGGACTTTTTTCCTCATAGCACTTGGCATTCCTTTGGGGGGGGGGGAGAGGGGGCATTGCAATTAGGACGTGAAGAACAAAAGCATCATCTTCGTTGCATTACTACATTCATCGATTCCTCACCTACAACATTTTTGCCAAAGGTGACTACGTTCCAAAATCTCATAAAGACCAATAAACCTTGGACTTAACTTCCCTTTTTTTGCCAAATCTTAATATCTTCTTCCAAAGTGAAACTTTAAAGAAAACTTTATCACCTACAACATATTATATGTCTCGCCTCTTTAGGTTAGTGTATGACTTTTATCAATCTTGTGCCACTTTCAATCTTTTTTTGCTCACTCTAACTTTCTCTTTGGTTTGTTGAACTATCTCTGGTTCGATCAACTTCTTCTCATTCAACTCGGTCCAACAAACTGGGGTCCCGCACTTTCTTCCATACAAAGCCTCATAAGGAGCCATGCCAATGCTTGTTTGATGACTATTATTGTAGGAAAATTCCATAAGAGATAAATATTGATCCCAACTTCTCTCAAAATCGAACACACAAAATCTCATCATGTCTTCTAATAATTGAATAACTCACTCTGATTGTCCATCCGTTTGTGGATGAAAGGTCGTGCTGAAAATAAGTCGAGTTCCCATAGCCTACCGTGAGCTCTTCCAGAACTGTGATGTAAATCTCAGATTCCTATCAGATATAATAGATACAGGCACTCTGTGAAGTCTCATTATCTCATTCACATAAATCTCGGCCAACTTGTTCAAAGGATAGTCCATTTGAATTGGTAGAAAATGTGCTGCCTTCATTAGTCGATCCATTATCGCCCACACTACTTCATGCTTTCTCTTAGTTATCAGTAAATCGGATTCAAAATCTATCATGACTCTTTCCCACTTCCATTATGGTATGGAAATCGATTGTAGTAATCTTATGGGTAATTGATGTTTAGCTTTTACTTGTTGACAGGTTAGACACTTAGCAACATACTCGGTGGTATCCTTCTTCATCCCTAACCACTAGTATTGTGCTTTCAAATCTTGGTACATTTTGTTTCCACTTGGATGCATAGTATACACCGTTTCATAAGCTTCCTTTAAAATCTCTGACTTTAACTCTTCTATACCTGGTACACAAATCTAGTTCTTGAAATACATGGTACCATCATCTATTAAAGAAAATTCTAATTTTTTCCATTTTTCACAGCTTCGATGATCTTTACTAGCTTTTCATCTTGCCTTTGAACCGTTTTAATCTTCTGCATTAAAGTAGACTCCACTTACAACTCAGCTAATATTTTTCTGCTTAAGGCATTAGCCACCACATTTGCTTTTCTTAGCTGGTAGTCAATCACACTATTACAAATTGATCAAGATATGGCTTGAACACTCGATTCATCAGGTCCTTAAACACTGGTGGTGCATTCATCAAACCAAATGGCATCATTAGGAACTCATAATGACCATAACGAGTCCTGAACGCCATCTTCAGTACATCTAACTTCTTGATCTTCAGTTGATGATACCCTAATTAAAGATCTATCTTTGAAAATATGCTTGCACCTTTTAGTTGATCAAAAAGGTCACTAGTCCTAGGTAATGGATACTTATTCTTAATAGTCACCCTGTTAAGTTGCCTATAATCGATGCACAACCATAAGGTGCCATATTTCTTCTTTAAAACAACACTGGAGAACCCCATGGTGATACATTGGGTCATATAAATCCCTTATCTAACAATTCTTGCAACTGCACCTTCAACTCTTTCAACTCCATAGGTGCCATCCGGTATGGTGTAATAGATACAGGAATGGTGCCAGGTATTAATTCGATAGCAAACTCTATCTCTCGGTCAGGTGGTAATCCTGGCAACTCCTCAGGAAACACATATGGAAACTCACTAATAGTTGGTATGTCGGCCAATTTCGGACTATTCTTTCTTATATCAATCACATATGCCAAGTAAGCCTCACATCCTTTATTTATGAGTTTCTAAGCTTTTAGCACCGATATCACATTATCTAGATATTTTCTATTCTCACCCATCACCACTATCTCTTCCTCCAAATCTGGA
Source organism: Triadica sebifera (assembly GCA_023653625.1). NCBI lineage: Eukaryota > Viridiplantae > Streptophyta > Magnoliopsida > Malpighiales > Euphorbiaceae > Triadica > Triadica sebifera. The sequence continues at coordinate 19,917,205 of CM042900.1, forward strand.
ACTCTAATCCTCATATGCCTTCTTCCATAATCTACTAACACTCCATGACGAGCTACCCAATCCATTCCTAAGATCACATCGAACTCATGGAATGGTAGCTCTATCAGATAAGATGGGAATTGCCTATCTTGAATTTCGACTGGGCAACCTTGAAAAACTTTACTAACCCACACACCGTGCCCTAACGGGTTAGTCATAAGAGCCAAATAGAAGGAATTTACCCATTATGACTTCAAGTTCATCCTGCTCCTCCCGACCTCGCATGGCATGAGCTCTTACTGTAGCAGCTCTACTACCTTCCAGCCTCTCCACTGTGTTTGACCTAAATTGTCTTGGCCTTGCACGACCTCCTCTACCTTGTCCTCGGCCTCGACCTCTGCCTTGCCTCATAGTCTATATTGGTACTGACTCAACACTCTCTTAACCTCTGCCAAACTGTAGCAATGGACAATCTCTTCTTAGATGGTCCTTGGAGCCGCTTCTCAAGCACGATCCTATCATCCACCAACACTCTCCTGGAGGATGACCATAATCCTGACACATTGGTAGAGGTGTAGATCTGCGGGATACATGTGTCGATGCACTAGTTACTGATGAAATAGATCTTGTGGGATGTCCCCACCTATAAGAAGGAGGTCTGCTAGAACCCCCTGCCTGGAATCGACCACTAAAAGATCTGGCTCTCTTGCCACTTGACTATCCCCCCACTTGGCTGTGGTGCGAGTCTACTAACCCCACTAACCTGCACTGGCTGTTGTGTCGCCAAGACTCTTTCAACTATTCTAGTAGATGCTAGTAAACCAAGGAAGCTCACTAGACATAGAGCTGAGACCTGTGGCTTGATCGGATCCCTCAAACCATCTTCAAAATGTTGACATTTATCAGCTTCTTTGGATACAATGCCCTCAACATACTTCCATAAATGTGTGAATTCCCTCTCATATTCTGTTTCTAACATTTTTCCTTGTTTTAACATCGAAAACTCTCTATTCTTGTCATCTATATAAATAGGAGGAATATATTATTGCTTAAACTTCTCTATAAAGAACTCCTATATCATAGAGTCATGTGCTTTTCGAGCTTTGTGACTTTGACTGCCACCTATCATAAGCATGCTCATATAGCAAAGATACTGCATAATCATATTTCTGCTCATCTGTGCAATGCAGTTGATTAAAAACCCTCTCAACTCACTCTAACCAGAACTCTGCCATTGCAGGATCATCCTCACTCTTCCCATAAAAATTAGGTGCCCCTAACTTTCTCAGCCTGTCAAATTGTAATACCGATGGGGTTGGCTTTGTTGTTCTCTGTAACAATTCTATCATATTTCTCATGAGCTCTGTCTGACCCGTATTAGTAGTTGACTACTCATGGGATGAGCTAGCACCAGATTTCGATGCTGTAGCTCGGCGATGACTTGGTCTCGATGAAGGTTTTGCTTCTTAGGGCTCATTACTCTTGGCTTCTTCTGCTACTATTTGTCTTGATCTTGAAGCCATACCCTATCTATAACATAAAGGTAACGACCCTAATTAGTAAAGCAGTGACTCCAAAAATGCAAATGTGGGTACACTCAAGTAATAAACATTTTCAAAACTCACTTTAAAAACCCAAAATCACCCAAACCGGACTCCGATTCCAAAATCTATCACACCCCCTTACCCAAACAGCACGTGTCCGGATAAGGGAGCACTACACTGACTTCTTCAAATCACTATTTTAATAAATGTTAGAAAGTTATTCATAATTTGTTTTTATAAAACTATTAGCTTATAGATATATAAGAAATAATGTACATTTTATTTACATAAGATAGTAAGTATAAATATCAAGTTGATTCTTAACAAACTACAAAAGTCAATTCACAAATCTGAAAGTATATAATATGAAAAGAAAAATATAAAAGTTCAAAAGATTGTGATTCACTATTTCAAGATCGGCTGCTTTAATTGACTAGGATCACGACTTGCTTTATCTACAACCTTTAGCTACCTTTTTATATTTACGCGGAAGGAAAATTCCTAGTCTAAGCTGTAGGTGTAGTGGTGCATATAAATAAGGCAATATATTATGTTATGCAACATGCATTAACAAATGTCATTTTATGCATTAATATCTTTACATGTTATTTTTCCCCTCACGTCCCTATTTCATACGATTATGAGCATCATGCATACAGGTACAATGTTATTTTTATTTATCTATAATTATAAGTTACTCTTTTCATCTTTTTAATATTCTATATTAATTTAATATTATTTTGCATTATCTGTCAACTTAACTTCATTAGTTCACCCACATCACTCTAAATTGGACTAACTAGATACAGGTTATGGATCAGGGGTGCTCCTAGAGCTATAACCACCTTGTCCACTATTTAGCTCATATGAGCTTCTCAAATCAATGGTGCTTCCAAAGCTAAAGCCACATTGATTGAGTAATATCATCATATATGAATTACTTGACCAATGGTGCTCCTAGAGCTAAAGCCACATTGATTGAGTAATATATCATCATATATGAATTACTGGACCAAGGGCACTCCCAGAGCTAAAACCACATTGTCTTCGATTTATGTATGCTCAACTGAGCATCTTAAGTCAATGACACTCCCAGAGCTAAAGCCATATTGATTGAGAAATATCTCATATAGTACGGTACCAATCACCACCATAATGATATGTCATTTATCCTGTTTCTAGTTCGAAGTTAGAGTAATGGGCATATCCATATTTCCACATTATTCATATATCTTTACTTAATTACCATTCCAAACATATCAACATTCTTATTTTATTGGATAAATAATATCTTTTCATTTACTTACCTAAATACTTCATTAGTTAACAATATTCATAATTACTAAAAACAGAGCATTCACGACCGTGATTACTCATTCACACTCGTAAATTAGTTCACGTCCGTCATTCAAAGTCGTGAATGCTTCTGGAATGAATAGTGTCATTGCCACACAGAAGTCACAACCATGATACAATTCAGTTGTGCCCGTGAACATAGCAAGTTCACGCCCATGACCCAAAAGTCACGTTTGTGACTATTAGCGGGAAACCTGTATATTCACTTTCCTTATTCATTTCTAGTTGCACCAAGTTATACCAAATACAAGCTCATGCATTTCTAAAGTCCTTTACTCAACCTATCATATTCTAATACATATAAATGCTTTCATTATAACTCAATTCTCTAACATACATTACTTTACTCAACATATCACAAAATCTCATTCTTTATATCTAAACCTATGGTTTCATGCCATAATCATCATTAGTGTAATTCAATAATTAATTATCATGTTAAACATGCATTATTTCAAACAACGATAGACTATTGTCTTAAATTATATACAAACCTCTATTTTCTTTCATCACTCTTCTAGGTAGCTTTCTCTATGTCTTTGCTCCCTTGAGCTTGTTCCTTATCACTTGGAACTCCTACAACATCATAAAATCATCATCAAAACCTTACTTTCTCAAAACTTTCTAAACCCTAAACTTTCTCATAAAACCCTAAACTCTCTCTCTTTCCATATAATCTTTAAATGAGCTCAAAACCCCAACGTCCCTAAGATAAGATGAAAGAGAAAAAGAAAAACTTCTTACCTTTACTCTTTTCTTCACTTGATCACAACCTTGGACATTATCTCTCTCCACTAAACTTGTTTGTTCTTCCTCCTTCTTGCTTTTCCAAGCTTTTTTAAGACTTGTAGATCATGAAAATCACTTTGTCTTGTTATTTTCCCTTTTTTCCCTTCCTTTCTCTCACTAGAACTCAAGGTTGGTTATGGAGGATTCACAAGGGTAGCTGGCGTGACTGGTTTGGGCAGAGAAAAAAGGAAGAAATGTTAAGGAAGAAGGAAGAAAAGAAAGAAAAAGTCCAACTAGGGACCCATACCTTTGAATTATATAACAACACTTGATCAATTAGCATAATAACACATTAATCCTCTTTCATTCCTTAAGAAAATCAGCCATATATATATAATCATGTCCATAACTTAATTTTAACCAACAAACAACTCATAAGATCTTTCAATTCTCTGTAAATTGCAAATTGACCTTCAACTCTAGTCAAACATGTAATTTAATTCTTTACCATTTTTAAAATCTTTTAAACACTTTATATACTTTATTAAGCATATATCAACATAATTAAATCATTACTTGATTGATCCATATCAAAATTTGAATTTAGACTCTAATAAGTCAAACGAGTCAACTTCACGATACGTGCCAGTTCTCCTCTATCCGTCCTCCCCTAAGCTCCAAACCTGTGCATAAAAAGTCCATATATGATGCTCTAACATATTTTAAATGCATGTTTTGATGAGAATATTGATAGGAAAAGGTTGTCATGGGACAATACATAGAGTCTTGCATGTGACTTGTAATGAATGCATGTTTTGGGATGCTGTCAACTACTGAAAAACCTAGATTCACGCCTGTGACTAGGTGTTCATGATCGTGAATCTCATTTTATGAACTATGTCATGCCCGTGAAGAAAGTGCACAAAATGGACAGAAGCATTCACGACGTAGTTCACGGTTTGGTTCACGGGTAGGGGTGCCAGTGAATGAACCTTCACAACCATGAACATGTAGTTCATGCCTGTGAAGGTTGTTTAAATGAGATTTACAAATTGTTTCAATGCAATGGCTATCCACATGTTTCATAATGATACGATTAAAGTATGCTCATATGATTTCCAACACAAGAATGTTACAAAATACATTTCCACATGAACAAAGTATACTTGATATATGATATGAATGCTATATTGTAGTCTAATAAAGGTAATATGAACAAGTTAAGCCCAAACTCGATACTAAGACTAGTAGTAGAATAAATGGTGCACCATTAAGGGGGCGTACAATACTATAGTTATATGTTTACCCTGTCAATGTGGCTTAAGCTCGGAGAGCGCCATTGACTTGAGGAGCCTGGACTGACACACGTTATTATAGATGATATTGCATGCAAAGGTTATATGTTTACTCAGTTAATATGGATAGCCTAGACTGGTGCCATTGACTTGAAGAATTTGGATTGACACATGTTTACAGATAGTGTTAGGAAGGTTTAAGCTCGGAAAACACCTCTGTCCATAACCCATATCCAAATAGTCGATGTAGAGAGTTGTTGGGCAATGTCAATGATAATGATAATGATATCGATATTGATAAAGTGATTAAAGAATATATTATTATGAAAGGAATGCTAAGGTACAAATATGCAAGTATGTAAACACATATAGTAAAATGTGATATGTTATGGTTATTGCTTATGTGCTCAACGAGTTGTTAAATCCATAAGGTAAGATCTTTATATACGATATAATGATTTCATTGAAATGCCTTGGGGTTTTATATAATGTAAAGAATATGTATGAATTGATGTATAATGCTTGATTGTATATGTACCATTAAGCTTTCAGTAGCTTAGCAAACGAGTATTTTCCCCACACAGGTTGGAGTCTTGTAGATAAGTAGAAGTTGATTAAGAGAAGTAGCCCAGACATCAGAGACATTGGATTAGACCCTACACGGGTTGGTGATAACATATATTGGACTTATGTATTTTTGTATATGTCATAGTAAGGTGGTTGTTTACTTGTATACATGTGTATGTAGAAGAATTATGTAATTCTTTGTTAAGGAAATGTTTTTTTGTAAACTCCTGGTCAAGGGTTAAACATATTTTACTTGTGAAATGGAATTTAAATGTTAAGTCAATCTCTTATTTTACTTTATGTTTTAGGCAAGTCATCATGGCCATGGTGTAAAGAAAAGTTCTAAATTTTCACAGGTTTTCCACATAATTGTTTTTGCAGTGTCAGCTTAATTAATCAGCTTTATCTTGGTTAATCAAGAGGGCACTATATTTGGTGGTATCAGAGCTTAGGTTTAAACATTTTTGAACCTAAGTGGGTTAAAGGTTTTACATGCATGCATAGTACATCGCAAATGTCTCTGATGTGGGCTCTCTTTAACAACTTGTAGGAGTGAAGAGAGTATAGATGGAGCTAGAAGCTCATAATGTTGCTAAGAGCAACAGTTCCCCTGATCCAAGGGCTGCTAATTAGCCTAGTGCTTTGAGTGTACAAGTTCCAGGTGCTGTTATAGTCCTTCAGCAACCACCTGTAGGACAAGTGGATCTAGGTTCCATATTAATCATGCAACAGATGGTTGGTATCATGCAAATAGTTGGCATAAGCCATACCATAAGCATAGCCACAGCTAGCTCCATAGCCGTCACCACTAGAGGCACCCAAAATGAAGATAGATAGGCTTCAAAAGTATGAGGCCACTGATTTTCATGGAAAAGGAGAGGATGATCTCGTCGCCACCGATTTCTAGTTGTAGAAAATTAAGAGGGTCTTCGAAGAGCTTGAGTGTGTAGAGAAGCACAAGGCAAAGTATGTAGTATCACTACTTTAAGAACATGCATATGAATGGTGGAAAACAGTTCTGAAGAAACCACAAACTCCACAACTGCTGACTTGGGAATACTTTGTTGCAGAGTTAAAGAAACAATATTTACCTTGAGTATACATAGATGAGAAGAGAAAAGAATTCATGAATTTGCTGTAGAGGGGCATGATGGTTTTGGAGTATACAAAAGAGTTCACATGATCAAGTAGATATTCCATAGGACTCATGGGGGATGAGAGTGACAAGTGCTGCCATTTTGAAGACAGTTTGAATGATGACATAGGGTATCATGTCATTTCCCTATAGCTTGGGGAATTATGTACTCTTGTGTCTGCTGCCTTCAGTATAGAAAATAGAAGAAATAGAAGAGCATAAGAGAATGCTAGAAGACCTACGGCTAGTGTGGCACAAACTACCAGCAAAAGAGGCCTATTCTTTTCAGGAAAATCCTAGGGTAAGGGACATAACTAAGGATATAGTCACTCATAGTCTAGTTCTTTTAGGAGGGAACCATACTCTAAGACTACCTCAACCACTACTAGCACACAGACAGTTAGAGACCCAACTCCCTTATGTGGGACATGTCAGATAAACCGTCGAGAAGAGTGTCGATTGTTTTTAGGGGCTTGATTTAGGTGCGGAGCCCTAGACCACATGAAGATGGATTGTCTTTTGTTGGCAAATGCTACACCCACACAGACAACAACATCGACATTGGTTCAAAATAGGAACCAGTCACGAGGAGCTCGTGTAGGACCTAGCCATGCTATTTTAGAGATAGTGAATAGGTTGGAACCTAGTGGAGCTTTGATTAGGACATATGCTATGAAGGCTCGTTAGGACCAGGAAGCCACAGACGTCAATATGGGTATGTTTTCTTTACATGGCTCTGATTTATGTGCTTTGATAGACCAAGGTTCTACATATTCGCATGTATGCATGAGCATGCCTAGTCAGCATAATATGACAATAGAGAAGTTAGAGTTCGAGATTGAGGTCATGAACCTTTTAAGCCATAGTGTGGTTGTTAACCAAGTATAAAGAAGTTGCCCTTTGGTTGTGCATAGGAAAGAGTTTCCTCCGAATCTCATAGAATTTCCATTTCATTAGTATGGTGCCATACTAGGTATGGATTGGCTCTCACAGCATGAGGCAGTTGTGGACTGTCGGTCTAAGATAGTTGTTCTTAAGACTTCAGAACAAAAAGAAGTGGTAGTAGAAGGTGAGAGGTTTCCACAGTCTCTACAGATAGTTTCCATGATTAAAGCATAAAAGATGATGCGAAAGGGATGTGAGGCTTATTTAGCTCACGTGATTGATACCAGAAGAGGAGTTCTAGCTCTTCATGATGTCCCTACAGTGAAGGAGTTTCCAAATGTCTTTCCAGATGATATGCCAGGATTACCACCAAATAGAGATGTCGAGTTCTCTATAGAGCTCACACCAGGCACAACACCGATATCCATAATACCTTACAGAATGGCACCTTTAGAGATGAAGGAGCAGAAAGCTTAGTTACAAGAGTTGTTGGACAGATGTTTTATCAGGTCGAGTGTATCTCCATAGGGTGCACCAATTTTATTTGTAAATAAGAAAAATGGGTCTATGAGGTTGTGCATAAATTACAGGCAACTAAACAAAGTGACTATAAAGAACCCATATCTGTTGCCCCGGATTGATGATATTTTTGATTAGTTAAAGGGTGCATGAGTGTTCTCCAAAATTGATTTAAGGTTGGGTTATCACCAGTTGAAGATAAAAGAAGAGTATATAGTTAAGACAACTTTCAAGACTACATATGGTCATTATGAGTTTTGGTTATGCTATTCGGTTTGACCAATGCTCATACAGCTTTCATGGACTTGATGAATAGGATCTTTAGGACATATTTGGACCAGTTTGTAGTTGTTTTCATTGATGATATATTAGTGTATTCTAGGAACCAAGCACGACATAATGAACATTTGCGAACAGTATTGCAGATCATAAGAGATCAGAAGCTTTATGCCAAATTCTCTAAATATGAATTTTTGGCTTGATAAAATAGCTTTCCTTGGACACATTGTGTCAACAGATGACATCCAAGTTAATTTTAACAAGGTTGAGGCAATCTTGAATTGGCAGCCTCCTCGGAGTGTGACCAAAATAAGGAGTTTTCTTGGTTTAATAGGTCACTACAGATGGTTTATGAAATTTTGGTTTTTCTTTGATTGCTACTCTATTGACCAAACTTTTGAGAAATGATGTGAAGTTCAAATGGAACGACAAATGTCAAACTAGTTTCGACAAGCTTAAGTGTATGTTAATAGAAGCTCCAGTTCTTACTCAACTAATTCCTAATAAAAAGTACATTATCTACAGTGATGCTTCTCAAAATGGATTAGGGTGTGTCTTGATGCAATAAGGAAAGGTTGTTGTTTATGCTTCTAGATAGTTGAAGTCGCATGAGAAGAATTATCTTACACATGACCTTGAGTTGGTAGCCATTATATTTGCTCTAAAGATATGACATCATTACTTATATGGGGAAAAGTGTTATATCTACACTGACCACAAAAAGTATCTTTCAACACAAAAGGAACTCAACTTGAGGTAGAGATGATGCTTAGAACAGATCAAAAACTATAATTGTGTCTTCGACTATTATCCAGGTAAGGCCAATGTTATGGGCAACACTTTGAGCAGGAAGACTATAATAGAATTGCATATCCGACCTACTCTCAACTAGAAAATCAGAGACGCATAGATGCAAGATAGTAAGCTAGTTGAGATCACCGAGTTGGTCTCCAAAAGGGAGAGACCAGAGTACACAGTCGAGTCAAATGGCAATTTATTTTACCAAGGCTGTTTATGTGTGCCTGATGTTACAAAGTTGAAGCAAAGGATTTTAAAGGAAATACATGAAATCAAGTATGACATGCATCAAGGATGTAATAAAATGTACCATGATCTAAAAGGAAGGTATTGGTGGGCAGGTATGAAAAAAGACATCACAAAATTCACGATAAGATGTTTGATATGTTAGCTGGTCAAGGTAGAATATTAGGTACCTTCAGGTTTGATGCAACCAATTATGATATCAGAATGGAAATCATGATGGATTTCATGATTGGGTTACCTATGACTCCAAGGAAATTCGATATCGTTTGGGTAGTCATAGATAGGTTAATGAAGTCAACACACTTCTTATCTATCAAAAGAGATTATTCCTTGAACAAGCTAGCAAAATTGTATGTGAACGAGATAGTATGATTACATAGAGTTCCAACCTCCATCATATCGAACAAAGATCTAAGTTTTACATATCATTTTTGGGGAAGTCTACAACGAGCTTTAGGTACTAAGCTCAGTTTCAGCACAACTTTTCACCCACAGACTGATGGTTAATCGGATAGGGTGATACATATACTAGAGGACATGATGAGAAGTTGTGCTATCGAGTTTAAAGGTAGCTGGGAGAAATATCTACCATTAATGGAGTTTGCCTACAACAATAGTTATCAGTCTAGCATCCAACTGGTTCTTTATGAGGCACTATATGGTAGGAAGTATCGAACACCGTTATGTTAGACAGAGCTCAATAAGTGAAAATTAGTGGGGCCAGAGTTGGTGCATGAAACATAGGAAAATGTGAAGATCATATAAGAAAGGCTAAAGGCAGCTTTAGATAGACAGAAATCGTACTCAGATCTCAAAAAAAGAGATATAAACTATGAAGTGGGTGACAAAGTATTTCTCAAAGTGTCTTCATGGAAGAAGGTCCTAAGGTTTGGAAAGAAGGGTAAGTTAAGCCCTAAATTCATTGGGCCATATGAGATTTTAGAAAGGTTTCGGCTAGTCACTTATAGAATTGCTTTACCTCTAGAGTTAAACAAGGTTCACATTATTTTTCATGTCTCCATATTGAGGAGATATAGGTTAGATCCATCACATGTCATCACAACATAAAACATAGATGTCAGGCTACACCTTACTTATGAGGTAGAGTCGATCGAGATTTTATCTTGGGTGATTAAAGAACTTAGAAACAAGTGAGTACCTTTAGTCAACATTCTATGGAGGAATCATGCAAAGGAAGAGACTACGCAGGAAAGCAAAAAAGTGATGAAAGCACAATACCCCCAACTATTTCAACACTGCTTAACAGGTAATTTCGAGGATGAAATTCTTTTGAAGGGGAGAGAAATGTAATTTCTGTAATTAGGGCTAAGTAATTAATACGGATTTAGAAAATATGTTGAACCTTGAGGGGTATTTCCATCATTTTCATGATAACAAATAAAATAGTAATAATATATTTAACAATGTTTGTATTCTAAGTGTGTAAAATAGGAGATACTATGACTATAACATGAAGCAAGATTGAAAGACACCTTTTGAAGATCAAAATCACAAAAATAGCAAAGTCACACCCGTGACTACATATGTCATGCCCATGAATGAAGCTTAGCTCCAACTCTCCAACATTCAAAGTTCACGGCCATGAAGGATCAAACCAACTGTGAATAATCAAGCAGTCATGCCCGTGAAATATAGTCACACCTGTGACAGACATGTCAAATTCTTACAGAGAGCTTCACGACCACATTCACCACTTGGACCATGACTTGGAAGAATATTCATGCCCATGATCAAAAGACTTCAAATTCTTCTAGAGAGCTTCACGGCTAGAGTCACCACTTGGACCATGGATTGGAAGAACATTCACGACCGTGAGACATATATTCATGCATCTGAATGAGGAAAGAAAAACATATCAAGCGGGAGATTAAGAGTTGGTTCAACAACTATCTTCATATTAAATGCACCCAAATGGCTATAATTCGCAGAAGAAGTATAAATGGAAGTCATTTATGAATCCTAAATAAGAGGAAGAAGTACACCAATTACTTTCTATCAATTCATCTTGTTGTAGCCTTATGAATTAATTATTTCTCCTAACAAACCTCTATTCTTTGCATAAACCTAATTGCTCATAATTTCTGAGTATTGTAGGCTAGTGAGTGTTTTCATTGTAATCAATTACTCAAGTGAGTTTGGGTATATTGGGTTGAGAGTGAAATACTTGTAAGGGTTTATTGTGTGAGCCATAAAACACAAGGAATTGGTTTTTGTGTGAGCCATTGAAAAACACAAGGGAAATTATAGGTTAGGTGTTAGCCATTAAGAGAAACACCATAGTTAGGACTAAGCTTGTAAAATTCCATTATAACACTTTGTGTGTTAGTAAAACTTGCAATCAAGATTGGGGAGAGGATTAGGGTTTGTTAATACTTGAACCTCTATAAATCTTGTGTGTGATATCTCTCTTTCCCTACTCTATTTATTTTATTCTACACCTTAAAGTTAAAAAAAATTTATTTACTAACCAATTCAACCTCTTTCTTGGTTCATTGTTTGGGCAACAATTGGTATCAGAGCTTGTCTAGCAACAAAGCCTAAAAAGCATTAGCAAAGATCAAGAAATGGCCAGTGAAGGATTTCAAAATCTCAAGCCTTATTTTGATGGAGCAAACTACGCTCATTGAAAATTCCAGATGGAGACATATCAAGATAGTAAGGGAATTGAAGTCTAGGATAGTGTTCAGAAAGAATGGACACCACCAACCAAGAGAGGGGTTGATGGTGAAGAAGAAGTTCTTTTAAGAGATGATTGGACAGAGCTTCAACGAAGAGCGAATTTCAAAAACAAAAAGGTTATCACAATCCTGGCAAGCTCCCTATCTATTGAAGAATGTGGTAGTATCCAACATTATCCTATCACATATAGTATGTGGAAGACATTGGAGAATTATCATGCAGGAATCAAACAAGTTAAATCTAAGAAAATTCAACTTCTCATTCTAGAATATGAACTCTTCAAGATGAAATCCAATGAATCTATCACCAATATGATGAACCGTCTTCTAGCCATCATCAATGGAATGAGAAAGCTTGGAAAGCATTTGAGCTAGGAAGATGTGAACAACAAAATTCTGAGAAGCCTTCCTCTAAAAAATTATGGTTCAAGAGTTACGGGTATAGAAGAAGCAAATAAAGACATGAGTGTCATGCCTACCGATGTGCTTATTGGAAAACTTCTAACATATGAAATGGCAGTAAAAAAGAGATAGAAAACTTAAAGCCAAAATAGAAAAGAGAAAGCCTCTAACACTCAAAGCCTCTACTTCAAAATCTCAAGAGGAAATTGAAGATGAAGAAGCAAATAGTGATGATGAAAATGAGGACATTGCCATGCTCTCAAGAAGATTAAAAAGAATAATTGAAAAGAGACTTGGCAATTGTCAAACCCTCAAACACTGCTCAAATAACTCTCATAGAAATAAAGAGGAGGTAAAGTGTTATAAATGTGGGAAGAAAGGACATATCAAACCAGAATGTTCAAAACTCAAGAAACACAAGAAAAAATTTGAAAAAGATAATGGGGAGAAAGGTCACAAAGCCACATGGGATGATGAATTCTCTTCAAGCAAAAAAGATGATAATGAAGGAGAAGAGGTCAACCTATGCTTCATGGCTTTAGAGGATCACTTCACGGATGAGGTAGGTCCTTCTTACTCATATTCATTTAATAATGATAATAGTGATAATAATAGTGATAGTGAAGATGATGATGAGCAAAGCCTAACAGAAGTATTGAACCTATAATTAGAAAAATATAGAAGTAGATTCAATACTTACAAAAATAATATCTTAGATGTGAAAAACAAAATGGATGTTTTACAAAAAGAAAATCTTGATCTTAAAACCTCTAATGAAACTCTTCAAAAATCATTAGATGAGTATTCCTTTAGACCCTCAACTAAATCCTTGCTTAAAGAAAACAATATTTTGAAAAATGAAGTTGAGAAACTTAGAAACTTTATTTCAAGATTTCATAAAGGCAATGAAAGTTTAGGTATACTCATTTAATAAGACGTGGTCTACGATTTAATGGAACATCATCTCACAAGACCACTTTTGTTAAGTCCAGTATACCTCAAACCTCCACAATTAAGGTAATAGCCCCAAGGGCTAAGAGCATAACACACAGAAAGCCCCTTATTCAAAAGAAGAATGGTCAAGGGTCACTTGGCTTAAGAGGGAAACCTCAAAAGACCAATCATGCTTTTATGTATAAGAGGCATGCACCTAGAAAAATACCTATTCATCATGCATGTGCATGTCATTGCTCACAAACTCCATCTAAAAAGATAATGAGACCAAAAAGCATGGTAATACCGAAAAACATGTTTAGAGCTAAATAATGTGATTATTGTATGAAATTTGGTCATATAAACATTGTTGGATAAGGAAGGCTCATTGGAAATCTTCATGTGCTAACCCTTAAGGACCTAAGTTCATTTGGGTACCTAAAAACCAAACTTGAATTGTGATTTTATAGGTATGCCTCAAGTCCACTATAAAAGAAAATGTTTGGCTTCTGGATAGTGGAAGCTCAAGGCATATGACCAGAAACAAAGGACTATTCAATCACATTGAAAGTATTGATGGTGGTAAGGTAACCTTTGGGAACAATGCTAAAGGTAAGGTAATTCGCATTGACTCTATTGGTATTAATAACACTACTTTCATTGAAGATGTTTTACTTGTTGATGGTTTGAAACATAACTTGTTAAGTGTGAGTCAATTATGTGATAAGGGAAAACAAGTAATCTTTACCTCAAATGAATGTCTGGTAACCTCTTTAAGTGGCCAAGAGATATTCAAGAGATATCTCGAAGTGTCTTATGACTATTAGTGATGAATCTTGGCTATGGCATAGAAGGCATGGTCATGCAAGCATGAAGTTAATTCATAGTCTTAGTAAAGCAGAGATAGTAAGTGGACTCCCAAAAGTCAAATTTGAAAAGGATAAGACATGTGAACCTGGCCAAAGAAGAAAACAACACAAGTCATCATTCAAATCCAAAAATATCATAAGTACCTCTAAACCTCTACAACTTTTGCATTTATATCTTTTTGGACCTACTGGAGTTGCTAGTTTAAGAGGTAAACATTATGCTTTCGTCATTGTTGATGATTCCTCTAGATTCACTTGGTTAATTTTCTTAGCTCAAAAAAGTGATGCTTTTGAATCTTTCAAAAATTTTGCTAAGAGAATTCAAAATGAAAAAGGATAATTTATTTCAAAAATAAGAAGTAATCATGCAAAGAATTTAAAAATGAAAACTTTGAAAACTTTTTTCTAGAGCATGGTGTACCACACAATTTTTCAATCCCTAGAACACCTCAACAAAATGGGGTAGTCAAAAGGAAAAATTGAACTTTAATTGAAATGGCTCGAACAATGCTCAATGAGTATGGATTACCAACCTACTTTTGGACCGAAGCCACAAATACTGCATGTTATATTTCAAATCTAGTTTTCGAGAGACCACTATTAAAAAACTTCTTTTGAGCTATGGAATGGAAGAAAACCCATGATATCATACTTTAGAGTATTTGGATGCAAGTGTTTTATATTAAACACCAAGGACAAACTTGAAAATTTTGCCTCTAAATCCGATAGAGGTATCTTCTTAGGATACTCTACAACTAGCAAAACCTATACATCTTTAGTTGTTGAAGAATCTATGCATGTTGTCTCTAGTAAGCTTGATCTTGTGAAAGGTAATGCTCTCAATTACATTGTAGGTATAATGGAAAAGCTTGATCTTGATCATGAGAAAGATGATGATGATCATGAGCAGCAATGACAAAATGTATCTCCACCTCAAGCTCAAGAGCAAGACAATGAAGAGCTTCCAAAGGAATGGAAGATGACAAACAATCACCCCAAGGAACAAATCATTGGCGATCCTACTAAGGGTGTAAGTATTAGATCTCATCTCAAACTTCTAGATTCTAACCTTGCTTTTGTCTCTCGAATTGAGCCTAAAAATATTGATAAGGCTCTTAATGATAAAAGTTGGGTGATTGCTATACAAGAGGAACTCAACCAATTTGAGAGAAGCAAAGTATAGACCTTGGTTCCTAGACCCAAAATCATTGGTAGTAAATGGGTGTTTCTTGATAAATCATTGGTAGTAAATGGGTGTTTAGAAATAAATTAGATGCCCAAGGTTCAATAACTAGGAATAAAGCTAGGTTGGTTGCAAAGGGTTATGTCTGTGGAAAGAAAGGTCACTTTGCATCAAAAGACAAATCATACATTCTGGTAGCAATCATATTCATCAATTCACCTTTTAACTCCATTTGCTACCTTTCAAGCTGTCTCAACAGCCTGTATAATGCTTCATATTGTGTCGTCTGTGTATTGTCCAGAACAAAAACTTTATTAGCAACTTTGTCAACTTTAGTTTCTATCCTCTGAAGAACTTTATTATGCACTTGTGCATTTTATGCTTGCCAGTTCAATACTGATTCAACTGCCGTGATAGGTCTAGATGTATCTTCAGGCATTACTGTTGTAGGTAGGACATATGGAGAGGTCCTGACTTGTGACATAGAATCTGTGTGGTCATGAAATGGTGGAAATTCTGTTTCATAGGAAGGTGGGGAAGAAGGTGGTAGATACATGGTAATCATTGGGATTGGTTCAGGGTTGGTAATTTTAGGTTTAGAAACAAGTTTGTAACAAGGTAAAGGTTTTGGTTTTTTTGGTGGTTTAGGTGTAAGGGATTATTAGGGAGATTATTCCAAGATGGTGGTGATGGTGGTAAGGGATATTTATAATGAGATGGTGGAGAATATGAGACCACAGAGTCATACTTCACCCTTTGACATTTTCAATTCAACCATCTTCACCCTGCAGTCCACCACTGTACCCTGTTAAGAGAGCCATCCCATACCTAGGATAACATCATCTCATGAAAGGGTAGTTCAATCAAATCCATTGGAAAAATCTTTCCCTTGATTTACAATAGGACAATTTCTATACGCTCGATTCACCACTATACTATACCCCCAAGGGCTAGTCACCTCTATCTCATAATCTATACTCTCAACTAACACGTTTTACCTCTCAGTTATGTGGGTACATATATAGGAGCGCATAGAACTTGGATCTATCAAAGTAATCAAAATTCAGTCAAAGAGAATAAATGTACCAACTATAACATTCAGTAATTTAGGCCCCGATTGCGCGTGACCATAGTGAGGTGCGCAGGTTCAGTCAGAGTCTAAATTTGAACCCATAAAAAAATGACTAATAATTAGGAAAAATAATTAAGGGTATTATTATTTGGGAATTAAAAAGATTAGGGGTATAATTAGAAAAAAAATAAAATTTTCTTTGAACAAAATTGGTATTATGGAGATTGTGTGGGGAAAAGTGTAAATATGGAGGAAGATGTGGAAAATATGGAATTTCTCAAAGTTTAATTGTTAATCAAGATTAATTAACTTAATGAACCAATAAGAATTATGATTAATTTTTAATTAGTGGGACCCACACCTTAATCAAGGTATATAAAGTCAAAAAGATAAAGGAAATTCCACAGTCTTCCACAAGCCATCTTCATCTTCTCTTTTCTCCTCTCTTTGTTGTCCACCATAGGCTCCCTAAAGCTCCATTTTTCTCTGCAAATGAAGCTTGAAAAAGTGAGGAAATAAATTAGTTTTGAGAGAGGAAAAATAAAAATTAAAGTGTTCTTACTACAAAGGTACCAAAGGAGCAAGAAGGAAGGAAGGAAGAAGAAGAAAAAGGGAGAAGAGTGGGACAGATTTTGGCCCACCTTGGAGAACACTCAAGGTTAGTTTATTCTTCTTAAATTCAACCTTTTTCCTTCCATTTGAGATCCATATTTATGATAGATGTGATTAGGGTTGATAGATATAGGTTATGTTGCAAGATTGAACTTAGAAATTTAAGTTTGTGATTAGTTCATAGAAGAGTAATTAAGCTTTGAATTAATGATAATTGAAGTTAATTATTTTATGGCTTAAAAACTAAAAAAAATATGATGTTAAGGGATGAATGAGGGGCTGCCATAGTTAAAGAAATTAGAAAAAATTGAAATTAATATGGAAACACCACAATTGGTGATAAGGGAAATATGAATTGAGTGTTGAATTGAAGGAAATGAATTGGGAACTAGGATATAGTTTTTGGGCAGCGATGACATATTAAGAGGGAAGTTTAACCTTAGTATATTTTAGCTCAATTTAGATGTAAAACATATTAGGAGCATTAGAATGCTATGTAGGCATGAAAAGCATTGAAAATGGATGTTGGAATTGAGATGTGGTATGGTTGTGTAGGAAAAATAAGTGAACAAGTGAGAGGCCCTCAAGAGGGTGACAAAGGCAAGGAGAAAGCTAGCTAATAAGGGAAGAAAAAAAAGGATTAAGGGAAGAGCCAGGGCTGATTAGGTATGTGTTTCATTGATAAAATTTTTACATAATGTTCATATATGTGTAATTATGTGTTAAAGTTTAATATGATTGTGTGTTTGATGTGTTAAGTAATTAGTTGTTGTTTTTGATATTTTATATGGAAATGAGACCAAATGATGTGAAATAATTGAGACATATGAATGTAGTTGTAATTTTGAAAATTTTAGTATTAAAATGAATGCAAATGATGAATATGGATTGATGCCAATTGATGTTTCGAGTACAGAAATCCAGGAACAGCCCTGACTATTTTGATGATAACTTGAGTTCTGGAACTTCTTTTGGTATGTTTTTTGTTGGAAATAAAAGTAAGATACAGGGATTTAACTTGTATTTATATCATAACATCTAATTATGTCCAGATTTGCCCAGAAAAATGCATAAAGTTCAAACCTAGAATTTGTCTAGAAAATTCTGGACAATAATATTTGTAATGATGCAGTATTCAATTAACCATAACTTTTGATAGAAAAATGAGATTTAAGTGATTTTTGATGCATTTGACAGATAAGATAATAATCTAAAAATGGTTAGAATACTAGAACTCTCAATTCGAATTATAAATGGGCTAAAAATAAAACCTAAAAATAGGTCCGAAATCTGCCTTAGGTAAAAACATGAAATATTGAATTTGTGCATATGTTGTGATAATTATATATAATAATTAATGTGAATAATTATTTTAATGGTAGTTATGAATGTCTAACAAATTATTTATGTGTGAGATTTTAGTGCAATAATAATGGGAATACAGAACAAAAATAAATAAGCATAAATATGATAATTGAATAATATTGGCATTTTTAAAAATATTGGGAATTAAAATAAAAATAGTTGAGCCTAAAGACACCTAGGCTAGAACTATAATAGAGAATAGTTTGGCATGCCAATAATGGAATTTAGGCACTCGGTGGCAAATATGAAAGCTGGTAATTATAATTTATAAATGCGCTCAGCGCAAAAATTATTAAGCCGGTAATGGCAATATAACAAAAGCTGATAATGACTTTATTATAAAGCGTTCAGCGCAATATTATGAAAGCCGAAAATGACAACCCCGTTATTCCTATTAGTTAGTTCAGTTATAGTTGTTATGGGCACAAGAAAATAATAAGAGTAATAATAATAATAATAATAATAATAATAATAATAATATCAAAGTATGTGATTTTTATAAATATTATATGAATTAAAGTTGTTAAATATTGAGTATTTGCTGTAATTTATTGATTTTATATAATTCTTTATTTTATGTCTTATTGATTAAATGGTTAATTAATATGTGAGAAAATATATACGTATGTAAAATTTTTATCATTGAAGCACCACTAAGCTATTGGCTTAGTGCGAGTGGTTTCCTCTCACGCAGGTTTAGAAGTGTAGCTGTAGAAAATAGATTGTTAGAAGAAGAAGGGTATTCAGGAGGAAGCAGCAAAAAGTTTTGGGTTTTCTTTTTGGTATATTTTATAAAAAAAATTTTGTAAATTAAATTATGACTTTATTTTCTATAGTATGTATTATAGACATGAATTATAATGTAAATTAATGTACTTTATAAATAAATAAAATTTTGAATATTTGTGCTTGTATTAATTTTTATTTCAGTGTTTGCAATATTTTTAAAAAAAAATGTTACTTCTTTTCATTAAATTTATAGAACAGTTAGACAGGTAATACTCACTTACCTTACTGAACGGAAGTGGGGTAAGGGGGTGTTACAATTTTTGGTATCAGAGCTATAGGTTTTAACTATTCTTATTTAGTGGGTATGGGAAGATAAGTGAATGTTTTCAGTAATTGCATTATTTTAAGCTGCTATATTCTAATAAGGGACCCTTCTTCTGACAATATAGGTTTTAATGGATACAGAATCAAGAGGAAGTCATAAAGAGTATGAGGGTGATAATATAGCTAATTTGGCTACTCATAGACAGTCAGCATCAATTAAAGCTTCAAAGCTCGGTGTGATAGCCCCACAACATGCTGAAGAACAAATTGATTTGGGTTAAGTACCCCTTATGCAACAGATGGCTACCTTGTTACAGCAGATAGCACAAGTTGTGCCACCACCAGCTCCACCAGCTCCCCCACCTCAACCGAAACCCCAGATTGATAAATTAAGAAAATATAGGGCTACGGATTTTATAGGCAAGAAAGAGGATTATCCAGTCACAACAGAATTTTGGTTGGAAAAGACTGAGCGGGTTTTTGAGGAGCTGTAATGTCTTGAGGAGTACAAGGTTAGATATGCAGTATCTTTCCTTCAGGAGCTTGCCTATGACTGGTGGAAGTTGGTGTTAGTGAAACCTCAGACTCCGACTCCTCAGACATGGGATTTCTTTGTGGCAGAGTTTAAAAAGAAATATGTGGCAAGAATTTATGTGGATGAGAAAAAATGAGAATTTTTCAATCTGAAGCAGAGGGGTATGACAGTAGCTGAGTACGAGATGGAGTTCACTAGGCTGAGCAAGTATGCTACTGAGATTATTGGAGATGAAGCTGATAAATGTTGTAGATTTGAAGATGGCCTCGATGAAGAGATTAGATATTTAATGGCTTCCCACCAGCATACAAATTTTGCTACATTAGAGTCCTCTGCTATTAGTGTTGAAAGAAGGAAAAAGCTGAAGACAGAAGAGTTCTCTAAGAAATCAATAGCTAGTGTGGCCTAGACATCGGGTAGGAAAGGATGGATAGCACCCAGACCATTTCAGTCACGGGCTACTGGGCAGACATTTTTTGGTAAGCAGGGTAAGCATTTTAGACCTGTAACATCATCTGCTAGTTCACCAGCATCATTTCCCAAGAGACCAGCTCCGGCTATATTTCAGTATTGTGGTAAATCTCATACAAGAGAGTGTTGGTGGTTAACTGGGGCATGTTTGAGATGTGGAGCTATTGACCATATGAAGAGAGATTGTCCTAGACTTAGTACAGGCAGTACGACACCAGCACAGACTATGGCACCGGTACAGAGCCATGGTAGAAGTCGAGGTTAGTTTAAAGGAGGTTGTACTGGATAGAGTCAGGGGGTATCAGAGATAGTTGACAGACCTGGAGGTAGTAGAGCTCCAGCTCGGGCATATGTGATGAGAGCCGGTGAGGACCAGAATGCATTAGACGTCATAGTTGGTAAATTATCTTTATTTGATTTTGATTTACATGCATTGATAAATCCTGGTTCCACGCATTCATACATAAGCACAACTGCATTTAGACAAGGGAACATGATACCTAAGACTTTAGAATATGAAATATTTGTGACCAATCCACTGGGACATAGTGTGAAAGTGAATCAGATTTATAGAAACAGTTCAATAATAATTCAGGGTAGAGAATTTCCAGCAGACTTAATAGAATTACCTTTTCATGAATTCGATGTTAATCTGGGTATGGATTGGTTGACAAAGCATGGAGCTACAGTCGACTGCTAATCTAGAAAAGTTGTACTTAAAATTCCCGGGCAGGATGACACCATTATTCAAGGTGAAGGCCAAACATGTTTGACCAGTGTTATTTCTGCATTAAAAGCTCGGAAGTACATTGGGAAGGGATGTGAGGCATAATTGGCCTATGTGATAGATACCAGGAAGGGGAGCCTAGAACTCAAGGACATCCCCATAGTGTGTGAGTTCTCAGATGTGTTTCCAGAAGATTTGCCAAGGTTACCACCAGATAGGGAGATAGAGTTTGCTATCGATGTAATTCCTGGTACAACCCCAATATCTATTACTCCTTATAGAATGACACCTGTAGAATTGAGAGAGATGAAGGTTCAATTGCAGGAATTGCTAGACAAGGGGTTCATAAGACCCAATGTGTCACCATGGGGTGCTCTGGTGTTGTTTGTGAAAAAGAAGGATGGCACCCTACGATTATGTATTGATTACCGATAATTGAACAAGGTGACGATTAAAAATAAATACCCACTACCTAGAATTGATGATTTGTTTGATCAATTGAAGGGACAAGGAATATTCTCTAAGATTGATCTCAGATCTGGGTATCACCAACTGAAAATCAAAGAATCAGATGTGTCCAAAATAGCCTTCAGGACTTGCTATGGCCATTACGAATTCCTGTTTATGCCGTTTGGCTTAACGAATGCACCGGCTACCTTTATGGATATGATGAATAGGATTTTTAGGCCTTACCTTGATTAGTTTGTGGTATTTTTTATAGATGATATCCTAGTGTATTCGAGGGATAAGGGAGAACATGACAGACATCTCAGAGTAGTACTGCAGATTTTGAGAGAAAATCAATTGTATGCAAAGTTATCGAAATGTGAGTTCTGGTTGGAAGAAGTGGGATTCTTAGGGTATGTTATTTTAGTTGAAGGAATTCGGGTTGATCCTAACAAAATAAAAGCCATTCTAAGTTGGAAGCCACCTCACAATGTAACAGAAGTTCGGAGTTTCCTTGGATTAGCTGGCTACTATAGAAGGTTTGTGAAGGGATTTTCAAGCATAGCTGCACCACTTGCCAAGTTGCTCAGAAAAGAAACTAAGTTTGAATGGACAGATCTATGTCAGGAACGCTTTGAGAAATTAAAAATCATGCTAACCGAAGCACCTGTTTTGACCCAACCTACGCCAGGGAAAAGTTTTGTGATATACAGTGATGCCTCTCATAATGGGCTAGGATGTGTATTAATGCAAGAAGGTAAAGTAGTTGCTTATGCATCTAGGCAATTGAAGCCTCATGAGCTAAATTACCCTACTCATGATTTGGAGTTGGCAGTAATAGTGTTTGCTTTAAAAATATGGCGACATTATTTGTATGGCCAGCGGTGCTATATATACACCGATCATAAGAGCCTCAAATATTTGCCCACACAAAAGGAGTTGAACTTAAGGCAAAGACGCTGGTTGGAGTTAATCAAGGATTATAATTGTATTATTGATTATCAACCAGACAAAGCCAATGTAGTAGCGGATGCCTTAAGTAGAAAAATATTGGCAGAGTTAGGGGTCCAACCTACTTTAAGGCAACAAGTGAGAGAAGCTCAGAAGTAAGATCCGAAATTGATGATAATTGCTGAGGTAGTGAAAAAGGGGGAGAGACCTGAATTTAAGGTTGAAGATGATGGAAGCATAAGTTATAAAGGAAGATTGTATGTGCCAAATGACAGCGGATTAAAGCAAACAATTCTAAAAGAGGCACATAATACAACTTATTCCATGCATCTAGGAAGCAATAAAATGTATCAAGACCTGAAGACTCATTATTGGTGGCCAGGAATGAAGAAAGATATCGTGGAATACACTACAAAATGCTTAACAGGCCAACAAGTGAAAGCAGAGCACCAGATACCATCTAGATTGTTGCAACCTATTGCAATTCTAGAATGGAAGTGGGAAAGGATTACGATGGATTTTGTATCTCGTTTTCCTTTAACACCAAATAAGCATGATGTAGTATGGGTAATTGTTGATAGGCTCACCAAATTGGCTCACTTTCTGCCAGTTCGGATGGATTACACTTTGAGCCGGTTAGCAGAATTATATGTTAATGAAATACTTTGATTGCATGGGGTGCTAGTATCTATTATTTCTGATCGAGACCCATGGTTCACATCAAAATTTTGGAAAAGTCTACAGCAAGCATTGGGGACTCGACTTACTTTTAGTACAACATTTCACCCATAAACAGATGGGCAATTCAAACGAGCTTTTCAATTGCTGGAAGATATGCTTTGAAGTTGTGTAATTGACTTTGAGGGTAGCTAGGATAAGTACCTATCATTGATGGAATTTGCATACAACAACAACTATCAAACTAGTCTCGGCATGGCACCATATGAAGCTTTATATGGAAGGAGATGTAGAACACCGCTATGTTGGACAGAACTTGGTGGAAAGAAATTAACGGGGCTAGAATTAGTGCAGTAGATAGAGGAGAAGGTGAAATTAATTCAAGATCGATTAAAAGCTGCAACTGATTAATAAAAGTCCTACACTAATTTGAAGAGGAAACACATTGAATATGCCATCGGAGATAAGGTATTTTTGAAAGTTTCACCTTGGAAGAAAGTACTTCATTTTGGTAAAAAAGGGAAATTGAGTCATAGATTTATTGGACCATACGAAATACTTGAATGTGTGGGTCTAGTGGCTTACAGATTGGCCTTACTACCAGAATTGGATAAGATGCACAATGTGTTTTATGTCTCAATGTTAAGGAGATATAGATCGGATCCGACACATGTAATACCTGTGGAATCAATAGAGGTACAACCAGACTTGAAATATGTTGAAGAGCCAGTGAAAATCTTCGCTCGAGAAGTCAAGAAACTACGAAGCAAGAAAGTACCATTGGTAAAGGTCCTATGGCGCAATCATGTAGAAGAAGCCACCTGGGAGAGTGAAAATAATATTGAAATTTTTGAAAATATTGGAAATTAAAATAAAAATAGTTAAGCCCAAAGACACGTAGGCTAAAACTAAAATAGAGAATAGTTTGACATGTCAATCAGGGGATTTAGGCACTCGGTGCCAAATATGAAAGCCGGTAATGACAATTTATAAATGCGCTCAGCACAAAAATTATTAAGCCGGTAATGACAATATAAAAAAATCCGATAATGACATTATTATAAAGCGCTCGGCGCAATATTATGAAAGCTGAAAATGACAACCCGTTTTTTCTATTAGTTAGTTCGGTTATAGGTGTTATGGGCACAAGAAAATAATAATAATAATAATAATAATAATAATAATAATAATAATAATAATAATAATAATAATAATAATAATAATAATAATAATAATAATAATATCAAAGTATGTGATTTTTATAAATATTATATGAATTAAAGTTGTTAAATATTGAGTAGTTGCTGAAATATATTGATTTTATATAATTCTTTATTTTATGCTTTATTGATTAAATGGTTAATTAATATGTGAAAAAATATATACGTATGTAAAATTTTTATCATTGAAGCACCACTAAGATATTAGTTTAGCGCGGGTGGTTTCCTCTCGCGCAGGTTTAGATGGGTAGTTGTAGAAAATAGATTGTCGCAGCAAAAAGTTTTGGGTTTTTTTTTAGTATATTTTATAAAAACAAAATTCTGTAAATTAAATTATGGTTTTATTTTCTATAGTATGTATTATAGACATGAATTATAATGTAAATTAATGTACTTTGTAAATAAATAAAATTTTGAATATTTGTGCTTGTATTAATTTTTATTTTAATGTGTGCAATATTTTTTTTAAAAAAATGTTACTTTTTTCATTAAATTTACAGAACAGTTAGACAGGTAATACTCATTTACCTTACTGAACGGAAGTGGGGTAAGAAGGTGTTACACCAACTATTAGTTTTTAAAGGCGAATCACATTCATAAACACAATGAAAAAACAATTTCAAAATCCGAAATAAAAGATCATACTTGTGCCTTTAAAACTAATTTATTAAACATAGAGGTAGAAATTATACCTTGTAATTTCTTTATTTTTATTCAAATCTTCACCTTGTTGGGTTGTAGCGAACCACAACAATCCACACTAGAATGTCTCCAATGATAATCCACGAAAAGATATGAAGAAGAAACAATCAAAAGAGATGGTTTGAGCAATATTGAAAATGCTAGCTTTGAATACGTTCTTGAGATAATTATTGTCTCAAAAATTATTTTTCACTAAAAATAATTTTCATGTTTCTTTTATGCCTTTTGATGTCTTTTTTATCTGAATTAAAACAAGAAAGGTAGATAAAAAATCATAAAAGAAGAATGAGACCATTGAATGAATAGTAATGGAATTAATGGCCAAAATTGGCCTAACGACACTGTGTGCTGTGGGCCTACTGCTGGGCCAGCCCAGTTGGCCTGCTAGTAGGCTAGCAGCCTGTCAGGTCGATAGGTCTGCATGGGCTAGTGACCACTTCCAAGCAATTTTTTCTTACAATCTCATCGCGATCTAATCTGAAATAATTCTCTCATATTTTTTGGATCATATCCAAGACCATTTTACTCATTCTCCACATCTTCAATGCGTGTCACCTATTAGGTTCCCGGTTATGTTGGCCACTTAAATTAATGATTAATTTAAGCAAGTCATAAGCAGTATCCAGCAACGCATCATAACCCCCAATTGACCGAAAAATTAGTGGTTTGACTACGAATCTTTTCATAGATAATTTATGTACAATTATTCCTTTCATCAATCTATATCCACTTGTTTCAGAGTATTGAACAATGTTAACTCCCACTAGATTGATTACATCATATCTAGTCCAAGTAATGTTAGTTCTTATCATTGAGGCTAATTACTCTATTAGATATGTGATTGAAGACTATCTTCATGACATTTCCACTCCAGCCAGAGCTTTTCGAGTAGTGATCTCGACAAAAGGCCATATGTATACACTCCTTCTATTAGGAGTGGTGAATCCTTTGTTAGTTATCCAATTACCTTCAAATATATCAAGCTTCACCCATTCACTACTCTATGAGCAACCTTCCTAAGGCAACAAAAAATAGTGTTAAAGTGCATAATCAATATCCAAGATATCTTTGAGTACCTCAAGTCTAAGGATACTTGGATACTTACACTATTGCTATGACGAGACTATCATTGACATTTGAATAGATTATCCATATGATTATCTCATAACAGATCATCCTATGTACTTAGCTACACTTAGCTAGCATTCATATGTAAACTCTAAACATCTCATGTTTACAGATGATGAGATCTATTGCTTAATCTAATCAAGGAGTATGATATGTGCTAGTCTGTTCAGATTAACCATGTCCCATCTTATTAACCCTATGACTAGGGATAATTTAGATACTAACATAATTATACATGATAAGAATATCAATATCTTGATCTCATCATGATTTCCTTTATGTTATGTTATATATTAAGGACTTCATTAATCGATTTAAGATCATTATTAATTCATATATCAAATGAATATCAAATTGATGAAATTCCTTTTATTAATCAAATAAATTTGTACAATAAGTGATAAAGGTGATTGCCTTTAGAGCACTTCTCTAACACCAACAAACACATCCAAAACACTCAGATCCTCTTTGGCCTTCATAGCATAGGCCCTCGCTGGTGCTCTATTAGATATCGACTTGTTCATTCTCTCTGACATGACCTATCTAGACTCACCTTTGCCATAATGGGTCTGTCCCTATCTCTTGGCCTAAGTCTACACCAATCTCTAAGTCTGAATGGGTTTCTCAACCATTTATAGCGGACAATCTCTCCGGCTGTAACAGGCCCCTGACCATATGGTGCACATTCTAGTGCTACCTCTTTCTATGTCTGTGTCTGACTACTGGCAGCTGTAGAAATGGCTCATGATATTGGTGCTTATCTAGTATACCCTGATTAACTCTTACTCTAACCCTGCCCTCTAGACTGGAAGTACCTAAAACTGGTGCAAGCCTTCTTGCTCAATGTCTAAGTAGCACTGAAAGATGATCCCTTGAAGTCTCTTTTGGATGACCTCTCTGATCTCTTCAGTTTTATGCTCTTTTTTATAGTAATAGCAGCAGATACTAACTTCACAAAGTCCTAAAGCTATTGTGAAATCACATGGAACCCGATCTCATCTTTCAGACCATCTGCAAACTAGCGACATTTGTTCGCCTCATCCCTAATAATATTAGTCACATACTTGCTCAACTTGTAAACTCTCTATCGTACACTATCATCGTTATGTTCCTTTACTGTAAGTTTAAGAACTCTAGTTTCTTCTCATATTATACGCCTTCAACACATATTGTTTCTTAAACTTAGCTATGAAGAAATTCCAAGTAAGCAACTCTAGAATCTAAGGCTTCAGTAGAACTGACTTCCACCAATTTTAGGCATGTTCTTGGAGGAGTGATACAACATATATAGCCTCATGCTCCTCAGCACAATCTAGCTTTTCAAAGATCCTCTTGGTCATCTTCAACTAAAACTTTATAGTTGTTGGGTAATCCTTAATCTTGCTTATGAAGTTCATGGCTCCATACTTCCCAGCTTATCAATATGGACCCTAGGCCTCAGTGGTGAAGGAGGAGGAGGTAGCGGTAGTGATGGAGGTGATGGCATAGCTTCTTCTAAATGATGTAACATAGCATCTATATTATGCATCAAAGGATCCTGAGCCTAATCTACTTGACCATCCATCGATTGTTGTGGAGGACCAACATTGGGCCCATAAACACTAGTCTAATTCTGTTGATTCTAAGTCCCTATATCAGGTGGATTGTTACTCTCAGCCATATCATGCAGTTCAATCTCCATACCTGCTCTTTAACCTACATATTGACAGAGAATAGCCCATATCAGAGTCATATAGGATATCATTAGCACATGTAATACAACCCTTCCTACCTAGGTTCAAAACCTCCTAAACCCATGCTCTGATACCACTAAATATAACACTCTTCGATATAATTAAGAATAAACCTAATTATAACAAAGAATTTTATAATGCAAATAATTCAAAATGCCAAACCTTTAAAACCTTGATGCACCATGGCCATGATAACTTATTAAAAATATAAAATGTCACTAAAAGACTTAATACAATAAAATTTTAAATACAATAAATAACAGGCATCCACAAGCCCAAAAAGTTATACAAAAAAAGTGAGTAGTAACAAAACTGCATGCTTTAGAAATAAAAGCATGTAAATTTATAACTACCCAAACGCAACAAAAATCAAAAAGTACAAAGGTTGTATCACCCACCCTAAGTATGTTTCCTTGACTTTGATTTTTGGACATCATCCTCTATAACTACTCCCCTAAGCTCCAAACTCACATATGGGAAGCCCATACGCTAAGCAAAGTAATGCTTAGTGGTACATAACAACATGAAAATCATAACACATGGCATATACAAAATGCATTATATTCTTACCAACTTATAGTAAGACTTACCACAAATCTGCACATGCATTATCTCAAATTCTACATAACATACCATAATAATCTCATATATAATATAACACACCAAACATGGCATATCAAAACATCCCATATTAATCATAGAAGTGTATACCACACTTAGCAAATTATTTAAATCAATCTGTTGTCTGCTTTACTCATAACTATACTAAATTGGATACGAGAAATCTACAGTTCTCACCTGAGCCCTCAGGACACTTGCCTGAGCTTCCCATAACATATGTGTAAGGAAAAAAAGTGTGTACATATCAATCACTGATGAAAGCACACATGGCTTAACCCTGGACCTTTAAAGAATCTTGAACGTGACCAACCTAGTTCACCCAATACTGGTCTCCCTTCAACGACATGCCATCTATCCTAGCTCTAGTCTTAGTCAGAGTATTAGGCTTAACCGTTTATCAGACACTTACGATTCTGTATCACAAATTAATCAACATTCCATGATTCTCATAAATCATAACCATAACATGCATTCTCATACCATGTTATAACCATACCACAGAGGTATACCACCTTAAAACAAATCAACCTTGATTCACGTGCAAAAATATATGAAAATGCAATTTCATAGTTTCACACTCGTGAAGTCATTTTTACGACTATGAAGAATCTTCACAGGCAGTTTACCCATGAATCATACTATGATTCAACCTTTGAACCACCAATAGCTTCATAGTCGTGATCCCCCTTCATGGGTGTAAAACAAACTGTGCAACTACCCAAAAAAGGTTTGCTTCAATAATAAAACTGTAATTCACAACATTCACACTCATGAACTAGCAGTTGATGCCCATGAATCTGGAAAATTTTTCGTAAAATAGAGCAAGCCATTTCATACCATTTTCACATGCAATAATCTTTATGGTTGACCAATGTTAGCCATCCTATCAATACTTCTGCATGTATACAAGTCATATATCATGCTAATAACATTTATTTACATCAATGGGCAATAAATTATCATCTCAAATATACCATAGCATAAAAACACCCATTATGCATATCAATCCGAAAACATGCCATGTAGCACCCTATTGACCACTAACAACATGCATTTAAGGAAAATAACACATATTCATGCAACTCAAGTCTTGGAATGTGGTTATGTACAAACCTTACACCCAGGATGGAGCTTAGCTAAAACTCTAGATCTCTCCCTTGAAAATAATTATCAACGCCTCTACCAGCTCCTAGACATAAACAAAATTCATTTTAAACTCCTAAAACTCAGATAAAACCTAGAAATTACAAAACCATGCTCTTCATTCATAAGCTTCCTCTCTCACTTCCCCGAGGTAGAACTTGACTTTTGAAGCTCCAACAATGGAGAAAAAGGTTTCTAAAGGTAAAAAGAGGTTAAAATGGCATGTTTGATTAGTTAACAGGGAGTGGGAAACATACTTAAAGGAAATGGCAGAGAGAAAATTGCAGCTATCTCACATGCCCTATTGTCAAAGATTCATAGTCTGTAATGCCAGATAATTTAGGCTACGGTCGCGGTTGACAGAAATTCGGTGCGCCGAACCGATCGGAGTCTAAATTCGGACATAAAAAAATTAAAATGAGGATAAAATATGAGAAAAATATTTTTGATATTATTAATTTAGAATTTTGAAGTTCGAAAGTAAAATTGAGAAAAAAATAATTTTTCGTTGAACGAAATTAGAAATTGCAGTGTTTTTGGCACATATATTTTAAGAAGGCATAAAAATGGAATATTTTTTTATTTAAGGAAAGGAATATTTTTTTGATTAAAATAAAGTAAGGGTGATTTAAATTAATGGACCAATGGGAAGCAAGATTAATAATTAATCCTAACCACCCACCTAATCCAACTATAAAAAGTAAAACTTTCACTTTTTTGGCAATTCTTCTTCTTCCTCATCTTAATCAAACCCATTTCTCTCCCTTTTTCTCTCTTGTAGCCGTGACGCTCTTCTCCCCCAAGTTCTTCTTTTTCTTTCTTCAAATCAAGCTAAGATTAGATAAAAAAAATGGGATTAAGGCAAGATCATCAAGGAAGTGAAACAAAGTGAGCTAAACAAAGGAAGAGGAAGGAAGAAAAGAAGAGAAAAAGAGAAAAAAGACTTTGATCATTTTGAAGATCATCAAAGGTGACTTTAGATTTTCCATCTTCTCACTTTTCTTCTTCTCTTTTCTTTGATTTTGGGGTTAGTTGCCATTAAAGTTAGTAATTTAGGGTTATTAATATGTTAATGGTGATTAAGGGTGGATTAGTGTGATTAGTGCGATTAGTGTAAAAAAAATTATTGTTAGGCCAAGGAGGTGAACAATTCTTGAACAAAATCAAAGAGGAGGTAAGGGCAAGGAGAAAGCAAGCTAGGAGGAAGAGAGAAGTGAAGAGAAGTAGAATTGTGAGGTATGTACATTTGACAAAAATTCAATATAGAAAAATGTTGATTTTGATTTTGTGATGTGTATGAAATTATGGATATTAGATTGAGTAATAAATTGGTGATTAAATGATACCATGAATGTGAAAATAAAACCTAGAATATGAGGTTGATGAATGAAAATGGAAACTGTATGAAATTATTGATGAGCTGCAAAATTCGTCTTATGAATAGTATCTAGTTTTCTAGTCATAACATGAGTTCCGGAAATAATTTTTGAGTGATTCATATTGGGTTTGAAATTTAAGACATAGGAATTCAACTTTCATTCAGACCATTAGATCTGAATATTACTAGAATTAGGTGAAAAATGGATTCAAAATTTGAACTAGAAATCTGTCCAGAAAAAAATACTGGGTAGATTGTAGTGAACATAGGTTAGAAGAAAATCATAACGTTTGCTAAAAAATTCATTTTAATATGATTCCAGTTGTAAATTAAAGATAAGAAATGTATCTACATTTTTTAGTTGATCAGTTGTCCAAATTCTATATAAAAATAGATGAAAAAGATAGAGAAATATAAGGTAGAAATCTGTCCAATAAAATACTGGACAAATTGCAGTGAACGTAACTTAGAAGACAATTCATAACTTTTTCTAAAAAATTCATTTTAATATGATTCTAGTTGGAAATTAAATATAAGACATGTGCCTATATTTTTTTAGTTGATCACTTGTCCAATTTCCATATAATAATGGACGAAAAAGTCAGGGCAACATAAGGCGGAAATGCTGTCTAGAATAGGGTAACTTGTAAATATGTGTTGATTGTGAAATTTTGTAATAGAAAATATATTAATTGATTTTTCTTATAATTATAATGATTAAATGAGCAATATGAGGTTGAAAAATATTTAATGGGAATTATTGCATTTATTTGGAATTTATATTAGTGTTACTTACATAATTTATGTAAATAATAATAAAGGTAACAAATATAATTAAGCCCTATAACATCTAGTCAAGAACTAGAAATTAGGATAAACTGACATGCCAATAAAAGGGTAGAAATGTAGGCACTAAAATAATAGTGCTAAGATTTAATTTACATAGGCACTAAGAAATAGTGCTAAGTTTGAAATTATGTGGGCACTAAAAAGGTGTTGAGTTGTTATTGGAAATGTAGGTGTTAAATGCCGAGTTTTAAAGTAATTATGCAGGTATCGAGTATACTGTCGGAGAGCGAAAACCCTGTATCCAGTATTTAGTTTCAGTCTAAGATGTCGTGGGCTATCAAATAAATAACAGAAAAAAATGTAAATTATTAAATTGATAGTTCAAACTATATATCTTGTATTGTTAAAATTTCAAGCATGCTTAATGAATGGAATATCATAATTGATGAATTAAATATTTTTGCATGAAGAAAATAGTTTTATTATTAATTGAATATTTGGCATGCTTAATAAATTAATTGTTGTTTCTAAAATTTTGTTTTAGAATTATTTATGTAATTATTGGATAGTTGCTAAACGTACCGCTAAGCTAATAGCTTAGTGCGTGTGTTTCACGCGCAGAAAAATAGAAGCAGTTGTTTCGATAGGGTAACTGAAGAAGAGGGAATCCCAAGATCAGATTGCAGTAGTCTAGTTCTTTTTGTATGTTTTGGAAATTATGTTGTAAAAATTAAATTTTAAGAATTTCTTTTGATGTAAATTTGTGGCATGTAGCACTTATAAGGAATGAATTTTGTAATTTTATATATCTAGTATTATTTGTAAATATATTTCTAAATATTATGGTTTAATTGAATGATTTTTTTTAAATCAAAATATTTCCATCACTACTTATATTTTAAATGGAAAGAAAAAATAAATATAGCGATAAATATTTCGCTAACAATAAACTCGGAAAAAAATTAAAAAAAATTCAATAATTTGAACATTGGTTTTAAGACAAATGAGCTTAGTAGCACTTTCATATCCTATTAATGACTAATAGGGTAAGGGAGCGCTATATTTAGTGGTATCAGAGCCAAGTTCAGAATGTCACTCGAGGCAGAGGTAGGGGACATGGACAGTCTAGAAGCGAAGGATTGGGAAGAGTATATCAGAATCAGTGAATAGAGCAGAAGGTAGTCGAGCCCAAGCCCGAGCATATGCCATGATAGCTCATGAGGAGCAGGATGCCCTGGATGTCATTATTGATAAATTTTCTCCTTATGATACTGATTTATTTGCACTGATAGATCTAGGTTCTACACATTCATACTTATGCATGTCACCACTTAGTCAGGGGAATATGGTAGCAAAGGAATTAGATTGTGATATATTAGTGACAAATCCTTTGGGTCATGGAGTGAAAGTTAGTCGAGTCTATAAAAACAATCCAATCAAAGCTCATAATGTAGAATTCCAGCTGACCTAATAGAGTTTCCATTCCGTGTGTTTGATGAAATCTTGGGGATGGATTGGTTAACTCAGTATAAGGCAGTGGTGGATTTTCAATATAGGAGAGTGACTTTCAAGAATTCAGGGCAGGATGACGTGATTGTCCTGGGTGAGAACCGACCATACTTGACTAATGTCATTTCTGTGACGAAGGCAAGTAAGTTTATCAAAAAGGGATGTGAAGCATTTTTGGCACATATTGTAGATACCAAGAAAGAGAGTCTAGATCTTAGGGAGATTCCTACAGTATGTAAATATCCAGATATCTTCGCTGAGGACTTGCCAGGGTTACCACCTGTCAGGGAGATAGAGTTTGCCATAGATGTTTTGCTTGGCACAACCCCGATATTGATCACTCCCTATAGAATGGCACCTACTGAACTAAAAGAATTAAAAGTGCAGTTGCAAGAGTTGTTAGAGAAAGGGTTTATCAGGCCTAGTGTCTCACCTTGGGATGCCCCAGTTGTATTTGTGAAAAAGAAGAATGACACCTTTCGTTTGTGCATAATTTAAGGCAATAGCCTATCTTTGTTTGAAATAATGCATGTTTAATATGTTAATTGATGATTGAAATGCATTAATGATGATTATGACATGAAACCATATGTTAGAGATAAAGAATGAGATTTTTCTGATTTGTTGAATTAAGTGATGCATGTTAGAGAATTTAATTATGATTAAGGCATTTATATGTATTGGGTCATGATATGTTCAATAAAGGACTCCAAAAATGCATGAGTTATGTTTTGATATGGTTTGGGGTATTTTGAATGAATGAAAAGTGAATATGTAGATTTCCTATAGAAAGTCACTAGAATGACTATCGGGTCACGGGTGTGAACTTTATGGTTCATGGTTGTGACTAATTTGTATCACGGTTGTGACTTTGGTGTGAAAATGGTACTTTTCATTCCAGGAGCGTTCATGGTTAGGAATCACAGACGTGAACTCATTCATGGGCATGAATGAGTATTCAAGACCGTGAATGCTTTTGGCACGATTCATTCCAGTAGCGTTCACGGCTTTGGATTTCGAGCGTGAGCTAATTCACGGGCATGAATTAGTAGTCACGGCTACGAATGCTCTGTTTTCAAAAAAATTATGAATATGATTATCTACTGATGTATCTAGTTAAACAAATGAAAAGAGATATCACAGAGTATACTACCAGATGTTTAACTTGTCAACAAATAAAGGCTGAACATCAAGCACCAAGTGGATTATTGTAGTCAATTTCAATTCCGGAGTGGAAATGGGAAAGAGTTACAATGGATTTTGTTTTTGGTTTTCCTTTGACACAAAAGAGGCATGATTCCGTATGGGTAGTGGTGGACCTACTCACAAAATTAGCTCATTTTCTACCGATCAAGATGGATTATCCACTGAACCATTTGGCAAAGATCTATGTTAATGAGATAATCCGTTTACATGGTGTGCCAGTTTCAATCATTTCAGATTGAGACTCGAGGTTCACTTCAAAATTCTAGAAAAGTTTGCATCAAACCATGGATACTCAACTTAATTTCAGCATAGCTTTCCACCCACAAACAGATGGACAATCAGAGAGGGTCATACAGATATTGG
This sequence comes from Triadica sebifera, assembly GCA_023653625.1. Classification (NCBI taxonomy): domain Eukaryota; kingdom Viridiplantae; phylum Streptophyta; class Magnoliopsida; order Malpighiales; family Euphorbiaceae; genus Triadica; species Triadica sebifera. The sequence continues at coordinate 19,952,326 of CM042900.1, forward strand.
AAGATATGTTGAGGAGTTGTATAATAGAATTTGAAGGCAGTTGGGACAAACATCTTCCATTGATAGAATTTGCCTACAATAATAGTCACCAAGCCAGTATCGGTATGACACCATATGAAGCCTTGTATGGCAGGAAATATAGAATGCCTCTATATTGGACTGAGCTTAGTGAAACAAAAGTAGTGGGTCAAGATCTAGTGCAATAGACATAGAAAAAAGTGAGAGTAATTAGAGATAGGCTGAAAGCTGCTGCTGATAGATAGAAATCATATGCAAATTTAAAATGGAGGTAAACAATCCTTGAATCAAAATCAAAGAGGAGGTAAGGGCAAGGAGACAGCAAGCTAGGAGGAAGAGAGAAGTGAAGAGAAGTAGAATTGTGAAGTATGTACATTTGGAAAAAATTCAATATAGAAAAATGTTGATTTTGATTTTGTGATTATACGAAATTCTAGATATTTGATTGAGTAATTAATTGGTGATTAAATGATGCCATGAATGTGAAAATAAAAACTATAAAATGAGATTGATGCATGAAAATGGAAATTGTATGAAATTATTGATATGCTGGAAAATTCATCTTATGAATAATGTCTAGTTTTCTAGTCATAACTTGAGTTATGGAAATGATTTTTGAGTGATTCTTGTTGGGTTGGAACTTTAAGACATAGGGATTCAACTTTTATTCAGTCTATTCGACATGAATATGACTGGAATTAGGTTAAAAATATACTCAAATTTTGAACTAGAAATCTATACAGAAAAAAATAGGTTAGAAGAAAATTCATAAATTTTGCTAAATATTTCATTTTAATATTATTCTAGTTTTAAATTAAAGATAAGACATGTATCTACATTTTGTAATTGAACACTCGTCCAAATTCCATCTAAAAATGGATGAAAAAGACAAATAACTATAAGGTAGAAATCTGTCGAGTAAAATACCGGGTAGATTGTAGTGAACATAACTTAGAAAAAATTCATAACTTTTGCTAAAAAATTCATTTTAATATGATTCTAGTTGGAAATTAAATATAAGACATGTGCCTACATTTTATTAGTTGATCAATTGTCCAATTTCTATCTAATAATAGACGAAAAATTCAGGGCAACATAAGGTAGAAATGTTGTCCGGAATAGGATAACTTGTAAATATGTGTTGATTGTGAAATTTTGTGACAAAAAATATATTAATTGATTTTTCTTATAGTTATAATGATTAAATGAGCAAGTATGAAGTTGTAAAATATTTAATGAGAATTATTGCATTTATTTGGAATTTATATTAGTGTTACTTACATAATTTATGTAAATAATAATAAAGGTAATAAATATAAGTAAGCCCTATAACATCTAGTCGAGAACTAGAAATTAGGATAAGTTGGCATGCCAATAAAAAGATAGAAATGTAAGCACTAAAAATAATAGTGTTGAGATTTAATTTATGTAGGTACTAAGAAATAGTACTGAGTTAAATTATGTAGGCATTAAGAAAAGTGCTGAGTTCGAAATTACATAGATACCAAAAAGGTGCTGAATTGTTATTGGAAATATAGGCGTTAAACGCTAAGTTAGAAAATAATTATGTAGGCGTCGAGTATACTGCCGGAGAGTAGAAATCCTGTATCCGGTATGTAGTTCCGGTCTAAGATGTCGTGAGCTATCAAATAAATAATAGAAAAAAATGTAAATTATTAAATTGATAGTTCAAACTATATATCTTGTATTATTAAAATTTCAAGCAAGCTTAATGAATATAATGTCTTAATAGATGAATTAAATATTTTTGCATGAAGAAAATAGTTTTATTATTAATTGAATATTTGGCATGCTTAATAAATTAATTGTTGTTTCTAAAATTTTGTTTTAGAATTATTTATGTAATTATTGGATAGTTGTCAAACGTACCACTAAGCTAGTAGTAGATAAATAGAAGTAGTTGATCCGATAGGGCAACTAAAGAAGAGGGAACCCCAAGATTAGATTGCAGCAGTCTAGCTCTTTTTGTATGTTTTGGAAATTATGTTGTAAAAATTAAATTTTTATAATTTTTTTTTATGTAAATTTGTGGCATGTAGGATTTATAAGGAATGAATTTTGTAATTTTATATATATCTAGTGTTATTTGTAAATATATTTCTAAATATTATGGTTTAATTGAATAAGTTCTTTTAAATCAAAATATTTTCATCACTAGTTATATATTTAAATGGAAAGAAAAAAATAAATATAGCAATAAATATTTCACTAATAATAAACTCGAAAAAAATTAAAAAAAAAATTTCAATAATTTGAATATTGGTTTTAAGATAGATGAGCTTAGTAGCACTTTCATATCCTATTAACGACTAGTAGGGTAAGGGAGCGCTACATAGTCGATACTTATCCTTCATGGTGAACCAGTCATTCATAATCGTGATTGACCTTCACGATTTGTTCACTGAAGACCCAACATTCACAATTGTGACACCACTTGTCATGGACGTGAAACAACAAAATCTTTAAAACCTTGTAATACTTTTCTTAACTCCTAACTCTCAGCAACCATTAATTGGCATTACACTATTTACTAACTATAAAATTGATGATATGTGCTCCTCAAGTCAAAAGCTCTCTTACTTGAGTTTCAGCCCTTTTAATTAAGTATAAATCAAAATAAGTGCACTCTTACTTGTGTTTTAGGCTTATTGTCCTTACAATCGTATAGAACTGAGAAATAAGGGCACTCTAACCGGAGTTTCAGCTGCCTTATTCTCAAATAAATATATCTTATGGTATCATAACCCCCTCAATGACATGTCATCTAAACTATGACAAGTCTTAGATTAAAGAAAAAGTGTATTAAACATATTCCTTATCCTCTATCTCATTTCCTTTTCAATTCCATTATCACATATAAATTCTCCAACACACTCCTTACCCTTTGTTCAAGCTTAACTCAAACTTTAGATATATGGAAACTAAGGTGAAAAGAGAGCAAATAAGAAAAATAAGATGGAAATGAGAAGTCTAGAATGTGTGGAAGGATTTTAGAGACATAAGGTAGCTGATAAAGGCAGGTGCAAGGCATGGAGGAAAAAGGAAATTGTGGCTTTGCTTACCAACTCTACTAACTTTCGTTCATGGGTGTGAAGACATCTTTATGGGCATAAACACCCTTTATCATAGCTATGACAAACTTTTACGAAAAGAGGTAATACATAAGATTCACGACTATGAAATCTCATTCACAGGCTTGAACAACCTTTAAAAATATACTGTTTTGAAACACCACACTCTCATGGGTGTCAACATCCATTCATAGGTGTGAAAGATCTCTTTCTCTATATTACTAACCCCTTTATCTACATACACACTCACAAAAATCCATATAACTCATAGACTTTAAAATTCCGTCATTACATTTCTTCCCCCTTTAAAGAAATTTTGTCTTCAAAATTTACTTGGTTGTTCGAGTTGAACAACTGGGGATATGTAACTATAAAGAGAAAATGCACCATCTAAAGCATCTATAGCTTACTGGTCTTCTCTACCTCTCATGTCATAGACTCTTGCTAGCGCCCTACTAGATTCTAACCCATTCAATATCTTAGAAATGGCTTAGTTGTCTCCACTCCTAGCTTGTCCCTGACTTTGGTCTTGTGTCAGCACTGATCCTCTGGTTTGCATAGGAGCCTCCTAAAACTGCAAAGGACAATCTCTCTTGTAATGGTCTCGGGCCCATATTTGAAGTAAGACCATAATGCCAAGTGACACTCTCCTCGATGGAATATGTAACATATCTCACAAAAAGGTGCACTATCCCTATCCGACTGAGTACTGACGGTGACATATGTAATCCTAGAGAGGGGGACCCCTCCTAAAAGATCATGTATGAGAATGGCTCTATCCCAATCCCCTACTATGTGAATGCCCTGATGAGAAATGACTTTTTGTGCCTTAAATATGAACCCCTGAAGCTGCTCGCTTCTTGGGAGCTTCCCTTACTCTCTTCATCTTCCTATTCCTCTTCTCTAAGTAATGGCAAATGATCCAGCTTCGAGAAACTCATATGTTGGAGCGTCATCATAAAATCTCCAATCTTTGTGTTGAAGCCATTTTCAAACCTATGAAACTTATTGATTTCATCAGTGATCAACCCACATTCATATTGACTCAGAGGAGTAAATTCTCTCTAGGACTCAGTAACTATCATCCTTCTCTATTTGTGATTTAAGAAATTCGTCTTCTTCTCTTTGATGTGCACTCCAGGAACATACTGGTCCTTAAACTCAGCCATAAAGAATTCTCATATAAATAGCTGAGAAACCTCTAGCTTTAGCAAAACTATCTTCCACCAATCATAAGCATCTTTTATAGGAGAGAAAAAACATATTTGGCCATGAGCCCTTCAGCACACTCTAACTCTTCAAAAACCCTTTCAGTATTTTCTAAACAATACTCTATAGTAGTAGGATCATCCTCACCCTTACTAAGAAAATCAATATCCCTATATTTCTGAAGCTTATCAATATAAACCATGTGTCTTTCTTGTGGTGGCGGTGGTGGAGGCAGTGCTGCTTATAGTACTACCTAACCCAACCTTAGGAAAAAATATGCTAGGTTCTACATCAATGGATCCTGAGCTTGATCGGCTAAATTGTCCATCAGCTGCTAAGGTGGGACTAGAACAACACCTAGACCTTGTACACTCATAACACTGGATTGCTCCTAAGCTCCTATGTCTAGAGGACTATTGTTCTTAGCAACATCATGTGCCTCTAACTTCATATACCCTCTCTTTCTAAACCTACAAGTCAACAGAGAAGTAGATCATGTTAAAGTTAGATGAGAAGTACTATGCATGCATGACAAAATCCTTTACCCCACTTAGGTCTAAAAATGCCTAGACCTAAGCTTTAATATCAAAATGTAACCCTAAGCTTGCTAATCAGGATTATTCCTGATTAATTGAGCATATACTACTGGTTACTATTGTAGAAAAGTGTGCAATTTTAAATCTTTTCCTTTCTTTATAAAGCTTTATCTCAAATCATATTACGTAAATAAACCTTTGCATTAAAACATACAATATGCATAAACCTTAATCCCTAAGGATCACTTTTATATAAAAGCATATTTGGCCTTAACTGGCATTTAAATGTAAATACATGTTCTTTAATATGAAAAAGGCTTATTCAAAATGTTAATCCAAAAATCCATGTCATGTACAGAAGAAACCAAAAATGACATGAAATCAAACCCTTAAGGGTTGACACTGATTTCTGGTATGGGTGCTTCTTCTCTTCGTGTCAACTTGAGTTATTCCTTAGGCTCTAAACCTACATGTAGAAAATCCACATGCTAAGCTACAAAAAGCTTATTAGTACATATAGGTATAAAAATTCTTACATGTAATCATACAAGTCATGGCATTATTATACATATTCATGTTATGCTATCATATTCATAAATAACTATCCTAATGCATGACAATATTGGCATCCTACTTTTATGCTTATATTATATCATATCAACAAATCATACAAATCAAACATTCATATACATAACTGGTTCATTAAATCTTTATCTCTTCTTTAGTTCACTTGGTTTTGCTCATAACTTACTATTATCTAATTTATGTTTCCTTTTAATTCATTTTCTTGCCCAAAACTCTAAGTCGGGCTATACGGATGCAGGTTATGGACGAGGTGCACTCTTACTTGAGTTTTGACTACCTTTCCATGAACTGTAAAAGTGTTGGTCTGAGCTCCTCAAGTAAAAGGCACTCTAACCTGAGTTTTAGCCACCTTAACTAAGTATAAATAGGAACAAGAGCACTCTTACATGAGCTTCAACCAATTTGTTCTTACAATTGCATGGACCTAAGAAACAAGGGCATTCTAACCTGAGCTTCTATTACCTTGTTCTCAAATAAATATATCATATGGTACTGTAATCCCCTCAATGACATGTCATCTATCTTATGATAAGTCATAGATTAAAGAAAAATGCATTTAAATATATTTCTTACCCTTTATCTCATTTCCTTTTTAATTCCATTATCACATATAACCATGCTTATAACATTAACACTCATATTTTACCTCATTACCATCACCCATATGTGATTAATTATGCTTACATTCAACTTATAGCATACGATCTATTCATCCATCATATAACATAAAAATACAAAAGTTGCATATATAAATTATTAGGATTTAGGGTGTGAACTACATGTTCATGGCTATGAAGGGCCATTCATGGGTACACCATAACTGTGACCATCCATGTAAAAGCTAGTGCCCTCAACACACATTATTTGTGGCCATGAATTGTACTTCACGAGCATGAAACCAAATATTCATGAGCATTAGCCAAACCATGAAAATATGAAGATATCAAAGTTCATGCTTGTGACAATTTGTTTACGAGTGTGAACCTATTACATTCATGACTTCCATATCCATGACACAATGCATGAAAGATTCTGCCCTTTCTGGGTTGATGTTTCATGGGCATAAAACGTGTCTGTGTGCAAAATTTATAGGTGTGATTATTGTGTCACAAATGTGAATTTCTAGGTTTCCAAAATAGAGCATCAATAAAACCGCATGCAAATATCTCTAAGATTGACCAATATCAATCACTCCTATCAGTATTCAACAAAATTTCATTTTTTCCTTTTTACATTTAAACCCATGTAATGATAAATTATGCCAAAATGTCTCTTGAACAACATTAACTCCCTAACTCGTTTTCATGGAATTTCTAACACATATATCAGACAATAATCATGTTAGAGAGGTGTCCTAAAGGCAATCATTTTAGCCACCTGATGTACTCATTTATTATTAACTAAAAGCATTTTCATTATATGGTACACATTGCATATAAATTGATATAGATCTTAAACCGTTAAATGAAGTCCTTGGTATATAACACAACATGAAGGAAATCATGATGAGATCATGATGATGAGATTCTTCTCATGTGCAATTGTATTTATACCTAAATGAACCCTAGTCATAGGATTAACAAGACTGGACATTGTTAATTTGGATAAACTAGCACATGTTATACTCATTGACTAGGTCAAGCAATTGATCTCATAAGATAATGACATGAAATGTTTAGAGTTAATATGTGGATACTTGCTAGTGTAGTCAACTAAATTGGATGACTTGCTATGAGAGAATCACATGGATGTCTATTCAATGTTGTGATAGTCTCATCATAGTGATGGTACAAGTATCATTAGACTTGAGATGCTCCAGGTTATCTTGGATACTAAATTATATATTTTGATTCCATTTCTTGTTGTCTCTCAAAGGTTGCTCATAGGGTGGTGATTGGGTATAACATGAGGTATTTAAAGGTAATTGAGTAGTCAATAAAGGATTCACTACTTTTGATAGAAGGAGAGTATACCTGTGGCCTTTTGTAGAGATCATTACTCAAAAATCCTTGGGGCGGTAAACATGTCATGAAAAAGGTCTTCAATGACATATCTAATAGAGTAATGAGTCTTATAGATAAGAACTAATATCATTTGGACTAGATGTGACATAATCAGTCTAGTAGGAGTTGACACGTAGTCCATGCTCTGAACCAAATGAGGTATAGCTTGGTGAAAAGATGAATTGCACGATAATTATCTATAGAAGGGTTAAAAGTCAAACCATTGACTTTCTAGTTAATTGGTGGTCATGATTGTTGCTAGATACTATTCATGATCTGCTAAGTTGAGGAAAATTGATGAGAAATCTATTATGGTTATCAATTAGGATATGTTAAGTGTTTGACTTGAAGAATCCTAATTGGATTAGGATTCCTCCCTAGACATGGGCTACCAACATGACTAGAAAACCTAATTAGGCCTGATCCAAGGGAATAAAGAAAATATAAAATGAGTTTTAGATAAGATCCAAGTAAGAGAGAAGCAGAATTGAGCCTTTTATAAGAGTTATAAAATTGGGCCAAATCTAATTTGGATTAGGATTGTTGACTTGGTCAACATTGGGCCATATACCTTAGGGAAAGGGTCCCATTAGGGCTTTTCCTTTTCCAACCCTAAAAGGGAATAAAAAGAGTATAAATGCTCCTTTTAAGGATTCAATTTTGTGGCTGCCCCTTTAAGAAAAATGAGAGTAATTTTTCTCCTCTCCTTTTTCTCTTTCATAAGACAATATTTCGTAGTTAGCACTTTGGACTTTTGTCACCCCATCTCTTTAGAGGTTTTCTTCTTTTTCCTTTGTGTGGATACTCTTACAATAAATCTTATCTTTGTATTTTTTTGGTTTTCTACAATCCAACAAAGAAGGAAAAGCTCACAACTTGAAAGACCAAGAGTTGCAAACAAAGGTAATCAACTTCTCCCATTATATAGTATGATCCAATTTTAAATTACATAAGGCATTCCTTGGGTTTTAGTTTTGATTAAATTTTATATTTCTACTATACCATGTTTGTGATGCATGTTCAAAACCCAATAGTGGTATCAAAGACATGCTATGTAAATTAAATTTGGATTTAATTGAAGTATTAATGAGATTGATTGAAAAAATAACAACTTGGAATCCCTTCTTTTGTTAAAAATGATTTTGATTTCATTTGGCCTAAAATTTTAATTTTAATTTAATGAAATTTTAATAATATGATATTATATATTTCTAATGATAATTATAAGGTTTGAATTTGATTTAAAAATAAAATTCGAAATTGTGCATGTTGCTGAATTTTTAGGGTTTGTAAAAAACCTAGTATTGCCAATTGAGTTCTTTATAGGGTAGTTCAAATTTGGTTTGTTAATTTGATTATTCAAATATGTTTATGACATATTTAGAATTTGTTTTAACTTTTGGACATCACCTATAATGATGCAAAAATTAATTTTGATCATGGAACAAACAAATCAAGAAACTAGGTCAAAAATCTTACCATGTGATTAGATTATTTTCTATTATTTAATTTAATGGCATGTAACTTAATGAAAAAAATCTTAATTTCATGTTTATGAGATATTTATGATATTATTTTGATGTCAATTTCCTGCTAAAGTCAAATTAAATTCGTAATTAAGTTCCTAAAGAATCCTAATTCATGTATGATTCAATTTAGGCAATTTTTGAGTAATTGGTTGGCTAGTTGAATGATGAATGCTTTAGATTATTTAATGAACGAATTTAATTATTTAAACTGATTATAAATTTCTTATAATGATAAGAATGAATTATGAAAGTTTTGGAAATTTTTAAATGGAAATTTATTTAAATTTGAAAAGGGTTTTCAAAGTCTTAGTTTGACTAGGATTCTAGAATGCAATTGTAACTAGGATTGTTTAATCCTATTTGGCCTCAAACTAATAACTAATTAAGGTAATTTAATTATGAATTAACTACTGGTCATATTTGGATTTAATATTAAATGTGATTTAAATATGAAATTCGGATTTAATTGTTGTATGCATTAAATTAGTAATAATCTAGTTGGCAAAGTAGACAATTTTCGGAAACTTTTTGATATGATTAAATGTATGCATAATTTACATGATTTCCTTTTAGAAGATGTTTCTAATTGTTCATATAATTATTTAATGTAATTAAATAATGATTTATGATGAATTTCATTAAAGGACAAACAATCAAAATAAAGTTTCAAGAGTTGAAATAAAAGGGAATCCAAATTGTTACTTTAATAGATTACCTTTAATTATGCATTAGAGAATGCATGCTAGGGGTGTATGGAATGACATGATGGAAGATTATGGACTTGAACAATGAGATTGATCATACATGAAATTTTGTTTTTGGTAAATAGGGCCTACGAGTCCCTACCTTCTCTATTCTCTCTATTGTATTTCTTTTCTCATCTCACTCCCCTCAAATGTAACTTGAGGTTTTCTTATTAAGAATTTATTTAATTAGATTACATAGGATTAGAAAAGAATTGAAGTGCAAAGGATTAAGAAGCAAAGGAGATGGTACCAAAAGCAAATAAGCATTAGAATAGGAAATTGTTTTCTATTTTGGGGTTGTAATTTCATGCATGTATCTAAGTTAGACCTAGTTAATCCTTTCATGGATCAAAGGATTGATGTTAGATTATATCTATAATCATGACCATATAATTAGTGTCATTATCTTATATATCTATATGTGATGAATGGATATATTATGCATGCCAAATTGCCATGATGAGACCTAAGTTAAAGAAATCCCTCATTAATAATATTAAGGCCAATGCCTTCCATTAATATGGCAAGAAATATAGTTCTTTTAGAGTTCGGGTTTTTGGGTAAGCCTAAACCTACTCAACAAAAATATGTTCAAACCATCAAAATATAATTTCATGATTGTTGGGAAAACCCAATGTCAATATGAATTAGAGGCAAAGTTAAGTAAGTGTACATAAGATGTACATATATCAATAGTTGATAGCCCAATGATTCAATAGTTGCATAGAGGATGAAATTGGTATGAGATACCTACCAATTGACCTAAAATGGATTGTTGGGAAAACATAAGGTCATTCTTAGTGATGTTGGATACTAACCCATTAAGAGAGCTTCCAACGAGTTCTTTTGGATTCATAGTGAGGGTTATGGGTTTGTAATAAATTAGTGGGACTTATAATGCATGATTATTAAAGACCTAATATTCGTGCATTTAGTACATTCTCTAAATATTATCTTTCTTTACATCTAGGTTGATAGAATCATGTCATCAAATGTGAACTTATTCTTGAATCCAACAAATTGACTTGCCCGAACTTCCTTGATTGGCAAAGGAATTTGAGAATAGTTCTCAAAACCGAAAGGATAGCCTATGTCTTGGAAGAGCCCCTTCCCTCCCCTCTTGCTGATGATACATCTATTAATGAACAATTAGCATATAAGAATCATGTGGATGATAGAGAGTTGGCGGGTTGCATTATGCTCGCTTCTATGTCACCCAAGCTTCAAAAGCAACATGAGAATATGGATACTAATAGCATTGTATATCATCTAAGGGAGCCTTTTGATGAACAAGGTCGAACTAAGAGATATGAGATATCTAGGTTGCTCTTCAGCTCCAAAATGGTAAAGGGGACATATCCAATGCAAGGTACATTGAAGATGAGGAAGAAAGGTAGAAAGACAACTACAAAAGGGACTTGCTTCCATTGTGGCAAGAGTTGCCAATGGAAGATAAACTGCAAGACTTATTTGGAGTCCTTAAAGAAGAAGAAGGATAAGACATTAGATGGACCTTATATTTAAGTATTTATGTTATTGAGTTTAATACTATTTCTAATAATAATACATATGTATTAGATACCGGATGCGGGTCTCACACAAGCACAAATATAAAAGGCCTAAAGAATTGTAGACAACTCAAGAAATGAGAGTCAGACTTATGTGTTGGCAATGGAGCAAGAGTTGTTGCATTAGCTATAAGAACTTATGTATTGACATTCCATAGTGGGCTTGTTTTAGAATTAGACAGTTGTTATTATGTTATAATTTTAACAAAGAATATTATTTCTGTTTCTTGTTTAAATAGAAAAGGTTTTCATTTAACTATTAATAGCAATGGTTGCTTTATATGGTTTAATGATATTCTTTATAGAACAGGTGCATTATGTAATGGGATTTACATTCTTGACATGTCTAATTCAATCCTCAATATCAATAATAAAAGACAAAAGTTTGATAACCTAAAACCATCATATTTATGGCATTGTCGCCTTGGCCATATAAATGAGAGGCGCATGACTAAGTTACACAAGAATGGTGACTTAGGGTCATTTGATTATGAATCATGTGACATATATGAATCTTGTTTGTTAGGAAAGATGACAAAATCACCTTTTAGTAGAAAGGATGAATGTACCAATGGGCTATTGGACCTTGTACATACATATGCATGTGGACCAATGTCAATGCATGCCAAAGGTGGTTTTATATACTTCATTGCCTTCATTAATGATTATTCACGATATGGGTACTAGTATATGATAAGATACATATTTCAAGCTTTTGAAAAGTTCAAAAAATTTACAAATGAAGTAGTGAAACAACTTGGCAAAAATATTAAAACACATCATATCGAGGAAGAGAATTCTTAAGCCAAGAGTTTTAAGGATATATAAGAGATAATGGGATTTTATCTCAATGGACTCCACCTTACACACCATAACATAATGATGTGGCTGAAAGGCAAAACCGAATCTTGTTAGATATGGTAAGGTCTATGATGAGCATTGCAGAACTGCCTAAGTCCTTTTGAGGTCATGTACTAGAGACTTCTATTTATATATTAAATAAAGTCCCTTATAAGTCAGTCGATATTACTCCATATGAGATATAGACTACCAAGAGACCTATTCTTTCTCACATGAAAGTATGGGGTTGTCCTGCTTATGTGAAGTGGATAATGTCGGACAAGTTAGAAGCTAAGTCTATTAAGTGTTTATTTGTGGGATATCCAAAAGAGTCATTTGGATATCAATTCTACCACCATTTGGAACAAAAGGTGTTTGTTTCAAAGCATGTTGTCTTTTTAGAGAAAGAGTTCTTATAAAAGAAGATAATGAGAGCAAGATTAAACTTGATGAAGTTTAAGATGCTCAAACAGAAGCATTTCAATTGACATAACCCGAATTTCTTACTCATATGCTAAAAGTCATGCAATCAAAGATGGATTCCATGTATGAAAACTAAGAATGGACTTTGGTTGATCCACTTAAAGGGATAAAAGCTATTGGGAGTCTTCAAGAAAACGACCGATATGGAAGGTAAAGTTACTACCTATAAAGCTAGGCTGATAGCTAAAGGATATCATCAAAGACAAGGTGCTGACTATAACAAAACCTTCTCTCTAGTTATTATACTTAAATCCATCAGGATACTCCTAGCCATTGTTGTTCATTATGATTATGAGATTTGGCAAATGGATGTGAAAATAACTTTTCTTAATGGAAATCTGATTGAGGATATGTACATGACAGAACCTTAGAGTTTCACATACTACAATGGAAAAAAGGTATGCAAATTGCATTGATCCATTTATGGATTGAAGCAGTTTGGTTTCTCACAAAATATGGACGAACCTTATGTTTACAAGAAGGTTAGTGGGAGTGCATTTGTATTCCTTGTATTGTATGTATATGACATACTTCTCATAGGAAACAACATATCAATTCTTCAATCAGTTAAAATTAGGCTTACTAAGAATTTCTCCATGAAAGACCTTAGAGAAACGACCTATATACTGAGGATTAAGATCTATAAAGATAGATCTAAAATGTTGCTTAGTCTTTCTCAGTCTACATACATAGATAAGATGCTAAAGAGGTTTAGCATGGAATAGTCTAAGAGAGGATTAATTCCTATGACTCATGAGATTACCCTCTTTAAGTCCATGTGTCCAAAGACACAGGATGAATCGACATGCATGAGTAGGATTCCATATGCTTTGGCTATTGGATCTATCATCTATGTTGTGTTATGTACTAGACCCAATGTATCATATGCTCTGAGTGTTATGAGCAGATATCAATCAGATCTCGATGAGGGGCATTAGCTGGATGTAAAAAATATCCTTAAGTACTTGAGAAGGACTAAGGATGCATTCTTGATTTATGGAGATGACGAGTTTAAAGTAAGCGCGTATACATATGCTAACTTCCAAACTGACAAGGATGACTCCAAATCCCAATCAGGCTATGTTTTTGTAACACCTAACACCTTATACTTCTATATACCATATATGATATTTATATATTAAGTTATCATGTATGGAACAAGAATAAAACAAAATTAATGTTTACAGCGAGAGTAAATATATTTTTTTAACTCATCTCATATTATCATCAACAATTCTGCAATCAATACGGATGCTTTAATCATAGCTTATAACATCACATATATTAATAACTTAAACATTACATTTAAAAGTTAGTAAATTTACAAGTTGAATTCGTTTATATATCCTAGTACATATTCAATGTAATTTTACATATGCAAGTATTCAACCCCCAAATATAAATGATATGCTCTTATGCTTGTGTGGAATGTAAGGAGAGAGAGTGAGTAGGATCAGTTGGTGACCTTTGATTCATGACTTTTATATGCACCTCAATATGAATTAGTACTCTTCTCTACCTAAAAAATGATGCAATTTGGTGAGTTACGACTCAGTGAGAATAACCATCAAATGAGTTATAAAGTACCAAACATTTCATAATAGCAAATAACAAGTATACTTAATACATGTTTTATATTCCATTTCATCAGTCAATAACATATAAATGTAGATAAAATCAAGTATTCAATAATTGCTCTTTACTTATGCTTACGCTTATTCATTTTATTTTGTTGTGACCAGTTAAATAGACATTGCCCCAGGTTTCCATGTGAACATTTGTCATGTAAACATTTGCATTTGCTAGTTAGCTTGATCATTTGTTTCATTTGCTCATTTGTTGGGCCATAGGCCTCTTTTTTTGTTTTGCAATGTCAATTAACTCTTTACAATGCCTTTTAAGCCATTATGCATATGCATTTGTAACTAAGCATTCATCATCCATTGTGTCCTTATTACATATACCTCATATACTGTATATATACCTCATATGCCACGCATATACCTTGCATATACTATACATACACCACATATATATCTCATATGCCACGCATACACCTTGCATATGCTATACATACACCACATATATACCTCATATGCCACACATATACCTTGCATATACTATACATATACCATGTATATATATCACATATGTCAAACATATCCCTCAAATATACCACAAGAATACCACTTATATGTACCATAAATGTCACAAATTATCCATCATCATATTATCAAGGACAAATCATGATAATCATATGAATCACATAGCAAGCAACATTCATATGCGCTAAAGAATTCAATTGATAATTAGACTTACATTTTTCCTTTGATTCTGACCTTTAACTTATTGTCTACCCCTTTCTTGTATATCTCCAATTTTTCTTGAGCCTAATATTGAAATATAATTGGTTAATTTATGACTAGAAAAAATTAATATGGCTTAAACAAATTAATATGGATTGTTCATATCAATAATTAAGATTTTTCTTTTGAGTCATTGTGACCTTATGGAACAGTTTAGCCAATAAATTTTTATATACTTTATTAATTAATTAGATTCTTATTCCTAATTAAAATTAACATATAATTTTATAACATAATAAAATTTTAGAGCCATTGGATCATTGTACAAGTTTTGGTGGAATTTCCAATTGTGTTCTGTTTTCTGCCTTTAGGCAGTTTCAGGGTACCAATTTAGGTTCACCATAACATACGATATATAATTCATATTGCAATGAAATTTTACAAAAAATTATATGGGTGAAAATGGAACATTTTATATTTTTACAACTTTTATCAATTATATCCCTAAGGCTCTCAAATTATAAGCAATATTTTACTAGTCTAGAATAGAGTTGTCCTCCAGGCTAGTATGAATTATAAAGGTCATAACTTACTCTATACATAACATATTAATATGAAATTAGTATCCAAATTTAGATATTAATATACCTATAAATTTTATGTTATAATAATTTATAGAATCTATCTGTAAAGAGCTCAAAATAGTTAAACAATTTTATGGGCCTGTACAGGGCACTAAGCTCAAACTCTAGACCAGTCATGGTTCTATTCACAATAACTCAAAATCCACAAGACATATGAACTTAAAATTTGGTATAAAGATATATAACACATATATCTAAAACTTTTATGTTTTGAGATGATTCAAATAATGGCTTTATCATATTCAAAATCAATAAACAGAGTAGCCAACTCAGCTAGGGTTTGCATCCGAGCCAGTTTCAATCAAGAGAGGGTTTCTCTTCATATACACCATATCTTGAAAACATGTTTATATATAAATAAAACTAAGACATAAAGGCACACTTTTTATGTTTTGTACTTCTCCAAATTCAATCTGGAAGGTCATCGAAACTATGGTACAAAACACTACCTATTTATGAACCCTAAACACCAGAATCAAGATTAACATGAAATAAATGATTACTCACCTATAATCACCCTTAGATAA
Organism: Triadica sebifera; assembly: GCA_023653625.1. Classification (NCBI taxonomy): domain Eukaryota; kingdom Viridiplantae; phylum Streptophyta; class Magnoliopsida; order Malpighiales; family Euphorbiaceae; genus Triadica; species Triadica sebifera. The sequence goes on from CM042900.1 coordinate 19,968,412, forward strand.
CCTTATTGCTGTAAATTTTGGAGTGAAATAGAGAAGAAAATATGGTTGGAACTTCAAAAAAATGGACTGAAGGAATGAAGCAAAGAAGAAGAAAAAGAGGAAGAAGAAGATAATGACTTAGCCTAATAAGTTAAAAGCCATGACAAATTTTCTTCTTCTTTTTTTCATCCGTTTATTTTTCCTTTTCTTAATTTTCCTTTTTTTAAATTTTATTTATTTATTATTCTTATTCTAATTATTCTTATTATTATTACATAAATTAACACAATATGCAATTTAATCTTTTGATTCAATTTAATTAAATTAACAATGTAAAATATTTACTAATCTTAATCTAGTCATTTTACTTACTTTAATTCAGTCACTTTATTCAATTTATTCTTAATATTTTGTTACCCTCATTTAGGTTATAAGAACACATGTGCAACTCGATACAATTGCAATATACTAGGACACGTAGCTAGTGCGTATCATGAACTTGTTTCTATAAAAATATACATGGAATGCATGTGTTCAAGTGAAATACATGTAAAATGCATATGTTCAAATGAAATGCATGTAGATATGCATGTGAAAAAGGTCAGGGATGTTACAATTCTCCCCTCCTTTTAAAAATTTTGTCCTCGAAAGTCAATACCTAGAAACAGGTGTGGATATTGCTTTTTCATATTTTCTTCTGTTTCCCATGTTTCCTTTTCTTGTGAATGGTTTCTCCATAATACCTTAACTAAAGGTGTTTCTCAATTTCTCAATTGTTTATTCTTGTATCCGATGATTTCCACTGGTTCTTCTACATAACTCATGTCCTCTGCAATCTCAGTGACTTGATCTTTATGTACATGTGTAGGATATGACTTGTATCTTCTAAGCATGCTCACATGAAACACATTATGAATCAGAGCCATCTCTGGTGGTAAAACCAATCTGTATGCCAGTGGACCGATCTTCTCAAGAATTTCGTAAGGCCCTATGTATCTTGGGCTCAATTTACCTTTCTTGCCAAATCGAATTACCCCTTTCCATAGAGATACTCGTAGAAACACCTTCTCACCCAACTCGTATTCCATCTTCCTTCTATGTTGATCAGCATAACTTTTCTATCTGTCTTGTGTTGCCTTTAGCTTATTCTTGACAATTCTGATCTTATCCACTGTATCTTGTACTATCTCTAGCCCTTTTAATGCATGTGCACCTTCTTCATCCCAAATGATAGGGCTTCTGCACTTCCTACCATACAATGCCTCATATGGTGCCTTCTGAATACTTCTATGATATTGGTTGTTGTATGCAAACTCCATCAATGTTATATACTCATCCCAAGCTCCCTTGAATTCCATATCACATGCTCTAAGCATATCTTCCAATGTCTGTATAGTCCATTTTGATTGTCTGTCAGTCTGTGGGTGGAATGCAGTATTGAAATTCAATTTTGTTCCCAATGCATTATTTAAACTCACAAACAAATGTGAAGTAAATCGTGGATCTCTATCAGAAACATGGACACTTGAATGCCATGCAATCTGACTATCTCATTCACATAAAATTTGGCCAAACTCTCAAGTGTACACCACCATCTGATAGGTAGAAAATGTGTTGACTTGGTTAATTTAACAATAATTGCATCTTTTTTTCATGGAGTTATGGGCAATCCATAAACAAAATCCATCATTATCTTTTCCCATTTCCATTCTAGCACTGGTAAAGAATGTAGTTTACCAACTGGTGCCTGGTGTTCTATCTTAATCTGTTGACATGTTAAGCATTTAGAAATATATTTAGTTATATCTTTCTTCATTCCTGGCCACTAGTAATGAGGTTTAGTCATCCCCAGATGCATTGCATAAGGTGCATTGTGTGCTTCTTCCATTATTTCCTAGCCAAGTTGTCAATATTTAGAACATATATGCTTGACCTTTACATTAGTACATCGTCTTGCAATTGAAAATCTTTACCGTTTCCTTGCCTTACTAATTCAATTTTCTCACACAATTTAGGATATTTACTCTGTGCAACTTTGATCCTATCCTTCAATATAGGTCTGACCTGAAGAGCAGCAATTAATGATCCATCATCATGCATATTCAATTGAACATTCATGGACCGTGATTGAATCAAATATGGAAAAGTTGATACTTGCAAGTGAGGAATATCTACCTCAGCTATCTTAAGCTGATAATAGCCCGATTTTAGATCAATCTTAGAAAAGACTTGAGCTCCATGTAACTGATCAAAAAAGTCATCAATTCTAGGTAAATGATACTTATTCTTCACTGTCACTCGATTAAGTTGTCTATAATCTATACAGAATCTCATCGTTCCATCTTTCTTTTTTACAAACAACACTAGGGCTCCCGAAGGTGATACTTTAGGTCTAATTTATCCCTTATCAAGCAACTCTTGCAATTGAGTTTTAAGTTCCTTTAACTCAATCAGAGCCATCATGTAAAGAGATATAGAAATAGGTGTAGCTCCTAGCACCAAATCTATAGTAAATTTTATCTCTCTATCTGGTGGCAACCCAGGCAAATCCTCTGGATATACATTTGGGAACTCATAGACTACTGGAATATTCTCTAGCATAATATCTTGAGTTCTTATATCTGTCATATAGGCTAAGAAAGCCTCACACCCTCATTTCACCATCTTAAAAGCTTTAACTGCTGAGATCAAACATGCAGGCACCAACTTCCTTTATCCTTTAAACACAATCCTTTATTTATTAGAGGACTCTAAAATTACCTTATTAGAAACAAAATTCACTATGGCATGATGTTTAGTTAACCAGTCCATTCCAAATATTACATCAAATTCATGCAATGATAATAAGATCAAATCAGCTTTATCAATGAATATCGAGCAGTCACGACATATATTATTCACAACTACTACTGCTCCCAGTGCAGTACTCACATTTATATCAAATCCTAATGGCTCATGCTTTTGATGTAGTTTAGATGCCATATGTAATGATATAAATGAATGTGTGGATCCTGGGTCAATCGATGCAAATATCAATATATCATAAATATAAATATTACTAGTAACCACCTCAGAAGCATCAACTGCCTCCTGCCTAGTCATAACAAATACCCTAGCCTGTGGAAAGGGTCTAGAACTCTGACCCTTAGATCTGGTGACTCATTTGCTTACTGCCCTAGTTCTGCCCCTGCCTCTGCCTCTGACATGTGTCCCACTGGTAGTGTTAACCCTCGGTGTTTCAATTGTAGTCTCAAATACTCTCTACTAATCTAGCACTTTCTGGGCAATCTCTATACATATGATTGAAGGACCCACAGAAATAACAAGCTCCTGTGAGCCTTCTGCATTCACCTGTGTGTTGTCTGCCACAATGAATACAGGTAAGCCTTTGTTATGTATACTGAATTTGTCCTCTACCTGAATAAGAGAAAGTCATGCCTCAACCTCTAGAACTAGAGTACCCACTTCTGTTGCTAGACTGGCTCGACATATGTCTAGCTTTCTTTCCATATCCTCTACTAGACTCTCCAGTAAACTCTCGCGTTGCCCTTTTTATTTGTTGTTCTCCAACTTCTTTCATTAACTTTTCAACTCTAATTGTAGCAACTCTGAGTTTGGTATAACTATCAAGATCAGTAATTGTGATTCTATTTCTGATTTCATATTTGAGTCCCTCCTCAAACTTTCTGCATTTGTCTCTTTCAGTAGAGACCATAAACGTGGCATAATGGGAAAGTTTGTTAAACTTCACCTCATACTCAACAACTGACATGCTCTCCTATTTTAGATTTAGGAATTACTTTCTCTTCTCATCTTTATATGCCTTAGGCATATAGTTATTTTGAAATTCTCGGAGAAAATCATTCCATGTTAGAATTGGAGGTTATGCATCACTATCTGGGACTGTCTACCACCATTCATAGGCATTACTCTAAAGCAAAGATACTGCATAATCAAAATTCTCCTCTAAAGTGCATCTTATCATATTCAATACCTTTTGTGTTCTTTTAAGCCATGCCTCTGCTTCAACTGGATCAGTCAAGCCAAAGAAATCAACTGCACCCTATTTTCTTAACTTATCATAACGCCTTTCTCAATGCATTTTAGGCCATTGTACTTTTTTTTCTGGGTTTTCATATGGAATTTATGCATGTGATGATTGTGATGCATGCACGGGAGCTCTAGCTCCTGGTGCTAGTTGATATCTATGCAAAAGAGGTGATGCCTCATGAGAATGCATTTCGGTTGGCCTCTCCTTCCTTGGTGAATCATGTCTTATCATGACCCTAAAATAAATGAAATTATGTCACTACATAATGTTCAACACATATTATGCACATGTTATCATACTTATATGCATATGCATGTTCCCATGGAACCTATCCTTGCTCTAATACCAAAATTTTAACACCTAACACCTTATACTTCTATATACCACATATGGTATTTATATATTAAGTTATCACGTATCGAACAGGAATAAAATAAAATTCATGTTTACAGCGAGATAATTTTTTTTTTAACTCATCTCATGTTATCATCAACAATTCCACACTCAATACGGATGTTTTAATCATAGCCTATAACATCATATATATTAATAACTTACACATTATGTTTAAAATTTAGTAAATTTACAAGTTGAATTCGTTCATATATTCTATTACATATTCAGTGTAATTTTACATATGCAAGTATTCAACCCCCAAATATAAATGATATGCTCTTATGCTTGTGTGCAATGCAAGGAGAGAGAGTGAGGAGGCTCAGTCGGTGACCTTTGATCTATGACTTTTATATGCACATCAATATGAATTAGTACTCTTCTCTACCTCAAAAATGATGCAATTTGGTGAGTTGTAACCCAGTGAGAATAACCATCAAATGAGTTATAAAGTACAAAGCATTTCATAATAGCAAATAGCAAGTATACTTAATACATGTTTTATATTCCATTTCATTAGTCAATAACATATAAATGTAGATAAAATAAAGTATTTAATAATTGCTCTTTGCTTATGCTTATGCTTGTTCATTTTATTTTGTTGTGACCAGTTAAACAGACATTGCCCTAGGTTTCCATGTGAACATTTGTCATATGAACATTTACATTTGCTAGCTAGCTAGCTTGATCATTTTTTTCATTTGTTCATTTATTGGATCATAGGCCTCTTCTTTTGTTTTGCAATGTCGATTAACTATTCATAATGTCTTTTAAGTCATTATGCATATACATTTGTAACTAAGCATTCATCATCTATTGTGTCCTTATTACATATACTTTATATACCACATATATACCTCATATGCCATGGATATACCTTGCATATACTATACATACACCACATATATATCTCATATGCCACGTAAATACTTTGTATATGCTATACATATACAAGGTATATATATCGCATATGTCAAACATATACCTCAAATATACCACAAGAATACTATATATATGTACCACAAATGTCACAAATTATCCATCATCATGTTATAAAGGACAAATCATGACAATCATATGAATCACATAGCAAGCAACATTCATATGCACTAAAGAATTCAATTGATAATTAGACTCACCTTTTTCCTTTGATTCTGACCCTTAACTTATTGTCTACCCCCTTTTTATATATCTCTAATTTTCCTTCAGACAAATATTGAAATATAATTGGTTAATTTATGACTAGAGAAACTTAATGTTCTTAAACAAATTAATATGCATTGTTCATATCAATAATTAAGATTTTTCTTATGAGTCAGTGTCCCCTAACGGAATTGTTTAGCCCATAACTTTTTATATCGTTGTCCAATTAATTTGATTCATGTTCCTAATTAAAATTAACATATAATTATATGACATATTAAAATTTTAGAGTCATTGGATCATTGTATAATATTTGATGGAATTTCCAATTGTGTTCTCTTTTCTGCCCTGTTTTCTGCCTTTAGGTAGTTTCAGGGTTCCAATTTAGGTTCATCATAACCTATGATATATAATTCATATTGCAATGAAAATTTGTAGAAACTTATATGGTTAAAATGGAACATTTTTCATGTTTACAACTTTTATCAATTATGTTTCTAAGGCTCTCAAATTATAATCAATATTTTACTGGTCCAGAACATAGTTGTCCTCAAGGCTAGTATAACTTATAAGGGCCATAACATACTCTATACATAACATATTAAGCTAAAATTAGTATCCAAATTTAGATATAACATATACCTATAACTTTAATGTTTTGATAATTTATAGAATCTATATGTAAGAAGCTCAAAATAATTAAACAATTTTATGGACCTGTACAGGGCACTAAGTAATCGGCTCAAACTATAGAATAGTCATGGTTCTATTCACAATAACTCAAACTACACAAGAAATATGAACCTAAAATTTGGTATAAGGATATATAACACATATATCTACAACTTTTATGTTTTGAGATACTTCAAATAATTACTTTATCATATTCAAAATCAATAAACACAGTAGCTAACTTAGCTAGGGTTCAGATCCAAACTAGTTTCAATCAAGATAGGGTTTCTCTTCATATGAACCATATATTGAAAAAATGTTTATATACCCATAAACCTAAGACATAGAGACACTTTTTATGTTTTACACTTTTCCAAATTCGATCTCTAAGATCATCTAAACCATGGTACAAAACACTACCTATTTATGAACCCTAAACACCATAATCAAGATTAAGACGAAATAAATGTTTACTCACCTATAATCATCTTTGGATAAACTTGTTGGTGTAAATTTCGGAGTGAAAGAGAGAAGAAAATATGGCTAGAACTTCAAAAAAATGGACTGACTAATTAAAGCAAAGAAGAAGAAGAAGAAGAAGAAGTGGAAGAGGAAGATAATGACTTAGCCTAATAAGTTAAAGGCCATCACAAATTTTCTTCTTTTCTTAATCCGTTTATTTTTCCTTTTTTTTTAAATTTTATTTATTTATTTATTCTTATTCTAATTATTCTTATTACTATTACATAAATTAACACAATATGCAATTTAATCTTTTGATTCAATTTAATAAAATTAACAATGTAAAATATTTACTAATCTTAATCTAGTCATTTTACTTACTTTAATTTAATCGTTTTATTCAATTTATTCTTAATATCTTATTACCCTCATTTAGGTTATAAGAACACATGTGCGACTCTATACAATTGCAATATACTAGGACACATAACTAGTGCGTGTCTTGAACTTGTTCCTATAAAAATATACATGAAATGCACGTGTTCAAGTGAAATACATGTAAAATGCATGTGTTCAAATGAAATGCATGTAGATATGCATGTGGAGAAGGTCAAGGATGTTACAATTTTCATGTTAAATGGTGGAGTAGTTAGTGGGAAGAGTTCTAATAGGAGATGGCTGCAAGTTCCACAATCGAGATAAAGTACATTATAGTTTCAAAGGCAACTAAGAAAATGGTTTGGATAAGAAAAATTCATCACGTAATTGAAACTAATACGCTTGTATGAAGATAACAATGAAGCCATTGTACAAGCAAATGAACCACGATCTCATTAAAGATCCAAACAAGTACTCATACATTACCATTTGATTCTAGAAATCATTGGTAGATATGATGTAAAGATAGAGAGAGTTTCCACTGATCAAAATATAGTTGATCCTCTCACTATGCCCCTTTCTCAAGAGAAATATGATAGTCATGTATTAACCTATGATATTATGTACAAAGGCGATTGGCTTTAGTGCAAATGGGAGATTATTAGAGAAGTCCCTAAAGTCAATTACCTTAGGCACTTAATGTACTCATTTATTATTAATAAAATAAATTTTCATTATATGGAATTCATTGCATATGAATTGATATATATCTTAAACTGTTTAATGAAGTCCTTAGTATATAACAAAATATGAAGGAAATCATGATGAGATCATGATGATGAGATTCCTATCATGACCAATTGTGTTTATACCTAAATGATCTCTAGTCATAGGATTAACAAGATAGGAAATTATTAATCTGAACAGATTAACACATATTATACTCCTTGACTAGGTCAAATAGTTGATCTCATAAGCTAAAGACATGAGATGTTTAGAGTTAACATGTGGATGCTTGCAAGAGTAGTAAAGTACATTGGATGACCTGCTATGAGATAATCACATGGATGTCTATTCAATGTCAGTGATAGTCTCATCATAGCAATGGTGCAAGTATCCTTAGACTTGAGATACTCAAGGTTATATTGGATATCAAATCCTATACTTTGACTCCATTCCTTATTGCCTCTCAGAGATTGCTTGTAGGGTGGTTATTGGGTATAACATGAGGTATTAGGAGGTAGTTGAGTAGTCAATAAAGGATTCACCACTCTTGATAAAATGAGAGTATACCTATGGCCTCTTGTAGAGATCATTAGTTAGAAATGCTTAGCTGAGGTAGACATATCTCAAAGAAGGTCTTTAAGGACATATCTAATTGAGTAATGAGTCTCATAGATAAGAACTAATATCATTTATACTAGTTGTGACATAGTCAGTCTAGTGGAAGTTGACACATAGTCCATGATTTGAACCAAATATGGTATAGCTTGGTGAAAGGACGAATTACACGGTAATTGTCTATGGAAGGGTTAAAAGTCAAACCATTGATTTTCTAGTTAATTCAGTGTTCATGATGTGTTGCTATATACCGCTCATGATCTGCTAAGTCACGGGAAATTGATGAGAAATCAATTATGGGTGAAAAGTGTTTGACTCGTAAAATCCTAATTGGATTAGGATTCCTTTCAAGATTTGAGCTGCCAATATGACCAGAAAACCTATTAGGTCACAGGCGTAGAGGAATGAAGAAAATGTAAAATGGGTTTTGGATAAGATCCAAGTGAGAGAGAAGGAGAATTGGGCCTTTTATAAGAGTTATAAAATTGGGCCAAATCCAGTTTGGATTAAAATTGTAAACTTAGTCAACATTGGGCCATACACCTTAGGGAAAGGGGCTTATTAGGGCTTTTCCTTTTCCAACCCTAAAAAGGATTAGAAAGAGTATAAATACTTCATTTAAGGATTCAATTTCTTGGCTGACCCTTTAAGAAAAATAAAAGTTATTTTTCTCCTCTCCCTTTTCTCTTTCACAAAACAATTTTCCATAGCTAGATTTGAACTTTTATCACCCCATCTCCTTTGAGCTTTTCTTCTTCTTCCTTTGCATGGATACTTTTAGAGTCAATCCTAGCTTCAGATTATTGTGATTTACTACAACCTAACAAAGAAGAAAAATCTTACAACTTGGAAGATTAAAAGTTGCAAACAAAGGTAATTAACTTCTCCCATTAGATGGTATGATATGATTTTAAATTACATAGGGTGTTCCTTAGGTTTTCATTTTGATTAAATTTTATATTTTCATTGTCCCATGTATGAGATGCATGTTAAAATCCAATGCATCATGCATATACATGACCAAAAGCATATATATCATTTATCGGGTTTTGAAGTTATCTCATGGCATAAGACATAGTACATAGTAACATATAAGAAATAAAGAATTAATATGCATATATGTACTAACCTTTAACAATGGAACCTAAAATCCTTTGAGCTCTTCAAGCTTGCCTAGCCTTTAGATGACCCTCACCTATGTCTCTAGCTCCTATCAATATGAAAATATCCTTTGACATCCTTGAAGCCAAAAATAACACTAAACTCTCCAACACAATCCTTACCCTTTGTTCAAGCTTAACCCAAACTTTAAACCTATGGAAACTTGGGAGAAAAGAAGAAGAAGAAGAAAAAGAAGAAGAAGAAGAAGAATAAGAAGAAGAAGAAGAAGAAGAAGAAGAAAAAGAAGAAGAAGAAGAATAAGAAGAAGAAGAAGAAGAAGAAGAAGAAAAAGAAGAAGAAGAAGATGGAGGTGAAAGTCTAACGTGTGTGGGAGGATTTAAGAGACATATGGTAGCTGGTAAAGGTAGGTGCAAGGCATGGAGGAAAGAGAAAAATGCAGCACTGCTCACCAACTCTACTGAATTTCATTCATGGATCTAAAGACATCTTCACGTTCATGAACACCCCTCTATTACATTCGTTACAAACTTTAATAGGAAAAACCTAATACATGACATTCACGACCATGAACAACCTTCAAAACTATGCCATTTTGAAACACCACACTCTCATGGCTGTGAACAACCATTCACGGGAATAAAAGGCCCATTTTTATCTATTTCTAACCTCTTAATCTATCCACACTCACTCACAACAATCCATTTAACTTATCGACCCTATAAACTAGGCCTTACTGGCCACACAGTCTACTATCACAAGTGAGACCTTATCATAGGCGTGCCATATTCCTCCCATGCAGCACCTTATTGTGGATGTGCAACATCAATGTGGGCACAATGTTCTTGAATCTTATCTTCTTATTGTGAGTGCATGGATTCAGCGTAGGCTTATCAAGGTCAAAGCTCTAATCCACTGCTTCAAACATGCTAAGGTCTAGCAAGCGTAACATTTTTATGCCTTATCAACACAATTGCAAGCATGCACCATTGTTGTGCATATGACGAATAATAATGCTACAGCCTCCAACATGCGATAAAAGACTTATTTCATGCAAGTGGGGCAAACCTTGGTGAATTGATTTTGATTGGTTGGGAGCTTAATTTTAGGGATTCTCATAGAATTTTTAAAATGGAAAGATTGTATCTTTAGAGTTGAATTAAAACTAAAACTCTTAGTAGTATAAATTTAGTTTTTTTTTCTTAGAATTAAGGGAGACAAAGACTTTCTATAACTTTTTAGACTCGGTGGCTAAAAAGAACTCATAGGCCACCTTTATCATTTTATTCCAGTAAACTTTTCATCATCAAGAGGAGCTATTTTGATACTTAAAGATTGTATGGAGTGTAGCTTGAAGATTCAGTGATCAATCGGTCTTAAGTTGAATTCTTTATTGACTTTCAGGGGAGCTTATTAGTTCTTGCATCTCTATTTTTATTGTATCATCTTTATTTTAGTATGTGATATTAACATGGCTAATGTAGTATCAATGGTAGGTTAGATTTTCATTAGGTGTTTAGTAAGTTAACCCAATTTGTATGAACTTCCTTTACTATCAATAAAGTATATTTCTTTTCCAATTTCAATTGTGCTTATTTTGTTTCTAGGTGAATAATTGACTAATCACCTTTTGATTAATTTGGAATGAAAATGTTAGGGCTATATTAATAGAAATGTCATCTTTAATTTAACTTAAAATTTTGGTTAGGCACTAGTTACACCATTAGTTTGGATAATTAGTGAGTTAAGTCGAAAGCCATTAAAAACTTATTTCATCATGCTTAACTGAGTTAGGGAAAAAATTACAAATTGGAAATGTGAGCTAAATGCCTACTTTGTCTTATTTGATTTGCTTCATTTAGATTTGCTTGTTATCTCGTTCATTTAGTTTTACTTTCATTACTTCAACAAAATTACTTAAACTTGATTAGAGTAATTAGGAATTATTTTTCTTGTTCATTGGTAATCTAAGATTAATTAAGAATTTAAGTTGAACGAGTTCATGGAGAATGATCTCATGAGTGAGCTTGCTAGTATTATAATTGGCTCATGAACTTAAGAATACACTTTGAGTTACAACAAACTCTAAATCTTGTTTTGGCAAGAAACTGTAGAAGAAAAGTAATTTTAAATGAGTAAAGTGTGGAGAAGAGGAATGATATGAGTTATGAGCTTGCTATTCACTTTGTCACAAGTGTGTATGGTTGTCACGATCGTAACACACCTAAGGATTGCAATTATCTATCACGGGCATGAAGAACAATCACGGGTGACATCAATGGCCAAATGAAAATTTCATGAGCATGACATGGGTTTTTATGCAATGTACTCTCATATGTTTCTTTTAGATGTCTAAGAAAGCAAAGTTCTCTTCATTTATTTTTCATGCTCATGTAACTTTCCCCAATATATCATTCTCTTTGCCCTTTTTCTCTTAACTTACACCAAAACCTTAACCTAAATTCTTCTCTAATCATCATTTTCACCTCCAATTAGCATAAAATCCCTTAAAGCCTATCCTAGATTTGGTCCCTCTCTCTCACTTTTCATCAATTTCAAGATGCTTAGAACTATAAGCTCCTCTCAAAGGCATGAAGAGTCATCATGTGTGCAAGAACCACACCTCCACCATATCATGCTTGTGATGATGCTCCTTAAAGTACTGAAGATGCATAAGAAGACTTAGAAATTGATATCTCTTTCAAGTATGATGCTCTATTACTTATTTACTAAAAAAAGGCATTGGATATATGCATTATGTTACTAGAACATTAATTGCTTGTATATTCCTGATTTTGCAACTTTAGAGGAGTTGAACAGTTTAGAAATTATGCAAGTATATGTTAAACGATTAGGATTGTTGGAATTCATTAATTTGTTAGACCCTAGTTTCAAGGAGTTAGTTTAACAGTTCTACAGTACTTTGCTATTTAACAAAGCCTGTACTAAAATGAAAATTTGTTTCTTAGGAAAATGGTGTGTGGTAACTTTCAAAATAATGAGGAAATTTTTTAAGTTTTTTATAGAATTAGTTTTGGATATGCCAAATAATTTTGATTATGATGAAATATGGCAAGTTTTGATAGGGAAACCCCATTATAATCCTATGCATCAACTATGAGCTTTAAGGATTCATGCATAACTCACTTGTATAAATTTATACATCATGCTATATTTGAAAATTTTGAAAGTAACAAGGTATCAAAGGTTGAATTATTTTTATTATGGTGTATGCATTATAGAACTAGAGTTTTCAACTCTTTTATCATTTTTAGGCACATGCTTTACACCATTAGACACCCTAAGGTTGCTTTCGGCTTAAGACGTGATATCACTATCTTTGCTAAATACTTTAGTGTTTTAAATATATCTATTAACGATCTTACCTAGCAAAGGAGATTTCAATAGTATTGCTCTGTGATGATATGATATTGTCATTAAGGAAGGAGATACTAATGGATGGTCAGTGATACCAAATAAAAGGGGTGAATCTTACAACAAACTGAAGACATAACCTAATGAGTAGCAACCCTTTCATCAACCAAATAGGGATGGACTATCTTCTATGCCTGAGGTACAACAGGTGATGCATTTCCTTATTCATACGGATCATTGTCTAGATCATTTGGAGCGAGCTTTTGCCTAATATACTCTTCTTTTACTCTTTTCTAAATAGTGGGCCACTAAGGACAATGTCTCAAATAAGTCTCAGAGGGAAGAAATTTTATATTTTGGAATGTCGTTCATATGTTTGTAGTATTTATGTTTAAGTTAGTATTTTCTATTTTATTTTTATTCATATGTTTTAAATTTTTGAGTTTGGTTTCTTTCTTTAATTTTTTCATACTTAAGTCTATGAATGACTTCTAAATTACATCCTTGTTAAATTTGCATTATTTGTTGAAGTTGAAGATAATATTAATACTAGTGACATGCTGTTGGGATCTTAGCATGCATCTCATATATGGCTCAATGGAAAATTAAAATTAATTGAACCTAAAAACCATGGAATGCCCTATGTACATTAAAATCAGAATAACCATTGCATGGGAGAAGTAGAATTACCTTTGTTTGATTGCAGCTTTTGATCTTCAAGGTTGTGTGCCTTCGTTTTTAGTTGGGTTGTTGCAAACCACAACAATCCAAAACTGGATTGTCTCTAATAGTAATCCATGTGAAGAAGCGAAGGAAATAACCTCAAAGGCTATGAGGTGTCAAAGCAAAAGTGCTAGCAATGGTGATTCAACTTTGAGAAAGATGGAAGAGAGATAACCTTTATTTCTCTAAGGAGGCAGCCCTCTTTTTAAGTCCTTTTGAGGGTATTTATAGGTCCTCTAATCATAATTAGGGTTGGACTCTTAAAACTCCATGTTTGGCTTTCAAACATAATGAAAAATCTGTGAAATTGTATATCGACGTGCTCGCATGATAGAATGGCACCTTGCACGTCATGTGCATTTGACACATAACCCTTTTGGCTTTCACACATAAAACTATTTCGTGAAACATTCTCTCTTATGTTTTTGGATCCAATCTAAAACCCATTTCACATTTCCTTTATTCCTTTTATGCATGTGACCCACAACTCAAATCATCACATGATTTTGAGCAGATCATGAGCGGTATCTAGCAACACATCAAGAATCTGAATTGATTGAAAATGTCAGTGGTATGACTATAAACCCTTCCATAGACAATTATCGTGTAATTCATCCTTTCACCAATCTATACCTCATTTGGTTCAGAGTATGGACTGTATGTCAACTCCCATTAGACTAACTACATCACATCAGATCCAAGTGATATTAGTTCTTGTCTATGAGACTCATTACTTAATAAGATATGTACTTGAAGACCTTCTTCAAGACATGTCCACCTCAGCCAAGGATTTCTGGGCAATGATCTCTACAAGAGGCCATAGGTATACTCTCTTTCTATAAGGAGTGGTGAATCCTTTATTGACTACTAAACTACTTTCCAACACCAAATGCTACACCCAATCACCCACGTATGAGAGACCTCTAAGAGGCAACGAGGAATGGAGTCAAAGTATAGGATTCAGTATTCAAGATAACCTTAAGCATCTCAAGTCTAAGGATACTTGCACCATTGCTATAATGAGACTATCACTAACATTGAATAGATATCCATGTGATTGTCTCATAGCCCGTCATCCAATGTACTTGCTACTTTTAACAAGTATTCACATGTTAACTCTAAACATCTCATGTCTTCAGCTATGAGATTAGCTGTTTGACCTAGTCAAGGAGTATAACATGTGCTAGTCTATCCAGATTAACAATATCCTGTCCTGTTATTCTTATGACTAGGGATCATTTAAGTATAAATACAATTACACATGATAAGAATCTCATCATTATGATCTCATCATGAATTCCTTCATGATGTGTTACATACCAAGGACTTCATTAAATAGTTTAAAGTATAAATCAATTCATATGCAATGAATAGCATTTACTGAAAATGCCTTTTATTAATAATAAATAAGTACATCAGGACCCTAAGGTGATTGCCTTTAAGGCACCTCTCTAACAATCTCTCACTGGCTCTAAAGTCAATTGCCTTTATTCATTATACCATAGGCAAGTACATGACTATCGTGTTTCTTTTGAGGAAGTGGCTTAGTAAGAGGATCAGCTATATTCTGATAAGTGGGAACTCTCTCTATCTTTACATCATGTCTACCTAGGATTTCTTAAATCAAATGGTAACGTCTGAGTACATGTTAGATCTTTGATGAGTTCGTGGTTCCTTTGCTTATGAAATGGCTCCATTGTTATCTCAATACCAGGGTATTAGATCAATAATGCTAGGAACCACATCCAATTTGGTGATGACTTTTTCTTATCCAAACCGCTTCTTTAGTTGTCGTAGAAGTTGCAATGTACTATGTTTTGGTTGTGGAATCTACAGTAGTCTCCCATTGGAACTTTTCCAACTGATTGCCTCATCATTTAACATGGAATTATAAACTGACTAGGATTTGGAGTCATCATTTTCAGTTTGAAAGCTGACATCTGTATACCTGCTTACTTTAAGCTCACCATCTCCATAAACCAATAATGCATCATTAGTTCTTCTCAAGTACTTAAGGATGTTCTTGATAGCCACCCAATGCCACTCTCTGAGATTTGACTGATATCTACTCGTGACATTCAAAGCATATAATACATTGAGTCAAGTACATAACATAGCATACATGATAGATCCATCAAGGAAAACTGTTTTCACATCCATTTGCCAAATTTTATAATTATAATAAGCTGCAATGGCTAATAGTATCCTTATGCATTTAAGCATAGCAATTGGAGATAAGGTTTCATCATAGTCAACACCTTATCTTTGATAATATCCTTTAGCTACTAGCCTGGCCTTATAGGTAACTACATTACCTTTCATGTCAGTCTTCTTCTTGAATACCCATTTGCACCTAATGGGTTTAATCCCTTCAGGTGGGTCAACCAAAGTCTATACTTGGTTTTCATACATGAAATCCATTTCTGACTGCATGGCTTTTAGCCATCTATCAGATTTTAAATAGTTCAAAACTTCTTCATAGGTAGTAGGCTTATCATCCTCTATGAGCAATACATCATTATGTTCGCTTATGAGAAATCCATATCTCTCAGGAAGAATGTGTATCCTACTTGATCTACTAAGTTCTTATGTTTTAGAAGGTGTAGTTTTTACTTCATCTTTATGAGTAACATATTCAGGTTATGTCAGTTGATCTGCATCTGTGTGAGTATCTTAAACTTCATCAAGTTCAATCTTGCTCCCACTATTTTCTTTTAGAAGAAACTCTTTTTCTAAGAAGACAACATGCTTTGAAACAAACACATTTTATTCCAAAGTGTGGTAGAATTGATATCCAAATGACTTTTTTGGGTATCCAACAAACAAACACTTATTAGACTTAGCTTCTAGCTTATCTGACATCGTCCACTTCACATAAACAGGACAACCTCATACTTTCAAGTGAGAAAGAATAGGTCTCTTGTTAGTCCATATCTCATATGGAGTAACCTCAACTGACTTAGAAAGGACTCTATTTAATATATAAACAGAAGTCTCTAATACATGAACCCAAAAGGACTTAGGCAGTTCTGCAAAGCTTATCATTGACCTCAACATATCTAATAAGGTTTGGTTTCTCCTTTTAACCACAACATTATGTTATGGTGTGTAAGGTGGATTCCATTAAGATAAAATGGAATACTCTTAGATAACCTTGAAAGTCTTAGCTTAAGTATTCACCACCTCAATCTGATCTAAGTGCTTTAATTCTTTTACCCAGTTGTTTCTCTACTTCATTTCTGAATTCTTTGATCTTTTCAAAAACTTCATATTTGTATCTCATCAGATAAAAATACCCATATCATGAAAAATCATCAATGAAAGTAATGAAGTAGATAAAACCACCTTTAGCGTGCACTGATATTGGTCCACATACATTTGTATGTATAAGGTCCAATAGCCCATTGGCACGTTCACCCTTTCCACTAAAAGGTGATTTTTTCATCTTTCCTAATAAACAATATTCACATGTGACATATGATTCATAATCAAATGACCCTAAGTCACCATTATTGTGTAACTTAGTCATGAGCCTCTCATTTATATGGCAAAGATGACAATGCCATAAATATTATCTTTTGTCTATTATTATTGATATTAAGGTTTGAATTAGACATGTCAAGAATGTAAATCCCATTACATAATGCTCAAGTTCCAAGAATAATATCATTCGACCATATAGAGCAATCATTGCCATTAATAGTCAAATGTAAATCTTTTTTATTAAATAAGAAACAAAAATAATATTCTTTGTCAAAATTGGGACAAAATAAAAATTGTCTAATTCTAAAACAAGCCCACTTGGGAGTGTCAATAGACAAGTTCCTACTGCTAATGCAGTAACTCTTGCTTCATTGCCAACATTTAAGTCTGACACTCCTTTCTTGAGTTGTTTACTATTCTTTAGGCCTTGCATATCAGTGCATATGTGCGAGCCACATTCGATATCTAATACCCATATGTTATTAATAGAAACAATATTAACCTTAATAACATAAATACCTGAAGTAGAAGGTGCATCTAATGTCTTATCCTTCTTCTTCTTCATGGACTCCAAATAGGCCTTGCAGATTGTCTTCCAATGGTCACCCTTGCCATAGTGGAGGAAAGTCCCTCTTGAAACAGTCTCCTTGCTTTGTTTCTTCACACCTCTATAGGCCTTTGAAAAATTCTTCTTTTTCTTCTCCTTTTTCTTCTTAGCAGAACCATAAGTGTCCACCAGCATCACAACCTTTTTCTCATTCTTGATAGAAGGCTCAATTGTTTTGTGCATATTGATCAGTTTGGGATCAAAGTGGATATCTTGTTCATCTGATAGTTTAGCATGAAACGTGCATAACTATCGGGAAAACTTTGGAGAATTAAGTCTATACTTTACTTATGATCCATAATGAACCCCAAACTAGCCAATCTCTCAATGTACCTATTCAACTTCAATGCATGTTGCACTAGAGAAGTCCCCTCTATCATCTTGAAATGGAAGAGCAATTTAGATATCTCATCTAAAAGCTCCCTTAGGTGATACGTAATGGTATTAGCGTCTATGTTCTCATGCTGCTTTTGAAGCTCGGGAGACATAGAGGCGAGCATAATGTAATCTGCCAACTCACTATCAACCATTTGGTTCTTGTATTACACATGTTCATCAATAGATTCATCATCATTAGGAGGGCATGGAAGCAGCTCTTCCAAGACATAGGCTATCTTTTCGATTTTGAGAACTATTCTCAAATTCCTTAGCCAATCAAGGAAGTTTGGGCTAGTTAAATTTATTGGAATCGAGAATTGAGCATAAGTTCATGTTTGATGACATGATTCTATCAATCTAGATGTAAAGAAAGATCATGTTAGAGAATGTACTAAATGCATGAATATTAGGTCTTTAACAAACGTGCATTATAACTCCCATTATTTTATTACGAACCCATATACCTCATTATGAATCTGAGAGAACCTGTTGGAAGCTCTCCTATTGGGTCAGTATCCAACATCACTAAAATTCACCTTGGGTTTGCCCAACAAGCCATCATAGGTCAATTAGTAGGTATCTTATACCATTTTCATCATATCATGCAACTACTGAATCATTGGGCTATCAACTCTTCATATGTGAACATCTCATGTACACTTACCCGATACTGCCTCTAATTAACATTGACCTTGCCCAACAAGCCAGTGTAACTAGTTAAAGCCAATCCATTAATCAAAAAATCATATTTTGATGGTTTGAACATATTCGTGTAGAGCGAGCTTGGGTTTGCCCAACAATCCAGACTCTAAAAGAACTCTGGTTCTTTCCATATTAATGGAAGGCATTGACTTTAATATGATTTAAGAGGGATTTCTTTATTTAGGTTTCATCATGGAAATTTGCATGCATAATATATCCATTCATCACATATAGATATATAAGATAATTACACTAATTATATGGTTATGATTATGGACATAATCTAATATGAATCCTTCGAGCCATAAAATGATTAACTAGGTCTCACCTAAGTAGATGCATGAAATGACAACACAAAAATAGAAAACAATTTCCTATTCTAATGCTCTTTTATTTTTGGCACCATCTCCTTGGCTTCTTGCTCCTTTGCATTTCAATTCTATTATAATCCTATGTAATCTAATTATATAAATTTTTCATAAGAAAACCTCAAGTTACATTTGAAGGGAGTAAGATGAGAAGAGAAATACAATAGAGAGAAAAGAGAAGGCAGGGACTCACATTTCCTATTTACCAAAAAAAAATTCCATACATGATCAATCACATTGGTCAAGTCCATAATCATACCATAATTCCATTCCATACACCCCTAGCATGCATTCTCTAATGCATAAATAAAGGTAATATATTAAAGTAACAATTTGGATTCCCTTTTCAACTCTTGAAATATTATTTTGATTCTTTGGCCTTTAGTGAAATTTATCATATATCCATTATTAAATCTTATTAAATAATCATATGAATATTTACAAATACTTTCTAAAAAGAAATTATGCAAATTAGGCATACGTTTGATCATATAAAAATTTTTCTTAAAATTGCCTACTTTGCCAACTAGGTTATTACCAATTTAATGTATACAATGATTAAATTCGAATTTAATAATTAAATCTCATTTAATATTAAAATTTAAATATGACCAGAAGTTAATTCATAATTAAATTACCTTATTTAATTATTATTTTGATGCCAAATAAGATTAAACAATCTTAGTTACAATTACATACTAGAATCCTAGTCAAACTAGGAATTTGAAAACCCTTTTCAAATTCAAATCAAATTCCGTTTGAAAATTTTCAAAATTTGCATAATTCATTCTCATCATTATAAGAAACTTATAATCAATTTAAACTAATTAAATTCATTCATTAGACATTCTAAATCATTCATCATTCAATTAGCAAACCAATTACACAAAATTTGCTTAAATTGAATCATACATGAATCAGGATTCTTTAAGAATTTAACTACAAATTTAATTTGACTTCAGTATGAAATTGGCATCAAAATAAAATCATGATTATCTAATAAACATGAATTAAGGTTCTGATCATCAAGTTACATGCCATTAAATTAAACAAAACAAAACAATCCCATCACATGGTAAAGTTATACATTTTATTTGTTCCTTGATCAAAAATGATTTTTGCATTATTATAGGTGTTGTCCATAAGTTAAAAAATATTATAAATATGTCATAAACATGTTTTTTTAATCAAATTAATAAACCAAATTCGAATAGGCCTTTAAACAACTTAATTGGCACAACTAGATTTCATAAATCCAAGAAATTCAGCAACTTTGCAAAAATTTGAATTTCATATTTAAATCAAATTAAAACCTTTTAATTATCATTAAAAAACATCTAATATCATCATATTAACATGTCATTGAATTAAAATTAATATTTGAGGCCAAACAGAATCAAATTCATTTTTAACAAAAGGAGGGAATCCAAGTTGTTTTTTTCAATCAATCTCATCGATACTTCAACTAAATCCAAATTTAATTTACATAGGGTGGCTCTGATGCAACTATTGGGATCTTAGCATGTATCTCATACATAGAATAGTGGAAAATTAAAATTAATTGAATCCAAAAACCATGGGATGCCCTATGTATATTAAAATCAAAATTACCATTATATGGGAGAAGTAGAATTACCTTTGTTTGATTGCAACTTTTGATCTTCAAGGTTGTGTGCCTTCCTTCTTAGATAGGCTATTACAAACCACAACAATCCAAAGATGGATTGTATCTAACAATAATCCACACAAAGGAGTGAAGGGAATAACCTCAAAGGCTATGGGGTGTCAAAGCACCAAAATGCTAACAAGGGTGATTCAACTTTGAGAGAAATGGTAGAGAGATAACTTTTATTTCTTTAAGGAGGCAACCCGCTTCTAAGCCCTTTTGAGGGTATTTATAGTTCCTCTAATCATAATTAGGAATGGACTCTTAAAATCCTATGTTTGGCTTTCGAACAAAATGAAAAAATTGCAAGCAAAGACCCTATCGCATGTACGACAGCCCTATAGGCTGCATCTATGCGTGCAGCAGCAAGGCTTACTATCGCACTAGCAAGGATGCCCTTGCATGCAAGATAGCAAGGTTCTATTCTCTAGCGTGCACACAACGCATCCCATGAGCGCGACAGAATGGCACCTTGCATGTTGCGCGAAACATTCTTTCTTATTTTTTTGGATCCAAACCAAAAGCCATTTCACATTTCCTTTATTCCTTCTATGAATGTGACCTATTAGGTTTCCATTTATGTTGGCAGCTCAAATCATCAAATGATTTTAAGCAGATCATAAGCAATATCTAGCAATACATCATGACCCCTAATTGACAGAAAAATCAATAGTCTGACTATAAACCCTTCCATAGACAATTATAGTGCAATTTTTCCTTTCACCAATCTATACCTTATTTGGTGTAGAGTATGGTTTATGTGTCAACTCCCACTAGATTGACTACATCACATCTAGTCCAAATGATATTAATTCTTGGCAATGAGACTCATTACTCAATAAGATATGTCCTTGAAGACCTTTTTCAAGACACGTCTGTTGAACCTTGAGGGGTATTTCTGTCATTTTGATGATAACAAATAAAATAGCAATAATGTATTTAACATACTTGTTTTCTAAGTCTATTAAATAGGGTATGGAACAAGATAGCAAGAATGTAGAATGGAATATTAATCTTTGAAAGATAAAATTGAAGAAGCAGCATGATTCACGCCCGTTACCCTATGTGTCACGCCTATGATTAAGCCTAGCACCAACAAACCAACATTTGAAGTTCACGGCCATGAAGGAAGACGACAAACCGTGAATGAGTATTTCAATCACGCTCGTGAAAGAAATGTCATGCCCGTGAAAGACATGACAAATTCTTCTAGAGAGCTTCACGACCAAAGTCACCACTTGGACCACGGCTTGGAAGGCTGTCACGCCCGTGACCCAATATTTCAAAACCTTCCAGAATGCTTCATGACCAAGGTCACTACTTTAGTCACGACCGTGACACACAGAGTCACGCCCGTGAGAGATGAAAGAGAAAAATGTCAAGCGTGATTATTAAGGTTGGTGCAATGACTAGTTTCATATTAAATGCATTCTAATGACTATAATTCGCATAGGAGTATAAATGCACATCATTTATGCATTCAGTACAAGAGGATAACTAATACTTCGAATCAAAATATAGTTGTAAGCTATTTGTGCATTTAATACTTTCAAAACAAATATTTATTCTCTGTGAAAAATCTTTTTGCTCATCATTTATTGAGCAATAAAGATTTGTAAGTGTTTCTCTTTGTAATCATTTTTACTCAAGTGAGTTTTGGGTATTTCTAGGTTAAGAGTAGAACACTTCTAAGGGTTAGTTGTGTGAGCCTCTAAAACACAAAGAAAAAATGTTTGTATGAGCCTGTAAAACACAATGTAAAGGTTGTTTGTGTGAGCTTGTAGAACACAAGGTAAAGGTTGTTTGTGTGAGCTTGTAAAACACAAGGAATTGGTTATTGTGTGAGCCATCAAAACACAAGCGATTTCTGGGTTAGGTGTGAGCCATTGTGAGAAACACCATAGTTGGGAGTGAGCTTGTAAAACTCCATTGTAACACTTAGTGTGTTAATGAAACTCCCAATTTCGATTGGGGAGAGGAGTAGAGTTTGTTAACACCCGAATCTCTATAAAAATCATTGTGTCAAATTTCTTTATCCCTCCTAAACTTAATTTTTATTTTTGCACTTTAAAGTTAAATTTTTAAAACTCCAATTCAACCCCACCTTCTTGGCTCAAAATCTGGGCAACAATTGGTATCAGATCTTTGTCTAGCATCGAAGCCTAAAAAGTGCTAGTAAAGACTAAGATATGGCCAGTGAAGGATTTCAAAGTCTTAAACCTTACTTTGATGGAGAAAATTATGCCCATTGGAAGTTTTGGATGGAGACATACCTGGATAGTGAAGGAATTGAAGTCTGGGATAGTGTACGAAAGGAATGGACACCACCAACCAGAAGAGGAGCTGATGGTGAAGAAGAAATCTTATCAAGAGATTATTGGATAAAGCCTCAAAGAAGAGCGAATTTCAAAAACAAGAAGGCAATGACAATCCTCTCAAGCTCATTATCCATTGAAGAATGTGGGAGAATACAACACTGCCCAACAGCCTACAACATGTGGAAGACATTGGAAAATTATCATGAAGGAACTAAGCAAGTCAAATCCAAGAAGATTCAAGTTATTACTTCAGAATATGAGCTCTTCAAGATGAAATCCAATGAGTCAATCACTGACATGACCAACTGTCTTCTAGCTATTATAAATGGAATGAGGAAACTTGGGAAGCATCTGAGCTTGGAAGATGTAAACAACAAAATCCTGAAATGTCTTCCTCTTAAAGATTATGGTTCAAGAGTTGCTAGTATAGAAGAAGCAAATGAAGACATGAGCATCATGAATACAGATGTGCTTATTGGCAAACTTCTCACACATGAAATGGCGGTGAAAAGAGATAAAGGTCAACCTATGCTTCATGGCTATTGAGGATCACATCTCGGATAAGGTAAAATCACTACACTCATACTTTTTCAATAATAATAGTAGTGATAATGATAGTAATATTGATAGTGATGATGATGATGATGATGAGCAAAGCCTTATAGAAGAATTGAATCTAGAACTAGAGAAATATAGGAGTAAATTCAATACTTATAGAAATAACATCTCTAATTTAAAAAAAACAAAATAGATGGTTTAGAAAAGGAGAACATTAAGCTTAAATCATCTAATGAATCTCTTCAAAAATCATTAGATGAATACTCATCAAAACCCTCAGCTAATTTCTTGCTTAAAGAAAATAATACTTTAAAAAATGAAGTTGAGGAACTTAGAAATTCAATTTCAAAATTCCACAAAGGAAAAGAGAGTTTAGATACTCTCATTGTGTCTCAAAGACCACCTTTAATTAGACATGACTTAGGATTTAAGGACACATCATCATCTTCTCACAAAACCATTTTTGTTAAGTCTAGTGAACCTCACATCACCACACTTGCTGGAACAACACCTAGAAATAAGTATACTAAACCTTATATACATAAAAAGAATAATCATGGATTTATGTATTTGAAGCATGCATCTAGAAAAGCACCAATTAATCATGACTGTGCATGCCATTATTTTCAAAGTCAGTTTAATAGAAATATGGCATTCAAATACATTGAAAGACCAAAAAGCAATTTTAGACCCAAACAGTGTAATTATTGTATGAAAATAGGTCACATAAATAAACATTACTGGATAAGGAAGGCTCATTGGAAACCTTCATGTGCTAACCCCTAAGGACCCAAGCTCATTTGGGTACCTAAAAATCATACTTGAATTGTGATTCTATAGGTATGCCTCAAGTCCACAATAAACAAAAATGCTTGGCTAGTAGATAGTGGATGCTCAACACATATGACAGGAGACAAAGAACTTTTCAATGAAATCAAAAGTATTGATGGAGGTAAAGTTACCTTTGGAAACAATGCTAAGGGTAAGGTAATTGGCATTGGTTCTATTGGTACTAATGGTACTACTTTTATTAAAAATCTCTTACTTGTTGATGGCTTGAAACATAACTTGTTAAGTGTTAGTCAATTATGCAATAAAGGAAACAAAGTAACCTTTACTTCTAATGAATGTATTGTAACCTCTATCGATGGTCAAGAGATATTTAAAGGAAATAGAGATGTCAACATATACATAATAAACTTACATGAAATATCTAACCATTCCTCTAAGTGTATTGTGACTATTGGTGATGAATCTTGGTTGTGGCATATAAGGCTTGGTCATGCTAACATGGACTTAATTCAAAGCCTCAGCACAGGAGAACTAGTAAAGGGACTGCCAAGAGTCAAATTTGAAAAAGACAAGACCTGTGAACCTTGCCAAAGAAGGAAGCAACACAAGTCATCCTTCAAAGCCAAAAACATATAACTATGGAAAGACTTGATCTTGGAAATGGAAAAGAAGAAAATGATCAAGAAGATTCACATCAAGATGATTCTCTACCTCAAGCTCAAGAAGAGAACAAGTAAGAACTCCCAAACGAATGGAGATTGACAAAAGATCACCCTATTGAGCAAATCATTGGTGATCCTTCAAGGGGAGTAAGTACTAGATCTCATTTCAAACATTTAGGCACTGACCTTGCTTTTACTTCTCAAATTGAGCCTAAAAATGTTGATGAGGCTCTTAATGATGAAAGTTGGGTAATTGCAATGCAAGAGGAACTCAACCAATTTGAGAGAAGTAAGATATGTACCTTAGTACCTAAACCCAAGGATCATCAAATTATAGGTAGCAAATGGGTATTTAGAAATAAACTAGATGAACAAGGATCAATTACTAGAAATAAGACTAGATTAGTTGCAAAAGGATATAATCAGGAAGAAGGAATAGATTATGATGAGACCTATGCACCTATAGCTAGATTAGAAGCCATAAGAATACTTTTAGCATATGTATGTCACATGAATTTCAAACTCTTTCAAATGGATGTGAAAAGTGCCTTTCTAAATGGTTATATAGAATAAGAAGTTTATGTAGAACAACCACTAGGTTTTGAAAGCTATGACTTGCCAAATCATGTTTTTAAACTTTCAAAAGCTTTATACGGTTTGAAAGAAGCCCCAAAAGCTTGGTATGAAAGACTAAGTTCTTTTCTCTTAGAAAATAACTTTACAAAGGGGAATGTTGACACCACATTATTCATTAAAAAACATAAGCATGATATTCTAATTGTTCAAATTTATGTTGATGATATCATATTTGATTCTACTAATGAATTGCTTTGTCAAGAATTTGCTAAGTGTATGACTAGGGAATTTGAAATGAGCATGATGGGAGAGCTTAAATATTTCCTTGGTCTACAAATAAAAAAAGGCAATGAGGGCATATTCATCAACCAATCCAAATATGCCAAAGATTTACTAAAGAAATTTGGAATGGAAGGATGCAAGAATGCCAAGACTCTAATGAGCACATCAACAAAATTGGACAAGAATGAAAAGGGTAAGAGCATTAATGAACAGGTCTATAGAGGTACGATCGGATCACTTTTATATCTTACTGCTTCTAGACCCGACATAATGTATAGTGTATGCTTATGTGCACTGTAACACCCCCTTACCCCACTATAGTTCAGCAAGGTAAGTGAGTATTACCCGTCTTACTGTTTTATAAAATTAATGAAGTGAAGTAAATTTTTTCTTTTTTGAAAATTTTGTAGACATTGAAATAAAATTATTACAAGCATAATACTCAAAATCTTATTTATTTATAAAATATATTAATTTACATTCAAACTATGTTCTTTTACATAGTAACTCACATATTTAATACACATTATATGAAATAAAAACAATACTTTAATTTACAAAGTTTTTTAACAAAATATACCAAAAAAGAAAACCCAAAGCTTTTTGCTGCTTCCCTCCGGATACCCTTCTTCTTCTGATAGACTATTTTCTACGGCTACCTTTTAAAACCTGCGCGAGAGGAAACCACCCGCGCTAAGCTACTAGCTTAGTGGTGCTTCAATGATAAAAATTTTACATACATATATATTTTCTCACATATTAATTAACCATTTAATAAATAATGCATAAAATAAAAATTTCTATAAAATCAAATAAATTTCATTCAACATGTAATAGTAACAAATTTAATTCATGTAACACTTATCAAAATCACATACTTCAATATTAGTATTATTATTATTTTATTGTGCCCATAACACCTATAACTGAACTATCTAATAGGAATAACGGGGTTGTCATTCCCGGCTTTCATAATGTAGCGCCGAGCGCTTTTATAATAATGTCATTACTGGCTTTTGTTATATTGTCATTACCGGCTTAATAATTTTGCGCCGAGCGCATTTATCAATTGCCATTACTGGCTTTCATATTTGGCACCGAGTGCCTAAATTTCCCTGATTGGCATGTCAAACTATTCCCTATTCTAGTTCTAGACTAGGTGTTTTTGGGCTTAACTATTTTTATATTAATTCACAATATTTTCAACTATCATAAGTATGCTTGTTTATTTTTGTTCTATATTCCCATTATTATTACAATAAAATCTCATATATAAATAATCTGTTAAACATTGATAATTACCATCAAAGTAAATATTTGCATTAATTATTACATATAATTAACATACCACATGCATAAATCCAACACTTCACGTTTTATACCTATGGCAGAATTTGGACCTGCTTTTGGGCTTCATTTTTAGCCCATTTATAATTAGAATTTGGAGTTCTGGCCTTCTAATAATTTTTAGCTTATTGTCTTAGATTTCAGATGCATCAAAAATCACTTAAATCAAAGTTTTCTATCAAAAGTTATGATCAATTCACTACTGCATCATCACAGAATTTTCTGCCCAGAATTTTCTGGACAGATTCCAGGATTAAACTTCATGCATTTTTCTGGGAAAATATAGACATAATTAAATGTTATAGTCTAAATAAAAATTAAAGCCCTGTGTCTTAGCTTTCATTTCCAATAAAGAACATACAAAAAGGAGTTCCACAACTCAAGTTATCATCAAAATAGACAGAGCTGTTCCTGGAATTCTGTACCCGAGCCATCAATTGGCATCAATTCACATTTCAACCACATTCATCATTTGCATTCATTTTGATACTAAAATTTTCAGAATTACAACTACATTCATATGTCTCAATTATTTCACACCATTTGGTCCCATTGCCATATATAATATTAAAAGTCACAACAAATCACATAACATCTCAAAAACACAAACATAACAAACCTTAATATATATTTCCATACTTATTAACAACATGCAAAATTTTTATCAATGAAGCACATACCTAATCAGCCTTGGTTCTTCCTTTAAACCTTCTTTTCCTTCCCTTATTAGCTAGCTTTCTCCTTGCCTTTGTCACCCTCTTGAGGGCCTCTCACTTGTTCACTTATTTTTCCTACACAATTATACCACATCTCAATTCCAACATCCAATTTCAATGCTTTTCATGTCTACATAATATTCTAATGCTCCTAATATGATTTACACATTAATTGAGCTAAAATTTACTAAGGTTAAACTTCCTTCTTCATATGTCATGGCTGCCCAAAAACCATATCCTAGTTACCAATTCATTTTCTTCAATTCAACACTCAAATCATATTTTCCTTATCACCAATTGTTGTGTTTCCATATTAATTTCAATTTTCCCTAATTTCTTTAATTATGGCAGCCCCTTATTCATCCATTAACATCATATTTTCTTTAGTTTTTAAGCAATAAAACAATTATCTAACATCAAATATCATCAATTCAAAGTCCAATTACAGCTTCATCAACTAAATACAAACTTAATTTTTCTAAGTTCTATCTTGCAACCAATCCTAAATCTATGAAACCTAATCACATCTATCATCATCATGGGTCTCAAATAGAAGGAAAAAGGTTAAATTTAAGAAGAATAAACTCACCTTCAGAGTTCTCCAAGGTGAGCCGAAATTCCCCTACTCTTCTCCCTTTTTCTTCTTCTTTCTTCCTTCCTTCTTGCTCCTTTGGTACCTTTAATGGTAAGAACTCCTTAATTCCGATTTTTCCTCTCTCAAAACTAATTTCTTTTCATTATTAGCTTGCTGGAAATTGAAAGAAAAATGGAGGTTGAAGAGAATGGAGGTGGACGGCAACAAGAATGGGAAAAGGAAAAAGAAGACTTAGATATTTTGGTGGAAGAATAAAGAATTCCTCATTTTTTTTAGGTGAGTATTTGGTGGATCCATGCCTACATTAAGCTCTTCATCCATTGGTCCAAAATATAAATTAATTTTAATGAAATTTTAAACTTTAAGAAATTTCTTATTTGCCACATCTTTCTCCATATTCACATTTTTTTCCCAAACAATTGCCATAATACCGATTTTGTCCATAGGAAGTTTTATTTTTTTCTAATTCTACCCCAAATCTTTTTAATTCCAAAATAATAATACCCTTATTTATTTTCTCTTATTATTAGTCATTTTTTTTGGGTTTAAATTTAGACTCTGATTGAACCAGTGGACCCCACTACGGTCACGCGCAATCGGGGCCTAAATCACTGAATGTTACAATTCTCTCCCCCTTAAGAAAATTTCGTCCTCGAAATTTACCTGATTAGGTGGAGCTGAATAACTGAGGATGTTGAGTTCTCATCATTTCTTCACTCTCCTAGGTGGCTTCTTCTATTGCATGATTGCGCCATATGACCTTTACCAGTGGTACCTTCTTATTTCGTAGTTCCTTGACTTCTCGAGCTATGATTTTCACTGGCTCCTCACCATATGTCAAGTCTGGTTGTACCTCTATTGATTCCACAGGTATTACATGTGTCGGATCCGATCTATATCTTCTTAACATTGAGACATGAAACACATTGTGTATCTTATCCAATTCTGGTGGTAAGGCCAACCTGTAAGCCACTGGACCCACACGTTCAAGTATTTCGTATGGTCCAATAAATCTAGGACTCAGTTTCCCCTTTTTACCAAAACGCAATACTTTTTTCCAAGGTGAGACTTTCAAAAATACATTGTCTCCGACAGCATACTCAATGTCCTTCCTTTTCAAATCGGCATAGGATTTTTGTCGATCAGTTGCAGCTTTTAATCGATCTTGGATTAATTTCACCTTTTCCTCTGTCTGTTGCACTAATTCTGGCCCCATAAATTTCTTTTCACCAAGTTCTGTCCAGCATAATGGTGTCCTACATCTCCTTCCATACAAAGCTTCGTATGGTGCCATGTCGAGACTAGTTTGATAGCTGTTGTTGTATGCAAATTCCATCAATGGTAAATGTTTATCCCAGCTACCCTCAAAATCAATTACACAGATTCTCAGCATATCTTCCAACAATTGAATCACTCGTTCGGATTGCCCATCTGTTTGTGGGTGAAATGCTGTACTAAAAGCAAGTCGGGTCCCCAATGCTTGCTGTAGACTTTTCCAAAATTTTGATGTGAACCGTGGGTCTCGATCAGAAATAATAGATACTGGCACCCCATGTAGTCGAATTATCTCATTGACATATAATTCTGCTAACCGACTCAATGAATAATCCATCCGAACTGGCAGAAAGTGAGCCGACTTGGTAAGCCTGTCAACAATTACCCATACTGCATCATGCTTCTTTTGTGTCAAAGGCAACCCAGATAAAAAATCCATTGTAATTCTTTCCCACTTCCATTCTGGAATTGCAATAGGCTGCAACAATCCAGATGGTACCTAGTGTTCTGCTTTCACTTGTTGGCATGTCAAGCATCTTGTAGTATATTCCACTATATCCTTCTTCATTCCTGGCCACCAATAATGAGTCTTCAGGTTCTGATACATTTTATTGCTCCCTGGATGCATGGAATAAGTTGTATTATGTGCCTCTTTTAGAATTATTTGCTTTAATCCGCTATCATTTGGCACGCACAATCTTCCTCTGTAACTTATGCTTCCATCATCTTCAACCTTAAATTCAGGTCTCTCCCCATTTTTCACTGCCTCAGCAATTATCATCAATTTTTGATCTTCCTTCTGAGCTTTTCTCACTTGTTGCCTTAAAGTAGGTTGGACCCGTAACTCTGCCAAAATAAATTGTGATTCTAATTTTTTTCAATTTTACTATTACTTTCTATATATTATTTTATAATTGAGGAAAATTTAAACTATACCTGCCAGTGTTTTTCTACTTAAGGCATCCACTACTACATTGGCTTTGCCTGGCTGATAGTCAATAATACAATTATAATCCTTGATTAACTCCAACCAGCGTCTTTGCCTTAAGTTCAATTCCTTTTGTGTGGGCAAATATTTGAGGCTCTTATGATCTGTATATATGTAGCACCGCTCGCCATACAAATAATGTCGCCAAATTTTCAAAGCAAACACTATTGCTGCCAACTCCAAATCATGAGTAGGGTAATTTAGCTCATGAGGCTTCAATTGCCTAGATGCATAAGCAACTACTTTACCCTCTTGCATTAATACACAACCTAGCCCATTATGAGAGGCATCACTGTATATCACAAAATCTTTCCCTAGTGTAGGTTGGGTCAAAACAGGTGCTTCGGTTAATATGGCTTTTAGTTTCTCAAAGCTTGCCTGGCACCGATCTGTCCACTCAAACTTAGTTTCTTTTATGAGCAACTTAGTAATTGGTGCAGCTATGCTTGAAAATCCCTTCACAAACCTTCTATAGTAGCCAGCTAATCCAAGGAAACTTCGGACTTCTGTTACATTGCGAGGTGGCTTCCAACTGAGAATTGCTTCTATTTTGTTAGGATCAACCCGGATTCCTTCAACTGAAATAATATGCCCTAAGAATCCCACTTCTTCCAACCAGAACTCACATTTTGACAGCTTTGCATACAATTGATTTTCCCTCAAAGTCTGCAGTACTATTCTGAGATGCCTGTCATGTTCTCCCTTGTCCCTCGAATACACCAAAATATCATCTATAAAAACTACCACAAACTGATCAAGATAAGGCCTAAAAATTCTGTTCATCATATCCATAAAGGCAGCTGGTGCATTCGTTAAGCCAAATGGCATAACTAGAAACTCATAGTGGCCATATCGAGTTCTGAAGGCTGTTTTAGATACATCTGATTCTTTAATTTTCAGTTGGTGGTACCCGGATCTGAGATCAATCTTAGAGAATACTCCTGCTCCCTTCAATTGATCAAACAAATCATCAATTCTAGGTAGTGGGTATTTATTTTTAATTGTCACCTTGTTCAATTGTCGGTAATCAATACATAACCGAAGGGTGCCATCCTTCTTTTTCACAAACAACACCGGAGCACCCCATGGTGACACACTGGGCCTTATGAACCCTTTGTCGAGCAATTCCTGCAATTGAACCTTTAACTCTCTCAATTCTGCAGGTGCCATTCTATAAGGAGTAATTGATATCGAGGCTGTACCAGGAATCACATCAATAGCAAATTCTATCTCCCTATCTGGTGGTAACCCCAGCAAATCTTCAGGAAATACATCTGAAAACTCACACACTGTAGGGATGTCCTTGTGTTCTGGGCTCCCCTTCCTGGTATCTATCACATGGGCCAAATATGCCTCACATCCTTTCCTAATATATTTTCGAGCTTTTAATGCTGAAATAACACTGGTCAAACATGTTTGGCCTATAGCTTGAATGATGGTGTCATCTTGCCCAGGAATTTTAAGTACAACTTTTCTAGATCGGCAGTCGACTATAGCTCCATGTTTTGTCAACCAATCCATACCCAGAATAGCATCAAATTCATGAAAAGGTAGTTCTATTAAGTCTGCTGGAAATTCTCTACCCTGAATAATTATTGAACTGTTTCTATAAATCTTATTCACTTTCACACTATGTCCCAGTGGATTGGTCACAATTATCTCATATTCTAAGGTCTCAGGTATCATGTTCCCTTGTCTAAGTACAGCTGTACTTATGTATGAATGCGTGGAACCAGGATCTATCAAAGCATGTAAATCAAAATCAAATAAAGATAATTTACCAACTATGACGTCTGGTGCATCCTGGTCTCCACGAGCTCTCATCACATATGCCCGAGCTGGGGTCCTACTACCTCCGGGTCTGTCAACTGTCTCTGATACCCCCTAACTCTGTCCGGTACGACCACCTCTAAACTGGCTTCGACCTCTACCACGGCTCTGTACCGGTGTCATAGTTTGTGCTGGTGCCATACTACCTGTACCGAGTCTAGGACAATCTTTCTTCATATGGTCAGTAGCTCCACATCTCATACATGCCCCAGTTAACCACCAACACTCTCCTGTATGAGCTTTACCACAATGCTGACACAAATTCGGAGCTGGTCTCTTGGAAAATGATGCTGGTGAACTAGCAGATGATGCCACATGTCTAAATTGCTGACCCCGCCTATCAGAAAATGTCTGTCTAGCCACCCTTGACTGAAATGGTCTGGGTATTATTCATCCTTTCCTACCCGATGTCTGGGCCACACTAGCTGTTGACTTCTTATAATGCTCTTCTGTCTTCAGCTTTTTCCTTCTTTCAACACTAATAGCAGAGGACACTAGCGTAGCAAAATCTGTATGCTGGTGGGAAGCCACTAAATACCCAATCTCCTCATTGAGACCGTCTTCAAATCTACGACATTTATCAGCTTCATCTCCAATAATCCCAGTAGCATACTTGCTCAACCTGGTGATCTCCATCTCATACTCAGCTATTGTCATACCCCTCTGCCTCAAATTCAGGAATTCTCGCTTTTTCTCATCAACATAGATTCTTGGCACGTATTTCTTTCTAAACTCTGTCACAAAGAAATCCCATGTCTGAGGGGTCGGAGTCTGAAGTTTTGCTAATAACAATTTCCACCAGTCATAGGCATGCTCCTGAAGGAGAGATACTGCATATCTAACCTTGTACTCCTCTGGACATTGCAGCTCTTCAAAAACCCTTTCTGTCTTTTCCAACCAAAATTCTGCTGCTGCTGGGTCATCCTCTTTCTTACCCATAAAATCTGTAGCCCCGTATTTTCTTAATTTATCAATCAGGGGTTTCGGTTGAGGTGGGGGAGGTGGTGGAGCTGGTGGCGGCACAACTTGTGCTATCTGCTGTAACAAAGTAGCCATTTGTTGCATAAAGGGTACCTGACCCGCGTTAACCTGTTCTTCAGCATGTTGTGGAGCTATAATGCTAGGCTCTGAGGCTCTAATTGATGCTGACTGTCTATGAGTAGCCGAGTCAGCTATACTATCACCCTCCTGTTCTTCACGATTTTTTCTTGATTCTGAATCCATTAAAACCTATATTGTCAGAAGAAGGGTCCCTTATTAGAATATAGCAGCTTAAAAACAATGCAAATGCTAAAAACATGCATTTATCTTCCCATACCCACTAAGTAAGAACCATCTAAACCTGGCTCTGATACCAAAAATTGTAACACCCCCTTACCCCACTATAGTTCAGTAAGGTAAGTGAGTATTACCCGTCTTACTGTTTTATAAAATTAATGAAGTGAAGTAAATTTTTTTTTTTTTGAAAATTTTGTAGACATTGAAATAAAATTATTACAAGCATAATACTCAAAATCTTATTTATTTATAAAATATATTAATTTACATTCAAACTATGTTCTTTTACATAGTAACTCACATATTTAATACACATTATATGAAATAAAAACAATACTTTAATTTACAAAGTTTTTTAACAAAATATACCAAAAAAGAAAACCCAGAGCTTTTTGCTGCTTCCCTCCGGATACCCTTCTTCTTCTGATAGACTATTTTCTACGGCTACCCTTTAAAACCTGCGCGAGATGAAACCACCCGCGCTAAGCTACTAGCTTAGTGGTGCTTCAATGATAAAAATTTTACATACATATATATTTTCTCACATATTAATTAACCATTTAATAAATAATGCATAAAATAAAAATTTCTATAAAATCAAATAAATTTCATTCAACATGTAATAGTAACAAATTTAATTCATGTAACACTTATCAAAATCACATACTTCAATATTAGTATTATTATTATTTTCTTGTGCCCATAACACCTATAACTGAACTATCTAATAGGAATAACGGGGTTGCCATTCCCGGCTTTCATAATGTAGCGCCGAGCACTTTTATAATAATGTCATTACTGGCTTTTGTTATATTGCCATTACCGGCTTAATAATTTTGCACCGAGCGCATTTATCAATTGTCATTACCGGCTTTCATATTTGGCACCGAGTGCCTAAATTCCCCTGATTGGCATGCCAAACTATTCCCTATTCTAGTTCTAGACTAGGTGTTTTTGGGCTTAACTATTTTTATATTAATTCACAATATTTTCAACTATCATAAGTATGCTTGTTTATTTTTGTTCTATATTCCCATTATTATTACAATAAAATTTCATATATAAATAATCTGTTAAACATTGATAATTACCATCAAAGTAAATATTTGCATTAATTATTACATATAATTAACATACCACATGCATAAATCCAACACTTCACGTTTTATACCTATGGCAGAATTTGGACCTGTTTTTGGGCTTCATTTTTAGCCCATTTATAATTAGAATTTGGAGTTCTGGCCTTCTAAAAATTTTTAGCTTATTGTCTTAGATTTCAGATGCATCAAAAATCACTTAAATCAAAGTTTTCTATCAAAAGTTATGATCAATTCACTACTGCATCATCACAGAATTTTCTGCCCAGAATTTTCTGGACAGATTCCAGGATTAAACTTCATGCATTTTTCTGGGAAAATATAGACATAATTAAATGTTATAGTCTAAATAAAAATTAAAGCCCTGTGTCTTAGCTTTCATTTCCAATAAAGAACATACAAAAAGGAGTTCCACAACTCAAGTTATCATCAAAATAGACAGAGCTGTTCCTGGAATTCTGTACCCGAGCCATCAATTGGCATCAATTCACATTTCAACCACATTCATCATTTGCATTCATTTTGATACTAAAATTTTCAGAATTACAACTACATTCATATGTCTCAATTATTTCACACCATTTGGTCCCATTGCCATATATAATATTAAAAGTCACAATAAATCACATAACATCTCAAAAACACAAACATAACAAACCTTAATATATATTTCCATACTTATTAACAACATGCAAAATTTTTATCAATGAAGCACATACCTAATCAGCCTTGGTTCTTCCTTTAAACCTTCTTTTCCTTCCCTTATTAGCTAGCTTTCTCCTTGCCTTTGTCACCCTCTTGAGGGCCTCTCACTTGTTCACTTATTTTTCCTACACAATTATACCACATCTCAATTCCAACATCCAATTTCAATGCTTTTCATGTCTACATAATATTCTAATGCTCCTAATATGATTTACACATTAATTGAGCTAAAATTTACTAAGGTTAAACTTCCTTCTTCATATGTCATGGCTGCCCAAAAACCATATCCTAGTTACCAATTCATTTTCTTCAATTCAACACTCAAATCATATTTTCCTTATCACCAATTGTTGTGTTTCCATATTAATTTCAATTTTCCCTAATTTCTTTAATTATGGCAGCCCCTTATTCATCCATTAACATCATATTTTCTTTAGTTTTTAAGCAATAAAACAATTATCTAACATCAAATATCATCAATTCAAAGTCCAATTACAGCTTCATCAACTAAATACAAACTTAATTTTTCTAAGTTCTATCTTGCAACCAATCCTAAATCTATGAAACCTAATCACATCTATCATCATCATGGGTCTCAAATAGAAGGAAAAAGGTTAAATTTAAGAAGAATAAACTCACCTTCAGAGTTCTCCAAGGTGGGCCGAAATTCCCCTACTCTTCTCCCTTTTTCTTCTTCTTTCTTCCTTCCTTCTTGCTCCTTTGGTACCTTTAATGGTAAGAACTCCTTAATTCCGATTTTTCCTCTCTCAAAACTAATTTCTTTTCATTATTAGCTTGCTGGAAATTGAAAGAAAAATGGAGGTTTAAGAGAATGGAGGTGGACGGCAACAAGAATGGGAAAAGGAAAAAGAAGACTTAGATATTTTGGTGGAAGAATAAAGAATTCCTCATTTTTTTTTAGGTGAGTATTTGGTGGATCCATGCCTACATTAAGCTCTTCATCCATTGGTCCAAAATATAAATTAATTTTAATGAAATTTTAAACTTTAAGAAATTTCTTATTTGCCACATCTTTCTCCATATTCACATTTTTTTCCCAAACAATTGCCATAATACCGATTTTGTCCATAGGAAGTTTTATTTTTTTCTAATTCTACCCCAAATCTTTTTAATTCCAAAATAATAATACCCTTAATTATTTTCTCTTATTATTAGTCATTTTTTTTGGTTTAAATTTAGACTCTGATTGAACCAGTGGACCCCACTACGGTCACGCGCAATCGGGGCCTAAATCACTGAATGTTACATGCACAATTTCAATCATGTCCAAAAGAGTCTCATTTACATGCAGTAAAAATAATTATAAGATATTTACATGGCTCATTGCATCTAGGTTTGTGGTATCCTAGAAATTCATCCTTTTATATTGTAGGATATTTAGATGCAGATTATGCTGGTAGTCTTTTAGAAAGAAAAGTACTTCAGGTACTTGCCACTTTATTGGAGAATGCCTAGTTTCTTGATTTAGCAACAAACAAGTTTCAGTTGCTCTTTCTACTGCTGAAGCAGAGTATGTAGCAGCAGGATGTTATTATACACAAATCCTTTGGATGAAACAACAACTTAAGGATTATGGTCATGATATGAACCATATACCTATTAGATGTGACAATACAAGTGCTATAAATCTATCAAAGAATCCCATTCAACATTCGAGAAGTAAGCATATTGACATTAGACACCACTTCATTAGAGATCATGTTTAATATGGAGATGTTGCATTGGAATTTATAAGCATAGAAAATCAATTGGCAGATATATTCACTAAGTCTCTGAATGAGGAAAGATTTAATTTCATAAGAAGAGAGCTTGGAATGATTGATGGATTAACCTTGTGATTGCCAAATTATCAAACCTTAAGTGACAATCTTGTTTTTGTATCATCTTACTAGATATAAGGTAGTTAATTTGATGGAAATTTATGTTATAAGGGATAGAATCTTCATAGAAATGATTTAGTCTTGTTTTAGGACTTAATTTTATTTGATGAAAACTTTAGGCAATTCATGACTGTGACATATGTTCACGCCCGTGAATTAAATAGCCAAAAGAACCAGTAGCTTTCACGACTTGATTCATAACTTGGTTCACAGCTTAAAGTAGTGAAGCCTATGTTCACAACTTCATTCACTTCCGTGAAAAGTCTTGTTCACACTCGTGACGCATTTTCACACCCGTGAACATTTTCACCAAAAAATTACAGAAGCGTTCATGCTTTGAGTCACGTCTTGTTTCACGGTCATAAGTAGTGAAATTCAACACTTCACACCTGTGACTCATTTTATCACCACCATGATAGTTCATCATTCACGCCCATGACGACGTGTTTCACACCGGTGAAGGGGTCAGCTATATAACATTTCTGCCGGTTATTTTTTCATTTCAAACTCTATAACTTCTTGCAACTGCTCTCATTTACATAAGAAAACTCAACACGTAAGAAAAGGTCTTTTGAGTGGCACACAGTACGTACTCTTGGGCTCGAGACAGTGATGACAGAGCAACTCCAAGCCTGTCATTTGAAGGATTTTGTGGACATTCATCAGCCCACTTTGAAGGAGCCTACCTTGGAATTCTTGAGCACACTGCAAGTGTCTCCCACTTGCATAGTGAAGTTTCAACTGTGCAGGAATCCAAACACCCTCCTTGCCACAGAATTTGGAGATTTATTCAACCTACCCTCGGATGGCATCCTCAACGACAGCGAAGTGGAGTTCTATGCAACTCAAGCATGGACTCACTTTGGTTTGGATTGCAGTTGGGACGTAAAGAAGACCAAGAGAACTCATTTCCGGTCCGCAGTGCACAAATATCTGCATAGGTTTCTAACCTATAACATATTTGCCCGAGGAGACAGCAATGACACCATTCTAAAGTATGAGCTTTTTCTCTTGGAGATGGCCCAAAGAGGCCTCACAGTGGCACTATCTTGATGGTTTGCAAACCATCTCCTGTCCATCGCCACCAAGTCCTCTAGAGACATTCTTATTGGTGGGTATGTAACCCACATGGCCTTGAAGCTTGGATATCTGAAGCTAGATGACCATCACTACAATCTCATCCCAGGGCATCCTCTAGACCGATTGGATGTAGAGTCTTTCATCAAAATGGGAGTGGCTGTTCGAATTGTCCATGAGAACAACATCTACTATCGGTTCATCAACACTGCTGGCAAGATCATATGGGAAGATAATGATTCAGAGGAATTTAAAGCTAGCCTCCAAGGTATCCAGCATAAGAAAAGGGCTCGAGTTGAGATGGCACCTCCTGAGGTTGAGCAGGAAGTCGGACAATCCTCTGCCCTCACACTAAATTTGGCACAGCAGGTGGTTGACCTCCTAGCACCATGATTTGAGCAGCTATAGGCTTCCATGGATGAGAGGTTAGAGAACCTAAAGGACTTAATGGAGTCTAGGATGGACAGCCTCGAGGCTGAAGTTGCTCGTCTTAGGGACAGGATGTCCGGATAGATGTTAGGCTAGATGGTAGCCTTGATATGCTTGTTTGTTTGTTTTGTTGTTTGTTTGCTTGTGTGTAGGAAGTTTTAAATTTTCTTTCTAAATTTTAATTACCTTTGTTTGTATTTCACTTTTTATCAATTAATATAATCACTTTGTTTTTCTATTATGGTCTATCTTTATTCTTTTTTTTTTATGACAAAAGGGGGAGAAACTAGCAATATATTAAGATAAGTGCAAGCAAGCAATACTTAATTTTTGAATCAAAATGGAGATCTTAGCAATATAAAATTAAGTAGGGAGAAACCAACTATATATTGAATTAAGTGCAATATTGAAATGAATATGCAAGTATGCAAATGAGCTTAATACACATTACATATATCTTAAGTATACTTTGCATATACCTTGATGCAAGTTACATAAATGAATATGCACTTGATATACTCTAAATATACATTACATATACTTCATGCTTTAAAGAGAATATTGGTATACATTGGATATACTTTGCATATAACTTGCATATACTTAAAACTAGAAAGTTTATTTTGATGCTACACTTCATCATTCTCTATAATTCTTGCACTTCATCATTTTTTATCCTAAGCATCTTTTGAGGGGGAGACTTATCAAAAGCACATATTGCTAGATTATTTGTCACCATCAAAAAGGGGGAGATTGTTGAACCTTAAGGGGTATTTCCATCATTTTGATGATAAAAAATAAAATAGCAATAATGTATTTAACATACTTGTTTTATAAGTCTATTAAACAGGGTATGAAATAAGATAACAAGAATGGAGAATGAAAGATTAATCTTTGAAAGATAAAATTGAAGAACCAGCATGATTCATGCCCGTGACCCTATGTGTCACGCCCGTGATTAAGCCTAGTGCCAACAAACCAACATTTGAAGTTCACGGCCATGAAGGAAGACAACAAACCGTGAATGAGTATTTTAGTCATGCCCGTGAAAGAAATGTCATGCTCGTGAAAGACATGACAAATTCTTCCAGAGAGCTTCACGACCAAAGTCACCACTTGGAACATGGCTTCGAAGGTTGTCACGCCTATGAAGATATATGTCATGCCCGTGACCCAATATTTCAAAACCTTCCTGAATGCTTCACAGCCAAGGTCACCACTTCAGTCATGGCTTGGAAGAATAGTCACGATTGTGACACAGAGTCACGCCTGTGAAGGATGAAAGAGAAAAATGTCAGGCGTGATTTTTAGGGTTGGTGCAACGGCTAGTTTCATATTAAATGCATTCTAACGACTATAATTTGCATAGGAGTTTAAATGCAAGTCATTTATGGATTCAATGCAAGAGGATAACTAATACTTCGAATCAAAATCTAGTTGTAAGCTATTTGTGCATTTAATACTTTCAAAACAAATATTTATTCTCTATGAAAAATATTTTTGCTTATCATTTATTGAGCAATAAAGATTTGTAAGTGTTTCTCTTTGTAATCATTTTTACTCAAGTGAGTTTTAGGTATTTCTGGGTTAAGAGTAGAACACTTCTAAAGGTTAGTTGTGTGAGCCTCTAAAACACAAAGAAAAAATGTTTGTGTGAGCCTGTAAAACACAATGTAAAGGTTGTTTGTGTGAGTCTGTAAAACACAAGGAATTGCTTATTGTGTGAGCCATCAAAACACAAGGGATTTCTAGGTTAGGTGTGAGCCATTGTGAGAAACACCATAGTTAGGAATGAGCTTGTAAAACTCCATTGTAACACTTAGTGTGTTAGTGAAACTCCCAATTGCGATTGGGGAGAGGTGTAGGGTTTGTTAACACCCAAACCTCTATAAAAATCCTTGTGTCAAATTTCTTTATCCTTCCTAAACTTAATTTTTATTTCTGCACTTTAAAGTTAAATTTTTAAAACTCCAATTCAACCCCCCCTTCTTGGCTCAATATCTGGGCAACAATGTCCACCTTGGCCAAGGATTTTTGAGCAATGATCTCTACAAGAGGCCATAGGTATCCTCTCATTCTATCATAAGTGGTGAGTCTTTTATTGACTACTCAACTACCTTTGAATACCAAATGCTATACCCAATCACCACCCAATGAGTAACCTTTGAGAGGCAATGAGGAATGGAGTCAAAGTATAGGTTTTACTATCCAAGATAACCTTAAGCATCTTAAGCCTAAGGATACTTACACCATTGCTATGATGAAACTATCACTGACATTGAATAGATATCCATCCAATTATCTCATAGCAGGTCATCCAATGTATTTGCTACTCTTAGCAAACATCCATATGTTAACTCTAAACATCTCATGTCTTCAGCTTTATGAGATCATATGCTTAACCTAGTCAAGGAATATATCATGTGCTAGTCTATCTGGATTAACAATATCTTGTCTTGTTAATCCAATAACTAAGAATCATTTAGGTATAAATACAATTACACATGATAAGAATCTCATCATCATGATCTCATCATGAATTCTTTCATACTGTGTTACATACCAAGGACTTCATTAAATAGTTTAAAATCTATATCAATTCATATGCAATGAATACCATATAATAAAAATTCCTTTTATTAATAATAAATAAGTACATCAG
The DNA here is from genome assembly GCA_023653625.1 of Triadica sebifera. NCBI lineage: Eukaryota > Viridiplantae > Streptophyta > Magnoliopsida > Malpighiales > Euphorbiaceae > Triadica > Triadica sebifera. The sequence goes on from CM042900.1 coordinate 20,010,340, forward strand.
GTGCCTAAGGTGATTTCCTTTAAGGCACCTCTCTAACACATACCTATGTTTGAAACATGCTAGTTTCATTATTGTTGCCTCATATGTAATGTTAGTAATCTAATTAGGCTATAAATTACTAAATATTAGTGATTAGTATGTTAAGTCCCTAGCCATAATGAGGAAATAAAGGAAACAAATTGAACAATTGAGTTAAACAAAAATACTGAGATTGAGCATAAAATGCACTCGCCTTATCTACTTTGTTATCCTAAATTGCTTAAGTAGTTAGGGATATGAGTAAAGCACTCTAAATAATTGTGTGTTTTTTCTTAGAAAAACTAAAAGTTCAAAATAAAAGAAAGAAATGAACTATGACTTGGAGAGAAATTGTTAGCTTTAAGAAAAAATAAAAGTGACATGTAAAAGGGAATAAAAGAAAATCAATGTGGCAGGGGGGTTAATATATTAGTTTTTGATATTTATAATAATTAGCTTGGCTAGATTATTTTTTACCATATATTTGAGGCAATAGTATAATTGAGTTGCTTTGTTTTTGAATATGAGTATAGAATCGGTATTAGGATAGTCTTGAACGTAGTTGACTATGTAACTCTGATATAGGTCAAATTAGTACATTAGTGAGACTTATATATGATGAAGATTGAGACTAAGTAAATTAGTTAAGTATATTTTGAATATTTCTTCATGTTTGGGTATTGTTTGAGAACAAGTCTACATAGTATTTTTTGTTGAACCTTGAGGGGTATTTCTATCATTTTGATGCTAACAAATAAAATAGCAATAATGTATTTAACATACTTGTTTTCTAAGTTTATTGAACAGGGTATGGAACATGATAGCAAGAATGGAGAATGGAAGACTAACCTTAAAAAGATAAAAAAAAAAAATGAATGAAGAAATAGCATGTTCACCCCGGTGACCTTGTATGTCACGCCTGTGATGAAGCTTAGCACCAACTATTCAACATTTAAAGTTCACGGCCATGAAGGATCATAGAAACCGTGAATGATCATATCAGTCATGCCCGTGAAAGAAAGTCACGTCCGTGAGAAAACATGTCAAATTCCTCCAGAGAGCTTCACGGCTAGAGTCACTACTTAGACCACGACTAGGAAGGATGTTCACGCCCGTGAAATAATAATGTCACGCCTGTGATCAAACATTTCAAATCCTTCCAGAATGCTTCACAGCTGAAGTCACCACTCAAGTCATGACTTAGAAGAACAGTGATGACCGTGACACACTTATTCAAGATCGTGAATAAGGAAAGAGAAACATGTCAGACGCAAAATTAAGAGTTGGTGCAACGGCTATTTCCACATTAAATGCAACCAAACGGCTATAATTCACCATGAAAAGTAAAATGCAAGTCATTTATGAATCCAGAACAAGAGAATAGCTAATACTTCGAATCAAAATCTTGTTATAGCCATTTGTGCATTTAATACTTTCAAAACAAACATTAATTCTCTATAAAAATCTTTTTGCTCATTATTTTCTGAGTATTATAGATTTGTGAGTGTTTCTCTTTGTAATCTACTACTCAAGTGAGTTTGGGTATATTGGGTTAAGAGTATAACACTTGTAAGGGTTATTTGTGTGAGCCTTTAAAACACAAGGAATTGGTTTATTTTGTGAGCCATTAAAACACAAGGGATTTCAGGGTTAGGTGTGATCCATTGTTAGAAACACCATAGTTGGGAGTGAGCTTGTAAAACTCCATTGTAACACTTAGTGTGTTAGTAAAACTCCCAATTGAGATTGGGGAGAAGAGTTGGGTTTGTTAACACCCGAACCTCTATAAAAATTCCTGTGTGATCTCTTCCTATCCCTACTCAACTTAACTTTTCTTTCTGCACTTAAAAGTTAAGAAATTTTAATATCCAATTCAACCTCCCTTCTTGGTACAATATCTGGGCAATAATTGGTATCAGAGCTTAGTCTTGCATCGAAGCCTAAAACAACGCTCGCAAAGATCAAGATATGGCCAATGAAGGATTCTAAAGTCTCAATCCTTACTTTGATGGAGCAAATTATGCTCATTAGAAGTTTCGGATGGAGACATATCTATATAGTGAAGGAATTGAAGTCTGTGATAGTGTTCGGAAAGAATGGACACCACCAACTAGAAGAGGAGTTGATGGTGAAGAAGAAATTCTGTCAAGAGATGATTGGACAGAGCCTCAAAGAAGAGCAAACTTCAAAAACAAGAAGGCAGTGACAATTCTCTCAAGCTCATTATCAATTGAAGAATGTGGCAGAATACAACACTACCCAACTGCTTACAGCATGTGGAAAACATTGGAAAACTATCATGAAGGAACAAAGTAAGTTAAATCCAAGAAGATTCAACTTCTTACTTCAGAGTATGAACTCTTTAAGATGAAATCCAATGAGTCAATTACTAACATGACCAACCGTCTTCTAGCCATCATAAATGGCATGAGAAAGCTTGGGAAATACCTGAGCTTAGAAGATGTAAATAACAAAATTCTGAGAAGTCTTCCTCTCAAAGATTATGGTTCAAGAGTTGCCGACATAGAAGAGGCAAATGAAGACATGAGCATCATGAATACCGATGTGCTTATTGGAAAACTTCTTACACATGAAATGGCAGTGAAAAGAGATAGAGAACTTGAAGCAAAGCCAGAAAAAAGAAAGCCTCTAGCACTAAAAGCCTCCACTTCAAAATCTCAAGATGAAGTTGAAGATGATGAAGAAAAGAGTGATGATGCAAATGAGGACATTGATATGCTCTTAAGAAGGATGAAAAGAATTATTGAGAAGAGAATGAGCAACTTTAGAAAATTCAGGCAAAGAAACCTCAAACAGACCTCTAATGACTCACAAAGAAGTAAAAAGGAGGTAAAGTGCTATGAATGTGGGAAGAAAAGGCATATTAAACTTGAATGTCCAAGGCTTAAGAAGCACAAGAGCAAATACCAAAGAGACAATGGGGAGAATGGTCACAAAGCCACATGGGATGATGAAAGCTCTTCAAGTGAAAAAGATGACAATGAAAGTGAAGAGGTCAACCTATGCTTCATGGCTATAGAGGATCACGTCTCGGATAAGGTAGGATTACTTCACTCATACTCTTTCAATAGTCATAGTAGTGATAATGATAGTAATAGTGAAGATGATGATGAGCAAAGCCTAATAGAAGTATTGAATCTAGAACTAGAGAAATATAGAAGTAAATTCAATACTTATAAGAATAAAATTTCTAATTTTAAAATCAAAATGGATGCTTTAGAAAAAGAGAACTTTAAGCTTAAATCATCTAATAAATCTCTTCAAAAGTCATTAGATGAGTACTCTTCAAGACCCTCAACTAAATCCTTGCTTAAAAAAAATAATATTTTGAAAAATGAAGTTGAGGAACATAGAAACTCCATTTCAAAATTTCACAAGGGAAATGAGAGTTTAGATACTCTCATTATGTCTCAAAGACCACCCTTAATTAGACATGGTCTAGGATTTAAGGGTACATCATCATCTTCTCACAAGACTACTTTTGTTAAGTCAAGTGAACCTCACATCTCCACATTTGTTGTAACAGCCCCAAGGGCTAAGTGCACAAAATACACTAAATCTTCTATACATAAGAAGGATGATCAAGGATTGGTAAGCCTAAGAAAGAAACCTCAAAAGGCTAATCATGCCGTTATGTATAAGAAGCATGCACCTAGAAAAGCACCAATTCATCATGCTTGTGCATGCCATTACTCTTAAACTCAATTTAATAAAATATGGCATTCAAAAGCAATGTAAGACCAAAAAGCATATTTAGAGCTAAACAATGTAATTATTGTATAAAATTTGGTCACATAAATAAACATTGCTGGATAAGGAATGCTTATTGGGAACCTTCATGTGCTAACCCCTAAGGACCCAAGCTCATTTGGGTACATAAAAACCATACTTGAATTGTGATTCTATAGGTATGCCTCAATCCACAATAAACAAAAATGCTTGGCTAGTAGATAGTGGATGCTCAAGGCATATGATAGGAGACAAAGAACTTTTCAATGAAATCAAAAGTATTGATGGAGGTAAAGTTACCTTTGGAAACAATGCTAAGGGTAAGGTAATTGGCATTGGCTCTATTGGTATTAATGGTACTACTATAATTAAAGATGTCTTACTTGTTGATGGCTTGAAACATAACTTGTTAAGTGTAAGTCAATTATGTGATAAAGGAAACAAAGTAATCTTTACTTCCAACGAATGTCTTGTAACCTCTATTAATGGCCAAGAGATATTTAAAGGAAATAGAGATGTCAATACCTACATAATAGACTTACACAAAATATCTAACCATTCCTTTAAGTGTCTTGTGACTACTAGTGATGAATCTTGGTTATGGCATAGAAGGCTTGGTCATTCAAGCATGGATCTAATTCAAAGCCTCAGCAAAGGAGAGCTGGTAAAGGGGTTACCAAAAGTCAAATTTGAAAAAGATAACATGTGAACCTTGCCAAAAAGGAAAACAACACAAGTCATCCTTCAAATCCAAAAACATTGTAGGTACCTCAAAACCTCTACAACTCCTACATCTAGATCTTTTTGGATCTTCTAGAATTTCAAACTTATGAGGTAAACACTATGCCTTTGTCATCGTCAATGACTACTCCAGATTGACTTGGGTAACTTTCTTAGCTCAAAAGAGTGATGCCTTTGAAACTTTCAGAACCTTTGCTAAAAGAGTTCAAAATTAAAAAGGATATTGTATTTCAAAATTAAGAAGTGATCATGGCAAAGAATTTGAAAATGAAAACTTTGAAAATTTTTGTCTTGAACATGGCATTTCACAGAATTTTTCATTTCCTAGGACACCTCAACAAAATGGGGTAGTCGAAAGGAAAAATCGAACTTTAATTGAAATGGCTCGAATAATGCTCAATGAGTATGGTTTACCAACTTACTTTTGGGCCGAAGCCACAAATACCGCATGTTATATTTCAAATTGATTTTTCAAAAGACCTCTCTTAAACAAAACTTCATTTGAGCTATGGAATGGAAGAAAGCCCATGATATCATACTTCAGAATATTTGGATGCAAGTGTTTCATATTGAATACCAAGGACAACCTTGGAAAATTTGTCTCTAAATCTGTTGAGGGTATCTTTTTAGGATACTCTACAACTAGAAAAGCATATAGAGTATTTAATAAAAAATCATTAACTGTTGAAGAATCTATGAATGTTATTTTTGATGAATCTAGTAAGTTTGATCTTATGAAAGGTAGTGTTCTTGATAATGTTGTAGGTACCATGGAAAGACTTGATCTTCAAAATGAAAGAGAAGAAAATGATCAAGAAGATTCACATCAAGATGATACTCTACCTCCAGCTCAAGAGGAAAATAGGCAAGAGCTCCCAAAGGAATGGAGATTGACAAAAGATCACCCTAAAGAGCAAATCATTGGTGATCCTACAAAGGGAGTAAGTACTAGATCTCATCTTAAACATTTAGTTTCTAATCTTGCCCTTGTCTCTCAAATTGAGCCTAAAAATATTGATGAGGCTTTTAATGATGAAAGTTGGGTGATTGCTATGCAAGAGGAACTCAACCAATTTGAAAGAAGTAAGGTATGGACCTTAGTACCTAGACCCAAGGAGCATCAAATCATTGGAAGCAAATGGGTATTTAGAAATAAACTAGATGAACAAGGTTTAATAACTAGGAATAAGGCTAGGTTGATTGCAAAAGGATATAATCAGGAAGAAGGAATAAATTATGATGAGACCTATGCTCTTGTAGCTAGGTTAGAAGCCATAAGAATACTTTTAGCATATGCATGCCATATGAATTTCAAACTCTTTCAAATGGATGTAAAAAGTGCCTTTTAAATGGCTTTATAGAAGAAGAAGTTTATGTAGAACAACCACCAGGTTTTGAAAGCTATGATTTTCCCAACCATGTATTTAAACTTTCAAAAGCTTTATATGGTTTGAAATAAGCCCCAAGAGCTTGGTATGAAAGACTAAGTTCTTTTCTCTTAGAAAATAATTTTACAAAGGGGAATGTTGACATTACATTATTCATTAAAAAGCATAAGCATCATACTCTAATTGTTCAAATTTATGTTGATGACATCATATTTGGGTCTACTAATGAATTGCTTTGCCAAGAATTTTCTAAGTGTATGACTAGGGAATTCAAAATGAGCACGATGGGTGAGCTAAAATTCTTCCTCAGTCTACAAATAAAACAAAGCAATCAGGGCATATTCTTCAATCAATCCAAATATGCCAAAGTCTTATTTAAGAAATTTGGAATGGAGGAATGCAAAAATGCCAAGACTCCAATGAGCACATCAACAAAATTGGACAAAGATGAAAGGGTAAGAGCATTAATGAAAAGGTCTATAGAGGTATGATCGGGTCATTTTTATATCTTACTGCCTCTAGACCCGTTATAATCTATAGTGTATGTTCATGTGATCACTTTCAATCATGTCCTAAAGAGTCACATTTAAATGCAGTAAAAAGAATTTTAAAATATTTACATGGCTCATTGCATCTAGGTTTATGGTATCCTAAAAATTCATCCTTTTACATTATAGGATATTCAGATGCTGATTACGTTGGAAGTCTTTTAGATAGAAAAAGTACTTCAGGTACTTGTCACTTTATTAGAGAATGCTTACTTTCTTGGTTTAGCAAGAAACAAGTTTCAGTTGCTCTTTCTACGACTGAAGCGGAGTATGTGACAGCAGGATGTTGTTGTACACAAATTCTTTGGATGAAACAACAACTTAAGGATTATGGTCATAGTATGGACCATATACCTATTAGATGTGACAATACAAGTGCTATATATCTATCTAAGAATCCCATTCAACACTTTAGAAGTAAGTATATTGACATAAGACATCATTTTATTAGAGATCATGTTCAATATGGAGATGTTGTATTGGAATTTATAAGCACAGACAATCAATTGGCAGATATCTTCACTAAGTCTCTAAATGAGGAAAGATTTAATTTCATAAGAAGAGAGCTTGGTATGATTGATGGATTAACTTTATGATTGCCAAAATTGTCGAACCTTGATTATAATCTTGTGCTTTTTGTTTCATCTTTTTAGATATGAAGTAGCTAACTTGAGAGAAATATAAGTTATAGGGGATAGAAGCTCCTTAGAAATGCTTTAGTCTTGTTTTAGACTTAATTTTATTTAATGAGGATTTTAGGCAATTCACGCCCGTGACATATATTCACGGCCGTGATCATAATCACCAAAAGCTCCAGTAGCTTATACACCTTGCTTCATGACATGCTTCACGGTTGAAGGTAGTGAAGACTATGTTTCACGCCCATAACCTTTTTCTATCACCCCTATTAAACCATTTGTTCATACCCGTGACACTTATTCATGACCGTGAACATTTCCACCAAAAACTTACATAAATGTTCACGCTTTGTGTCACGCTCTGTCTCACGATCACAAGTAGTGAAGATTGTACTTCACGACTGTGACTCTTTTGTCACCACCACGATATTTCATCATTCACCCCTGTGACCTTTAATTTTCACGACTGTGAATCGTTTCACATCCCTCATCACGGGTAAAATGTCTCTTCAGCAAACCGTGAACACGACATTTGACGCTCATGACTTAGCTTTTAAGCCCGTGAAGATGTCGGCTATAAAAAGTTTTCTTCCATTATTTCTCTCATTTCCAACTCTCCAACTTCTCTTATTTATCACCATTAAATACCATTTTGAAGATTCCAGCCCCCTAGCAACTCATTCCATTTATAAATACCTTCAAAAACTGTCTCCATCATCAGAAATCAAAACACCTTAGGTTCTATTCCAAAATTCCATCAGATTTTCTCTCTTCAAAAATATATTTCTCAATCAAAAATGGAATCCGGCTCCTCTAAAGGTACCAGAAAGAAGTCTCATGCTCTAAGAAGGTACACAGACTACCTTCTAAACATTATTTTAGAGCACTGTCATCCAAGATACTCGGTTCTCAAGCAAAGATCACTCCTTTCCTCTCGATCATTTGAGTTGAAAACTATCAGAACACTTGGTCTTGAGACAAGCATGACGGAACAACTCTAAGCTTGTCATCTGAAATATTTTGTTGATATCCATCAACCGACGCTGAGGGAACCAACTATCGAGTTCTTTAGCACCCTGCAAGTGTCTCCCACCGACACGCTAAAATTCAAACTTTGCAAGCATTCGAACACCCTCACTACCACAGAGTTTGGTGACATGCTCAACCTTCCCTCTAACGGTATTCTTAATGAGAGTGAGGTTGAGTTCTATGCTACTCAGACATGGACTCATTTCGGGCTTGACTGCAGCTGGGACATCAAGAAAATGAAAAGCATCCACCTTCGATCCCCAGTGCACAAGTGTTTGCATAGGTTTCTAACCTATAGCATTTTTTCTAGACGAGACAGCAACGGGTCGATTAGGAAATCTGAGCTCTTTCTCCTGGAGATGGCCCAAAGAGGCCTAACAGTGGCTTTATCTTGATGGTTTGCAAACTGTCTACTGTCTATTGCCATAAACCCCAGAGGTTGAGCAAGAAATTGGACAATCCTCTGCCTCCACACCGAACTTGGCTCAGTAAGTGGCTGATCTCTTGGCACCACAATTTGTAATCTACTACTCAAGTGAGTTTGGGTATATTGGGTTAAGAGTAGAACACTTGTAAAGGTTATTTGTGTGAGCCTTTAAAACACAAGGAATTGGTTTATTGTGTGAGCCAATAAAACACAAGGGATTTCTGGATTAGGTGTGATCCATTGTTAGAAATAGCATAGTTGGGAGTGAGCTTGTAAAACTCTATTGTAACACTTAATGTGTTAGTGAAACTCCCAATTGAGATTGAGGAGAGTAGTAGGGTTTGTTAACACCTGAACCTCTATAAAAATTCCTATGTGATATCTTCCTATCCCTATTCAACTTAACTTTTCTTTTCGCACTTAAAAGTTAAGAAATTTTAATATCCAATTCAACCCCCCTTCTTGGTACAATATCTGGGCAACATTTTTAATATTTAATTGTAGGTTTCTAGGGTATTTTAGATATTTTGTTATGTATTTTGTGTGTTTACAAGTTTTAGTGGAATTATGGAAATTATGTAGGGTTCATGCACACTATCACATGCGTGATAGCATGTCATGCCTATGAGGAGGTCACCTACATCAACTTATTATTGCAAACACGCATATGTGACATAGGTGTAAGGTGTAGCTCCAGTGCAGCACGAACGTGATGATTTTGAAGCTAAAATTTATGTTACAATCGTGCAGTTGTGGTAGGGTCGTGTCGAGGCCATGACTCCAATTTGCTATTGAAAGTGTGCTAAAGTGTCACGAGCATGACATTTGTATGCTATGATAGTTTATCATGGGCAAGCCAATTTTATGTGCACATGATGAGGATTGATACGGTAGAGTTTAGTTGCTTTCAAACATTTATTCTAATCAAGTGGGGTCCAAACTTTGGAAATATACATTGATTTAGAAAGAACTACCTTTTGGAATAATTATGATTTCTTTAGTTTAGAAAGTATTGTGTTTTTAGAGTTAGATTACAATTAAGATTTTTTAGTTTCTAAATTCATACTTTAAAGTATAATTTAATGAGACAATCTTTAGCAGCAATTTTTGTTTTCTTGTTTTGGCTTTCAGCATAATAACTTTCAACTCAAGGATCCAATTCAGGGAGTATTTTAGTTTCTTATATCTTTACTTTTTGCTGTAATGTTTGATTTAGTTATCAATATTAACATGATCAATATTATAATGATGTTAGGCTAAATCAATTTATGAATGCTTAGTAAGCAACCCTAGTTTGTATGAACCTTTATTTATCTTTTCAATGAATGATTTAGTTTCACTTGTGCTTATTTAATTTTTAGTTTGATAATTGACTAATCACCAATTGTTAAAATTTAAATAGAAATCTTAGGGTTAAGTTATTAGGAATATTATCTTTAATTTAACCTAAAAATTAGACTAAATGCTAGTTAAATTATTTGTTGATTAATTAGTATTTTAAGGCGAGAGCCACCTAAATCTTATTTCATTAGTACTAAATTGTTAAGAGGAATGCAAGTTAGGAGATGCAATCTAAGTACCTATTTATTTTCATTGGTTAAATTCATCAACTTTCAGTTATTGATAGTTTTACTTTTATTAGTTCAACCTTAAAATTTATTGAAACCTGATTATAGTGTTTATCATTTAAATTCTTATTCATTGGTAATCTAGAATTAATTAAGAATTTAAGCCGAATAATTTTATGGGAAACGATTTCATGGGTGAGCTTGACAGTATTATAATTGGTTCTGCTCTTGTAAGTATATTTTGAGTGACATCATGTTCTAATAGACAAACATATTTTGTGATATCTTGATGTCAACATGTTTTTCAACTTTTCAAGTAATTAACAAATACTTGAATTTACTAATATGATTGTGCCTGATAGTAGCTTGCATTATATTATTCTATAAATAGGAAAATATATGCTTAAAATTGAGAAATATAAATTTTTAAATAGCAAGAGGAAATAGAGACTAAATGAGGATGAAGAAATATGCTTGTTATCTTCATCGATTACAATCATCTCCAAACTCATCAAGTCATTGCTATTTCTCACATTGATAGAGTCCTAGATCTCACACACGTGAACGTTAATAAACCAGTATTTTCATGAAAGAGTGAGCTCATTGAGTAAAATATAGTCCATTTTTTAGAAATGCAATTGGAGAACATTTGTTTACATATAGAAACATTATACATAATGTTGGAACAATAGTTAACTAAGGGGATGGTAGCAACATTCTTACACAAACTTCTGCATCATTCTAAAAACTATTCACGAATGTTTCATAGTTCCAAATACATATGCATGAATATTTAATGTTTTTCATATTAATGGTTAATTTATTGTAATATTTGTTTATTATTAATTACATGGAAGTAAATAGATTAGGATGAATGTAGAGTATATAATTAGGGTAATAAAAAAGTTAGAAAAATTAAATAAATTGGATAAATTCATAGAAGCTATGATTAAAGTCATTAAATGACTAAAACATTTCAAAGGAAAAAGAGAAATTAAAGATGATGTAAAATAAATTTAGAAAAAAATCATTAATATATATAATATTTGTTTGTTATTTATACATGTAAGTAAATACATTAGGATGATTGTATGGTATATAATAATTAGGGTAATCAAAAAATTAGAAAAATTAAATCAATTGGGTAAATTCATATAAGTTATGTTAAATGCATTACATACTTAAAATATATTAGGGGCAAAGAGAAATTAAAATGAAATATGCTAAAACAATCTCATTTTTATATTTGTTTGAAAAATTATTTAAAATAATTTTTAATTAATTATTGGACACTTCCAGAGACATAAATATATTCTCAATATATCTAAATAATTTTTTCATAATCAAATTACAAGAAAAATATAACTAGCCCCATCAATTAAGTCAAACAACAACATATGTTCATAAACAAGACAATTTTATGCATTTTTTAAATAAATCTGAAATTAATCATTTGAATCACATTCAAATCATTTTTCAATCAAAATAATCATCCTTAATCATCTCAGATCATATTAGAGAAAAAAAATGTGTAAAACATATTTTACAAATTAATTTCAATTTTTCAAAACCTATTGATCTAAAATAATCAAAACAATGCAATCCCATTGCACTTTCAATTAAAATTAATTTTAATGGACACAAGGGGGCTCTGATACCAATGTTGGGTTTTGAAGAATGAATCATATTCATAAACACAGTGGAAAAATACAATTTTGAATACCCAAAACAAAATATCTTACTTGTACCATTAAAACTAATTTATATAAATATAGAGGTTAGAAATTATACTTTGTAATTTCTTATTTATTCTTCAAATTTTTACTTTGTTGGATTGTAGCAAACCACAACAATACACATTAGGATGTCTCTAATAATAATCCACGCGAAGAATGAAGAAGAAACTATCAAAAGAAATGGTTTGAATAAATTTAAAGTGCTAGCTTTGAAAATATTCTTGAGAGAATTTTTGTTGTCTTAAAAATATTTTTTTCATAAAAAAATATTTCATATATATTTTCTGTCATTTGATGTCTTTTTTATTTGAATGAAATTCAAAGAAAAGATGAAAAGTCAAAAATGGAGAAAAAGGAAATGAATGAATAGTAATTGGCCTAATTAAGGCCAAAATCTGTCGTTGGCCAATGGAAGGGAGGCAGCAGCGTGCTAGGCCTGCTGTTGGGCAGCCCAACTAGCCCGCCAGCCCTCCTAGCCAGTGCGGGCCCGCACAGGCCGTTACGGGCCCATGACCCTCCCAAACGATTTTTCCATGCCATTTCATCGCGATCCATCCCGAAATAATTCTCTCATATTTTGGATCTTATCCAAGACCATTTCACTCATTCTCCATATCTTCAATGCGTGTGACCCATTAGGTTCCCGGTTATGTTGGCCACTTAAATTAATAATTAATTTAAGCAAGTCATGAGTGGTATCTAGCAATACATCATGACCCCCAATTGATCGGAAAGTCAGTGGGTTGACTACAAACCTTTCCATAGACAATTTCCATCCAATTTTTCCTTTCACCATTCTATGCTCCACTTGGTTCAGAGTATGGACATGTGTCAACTCCCACTAGACTGACTACGTCACGTCTAGTCCAAGTAATGTTAGTTCTTGTCCTTGAGGCTCATTACTATATTAGATATGCCACTGAAGACTATCGTTATGACATTTCCACTCCAGCTAGAGATTTCTGAGTAATGACCACGACAAGAAGCCATGGGTATACACTCCTTCTATTAGGAGTGGTGAATCCTTTGTTGGTTATCTAATTACCTTCGAATACCTCAAGTTATATCCAATCACCACCCTATGAGCAACCTCCCTTAAGTACCTTAAGTCTAAGGATACTTGCACCATTGCTATGAGGAGACTATCATTAACATTTGAATAGATTATCCATATGATTGTCTCATAGTTGGTTATCCAATGTACTTAGCTATACTTGGCAAACATCCACATGTTAACTCTAAACATCTCATGTTTATAGATTATGAGATCTACTACTCAATCCAATTAAGGAGTGTAACATGTGCTAGTCTATCTGGATTAATAATGTCTTGTTTCATTAATCCTATGACTAGGGATAATTTTGATACTAACATAATTACACATAATAAGAATCTCAATATCATGATCTCATCATGATTTCCTTCATGTTATGTTATGTATCAAGGACTTCATTAATTGATTTAAGATCACTTATCAATTCATATATCAAATGAACATCAAATTAATGAAAAAGCCTTTTATTAATCAAATAAATTTGTACAATAATTGTTAAAGGTGATTGCCTTTAGTGTAACGGCTGGGTTCCGCCTTACTCGAGGATGAGAACCCACCCGCCGTCTCACTGAGACCAATAGGCTACCGGAGTCCATGGCCCAATACCTCCAACCCATCACTGCCAGCCCAGTCCAAGCCAGATTGCACAGTAGGTTGTTGGAGGCAGGAATCGAACCCTCAACCTCCCTTTAGCCTCAGTAAGAGACTACCAATTGTACCATGGTACAACTGGTAGTCTCTTACTGAGGCTAAAGGGAGGTTGAGGGTTCGATCCCTGCCTCCAACAACCTACTGTGCAATCTGGCTTGGACTGGGCTGGCAGTGATGGGTTGGAGGTATTGGGCCATGGACTCCGGGAGCCTGTTGGTCTCAGTGAGAGGGCGGGTGGGTTCTCATCCTCGAGTAAGGCGGAACCCAGCCGTTAATAAAAGGTACCTTTTATGTAACGACTGGGTTCCGCCTTACTCGAGGATGAGAAACCACCCGCCGTCTCACTGAGACCAACGGGCTGCCGGGATCCATGGCCCAATACCCCCAACCCATCACTGTGCACCAGCCCGAGTCTCAGGCCCGCAATGACTGTTGCACAGTAGGTTGTTGGAGGCAGGGATCGAACCCTCAACCTCTCTTTAGCCTCAGTAAGAGACTACCAATTGTACCATGGTACAATTGGTAGTCTCTTACTGAGGCTAAAGGGAGGTTGAGGGTTCGATCCCTGCCTCTAACAACCTACTGCGCAATCTGGCTTGGACTGGGCTGGCAGGGATGGGTTGGGGGTATTGGGCCATGGACCCCAGCAGCCCGTTGGTCTCAGTGAGACTACGGGTGGGCTCTCATCCTCTAGAAAGGCGGAGCTCAGCCGTTACAGAAAAGGTGCCTTTTATGTAACGGCTGGGTTCCGCCTTACTCGAGGATGAGAACCCACCCGCCGTCTCACTGAGACCTACGGGCTGCCGGAGTCCATAGCCCAATACCTCCAACCCATCACTGCCAACCCAGTCCAGCCAGATTGCGCAGTAGGTTGTTGGAGGCAGGGATCGAACCCTCAACCTCCCTTTAGCCTCAGTAAGAGACTACCAATTGTACGGTACAATTGGTAGTCTCTTACTGAGGCTAAAGGGAGGTTGAGGGTTCGATCCCTGCCTCCAACAACCTACTGCGTAATCTGGCTGGACTGGGCTGGCAGTGATGGGTTGGAGGTATTGGGCTATGGACTCCGGCAGCCCGTAGGTCTCAGTGAGACGGCGGGTGGGTTCTCATCCTCGAGTAAGGCAGAACTCAGTCGTTACATTTAGAGTACTCGTCTAACGCCATCAACTTCTATAAATTAAACACTTAACCTTTAAACACTATAAATCTCAAACCCTAACTTTTACCCTTTTATATGACTTTAATCTCATATAACCTCTTACTAAAACATATTATGACCTTAATCAAGCTTAAAAAGGGGTAAAAACTCATGTTCAATACAAACCCTAATCATGTGGAAATGGATCTTTATCAAAATGGGTTCTACATAGAAAAAGGCTATGAAAGTTTATGAAGAAGAAGGAGAAACATGATTCCTTACCAAAATCAAAGGAAACACGCCTAGAAAGAATGATTTGACTCCACTCTTCCTCTTATGGATTGGCCTCCTTAAGAACACATCTTATTTATGCTCCTCTCTCACAACAACTTGTTTAAACTTTGATCTTTAGTGTTGGTTTGGTGTTAAAGTCTAGAAATCAAATAAAAAACAAAACTTGGTCTTAGATACGAAGAACATTTGAGTTTTAGGGTTTACTTTTTGGTTTAGTTCGTGAGAGAAAGAAATAACAACTATTAGAATTTTATAGCTGACAATATTTACGGGTGTTACAACCACTGTCACAACCTTGAATCAGCTTAAACCCAGAATTCCATCTCACGATGATCCACAGTCATGAAAAGCATTGTCATAGATGTCAACAATGTGATATTTCATTTTATTGTTTCTTTTCAACTCTTTCCACATATCCTAACACTTAAACACATACTTAACTTTTCTTAGTCTATTTTATTTACTAGGCCCTAATTATGGGCGTTACAATACTATTGAAGAAGAATATGTTGGCGAATGTAAATAACAATGAATGGACAATGTCGAACAATAAGAATCATGATGATGCTCGCAGAAACAGTGTTATAGAGAGAAAAGCAAAAATTTCCAAGTCGGTTTTAGATTTATGAATAGTGATGAAATGTTGTGCATGATTATGGTAGTTTTTGTTTTTGTTTTTTTGTTTCTTTTTATGAAATTTAGTCGGCTTTGCATGTGTTAATGTGCCCTGATCCATAATGTAAGATGAATTGGGGTCCATGATATAAGAAGTCGCTTACTCATATTCTAACTAAATCTAGAGCGAAACGAGTCATAAAAAAAAGAAAAAAACATATTTTGATAATGAATTATAAGATTTTGTGTAATTAAAAATTTCAATTATAAATTTTCAAATAAAAATAGTAAGGGGCAGGTTCAGGGTGGAGTTTTCCATGTCTCTAATCCTGAAATCTATACCCCATTTTGACTCTCCGCAAGGAAAAAATTATGGATCTTCATCCCCATACCACATGGGAACATAGATATCCAATCCCGACCTGATTCCTGATTTTTATTAAAAATATTTTGTTTTAGTTTAATATTAAAAATATTTCTAATTTTTATTTTATTATGTACAAAAAATAATAATTATATATATATATATATATATATATATATATATATATATATAATGTACATACTGTTCTTGCTATAAAAAATTTTAGAGTCAGGATGTAACATGAAAATAATGAAAAAATTCATCATGTTCAGGATGAAGCACCACTAGGATGGATCTAATTGTCATCCCTACTTTCAAAAGAAATTTCTTTTGAATTTATTTAATTGAAATTAGTCATTTTGAGCGTCCAAATGTGTTGGTTCGTTTGTCTTAATAATTTTGACTTGTGCCAAAAATACTTTGATGAACTTGAGTTGACCTAAAGATGATTAGAATGATGATTTGAAGTTCTGAAAATTTTTATAATTTTTCGAAATTAATTTTAAATTAATTTAAGTTGTGCAATTGTAATTCTAGTATGACTAGAAATTGGTATGTATATTAAAATTAAATTGTTTAATTTGAACATCATAATATTTTGATTTTAAGGAGAATTAGTTTTTAATTATTTTTGGAATATGGAATTTAATTTAATTTGTTTAAATATTAAATTTCACTATAAAATGACGTACAAAATTAAATTAACCGAAAGAACACATATGGGCAATTTCAGTTCAAGCGTTGAATCGATTTACAAATTGAAATCCAAAATTGTCATTTTTATTTTGTGCATTAGAGAATGCATATTAGGGGTGTATGAAAAGGCATGATGGATGATTATGGACTTAGGTCCAATGTGATTGAGCATGCATGAAATTATTTTGTTTTATGGTAAATAGGGCATGCGTGTCCCTACTTCTCTTTCTTTCTTATATATTTCTCTTCTCATCTTACTCCTCTCAAATGTAAATTGAGGTTTTCTACAATTTAAAATATGTAATTAGATTACATAGGATTAGGATATAATGAAGATACAAAGGAGCAAGAAACAAAGGAGGTGGTACCATAAACAAAAAGACTTAGAAATAGGAATTTGATTTTTATTTGGGGTTGTAAATTTATGCATATACCTAGGTAAGATCTAGTCAATTTCTCTTTGGCTTAAGAGATTGACTTTAGTATCTCCATAATCATGCCATATAGTTAATGTAACTATCTTTATATATCCATGTGATGAATGTATGATATATAAAACCATAAAATAATAACTTGATGAGGCTTAACAAAGAAATCCCTCGCTAAATAAACAATAAGTCTTATATCTTCCATTAATATGGGGAGAACTAGATTTCTTCTAGAGTTAGGGTTATTGAGTTGCCTTAAGCTCACACTATAAGAATATGTTCAATCCATTAAAATTAGATTTCACGATTAATGGGTTAGACTTAACCAATATTATTAACTTGTTGGATTTGCGCCAAGGTTAATGTGTATTGGAGGCAAAGTTGGGTTTGTATACATGAGATGTAGACATATCAAGAGTTGATAGCCCAATGTATGTGCACACATCAATAAGTTGATAGCACAAGATTCGATAGTTGCATGAATAATGCAATTGGTATGGATTAGATACCTACCAACCAAACTAAGGATAGCTTGTTGAGTTGCCTCAAGGTTATTCTTAGCTAGTTGGATATCGACCCACTAGGAGAACTTCCATATAAGTTCTCTCAGGTTCATAGTGAGGGCTATGGATTAGCAATAAAATATTGGGAGTCATAATGCGATTTATGAAAGACCTGATAAACATGCATTTTATGTACATTCTAACATGTTTTATTTTACATATAGGTTGTTAGAATCATCATCATGACAAGTGTGAATCAAATAAGTTGACTGGCCCCATTTTTTTGGATTGGCTAAGGAATCTGAGAATAGTTCTCAAATCCAAAAAGACTAGCAATGTCCTAGTTGAGGCACTCCCTAATCACCCTACTCCTAATGCTTCTGAAGATGTTCAGAAGGCATATCAAAAGCATCTCGATGATAGTGAGATGGCAAGCTGCATTATGCTTACTACTATATCAACTGAGTTGCAAAAGTAGCATGAGGCTATGGATGCTAATTCCATAGTATACCTGTAACACCCCCTCACCCCCACAACTCCTGCCTAGATAAGGGTGTGCTATGCTGACTTCATCGGTTAAAATATCATTTTTAAAATTTGTATACATGAAATTCATTCCTATATTTTTTTTTCATCTACTATTTATTTACTTTGCATTATAAAAGAAATGCAACATAAAAGTTAAACTACATTTTTATATAGTAACATGTTCTTTACAAAACATACTTTTTATTTTACAAATACTACAAAATAAAATTTAAAATACAAAAGTTGTGTAACCCATGATGTGTGCAACAAGCTGCTTTACTAGATTAGGTCACCGCTGTCTTTATCTACTATCTTCTATTTATTCTTTACTAAATCAGTGTGAGAAAACTCCCATGCTAAGCTCTTGGCTTAGTGGTGCATATAAATAAGGCAATAAACTATTTTATGCAATCATGCATTATCATATATCAACTCATGCTTAATCATATTCTAATGCAAATCATGGTATTCTAGCATGTATATACATCAAATTATATTATATTATCTCATACATATTTATTTTAGTGACATATCATTACATAACCCATCATAATTAACCATGTTACAATTCCTAATGCCATTTTTATTTTCTATAACTTCTTTATTTACTATAACCTTTTTATTTATGCCTAAGACACTCAACCATTTATTAATGCATGTCACACATCATACTCAATCATCTTTTTTTTCCATGGAACTTACATTTCATATATTTTATTCTTTTATATCTTATGTTTATTTTACTTTATCAAATCATTGTTATCCATAGCTTGTTATTGCCCATAACACCTATGAACCACTGACTAGGATAACAGAGTTTCCATCCAGGCACTTAGGAGTGCCACTCGAGCAATATGATGTGTGCATATAAGTGCCATCATTGGCTTAGATAACCGTTCCAAACTCGGCATATATAATCGTTTCATTATCGACGTAGATAATAATGTCATCCCGACATAGATAATAGTGCCATTACCGGCGTATATAATAATATCATCCTGACGTAGATAACAGTGCCATTACCGGCTTCACTAATCATAACATCAATGGTTTTCATTTTAATCATACTCCCCCACTATTTGGCATGTCAAACTATCCTAAGTTGGTTCTAGTTAGGTGTTCTAAGTCTTATACAATTTCATTAAAATTCATAACAATTGATTTCACACTTTTCATGCATGGAATGTTTCAAAATATCACATAATCACTCAATTGAAATAATATTTACATAATATAACAAATTTCTCATCATTTTACTCATTTCATTCCTTAACTCATATGCTACCCTGTCACTGCCAGATTTTGTTCTCTATTTTGGACCTTAATTTTGGTCCTGTTACATTCTGAATTTAGTTACATAATCTTCTTAACAATTTTAGGTATGGATATTAGATTTAATAAGCAACCTGAATGATTTAATTCTGAGTTCTTTATCAAAAGATATGATAAAATTAACACTGACTGGTCACTAACAATTATGACTGGTCCCTAACAATTCTGCCTAGAATTTTCTAGACATATTCTAAGTCCGAACTTTATGAATTTTTCTGGATAATTACAGATGTATTCAGGTTTTGTGGTCTCAACTAAAGTTATAGCCCTATTTCTTAGCTTTCAAACCCAACAAACAAAATACAAAACAAAGTTCCAGAAATTAAGTTCTAATAGTTTAAGTGTACACTACTCATCAATTTCCAGCAAGGAACATACAAGCTAATCACATTCAATTTTTACCAAATTAAATCCTAAGTCTAGCAAACATGCATCCTCAAGATTTTCAACACAAAATACTATTAATTCAAAATCAACATCATGCCAAGTAATTAAATTATGCAATTAAAAAAATAAAATAGGCTATTGCCTTAGGTTATGCTCAAACCTCTCTTTTTTCTCTTTTCTTTCCCTTTACTTCTCTTTCTCCTTTCCTTTGTTTCTTTGATCTAGCTCCTTGTCAATTTGAGTTCCTAAAATTTATAATCAGATTATTAAAACTTCATAAACCATAATCTCTCTCTTTTTCCTTACTCTCTTAAGCTTCCTTGAGCATGAAAATTGAATTTTCCCTTACTTTTTCTCTCTTTTCTCACTTTTTTTCACTAGAATCAAGCTTTGGTTATGGAAGAACAAGGAGAAAACATGGGCTGGTGTAGAGAACAAAATTTTCCTCAATGAAAATGGATAAGGAAGAGGAAGAAACAATCAAGAAGAAGATGACAAAAGTCATTAAGATGGGGGACACCTAGGCCACATTCTAGAAACCTTCATTAATGCCTCATTCATGCACATCACTTGGCTAGTTCTTGTATGACATTTGGTGTGTGGTGCTTCAAGAAATGTGGAAGACACTTAATGATGGGAAAATTCTAGATCAAGAGTGGTAATGAAAAAGGATAAGCAATTAATAGCAAAGTGACAAAGTTAATTAATAATGGGGACACATAAGCCTTATGAATTTAATGACTAATTAATGTGTTCATGAATGTTAATTGGCTAATTAAAATGTGCCACTTGGTGTGGTTGGCATCCGTATGCATTTTATGTCCCACTTCATGCATTTAATTTATGATTATCCCAATTAATCCTCAAAATTTTTGGTAATTTGCAAATTGACCCATAACTTTTCAAAATTTGCAATTTAGTCCTTTACCGAAATTTAACATCTTAAAATATTTTGAACACTTTATTAGGTATTTTCCATACTTAATCGCCATTATTTTAATTATTTTTCAATAAAAATCCAATTTTAGACTTTGGGTCAAACTGACGAGTCGATTTAATAACTCGCGTGACATTGGTCTAAATTAGCGGATATGACATTCTCTCCCCCTTAAAATAAATTTTGTCCTTAAACATTTCCCTGTTCATTCTTTGAACAACTGTGGATATTGCCTCTTCATGACTTCTTCATTCTCCCATGTGGCTTCTTCAATAGCATGATTCCGCCATAACACATGAACTAATGGAACTTTCTTGTTTCATAAAACTTTTTCTTCACGTGCTAATATAGCCATCGGTTCCTCTTCGTCTGTCAAGTCGGTCTGCACTTCTATCTCCTCAGTTGGAATAATATGAGTCGGATCATACCTATATCTCCTTGGCATTGACACATGAAAAATATTATGGATTTTATCCAACTCTGGTGGAAATGCTAACCAATATGCCATTAGTCTGATTCTTTCCAAAATCTCATAAGGACCAATGAACCTCGAACTTAACTTTCCCTTTTTACTGAATCTCAATAATTTCTTCCAAGGAAAAAACTTAAGAAATACTTTATCTTCCACAACATACTCTATATCTCACCTCTTGAGGTCAGCATATGATTTCTGTCTATCTTGAGCTGCTTTCAATCTTTCTTAGATAATTCTAACCTTTTCTTCTGTTTGTTGCACTAACTCTGGCCCTATAAACTTCTTGTCACTTAAATCAGTTCAACAAACTGGTGTCCTACATTTTCTTCCATACAATGCCTCATACGGAGCCATGCCTATGCTTGTCTGATAACTATTGTTATAGTCAAACTCCATAAGAGGTAGATATCGATCCCAACTTCCTTCAAACTCGACCACACAACTTCTCATCATATCCTCTAGCAACTGAATAACTCTCTCTGATTGTCCATCCGTTTTACGGATGAAAGGCCATGTTGAAACTGAGTCGAGTTCCCAAAGCTTGCTGTAAACTCTTCCAGAATTGTGAAGTAAATATGGGATCTCTATCAGATATGATGGACATTGGCACTCCATGCAACCTTACTATCTCACTTACATAAATTTCGGCTAGCTTGTTCAATAAGTAGTTCATTCTGATTGGTAGAAAGTGTGTCAACTTTGTCAATCGATCCACTATCACCCATACTACATCATGCTTTCTCTGAATCACTGGTAACCCGGACACAAAATCCATCATGAATCTTTTCCATTTCCATTTTGGAATCGGTATTGGTTGTAACAATCTCGTGGGTAGCTGGTGTTTTGCTTTCAGTTGCTGACAGGTTAGACACTTAATAACATAATCAGTGATATCCTTCTTCATCCCTGGCCACCAGTATTGAGTTTTCAAATATTGATACATTTTTTTCCCACCTGGATGCATTGTATATACCATTTCATATGCTTCTTTTAAAATATCGGACTTCAGCTCTTCTACATTAGGAACGCAAATCCTATTCTTGAAGTATATTGTGCCATCTTCTATTAATTAAAAAACTCAAGCTTTTCTCTCTTTTTTACTGCCTCGACTATCTCTACTAATTTCTTATCTTGCATATGTGAATCTTTGATCCTCTGCATCAAAATAGATTGTAATTACATCTCAGCTAAAATCTTCCTGCTTAGTGCATCTATAACCACATTAGCTTTGCCTGACCGGTAGTCGATCACACAGTCCTAATCTTTAATCAAGTCCAACCATCTTCATTGCCGCAGATTCAACTCTTTCTGTGAGGGAAGGTACTTAAGACTTTTGTGATCTGTATAGATATAACATTTTTTCCCATACAAATAATGTCTCCAAATCTTAAGAGCAAAAACTATCGCAGCTAATTTCAAATCATATGTCGAATAGTTAAGCTCGTGAGGCTTAAGTTGTCTTGAGGCGTAAGCAATCACCTTTCCTTCTTGCATAAGAACACAACCTAAACCATTATGACTAGTATCACTGTACACCATAAAGTCTTTTCCTGGAGTAGGCTAAGTAAAAACTGGTGCTTCAGTCAACATTGCCTTTAGTCAATCAAAGCTTGCTTGACACCTATCTGTCCACACGAAACAAACTTCTTTTCTTAGCAGTCGTGTCAAAGGAGTCGCTAACGATGAAAATCCCCTCACGAATCTCCTATAATATCCAGCTAATCTGAGGAAACTCCTTACTTTAGTCACATTTTGTGGTAGTTTCCAATTAAGAATAGCTTCAATTTTACTAGGATCAACCCGAATACCTTCTGCTAAAATTACATGCCCTAGAAAACTGACTGCTTCAAGCCAAAACTCGCACTTAGACAGCTTTGCATACAATTGCTTCTCCCTTAATGTTTGCAGCACTATTCTAAGATGTTGATCATGTTCTGCTCGGTCTCTAGAGTACTCAAGGATGTCATCAATAAAAACCACAACAAATTGATCAAGATATGGCCTGAACACTCGGTTCATCAGGTCCATAAAAGTTTCCGGTGCATTCGTCAATCCAAAGGGCATAACTAGGAACTTATAATGACCATAACGAGTCCTGAATGTTGTCTTAGATACATCTGACTCTTTTATCTTTAGTTGGTGATACCCCGATCAAAGATCTATCTTTGAAAATATGGCTGCACCCTTCACCTAATCAAATAAGTCATCAATTCTAGACAGCGGGTATTTATTCTTAATAGTCACCTTATTAAGCTGCCTGTAGTTGATGCAAAGACGTAAGGTGCCATCTTTCTTCTTCATAAATAATACTGGAGCACTCCATGGTGATACACTGGGTCATATAAAATCCTTATCTAATAACTTTTGCAACTGTACCTTCAACTCTTTCAACTTCGCTGGTGCCATCCTATATGATGTAATGGAAATAAGAGTGGTGTCAGGTACCAAATCGATAGCAAATTCAATTTATCTATCCATCGGTAACCCTGGAAATTCCTGTGGAAACACATCAGGGAACTCACTAACAGTAGGAATATCCCCTAACTTCGGACCTGCTTTTTCCATATCAACCACATACGCTAAGTATGCTTCGCATCCCTTACTGATGTGTTTCTAAGTGTCCAACACTGATATCACATTGTCTGGGTATCTTCTATTCTCACCCATCACCACTATCTCATCTTGTTCTGGAATTCTGATGATCATCTGTCTTTTTCCACAATCCACTACCACACCATAACGAGCCAACCAATCCATTCCTAAGATCACATCGAACTCATGGAATGGTAACTCTATCAAGTCTGCTGGGAATTGCCTTGAATTTCAACTAGGCAACCCCTAAACGCCTTGCTAACCCTCACATTGTGTCCTAATAGGTTAGTCATAAGAATCTCAAATTCTAGAGACTATGGTTCTAAACCTTCTTGACCTAGTGGTGGTGTGCATATGTATGAATGTGTTGACCCCAGATCTATTAATGCATGTATATCAAAGCCAAAGAGAATAAGTTTACCAATTAAGACATTAGGTGCATCCTGCTCCTCTCGACCTCACATGGCATATGCCCTGGCTGAGGTAGCTCTACTACCTTCTGGCCTCTCAACTGTCTCTGATCTGAACTGACTGGACCCTGAACTGCCTCCTCTGCCTTGCCTTCGACCTTAACCTCTGCATTGCCCAGAAGCCAATGTCTGTATCGGCTCAATGCTCCCTGAACCTCTGCCATACTATAACAAGGGACAATCTCTCCTCATATGGTCATTAGAGCCACATCTAAAACACGCTTCTGTCATCCACCAACACTTTCCTGGATGAGAATGGCCATAATGCTGACATTCTGGTAGAGGTAGAGATCTATGTAATATCTGTGTCGGTGCACTGGCTACTGAAGAAACAGATTTTGTGGGTTGTCCCCGCCTAAAAGAAGAAGGCCTGCTGGAACCCACAGCTTGAAATCGGCTACGGAAAGATCTGGGTCTCTTTCCACTTGACTGTACTATACTCGGTTGTGATATGGGCCTCTTGAGCCCTCTGTCTTGTGCTGGCTGTTGTGCCACTAGAACTCTTTTAACTGTTCTGCAGATGCCAGTAAACTTGGAAAACTCATCAGGCATAGGGCTGAGACCTGTAACTTGATTGGGTCTGTCAATCCATCTTCAAATCATTGACACTTATTTGCCTCAGTGGATACAATGCCTCCAGCATACTTGCAGGAGCCTCTGTGCTCTATGACTCAAATCGCAACCAGTCATATGCATGCTCCTGTAGTAAAGATACTGCATACTCATATTTATGCTCGTCGGTGCAATGCAGTTGATCAAAAACTCTCTTTGCCCATTCTAGTCAAAACTCTGCCATTGAGGGGTCATCTTCTCATTTACCATAGAAATCAGGTGCCCCTAGCTTTCTCAGCCTCTCAAATTGTAACCCAGTTGAGGCTGGTTGTGATGCTTTTTGTAGCAAATCTATCATGTTCCTCATAAACTATGTTTGCCCTGTGCCAGTAATAGACTGCCCTCTTGATAGGCTAGCACTGGATCTAGATACAATAGCTCGACGATCATTGGGTCGCGATGAAGCCTCTGTTTCATTAGGCGCATTACTTTCGCCTCCTTCAGCCACAATATGTCATGACCCTAAAGCCATACTATACCTATATCATAAAATAATAGCCCCAATCAGTAAGCAACAACTTTAATACTTAATTGTGGGTACACACATATCATAATTATTTTTTTTTGAAAACCATTTTAAAATCTCAAAAATGTCCAAACCGACGATAATACCAAAATCCAGAAACACCAACCTAATGCTTTGATACCAAACATTGTAACAACCCCTCACCCCCGCAGCTTGTGCCTGGATAAGGGTGTGCTACACTGACTTCATCGGTTAAAATATTATTTTGAAAATTTGTATAGATGAAATTCATTCCTATATATTTTTTTTCATTTACTATTTATTTACTTTGCAGTATAAAAGAAATATAACATAAAAGTTAAACTACATTTTTATATAGTAACATGTTCTTTACAAAACATATTATTTATTTTACAAATACTACAAAATAAAATTTACAAAATAATATACAAAAGTTGTGTAACCCACGATGTGTGCAACAGGCTGCTTTACTGGATTAGGTCACCGCTGTCTTTATCTACTATCTTCTATTTATTCTTTACTAAATCTGAGTGAGAAAACTCTCACGCTAAGCCCTTGGCTTAGTGGTGCATATAAATAAGGCAATAAACTATTTTATGCAATCATGCATTATCAGATATCAACTTATGCTTAACCATATTCTCATGCAAATCATGGTATTCTAGCATGTATAGACATCAAATTATATTATATTATCTCATACTTATTTATTTTATTAACATATCATTACATAACCCATCATAATTAACCATGTTACAATTCCTAATTCCATTTTTATTTTCCATAACTTCTTTATTTCCTATAACCTTTTTGTTTATGCCCAAGACACTCAACCATCTATTAATGCATGTCACAAATCATACTCAATCATTTTTTTTCCATGCAACTTACATTTCATAAATTTTATTCTTTTTATGTCTTATGTTTATTTTACTTTATCAAATCATTATTATCCATAGCTTGTTATGGCCCATAACACCTAAGAACCACTGATTAGGATAACGGAGTTTCCATCCAGGCACTTAGGAGTGCCACCCGGACAATATGATGTGCGCATATAAGTGCCATCATCAGCGTAGATAACCGTACCAAACTCGACGTAGATAATCGTGTCATTACCAACGTAGATAATAATGTCATCCCGGCGTAAATAACAGTGCCATTATCAGCTTCAATAATCATACCATTAATGGTTTTCATTTTTATCATACTCCCCCTTATTTGACATGCCAAACTCTCCTAAGTTGGTTCTAGTTAGGTGTTCTAGGGCTTATACAATTTAATTGAAATTCATAACAATTAATTTCACACTTTTCATGCATGTAATGTTTCAAAATATCACATAATCACTCAATTATAATAATATTTACATAATATAACAAAGTTCTCATCATTTTACTCATTTTATTCCTTAACTCATATGCTGTCCTATCACTGCCAGATTTTGTTCTCTATTTTGGACCTTAATTTCGGTCCCGTTACATTTTGAATTTAGTTACATAATCTTCTTAACAATTTTATTTCTGGATCTTAGATTTAATAAGCAACTTGAATCACTTAATTCTGAGTTCTATATCAAAAGATATGTTAAAATTAACATTGACTGGTCACTAACAATTCTGCCCAGAATTTTCTAGACAGATTCCAAGTCGGAACTTTATGTATTTTTTTGGATAATTACAGAAAAATTCAGGTTTTGTGGTATAAACTAAAGTTATAGCCTTATGTCTTAGCTTTCAAACCCAATGAACAACATGCAAAATTGATTCCATAAATTATGTTCTACTAGTTTAAGTGCACACTGCTAATCAATTTCCAGCAGGGAACATACAAGCTAATCACATTCAATTTTTACCAAATTAAATCATAAGTCTAGCAAACATGCATCCCTAAGATTTTCAACACAAAATACTATTAATTCAAAATCATCATCATGCCAAATAATTAAATTATGCAATTAAAAAAAATAAAATAGGCTATTGCCTTAGGTTTTGCACAAACCTCTCTTTTTTTCTCTTTTCTTTCCATTTACTTCTCTTTCTCCTTTCCTTTGCTTCTTTGATCACCCTCCTTGCCAATTTGAGTTCCTAAAATTTATAATGAGATTATTAAAACTTCATAAATCCTATTCTCTCTCTTTTTCCTTACTTTCTTAAGCTTCCTTGAGCATGAAAATGGAATTTTCCCTTACTTTTTCTCTCTTTTCTCACTTTCTTTCACTAGAATCAAGCTTTGGTTATGGAAGAACAAGGGGAAAACGTGGGCTGGTGTAGAGAACAAAATTTTCCTCCATGAAAATGGATAAGGAAGAGGAAGAAACAATCAAGAAGAAGATGACAAAAATCATTAAGATGGGGGACACCTAAGCCACATTCAAGAAACCTTCATTAATGCCTCATTCATGCACATCACTTGGCTAGTTGTTGTATACCATTTGGTGTGTGGTGCTTCAGGAAATGTGGAAGACACTTAATGATGGGAAAATTCTAGATCAAGAGTGATAATGAAGAAGGATAAGCAATTAATAGCAAAGTGACAAAGTTAATTAATAATGGGTACATATAAACCTTATGAATTTAATGACTAATTAATGTGTTCATGAATGTTAATTGGCTACTTAAAATGTGCCACTTGGTGTGGCCGGCCTCAATATGCATTTATGTCCCACGTCATCCATTTAATTTATAATTATCCTAATTAATCCTCAAATTTTCGATAATTTGCAAATTGACTCCTAAACTTTTCAAAATTTACAATTTAGTCCTTTACCGAAATTTAACATCTTAAAATATTTTGAACACGTAATTAGGTATTTTCCATACTTAATCGCCATTATTTTAATTATTTTTCAATAAAAATCCAATTTTTGACTTTGGGTCAAACGGATGAGTCGATTTAAGAACTCGCGTGACTTTGGTCTAAATTAGTGGATATGACATTACCATCTAAGGGAGCTTTTTGATGAGCAAGCACGTTTCGAAAGGTTCAAAACTTTGAGGTTGCTCTTCCACACTAAGATGGTTGAGGGGACATCTCCAATGCAATATGCATTGAAGATGAATTGCTATATTGAGAGGTTGGCTACCTTGGGATTTGTGATGGACCATGAATTAAGTATTGACTTAATTCTAACCGGTTTGTCTGATTGTTATTCGCATTTTTTGCTTAATTATAGGATGAAACAAATCTCTACCACTATTCCTGAGCTGATTAACTTGCTCAAAATAGCTGAGCCATCTGTCAAGAAGGACAGTAAGGCTGTGATGCTGGTGGACTCTTCAAATTCTAAAAATAAGAACCTTTAAAAGAAGAAGAAGTCCATGAAGCCTAAGGGAGGCGTGGCCAAGAAGAAGGCCAAGGAGATTGCTCCAAAAGGGACATGCTTCCATTGTGACAAGGATGGCCATTGGAAGAGAAACTATAAGGCTTACTTGGAGTCCTTAAAGAAGAAGGCATTTGATGCCCCTTCTACTTCAGGTATTTTTGTCATTGAAATTAATACTGCTTCCAATAATAATATATGGGTATTAGATACCGGTTGTGGCTCACACATATGCACTGATATACAAGGCCTAAGAAATAGTAGATAGCTCAATAAGGGAGAGTCAGACCTATGCGTTTGAAATGGAGCAAGGGTTACTGCATTAGCTGTAGGAACATATGTATTGACCCTCCCTAGTGGGCTTATATTAAATTTGGATAATTGCTACTATGTACCTGCTTTGACTAAAAACATTATTTTTGTTTCAAGTCTAAATAAAGATGGTTTCCTTTTAGCTTTTAGTAATAATTGTTGTTCAATTATGTTGAATGGAATTCTTTATGCTAGTGGTACATTATGCAATGGAATATACATATTAGATATGTCAAATCCAATTTTAAACATCAATGATAATAAAAGGAAAAAACAAGATATGTTGAAATCATCTTACTTATGGCATTCTCACCTTGGTCATATAAGTGAGAAACGTATGGCTAAGCTACACAAAAGTGGTAGTCTAGGGTCATTTGATTATGAATCATATGACACATGTGAATCTTGCTTATTAGGCAAGATGACTAAATTACCCTTTAAGGGAAAGGGTGAACGTGCTAATGGACTTTTATACTTAATACATTCAGATGTATGTGGTCCAATGTCTACACATGCCAGAGGTGCTTTCATCTAGTTCATTACTTTTATCGATGACTACTCACGATATGGGAACGTGTATCTTATGAGATACAAATCTAAAGCTTTTGAAAAGTTCACATAATTCAGAAATGAAGAAGAGAAACAACTTGACACAAGTATTAAAACACTTCGAAGAGGTGAATACTTGAGCCAGGAGTTTCTAGATTATCTTAGGGATAATGGGATTTTATCTCAATGGACTCCACCTTACACGCCACAACACAATGGTGTGGCTGAAAGTAGAAGCTGAACTTTGTTAGACATGGTAAGTTCTATGATGAGTTTTGCGGAACTGCCTAATTGGCCTAATTAATAGTAATAAATGAATAGTAATTGGCCATAATTGGCCTAATTAAGGCCAAAAATAACCTAAATGGCAACAAATGAATAGTGATTGGCCTAATTAAGGCCAAAAATAGCCATTGGCCAACGGATGGGAAGCTGCAGGCGAGCCGGGCCTATTGCGGGCTGCTGCTGGGTAGGCCAGTAGCCTGCCTAACCCACGCGGGCCTGTGACACTCTCGAACGATTTTTCCGTGTGATCTCATCGCGATCCAACTTAAAATAATTCTCTCATATTTTGGATCCTATCCAAGACCATTTTACTTATTCTCCATATCTTAAATGCATGTGACCCATTAGGTTACCGGTTATGTTGGCCACTTAAATTAATAATTAATTTAAGCAGGTCATGAGCGGTATCTAGCAACACATCATGACACCCAATTGATCGAAAAGTCAATGATTTGACTACGAACCTTTCCATAAACAATTTCTTTCACCATTCTATACCCCACTTGGTTCAGAGTATGGACATGTGTCAACTCCCACTAGACTGACTACGTCACGTCTAGTCCAAGTAATGTTAGTTCTTGTCCTTGAGGCTCATTACTCTATTAGATATGTTATTGAAGACTATCTTTATGAAATTTCCACTCCGGCCAGAGATTCCTGAGTAATGACCACGACAAGTGGCCATGGGTATACACTCCTTCTATCAAGAGTGGTGAATCCTTTGTTGGTTACCCAATTACCTTCGAATACCTTAAGCTGTATCCAATCACCACCCTATGAGCTACCTCTCTAAGGCAACAAGGAATAGTGTCAAAATACAAAATCAATATTCAAGATATCCTTGAGTACCTCAAGTCTAAGGATACTTGCACCATTGCTATGATGAGACTATCATTGACATTTGAATAGATTATCCATATGATTGTCTCATAGTTGGTCATCCAATGTACTTAGCTACACTTAGCAAGCATCCACATGTTAACTCTAAACATCTCATGTTTATAGATTATGAGATCTACTACTCGATCCAATCAAGGAGTGTAACATGTGCTAGTCTGTCTGGATTAATAATGTTTCGTCTCATTTATCCTATGACTAGGGATAATTTTGATACTAACATAATTACACATGATAAGAATCTCAATATCATGATCTCATCATGATTTCCTTCATGCTATGTTATGTATCAAGGACTTCATTAATTGATTTAAGATCACTAATAAATTCATATATTAAATGAACATCAAATTAATGAAAAAGCCTTTTATTAATCAAATAAATTTGTAAAATAAGTGTTAAAGATGATTGCCTTTAGAGCACTCCTCTAACAAGCTCCCACTTTCGGTTAATTTAATTTTGTATGTTATTTTAAAGTGGAATTTAATATTTAATCAAATTAAATTAAATTTCATATTTCCAGAAATAATTCAAAATTAATTCTCCTTAAAATCAAAATATTATGATGTTAAAATTAAACAATTTAATTTTAATATACATACCAATTTCTAGACATACTATAATTATAATTGCACAACTTAAATTAATTCAAAATTAATTTCCAAAAATTCTAAAAATTTCCAGAATATCAAATCACCATTCTAATTATCTTTAGGTCAGCTCAAGTTCATCAAAATATTTTTGGCGCAAACCAAAATTACTAAGACAAATTAACCAACACATTTAGACGCTCAAAATGATTAATTCGATATCTAGAATTTTTAAAATTTCAAATGCTTGCAAAATAGTTTTGGCATGCATCTAAAATCAAAATAACATATTTTTAATCACATAAATATTATTTCAAGGTGCTGAAAATAAAATAAACACATACAAAAAAATCAAACAAAACAGCTCCACCGGTTATGCTAAACTAGTCCCATTTTTGTGTTTGTTTGAAAAATTAATTAAAATAATTTTTAATTAATTATTAGACACTTCTAGAGGAATAAACATATTCTCAATATGTCTAAATAATGTTTTCATAATTAAATTACAAGAAAAATGTAACCAACCCCATCAATTAAGCCAAACAACAACACATGTTCATAAAAATGCAATTCTAGGCATTTTTTAAATAAATCCAAAATTAATTGTTTGAATCACACTAAAATCATTTTTCAATCAAAATAATCATTCTTCATCATCCCATGATTAGATTAAAGAAATATAAATATGTAAATTATATTTTACAAATTAATTTTAATTTTTCAAAACCTATTGACCCAAAATCATCAAAAACATGCAATCTCATTGCACTTTCAATTAAAATTAATTTTAACGGATACAAGGAGGCTCTGATACCAATGTAGGGTTTTGAAGAATGAATCATATTCATAAAAGCAGTGAGAAATAAAATTTTTCAAAATCCAACACAAAAGATCATACTTGTACCATTAAAACTAATTTATATAAATGTAAATATTAAAAATTATACCTTGTAATTTTTTTTGTTGTTCAAATCTTCAATTTGTTGGGTTGTAGCAAACCACAACAATCCACACTAGGATGTCTCTAATGATAATCCATGCGAAGAATGAAGAAGAAACTATCAAGAAAAATAGTTTGAACAAATTCAAAGTGCTAGCTTCGAAAGTGTCCTTGAGAGAATTTTTGTTGTGTCTTAAAAAAAATTTTTCTACAAAAAATATTTTCATGTCTATTTTCTGTCAGTTGATGTCATTTCTATTTGAATCAAATTCAAAAATAAGATGAAAAGTCAAAATGGAGAAAATGGAAACAAATGAATAGTTTTTTTTTTGCCATAATTGGCCTAATTAAGGCCAAAAACAGCCGTTGGCCAACGAATGGGAAGCTACAAGTGCGTTGGGCCTGCTGCTGGGCAGCCCAGCTGGCCCACAAGGTTGGCCAGCAGCTTGCCTAGCTCGCGCGGGCCCGTGACACTCTCGAATGATTTTTCCGTCCGATCTCATCGCGATCCATCATAAAATAATTCTCTCATATTTTGGATCATATCCAAGACAATTTTACTCATTCTCCATATCTTCAATGCGTGTGACCCATTAGGTTCCCGGTTATGTTGGCCACTTAAATTAACAATTAATTTAAGTAGGTCATGAACGGTATCTAGTAACACATCATGACCCCCAATTGACCGGAAAGTCAGTGGTTTGACTACGAACCTTTCCATAAACAATTTTTATGCAATTATTCCTTTCACCATTCTATACCCCCACTTGGCTTAGAGTATGGACATGTGTCAACTCCCACTAGACTATTACTCTATTAGATATGCCATTGAAGACTATCTTTATGATATTTCCACTACGACCAGAGATTCCTAAGTAATGACCACGACAAGAGGCCATGGGTATACACTCCTTCTATCAAGAGTGGTGAATCCTTTGTTGGTTACCCAATTACCTTCGAATACCTCAAGCTGTATCCAATCACCACCCTATGAGCTACCTCTCTGAGACAACAAGGAATAATGTCAAATTACATAATCAATATTCAAGATATCCTTGAGTACCTCAAGTCTAAGGATACTTGAACCATTGTTATGATGAGACTATCATTGACATTTGAATAGATTATCCATATGATTGTCTCATAGTTGGTCATCCAATGTACTTAGCTACACTTAGCAAGCATCCACATGTTAACTCTAAACATCTCATGTTTATAGATTATGAGATCTACTACTCGATCCAATCAAGGAGTGTAACATGTGCTAGTCTGTCTAGATTAATAATGTCCCATCTCATTAATCATATGACTAGGGATAATTTTGATACTAACATAATTACACATGATAAGAATCTCAATATCATGATCTCATCATGATTTCCTTCATGCTATGTTATGTATCAAGGAGTTCATTAATTGATTTAAGATCACTTATCAATTCATATATTAAATGAACATCAAATTAATGAAAAATCCTTTTATTAATCAAATAAATTTTTACAATAAGTGCTAAAGGTGATTTCCTTTAGAGCACTCCTCTAACAGTTACTCCATATGAGATATGGTATAACAAAAGGCCCACATTTTCTTACTTGAGAATTTGGGGTTGTCATGCTTATGTGAAGCGGACAATGTCAGATATGCTAGAAGCTAAGTCTGATCGATGTCTGTTTGTGGGATATCCAAAAGCATCATATGGATATCAATTTTACCACCCCTTGAAACAAAAGATTTTTGTTTCAAGACATGCTATCTTTTTAGAGAGAGAATTCCTTCTAAAAGGAGATAGTGGGAGCAAAATTGAACTTGAGAAGTTCAAAAAGCTCAAATAGATGCCGATAAACTCCTTGAACCTGAGCTTGTTACTCATACAGATGATATAACTGTTCAACCTCCTGAGGCACAAGAGCTTCATAGGTCAAGTAGGATACGTACTGTTCCAGAGAGATATGGATTTCTCATTAGTGAAAAGAATGACGTATTGCTCATAGAAAATGATGAGCCTACAACCTATGAAGAAGTTCTGAATAGTTCAAAATCTAACAAATGGCTTTAAGACATGAAGTCAAAAATGGATTCCATGTATGAAAACCAAGTATGGACTTTGGTTGACCCACCTGAAGGAACAAAGCCTATAGGGTGCAAGTGGGTTTTCAAAAAGAAAACTGACATGGATGGTAATGTGATTACCTATAAAGCTAGACTTGTTGCTAAAGGTTATCGTCAAAGACAAGGAATTGATTATGATGAAACTTTTAGCCCAGTAGCTATGCTTAAATCCATACGAATACTCCTAGCCATTACTACTCATTATGATTATGAGATATCGCGAATGGATGTAGAGACAACTTTCCTTAATAGAAATCTGACTGAGGATGTGTACATGTCACAACTAGAAGTCTTCATATCCAAAGATGGCAAAAAGGTATGTAAGCTTCAAAGATCCATTTATAGATTAAAGCAAACATCTAAGAGTTGGAATATTCGGTTTGATGAAACAATCAAAATCCGGATGAACCTTGTGTTTACAAGAAGGTTAGTGGGAGTGCAATCGTATTTCTTGTGTTATATGTAGATGACATATTGTTAATGGGAAATGATGTCTCAACCTTACAATTAGTCAAAATTTGGTTATCCAAGAATTTCTCTATGAAAGAACTTGGAGAAGCAGTCTATATTTTGCGGATAAAGATCTATAGAGATAGATCTAAAAGATTGTTTGGTCTTTCATAGTCTACATACATAGATAAGATGCTAAAGAGGTTTAGCATGGAGCAGTCCAAGAGGGGATATATTCCCATGACCCATGGGATTACTCTCTCAAAGTCTTTGTGTCCAAAGACACAAGATGAGAGGACACATATGAGTTTGATTCCATATGCTTCAGCTATAGAATCAATCATGTACGTTATGATATGTATAAGACCCGATGTATCATATGCTCTGAGTGTCACGAGCATATACTAATTGGACCCTGGTGAGGTTCATTAGGTGGTTGTCAAGAATATCCTTAAGTACTTAAGAAGGACTAAGGATGTATTCTTGGTATATAGAAATGGAGATCTTATTGTGAGCGGGTATATCGATGTCAGCTTCCAATCTGACAAGGATGACTCAAAATCTCAGTCAGGTTATATATTCATACTAAATGGTGGAGCAGTTAATTGGAAGAGTTCCAAACAGAAAACGACTGTTGATTCCACAACCGAAGCAGAGTACATTACAGCTTCTGAAGCAGCAAAGGAAGTAGTTTGGATAAAGAAATTCATCACATAACTTGGAGTGGTTCCCAGAATTATTAATCCAATACAATTGTATTGTGATAATAATGGAGCCATTGCACAAGCAAAGGAGTCACGGTCTCATCAGAGATTCAAACATGTACTTAGAAGATACCATTTGATTAGAGAAATCATTGGTAGGAATGATGTAAAGATAGAAAGAGTGTCCACTAATCAAAATATTGCTAATCCTTTAACTAAGCCACTTCCCTAAAAGAAATATGATTCTTATGTACTTGCTCATGGAATTAAATACAAATACGATGGGCTTTAGTGCAAGTGGGAGCTTGTTAGAGGAGTTCTCTAAAGGCAATCACCTTTAGCACTTATTGTACAATTTTTTTTATTAATAAAAGGATTTTTCATTAACTTGATGTTCATTTGATATATTAATTGATAAGTGATCTTAAATCAATTAATGAAGTCATTGATACATAACATAGCATGAAGGAAATCATAATGAGAACATGATATTGAGATTCTTATCATGTGTAATTATGTTAGCATCAAAATTATCCCTAGTCATAGGATTAATGAGACGAGACATTAATAATCCAGATAGACTAGCACATGTTACACTCCTTGATTGGATCAAGTAGTAGATCTCATAATCTATAAACATGAGATGTTTAGAGTTAACATGTGCATGCTTGCTAAGTGTAGCTAAGTACGTTGGATGACCAACTATGAGACAATCATATGGATAATCTTTTCAAATGTCAATGATAGTCTCATCATAGCAATGGTGCAAGTATCCTTAGACTTGAGGTACTCGAGGATATCTTGAATATTGATTTTTGTATTTTGACACTATTCCTTGTTGCCTCAGGGAGGTTGCTCATAGGGTGGTGATTGGATACAGCTTGAGGTATTTGAAGGTAATTAGGCAGCCAACAAAGGATTCACCATTCCTAATAAAATGAGTGTATACCTATGGCCTCTTGTCGTGGTCATTACTCGGGAATCTCTAGCCGGAGTAGAAATGTCATAAAGATAGTCTTCAATGACATATCTAATAGAGTGATGAGCCTCAGGGACAAGAACTAACATTACTTAGACTAGACATGACGTAGTCAGTTTAGTGGGAGTTGACACATGTCCATACTCTGAACCAAGTGGGGTATAGAATGGTGAAAGGAATAATTGCATGGAAATTGTCTATGGAAAGGTTCGTAGTCAAACCACTAACTTTCCAATCAATTGGGGGTAATGATATGTTGCTAGATACCGCTCATGACTTGCTTAAATTAATTGTTAATTTAAGTGGCCAACATAACCGGGAACCTAATGGGTCACACGCATTGAAGATATGGAGAATGAGTAAAATGGTCTTGGATAGGATCCAAAATATGAGAGAACTATTTTGGGATATATCGCAATGAGATCGCATGGAAAAATTATTTGGGAGAGTCACGAGCCCGTTAGGGCCCGCGCATGCCTATGCGGGCTAGGAGGGCTGTTGGCTGGCCTAGTGGACCAGCTGGGCTGCCCAACAATAGCCCGCAGCAAGCCCAACGCACTGCTGCCTCCCTCCTGCTGGCCAGCGACAGATTTTGGCCTTAATTAGGCCAATTATAGCCAATTACTATTCATTCATTTCCCTTTTCTCCATTTTTGACTTTTCATCTTTTCTTTGAATTTGATTCAAATAGAAAAGACATCAAATGGTAGAAATTAGAAATGAAAATAGTTTTTTCTCAAAAAAATACTTTTAATACACAACAAAAATTCTCTCGAGAGCACTTTCAAAGCTAGCACTTTGAATTTGTTCAAACCATTTCTTTTGATAGTTTCTTTTTCATTCTTCATGTCGATTATCGTTAGAGACATCCTAATGTGGATTGTTGTGGTTTGCTACAACCCAACAAATTGAAGATTTGAAGAACAAATGAAAAATTACATGGTATAATTTCTAACCTCTATATTTATATAAATTAGTTTTAATGGCACAAGTATGATCTTTTGTTTCGGGTTTTAAAAATTTTATTTTTCCTCTATGTTTATGAATATGATTCATTCTTCAAAACTCAATAGATGGATACAAGTTATATGTGATAGGAGTTGAAAGATGAGGTGTTAAAATCAACCAAAAGGATAGGCAAACTTGAGAAAAGCTTGGTTTTTGAGGCTCCATTAGAGGTATGTACATATATGCATTTTAATTCCAATTTTGGCATGTTGTATATGTTAAATTCCTTGAATGTCTTAAATTCTAGCTATTGTTTATAAATTATTTAAAAGAAGTAATTAATTCCATGATGTTATAAGAATTAAATGTTAAGTATGCTTGATAAGAGTTATTAATGATGCCATGTTGTGGAGTATAATAAATGTGCTAAATATGAATTTATGAGTATATTGATTGATAATGACTTAAGTGGTTGAGAGAAGCAATAAATGATGTAATACATATGGGATGATAAATGATTTTCCAGGGAATTGAATGATTATGTGTTCTCCTGAGTTCAATTGATGATTTGGCATGATAATGCGTGATGTGATGAGAATGTGGATAGGAAAAGGTTGTCATAAGACAATCCTTAGAGCCTTCTATGTGACTTGTAATGAATGTTTGTCTTTAATGAAATTAACTACTGAAAAAACCATATTGACATCTGTGACTAGGTGTCCAAGACTGTGAATCTCATCCCACGAACAAGATCACACCCATGCCTATTTCTTCATGCTTATGAAGAATGTGCACAAAACGGACAAAATCTTTCATGACTTAGTTCATGGTTTGGTTCACAAGTAGGGTTACCCATGAATTAACTTTCACGACTATGAACACAGTTCACGCCCGTGAAGCATGTTTTAAATAATATATATTGTATGTTTAATGGTTATAATGCAATGGTTATGCACATGCCTTTATGATGATTTGTTTAAAGTACACTTTTATGAAAATCAATACACGAACGTTACATGATGAGTTTATATACAATCAAAGTAGTGGCTTAAGTTAGGGTTAGAGCACTCCTATTTTCATAACTTGCATTCAGATAGTTTGGATCTAGATTATTGGGCAAATAAATAGTGAATTATAATAATATAGAATACAATAAATTGTAATGCAGTACACAGTGATATCATAAACTAGTAATACATAAAGTAAATCAAAATTATGAAATCAAAATACAGTT
Source organism: Triadica sebifera (assembly GCA_023653625.1). Lineage (NCBI taxonomy): Eukaryota > Viridiplantae > Streptophyta > Magnoliopsida > Malpighiales > Euphorbiaceae > Triadica > Triadica sebifera. The sequence continues at coordinate 20,049,065 of CM042900.1, forward strand.
ACATCCTAGAGAAGTGATGTGGAAACTAGTAATCAAATATATGGAACAAGAAGTTAGATAATTGCAATATGTGATGTAGTTCACTATGATTATGATGATATAGAAATTCAATGAGTGAAATATATTATGACTATAATGACATGTATTCAGTGATGTATGATATGAATGTGTTAAAATCAAATCAATTCAGAATGAATGAGGTATTATATGGATATGTGTGTTGGGTTTTGAAGAACAAAACACATTCATAAACACAGCAGAAAAATAAAATTTTCAAAACCCTAAACAAAAAATCATACTTGTGTCATTAAAACTAATTTATATAAACATAGAGGTTAGAAATTATACCTTATAATTTCTTATTTGTTATTCAAATCTTCACCTTATTGGGTAGTAGCAAACCGCAACAATCCACACTAGAATGTCTCTAACGATAATCCATGCGAAGAATGAAGAAGAAACTATCAAAAGAAATGGTTTGAACAAATTCAAAGTGTTATCTTTTAAAGTGTTCTTGAGAGAATTTTATTGTCTTAAAAATATTTTTTGCCATTTGATGTCTTTTCTATTTGAACCAAATTCAAATAAAAAATCAAAAGTCAAAAATGGAGAAAAGGAAACTTCATTGAACAGTAAATTTTCTTAATGGCCATAATTGGCCTAAGGCCAAATTTACCCATTGGCCAACGGGAGGTAGCAACATGCACGCTGGGCCTGCCGCAGGTAGGCCAGCAATCTACCTAGCTCATGCAGGCCCGTACAGGCCTGTGACCCTTCTGAATAATTTTTTCCGTGCGATCTCATTGCAATCCATTCCAAAATAATTCTTTCATATTTTGGATCCCATCCAAGACCATTTTACTCATTCTTCATATCCTTAATGCATGTGACCCATTAGGTTTCCAGTTATGTTGGCCACTTAAATTAATAATTAATTAAGCAAGTCATGAGAGGTATCTAGCAACACATCATGACCCCTAATTGATCGGAAAGTCAGTGGTTTGACTACAAACCTTTCCATAGACAATTTGCATGTAATTATTCCTTTCACCATTCTATACCCCACTTGGTTTAGAGTATGGACATGTGTCAACTCCCACTAGACTGACTACGTCATGTCTAGTCCAAGTAATGTTAGTTCTTATCCCTGAGGCTCATTACTCTATTAGATATTTCATTGAAGACTATCTTTATGACATTTCCACTCCAGCTAAAGATTCTTAAGTAATGACCACAAAAAGAGGCTATGGGTATACACTCCTTCTATCAAGAGTTGTGAATCCTTTGTTGGTTACCCAATTAATTTTGAATACCTCAAGCTATATCCAATCACCACCCTATGAGAAACCTCCCTTAGAAAATAAGGAATAGTGTCAAAATACATAATCAGTATCCAAGATATCTTTAAGTACCTCAAGTCTAAGGATACTTGCACCATTGCAATGACGAGTCTATCATTGACATTTGAATAAATTATCCATGATTGTCTCATAGATGGTCATCTAGTGTACTTAGCTACACTTAGCAAACATCCATATGTTAACTCTAAACATCTCATGTTTACAGATTATGAGATCTACTACTCGATCTAATCAAGGAGTGTAACATGTGCTAGTCTGTCTGGATTAACGATGTCCCATCTCATTAGTCCTATGACTAGGGATAATTTTGATGCTAACATAATTTCACATGATAAAAATCTCAATATCATGATCTCATCATGATTTCCTTCATGCTATGTTATGTATCAAGGACTTCATTAATTGATTTAAGATCACTATCAATTCATATATTAAATGAACATCAAATTAATGAAAAAGCCTTTTATTAATCAAATAAATTTGTACAATAAGTGCTAAAGGTGATTGCCTTTAGAGCACTCCTTTAACAATGTGTGTGTATATATATATGACGATATGTCCCCCACCCAGGTGTGGTTATGAATATGAATGCTATCTTAATGTGTGAATGCATGCTAAAATTTTAATGCTTATATGTATCACTAAGCTTTCAATAAATTAGCGTGTGAGTTTTTCTACATGTAGGTTTTGAGCCAATAGAAGTTGAGTTGATGTGAAAAGAAGACCAAGCTAGTGAGAGTTGACTTTTATTGGGTCTGTCTATTTATTTCATTCATTTTATTTATTTGATTATTCACCATGATATGGGATAGAGATAGTTATTTAAAACATATTTTAATAAGTACATGTAATTGAGTTTATTTATTACTAATAAGGATGAATTTTGTAATAAGGGCGAGATGTTGCCCAACTAGATATTGATTTTGTTTATGATTATTATTTAGATATAGATGAGTATTTATACAGTAAATAAGATGTAGTTATTATAAAGATGCATGTTATACCGATACAGTGATATATGTTTGAAAAAGTTTTAATTCAAAGCAAGATTTTATAGATTCAATCATATGGCATCCATCTATATAGTGGGGTTACTATGTTGTACAAATGGTGTTACAGCTTCCCTCAGTGATTGATATGTGCACATTCTTTTTTCTCATATAGGTGTTATGGAAAGCTCAAGCAGATGTCTTGAGGGCTCGGGTGAGAGCCATAGATTTCTTGTATCCAATTTAGTCTAGTTATGAGAAAAGCAGATAATGGATTGATTTAAATAATTTTGTTAGTGTGGTATACACTTGTATGATTAATATGGTATGTTTTGATATGTCATATTCAGTGTGTGATGTTATATATAAGATTATTATGGCATGTCATTTAGAATTTGAGATAATAAATGTGTGGATTTATGGTAAGTTGTAAGATAAGTTGGTAAGAATATAATGCATGTTTTATATGCCATATGTTGTACTTTGCATGTTGTTATGTAGCACTAAGCATTAGTCTTGGGAAAGGAAATGAACTAAAAGGAGATAGAAATTGGATAACGGTAAGTTATGAGCAAAACAAAGTGAACTAAGGATGAGGTAATAATTCAGTGAACCAGTTATGTGTATGAATGTTTGATATATGATTTGTTGATATGATATAATATTCTTTGGAATAATTGGATTTATTCTTAATTATATCTAAGGGTGTTATAGACAGGGTTGCTGAAGCTCAGGTAAGAGCACACATATTCCACAACCCACATCCGAATAGTCCGGTTTAAAGTTTTGGGCAAGGGAATGAACTAAAAGGAAATAGAAATTGGATAATGGTAAGTTATGAGCAAAACAAAGTGAACTAAGGATGAGGTAATAATTTATTGAATTGATATATATGATTTGTTGATATGATATAATATAAGCATAAAAGGTATGATGCTAGTATTGTCATGCATTAGGATAGTTGTTTATGAATATGATAGCATAACACGAATATGTATAATAATGCCATGACTTTGTATGATGCATGTATAAATTTTTATGCCTATAGAGACTACTAAGCTTTCAGTAGCTTAGCATGTGGGTTTCCTACATGTAGGTTTGGAGCCTAAGGGATAGTTGAAGTTGACATGAAGAGAAGAAGCACCCATACCAAAAGTTAGTGTTAACCCTTAGGAGTTTGGTTTCATGTCATTTTTTGTTTCTTCTATACATGACATGGTTTCTGTACAAGCATGGTTTTTGGGTTAATATTTTATATAGGCCTTTCATATTAAAGAACATGAATTTACATTTAAATGTTGTATTTTGTAAACAGTGAGCCAGTTAAGGCCAAGTATGCTTTTATATAAAAGTGATCCTTAGGGATCAAAGTTTATGCATATTGTATGTTTTACTACAAAGGTTTATTTTGGTAATATGATTTAAGATAAAGTTTTACAAAGAAGGAAAAGATTTAAAATTGCATAGGTTTTCTACAGCACTAACTGGTAGCATCCATTCAATTAATCGAAGTAATTCTAATTAGCTGAGTGGGTGCTACATGACCAATTTCCTCACAAACATGACACGTCCTTACACATGTGAGGATGCTCTTCACTCCTGCATGATTACTTTGTAACCTGTATACACAAGAAATAAGTAATTATGTACCAAAAACATGTTAAAAACATATAATTAAACATTAAAAACATAAATAAAAACTATACTAAAAAAGAACCCATCAAATTTCCCCATACTTAAATATTGTTTGTTCCTAAGCAATACCTAAACTAAAAACAAGACAAATATAAACTAGCATAAATTAAAATATGAACACAACTAAATCAACTTGTATTCTTGGAATTTGACTTTATCAATCTCAAAACCTCACAAATACACCCAACATGCTTAAATTAAAATCACCTCAACTTATCAAGTTTGGAATAAAATTAATACTAATTTCAAGTCGCATTTTGCAGAACAAGCCAATTTAATTATATCACTACCTTAAAAATATATATTCCAGTACTTAAGCGAAACTACCAACTTCTGAATACCGAAAACATTTAACAAGCTCATTTTCTTCTTTTCTTCCTTCTTTTGTCTTTTTTCTTCCTTTCTGGAGTTACAATTCTTCCCTTAGTTATAGTACACTTTCCATTTAATAACTTTGATATATATTCTTTCTTCTTCATCTTTCTTCTTCTTTTATTTTTTTAAGGGAAGTACATTACACACATTTAGGGTGCTTTGCATACTCATATCTATGGCTACTGATAAACCAATAATAGAGGAGTAGATAAGGTGAATGAATTTTATTCTCCATCTCACTATTTTTGTAAACCCCTTTATTCTTTATTTACGTTCCTAAGTGAGTGCATTTTATACTTTATCTCACTAAGTACTCATTAAGCACAGTATAATTGATATTCATCTATTAGTAACTTAACTAACTTACTAAAAACTATATCTGAAGGAAATGTTATTCTCATATTGGAATGTTCTTAAGAGCAACGTGTCATCAATATTAAAATCATCGAAAACTAAATCAATTGAATGTAATTTGAAAATAAGCATGTCATAACACTCATTCATTGACTTCTATAGAGAAAAACAATAGAAACTCCAAGCACATATGAAGGTAAGCCAATTATTTTTCTAAAGAAAATAAACCTAACACGATTCACACCACCATAAAACCAAGAAAAAAAAAACAAAAACCACAACATATTCACCCATAAAACAAATATTTCCCTCCTCTACACTTAAATCTAATATTGTCCCCAATGTCAAAGAAAATAAAAATGAACAATGAAGTTCAAAAGGAAAAAGGAATGCTCCCCTAGGGTGAAGAAAAGACTTTATGGTGATAGAGATGATGGTGAAAAAGAAGGTACTTTCATATGCAATAGCTTAATATATTGTGTCAACTTGAAGGTTTGGGAAATTTTGGGGAAAGAAGATTGAAAGGGCTTAATAGAAAGAGTGAGATTATGACTAGGTTAAATAAAATATTAATAAAATAGGTATAGTCCACCGAGCATCGTGTGCATGGTGAAATGTCACGTATGTGACATGTTGTAGATATCTAGAAGTGTTGCTTGCATAACAAAATGTCATGCCTACAAAGGTTATGAAAATATTGTCTAGGTTCTATATGGCACGAGCATTGATTTATCATGTTTGTGACACATATGATAGTTCAGTACTTACCTAAAAATGTAGCCAAAGCCTTTAACTCTGCTCTAACCTCTTTTTCCTCCCTATTGAGAAATCATAGTACACTTTGAACACTATATTCATTCTCCATTTGTCCCCTAAACAATATTAGAGTTAGAAACCAAATAAAAATCCATAACAAAGCAAAAATAAAGCATAAACAAAATAAAAATTTAAAATTGCAAACATAAACTTAGGTTACCTCACAAGAATCACCACATTTATTGTCTAGGCAAGTCATTGTTAATTTTAGTTTAATGTGGGTGGGTGACCATCCTAAAATACTCATCCATTCCTGAACCACTCAAAATTCCCCCATACTTGTTTTTTTTTGTTTTGCAAGTTCAAGTCATAAACTAATGAATGTACACAATCAACTTAAAAATACTCATTTAAAGCATAGCCAAAAGAACAAGTTATAAAGTCAAACATTTTAAATTCAATAGTCACCCCTAAAACTATTATAGTTAATTTTCCACATTTAACATTAATAACAATTTTAGTGGTGGCCATAAATGGCCTACCAAGGAGAATGATCGATTCTTGATCATTTTTAGTAGAATATTCCATGTCCAAGACCATAAAATCTATAGGAACAATTAACTTACCAGTTTGGATTAAAAAGTCTTTCATTATACCTTTAGGTTGCTTATCTGACTTGTCAACTAACTGAATGCACAGAGTGGTTGACTTTAACTCACCCAAATCCATTGTTTATAAATTGAGAAGGAAATCACGTTGATGCTAGCACCCAAATCAAGCATGGCTTCAGTTGTTCTTCTATTTCCTAATATGATGTCTACAATGAAACTTCTAGGATCCTTCATCTTTAAAGGAAAAAGCCACTCCAAAATTGTACGATCTATCTCTAGCACAATTATTTTCTCATTATCGCCATACTTCCTCTTGTTTAAGAACAACTCCTTGAAAAAATTTGCATATGAATGTATTTTCCTAACAACATCCAAAAGAGGCACATTGAAAGTAACCTTAGAAAGCATAGTAAAAATATCAAAAAATTGCTTATCTTGTTTATGGTCCCTAAGTCTACTAGGGAATGGAATTTGAGGCTGATCTGGTTTAGTGGCCTTATGGAGTTCAGGTTTAAAATAAGGATTTTTTTCTCTTTTCTTGCACTTCCCTTCTAGCTCCCTTCAGCCCCCCATCCTGAATATCCTCTCTTGGTCCCTCTTGTAGCTCACTTGCTATCTTAATGGTACCTATAAGAAGGGAGTTACCCACATTACCTATTAGGTCAACTGTAGTATTAAAAATCTTACCATTGCTAAAAACACTAAATGATTTTTCTTGCTTAATTTGACTTGACAATTTCCCCTTTTTATTCTCTTGTACAACTTTAGCTATTGCCTTATTTGGATCTTCAATCTCTTAAATGAGGCTTCAAGAGAGTCAATCCTTTTGTCTGTCTTTTTATGCTTATCTTGTGTAGCCATCGTAAAGTTTTGCATAACTTCTTCTAGTGAGGGTTTCCTGAGTGCATCGAAGGGTCCAACTTGGTTCTCATTTGGATATGTAGGATGAGTTTGGTTCCTCTGGAATTGTGGCTTCAGATATTAAAATTGGTTAGGGTTTAGGTTCTAGCTCCTAAAGATTTGAGGTTTGCTTTAATCATTGTTTTTCCAAAAGAAATTATAATAATTTCTCCAACTAGGATTGTACGTGTTTGAATATTGGTTATCCCACTATAGCCTTAGCTAGAAAGAATTAATCATGTTCACTTGCTCATATCCATTACCTGCATGAGAGTCAAAAGAAGAGCAAAAATTAGTCATATGACCATAAACACCACAAATACCATATACCTTATTGGTTGGTGCAAGTTTTTTGTTAGCCAAAATTCTCACTTGCTTTGTAAGCTCAGCCATTTGTGAAACTAACTCATTTCCACTAGATACCTAATTGACCATACTTTCCTACACCTCACACTCTTTTGTTATGAATTTTCTCCCAACATCTTGAAGATCTCAATTACTTCCTCAATAGTTTTCGCCCACATGGCTCCCTCAACTGCATTATCCATCTGATGTATTCTTATTTGTACTAGTTTTTATTCATGTTTCTTATGTCTAATTACAGGTTTTTATCATGTTTTGATACTTAATTGTTTTAGTTTTGGGATTACAGGAAGATAAGTTAAAATGTAGAAAAATGACCAAGGTCTCACACACGTGAAGAGTCCCTCATGCGCGTAAGGAGTAGATGAAGATTACCAAGCCTTATGCACATGACACTCTGTCATGCATGCGAGTAATTTCCTTAGCCATGAGGAATTTTTCCTTTCACTCTATTGATGACGCAAGGTTTTGATCGCAATCGTGAAGTTACTGAAGCTCAATCTTCTATCACGGGCACATCACTACTTTGTTTGCCTGTCACACACTCAAGGAATCATCATGGTTGTGCTAAATATTTGGTGAAGAAAGGCCCACGCATGTAATGACCCTTTTTTTTACAGTATTCCAGCCATATATAAACTCAATTCTGATCAAGCAGGGTCCAAAATTTAAAGCTAAGTACCAATTTGAATATCATCTATAGGGAAAATTATCTTGTAATTAGAAATTTTTATATCTCTAGTAGTAGAATTCAACTAGGACTTTTAGGTTATAAATTCTAGTTTTTCTTTTACCTTTAGGAGGGGAGAAAAATAACAAACACATAAAAACACAATAGTTGTTCACTCGGTAGGACAATTAAGAATTGTGTAGCAATGTTTCAAGAGGTTTTATTTTCATCTTTTATTTTCTTTTATGTTTAACTTAGCTATCAGAATAGACATAACTATTGTTATTAGGATGCTAGACTAAACACTTTAATTGGTGCTTAGTGAGTAACCTCAATTTATATTGTTCCTTTTATCTATTTACTGAATGTATGATTTCTTTAGTTTCAATTGGGCTTAATAAGTTTTTGGTTTAATAGTTTCTTCATCACCAATTATTTAACTTTAAATGGATATGTTAAGGCTAGATTATTAGATACACCATCTTGAATTTAACCTAAACATTGAACTGAACATTAATTAATTCATTGGTCTGATCAATTAATGCATTAAAGGTGGAAGCCATAAAATCTAGATTCATTGGTTTTTAATTCATTAAGGGATATGCAAATTGGGGGTTATGAGCTATGTTCCTATTTTTTCTCTCCTTCATTTCCTTAATTAATTTTCTACTACAATCTTAGTTATTAGTTTCTTTTAATCAACACATTAGAATTGGTAAGAGTGTTAAGGATTTTATTTTATTCTTCATTAGTAACTTAAAACTAATTAAGGTCTTAGAACAACGTACTTCCTTGAGTGATCGATCTCAGGAGTAAACTTACTATATTACACTTGTTTGTGCACTTGCGAGTATACTTTGAGATACATTAAGTTTTTGGCACCATTGCTGGGGAACTACTATTTTTTAGATTCTTAGTTAATTAAATCAACAACATTATTTGCAAGTTTTATTTTATTTCTTTCTTTTCCTTTCAATTTTTGACTTTGGTTTTATGTCAGGTACTAGTAAACGAACAAAGTTAGGAGAAACATCCACTCAACAGAATCACAAATTAAAATCTATGCACATGGACAAGAAGAAAAAATCCCTTAAGAAAATGAGGAGATTTTTGAAAATTCTGAAAATTTTGAAGAAGAGACGATGACAAAACTAATGGAGAATCCACCAAAAAAAGTTAAGGCACATAAGCAGTTAGCCATGAAGGACTACTTAAGACCTATAATGGGAAACAATACCTCATGTATTGTGTTGGGAGAAGCAACTAGAAATTATGAGCTAAAAAGCATACATTCGAACAAGCTTCAATCCTTCTATAAGGGAGTTTTATGCTAACACTTTTCTATTGAGCATGCTTAATGAAGACAAATTGAGGATGATGTGTTTTGCTTTCTAAAAGACAAAGCCAAGGCTTGGCTAATGACTTTACCTCCAGATTTTATGAATAGATGGACTGAGGTTTATCACAAATTCATGGGAAAATTCTATTCCCACTAGAAAACAAATGAGTTGAGGGCTAAAATTACTAATTTTTACCAAAAATACTCCTAGATATTCCATGAAGCTTGGGATAGATTCTAGATGCTTCTTTTGAATTATGCCCTCACCAAAGGTACCCTCCTCCAGTAACGAATCATTCATTCTATGATGGTTTGAGTCACAATATCAATGCATGGTTGACAATGCAACTAGAGGAGCCATGTCATAGCCACTAATTTAGACCTAAGTCAAGTGAGTTGTTAAATCGACTCATCGGTTTGACCGAAGTCTAAATTTGAATTTTTGTCAAAAAATAATTAAAATAATGGCAATTAAGTATGGAAAATATCTAATAAAGTGTTCAAAATATTTTGAGATGTTAAATTTCGATAAAGAACTAAATTGCAAATTTTGAAAAGTTTAGGGTTAATTTGCAATTTACCAAAAATTGGAGGGTTAATTAGGATAACCATCAATTAAATACATGAATTGGGACATAAAATGCATGTGGAGGCCAGCCACACCAAGTGGCAGATTTTAAGAAGCCAATTGACATGCATCAATTGGAAATTAATGAAGACTTCTAGAATACGAGCTTAGGTGTCCCCATCTTAATGGCTTTTATCATTTTTTTCTTGATTGTTTATTCTTCGTTATCCACTTTGCATTGAGAATTTCTGCCTTCCCCAAACCAGCCCCACGTTCCTCAATTTTCTTCATAGCCAAAGCTTAATTCTAGTGAAAGAAAGTGAGAAAAGAGAGAAAAAGCAAGGGAACAAGTCATTTCCAAGCATAAAAGAGCAAAAAAAAAGAGATTAAGGTTATGGAGTTTCAATGAGTAAGGTTTTAATTATCGCTCTTATATTTTAGGAACTCAAATTGATCAATATTTAGCTCAAAGGAGCAAAGGAAAAGAGAAAGAGAAGTAAAAAGAAAGAAAAGAAAAGAAAAGAAAAGTTGAGGTTTGTGCATAACCTAAAGCAATAGGCTTTTTTTATTTGCATGATTTGATTTCTTGGCATGTTGATGATTGTGAATTAATAGTATTTTGTGATGAAAATCTTGGGGATGCATGTTTGCTAGATTTAGGATTTAATTTGGTAAAAATTGAATGTGATTATTTTGCATGTTCCTTGCTGGAAATGGATGAGCAGTGAACACTTAAACTATTATAACTTAATTTCTGGAATTCAATTTTGTATGTTCTTTATTGAGTTTGAAAGCTAAGACATAGCCCATTCAGGCCACAAAATCCAGATATGTCTGTAATTGTCCAGAAAAATTCATAAAACTCAGACTTAGAATCTGTCCAGAAAATTTTGGGCAGAATTATTAGTGACCAGTCAGTGTTCATTTTATCATATCTTTTGATACATAACTCGGAATTAAGTTATTCAAGTTGCATATTAAAGCTATGATTTAGATCTAAATTGTTTAAGAATACCTTGTAACTAAAGTCATATTTTAATAGGACCAAAATTAAGGTCCAAAATAGAGAAAATAATCTGCCAGTGACAGGTCAACATATGAGTTGTGGAATTAAAAGAGTAGAATGATGAGAACCTTGTTATATTATGTAAATATTATTTTAATTGAGTGATTATGTGATTATTTCGAGACTTTAAATGCATTGAAAAGTATGAATCTAATTGCTATGAATTTTAATGATATTGTATAAGCCCTAGAATACCTAACTAGAACCAACTTAGGATAGTTTGGCATGCCAAATAGGGGGGAGTACGATGAAATCCATTAATGGTATAATTAATGGGTGATGACACTATTATTGAAGCCGGTGGTGGCACCATTATTAAATCTGGTGATGACACTATTATTAAAGCCGGTGATGACACTATTATTAAAATCGGTTATGACACTATTATTAAAGCCGATGATGACACTTATATGTGCACATCATATTGCCCAGGTGGCACTCATAAGTGCCTGGATGGTAACTTCATTCTCCTGGTCAGTGGTTCATAGGTGTTTTGGGCAATGAAAAATTATGGATAATAATGATTTGATAAAGTAAAATAAATATAAGATATAAAAGAATAAAATTTATGAAATGTAAGTTGCATGAAAAGATGATTAGGTGTTTTGGGCATAAATAAAGAAGTTATGGAAAATAAAAATGGAATTATGAATTGTAACATGATGAATTATGATGTGTTATAATTTTGTGTTAATAAAATAAACAATTATGAGTAAAAGAATATAATTTGATGTCTATACATGCTGGAATACCATGATATGTAGATTTGCATAAGAATATGATTAAGCATGAGTTGATATATGATAATGCAAGATTGCATAAAATAGTTTATTGCCTTATTTATATGCACCACTAAGCCAAGAGCTTAGTGTGGGACTTTTTCTTATAGCAAAGAATAAGTAGACAACAGTAGACAAAGGTAGCAATGGCCTAATCCAGTAGAGCAACATATTTCAACCACTGTGGGTCTCACAACTTTTGTATATTATCTTTTCAACACTCTAGAAGTAAGCATATTGACATAAGGCATCATTTTATTAGAGATCATATTCAATATGGAGATGTTGTATTGGAATTTATAAGCACATACAATCAATTGGCAGATATCTTCACTAAGTCTCTAAATGAGGACAGATTTAATTTCATAAGAAGAGAGCTTGGTATGATTGATGGATTAACTTTATGATTGCCAAAATTGTCAAACCTTGATTGATAATCTTGTGTTGTTTGTTGTTGTTTTGTCTCATCTTTTTAGGTATGAAGTAGCTAACTTGATAGAAATATATGTTATAGGGGATAGAAGCACCATAGAAATGATTTAGTCTTATTTTAGACTTAGTTTTATTTAATGAGTATTTTAGGCAATTCACGCCCATGACATATATTCACGACCGTGATCATAATCGCCAAAAGCTCTAGTAGCTTTCACGCCTTGCTTCACGACATGCTTCACGGTTAAAGGTAGTGAAGACTATGTTTCACGCCTATAACCTTTTTCTATCACCCCCGTGAAACCCTTTGTTCATGCCCATGATGATTATTCACGACCATGAACATTTCCACGAAAAAACTTATAGAAGTGTTCACGCTTTGTGTCATGCTCTGTCTCACGGTCACAAGTAGTGAAGATTGTACTTCACGATCGTGACTCATTTGTAACCACCGTGACATTTAATCATTCACACTCGTGACCTTTAATTGGCATGACCATGAATCATTTCACATCCCTCATCACAGGTAGAGCGTCTCTTCAGCAAATTGTGAACACGACATTTCACGCCCATGACTTAGCTTTCATGCTCATGAAGATGTAGACTATACAACATTTTCTATCGTTATTTCTCTCATTTCAAACTCTCCAACTTCTCTTATTTATCACCATTCAATACCATTTTTGAAGATTTCGGCCCCCTAGCAACATACACCATCTATAAATACCTTCAAAAACTGTATTCATCATCAGAAATCAAAATACTCTAGGTTCTATTCCAAATTTCCATTAGATTTTCTCTCTTCAAAAATATATTTCTTAATAAAAAATGGAACCCGGCTCCTCCAAAGGTTCCAGAAAGAAGTCTCATGCTCTGAGAAGGTACATAGACTACTTTCTAAACATTATTTTGGAGCACTGTCATCCAAGATACTTGGTTCTCAAGCAAAGACCACTCCTTTCCTCTTGATCATTTGAGTGGCAAACTATCAGAACACTTGGTCTCGAGACAAGCGTGATGGAACAACTCCAGGCTTGTCATCTGAAAGATTTCATTGATATCCATCAACCGACACTGAGGGAACCAACTCTCGAGTTCCTTAGCACCCTGCAAGTCTCTCCCATCGGCACGGTAAAATTTCAACTTTACAAGCATCCGAACACCCTCACTGCCACGGAGTTTGGTGACATGGTCAAGCTTCCCTCTGTGTTTGTAAAATAAATAGTATGTTTTGCAAAGAACATATTATGATATAAAAATGTAGTTTATTTTTCATGCTATGATTTCTTTTATAATGCAAAGTAAATATATATCTATATATATATATATATGAATAATTTTCATGTATACAAAATCTTTAAAAAATGATATTTTAACCGATGAAGTCAGTGTAGCACTCACTCATCCGGGGACGAGCTGCTGGGGTGAGTGGGTGTTATAGTTTTTGGTATTAGAGCCCGATTTGGGCAGTTTTGGGATTTTAAAATAGTTTTCAAAAATAATTATGACGTGTGTGTACCCACAACTAAGTATTAAAGTTGCTGCTTATGATTGGGGTCATTATTTTATGATATAGGCAGAGTATGGCTTCAAGGTCACCACATATTGTGCCCGAATGAGGCGAAAGTAATGAGCCTACTGAAATAGAGGCTTCATCATGATCCAGTCATCACCGAGCTACTGTATCTATATCTAGTGCTAGCCTATCAAAGGGGCAATCTATTACTGGCACAGGGCAAATAAAGCTTATGAGGAATATGATCGATTTGCGACAAAGAGCATTACAACCAGCCTCATCCGGGTTACAATTTGAGAGACTGAGAAAGCTAGGAGCACCCGATTTCTATGGTAAATGGGAAAATGACCCCTTAATGGCAGAGTTTTGGCTAGAACAGGCAGAAAGAGTTTTTGATCAGCTGCATTGTATAGACGAGCATAAATATGAGTATGCAGTATCTTTACTATAGGAGCATGCATATGACTGGTGGTGATCTGAATCACATAGCATAGAGGCACCTGACCCCATGACTTGGGAATTCTATTCAAAGAAATTAAAAGAGCAATACATTCCCCCTATTTATACAGATGACAAGAAAAGGGAAATTTTGACTTTAAAAAAGGGGAATATGTCAGTGTCAAAATATGAAAGAGAATTCACCCATTTTTGCAAATATGTTGGAGGCATTATATCCACTGAGGCAGATAAGTGTCAATGATTTGAAGATGGATTGAGAGACCAAAACAAGCTACAGGTCTCAGCTCTATGCCTGATGAGTTTTCCTAGTTTGCTAGAATCTGCTAGAATAGTTGAAAGAGTTATAGCGGCACAATAGCCAGCACAAGATAGAGGGTCCAGAAGACCCATGCCACATCCAAGTGGAGTACAGTCGAGTGGCAAGAGAGTCAGATCTTTCAGTGGCCGATTTTAGACTGGGGGTTTTAGCAAGCCTTCTTTTTTCAGATGGAGACAACTCATGAGATATGTCTCTTCAGCAGCCAATGCACCAACACAAACACCATATAGATCTCTACCCCTACAAGAATGTCAACATGGTGGTCGTTCTCATCCAGAATAGTTGTTGTCCTGATATTGAACCAAGAAGGGGGGTTGAATTAGATATTAAAAATTTAACTTTTAAGTGAGGAAAGAAAAGTTAAGTTTAGTAGGGATAGAAAGCTATAACACAAGGATTTTTATAGAGGTTCGGGTGTTAACAAAGCCTACTCCTCTCACCAATCACAATTGGGTGTTTCACTAACACACTAAGTGTTATAATGGAGTTTTACAAGCTCACTCCCAACTATGGTGTTTCTAACAATGGATCACACCTAACCTAGAAATCCCTTGTGTTTTAATGGCTCACACAATAAACCAATTCCTTGTGTTTTAAAGGCTCACACAAATAACCTTTACCTTGTGTTTTTTAAAGGCTCACACAAATAACCCTTACCTTGGGTTTTAAAGGCTCACACAAATAACCCTTACAAGTGTTCTACTCTTAACCCCAAAATACCCAAACTCACTTGAGTAGATGATTACAGAGAGAAACACTTACAAATCTATAATGCTCAGAAAATGATGAGCAAAAATATTTTCACAGAGAATAAATGTTTGTTTTGAAAATATCAAATGCACAAATGCCTTACAACAAGATTTTGATTCAAAATATTAACTATTCTCTTATTCTCTTATTCGGGATGCATAAATGACTTGCATTTATACTTCCATGGTGAATTATAGACGTTAGATTACACTTAATATGGAACTAGTTGTTGCACCAACTCTTATTGTCGCGCCTGACATGTTTCTCTTTCATCTTTCACGGTCGTGAATATGTGTGTCTCGGTCGTGACTATTCTTCCAAGCCGTGACTTGAGTGGTGACCTTGGCCGTGAAACATTCTGGAAGGATTTGAAGTGTTGGATCATAGGCGTGACATTATATCTTCACGGGCATGACATCCTTCCAAGCCATGGTCCAAGTGGTGACTCTGGCCGTGAAGCTCTCTGGAAGAATGTGTCATGTCTTCTCATGAATATGACTTTCTTTCACGGTCGTGACTGATATGATCATTCATGGTTGCTATCATTTTTCATGGTCGTGAACTTTAAATGTTGGATAGTTGGCACTAAGCTTCATCACGGGTGTGACATATAAGGTCACAGTCGTGAACATGCTATTTCTTCAATTTTATCTTTTTAAGATTAGTCTTCCATTCTTCATTCTTGTTATCATGTTCCATACCCTGTTCAATAGACTTAGAAAACAAGTATGTTAAATACATTATTGCTATTTTATTTGTTAGCATCAAAATGATAGAAATACCCCTCAAGGTTCAACAATCTCCCCCTTTTTGATGGTGACAAATAATCTAGCAATATGTGCTTTTGAGAAGTCTCCCCTCAAAAGATGCTTAGGATAAAGAATGCTGAAGTGCAAGAATTGTAAAGAATGATGAAGTGTAGCATCAAAATATGCTTCCTAGTTTTAAGTATAAGCAAGTTATATTTATGCCAAGTATTTTTAAGGTATATTAAGAGTATATCAAGTGCATATTCATTCATGTAACTTGCATCAAGGTATATGCAAAGTATACTTAAGATATATTTAAGGTGCATAAAGATCATTTGCATACTTGCATATTCATTTGATTCAGAATAAGTATTGCTCTTAACTTTAAACAATATATTGCTAGGTTCTCCCCCTTTTTTCACCATAAAAAAATAACAAAAAGATAAAACATGATGGAAAACAAAAGTAAATATATTAATATAGAAAGAAAAATGAATACAATAGTGATTGAAATTCTGAAAGGAAATGGAAATTCCTACAACAAACAAGCTAGAAAAAAAGGACATAGCTAACATAAAATGTAGCCAGACATCCTATCTCTAAGGTGAGCTACTTCTGCCTCGAGGCTCTCCATGAGGTTCTCTAACCTCTCATCCATCAAAGCCTGCAATTACTCAAATCGTGGTGCCAAGAGGTCAGCCACTTGCTGAGCCAAGTTTGGTGTGGAGGCAGAGGATTGTCCAATTTCCTGCTCAACCTCTGCAGGTGCCACTTCAACTCGAACTCTCTTCCTTTGCTGGAATCCTGAAGGCTAGCTTTGAAGTTATCTGAGTCATTGTCCTCCCAAATAATCTCACCAGTAGTGTTGGTAAAGTGGTAGTAGATGTTGTTCTCAAATACTATACGAACAGCTGCTCCCATTTTGGTGAAGGACTAGACGTCTAGTCGGTCTTGAGGATGTGTTGGTATGAGGTTGAAGTGGTGTTCATCTAGCTTCAAGTATCCTAGCTTCATGGCGATGTGAGTCACGTACCCACAAATTAGAATGTCTCCAAAGGGCTTGGTGGCAATTGAATAAAGATGGTTTGCAAACCATTGAGATAAAGCCACTGATAGGCCTCTTCGGGCCATCTCCAGGAGAAACAGCTCTAACTTTCTGATCGATCCATTGCTGTCTCCTCTGGTGAAGATGCTATAGGTTAGAAACCTATGCAAGTACTTGTGCATTGGGGATCGAAGGTGCGTGCTCTTAGTCTTTTTGACGTTCCAGCTGCAATCAAGCCTGAAGTGAAGTGAGTCCATGCCTGAGTAGCATAGAACTCCACTTCACTCTCATTCAAGATGCCATGAGAGGGAAAGTTGAACAAGTCTCCAAACTCTGTGGTAGAGAGGGTGTTCAGATGCTTGCAAAGATTGAATTTCACTGTGCAGGTAGGAGAGACTTGCAGGGTTCTCAGGAATTCTAGAGTTGGTTCCCTCAGTGTTGGTTGATGGATATCAATGAAGTCTCTCAGATGACAAGCCTAGAGTTGTTCTGTCATGCTTTTCTTGAGGCCGAGTGTATGGATGGTTTGCCACTCAAATGATTGAGAGGAAAGGAGTGGCCTTTTCTTGAGAACTGAGTATCTAGGATGACAATGCTCAGGAATAATGTTTAGAAGGTAATCCGTGTACCTTGTTGGAGCATGAGACTTCTTTCTTGTACCCTTGGAGGAACCTGTTTCCATTTTGATTGAAAAAATAAAATTTTGCAGAGTGAAAAATTTTATAGAAATTTTGGAGTAAAACCTAAGGTGATGTGATTTCTGATGATGGAAATGGTTTTTGAAGATATTTATAGATGGAATGAGTTGCTAAGGGGCCGGAATCTTCAAAATGGTATTGAATGGAGATAAATGAGAGAAGTTGAGAGAAGTTAGACAGTTTGAATGAAAGAAATAATGGTAGAAACATTTTATAGCCGACATCTTCACGGGCATGATAAACTAAGTCACTGGTGTGAAATGTCATGTTCACGATTTGCTGAAGAGACGCTCTACCCGTGAAGAGAGAGGTGAAATCATTCACAGGCGTGAAAATTAAAGGTAATGGGCGTGAATGATGAACTATCACGATGGTGATAGATGAGTCACGGGCGTGAAGTACAATCTTCACTATTTGTGATCGTGAAACAAAGCATGATACAAAGCATGAATGCTTCTATAAGTTTTTGGTGGAAATGGTTCACGATCATGAAAACACGTCACAAGCGTGAACAAAGGATTTCACGGGGTGATAAAAAAAGGTTTTGGGCGTGAAACATAGTCTTCACTACCTTCAGTCTTGAAGTATGTCATGAAGCAAGTCATGAAAGCTACTGGTTCTTTTGGCAATTTAGTTCACGGGCGTGAATTGCCTAAAATTCTCATTAAATAAAATTAAGTCTAAAACAAGACTAAAGTATTTCAAAGGAGCTTCTATCCCCTATAACATATATTTCCATCAAATTAGCCACCTTATTTCTAGTAAGATTCGACAAAAAAAAACACAAGATTATCAATCAAGGTTTGACAATTTTGGCAATCACAAAGTTAATCCATCAATCATACCAAGCTCTCTTCTTATGAAATTAAATATTTCCTCATTTAGAGACTTAGTGAAGATATCTGCCAATTGATTGTGTGTGCTTATAAATTCCAATACAACATCTCCATATTGAACATGATCTCTAATAAAATGGTGTCTAATGTCAATATGCTTACTTCTAGAATGTTGAATGGGATTCTTAGATAGATTTATAGCACTTGTATTGTCACATCTAATAGGTATATGGCGCATACTATGACCATAATCCTTAAGTTATTATTTCATCCAAAGGATTTGTGTACAACAACATCCTGCTGCCACATATTCCTCTTCAATGGTAGAAAGAGCAACTGAAACTTGTTTCTTGCTAAACCAAGAAACTAAGCATTCTCCAATAAAGTGACAGTACCTTAAGTACTTTTTCTATCTAAAAGACTTCCAGCATAATCAGCATCTGAATATCCTATAATGTAAAAGGTGAATTTCTAGGATACCATAAACCTAGATGCAATGAGCCCTGTAAATATTTTAGAATTATTTTTAATGCATTTAAATGAGACTCTTTTGGACACGATTGAAAGCGTGCACATAAGCATACACTATACATTATGTCGGATCTAGAAGCAGTAAGATATAAAAGTGATCCAATCATACCTCTATAAAGCTTTTCATTAACGCTCTTACCCTTTTCATCCTTGTCCAATTTTGTTGATGTGCTCATTGGACTCTTGGCATTCTTGCATCCTTCCAATCCAAATTTCTTAAGTAAGTCTCTGGCATATTTGGATTGGTTGATGAATATGCTCTCTTTTCCTTGTTTAATTTGTAGACCGAGGAAATATTTTATTATCTCACCCATCATGCTCATTTCGAATTCCCTAGTCATACACTTAGTAAATTCTTGACAAAGCAATTCATTAGTAGACACAAATATGATATCGTCAACATAAATTTGAACAATTAGAATATCATGCTTATGTTTTTTAATAAATAATGTAGTGTCAATATTCCCCTTTGTAAAGTTATTTTCTAAAATAAAAGAACTTAGTCTTTCTTACCAAGCTCTTGGGGCTTGTTTCAAACCATATAAAGCTTTTGAAAGTTTAAATACATGATTAGGCAAATCATAGCTCTCAAAACCTGATGGTTGTTCTACATAAACTTCTTCTATAAAACCATTTAAAAGGGCTCTTTTCACATCCATTTGGAAGAGTTTGAAATTCATACGGCATGCATATGCTAAAAGTATTTTATGGCTTCTAATCTAGCTACAGAAGCATAGGTCTCATCATAATATACTCCTTCTTCCTTATTATACCCTTTTGCAACCAATCTAGCCTTATTCCTAGTTATTGAACCTTGTTCATCTAGTTTATTTCTAAATACCCATTTGCTTCCTATGATTTGATGCTCTTTGGGTCTAGGTACTAAGGTTCATACCTTACTTCTCTCAAATTGGTTGAGTTCCTTTTGCATGGCAATCACCCAACTTTCATCATTAAGAGCCTCGTCAATATTTTTAGGCTCAATATGAGAAATAAAAGCAAGGTCAGAAACTAAATGTTTGAGATGAGATCTAGTACTTACTCCCCTTGTAGGATCACCAATGATTTGCTCTTTGGGGTGATCTTTTGTCAATCTCCATTCCTTTGGGAGCTCTTGCCTGTTTTCCTCTTGAGCTTAAGGTAGAGAATTATCTTGATGTGAATCTTCTTGATCATTTTCTTCTTTTCCATTTTCAAGATCAAGTCTTTCCATGGTACCTACAACATCATCAAGAACACTACCTTTCACAAGATCAAGTCTACTAGATTCATCAAAAACAACATGCATAGATTCTTCAATAGTTAATGACTTTTTATTAAATACTCTATATACTTTGCTAGTTGTAGAGTATCCTAAAAAGATACCCTCATTAGATTTAGAGACAAATTTTTCAAGGTTGTCTTTGGTATTCAATTTGAAGCACTTACATTCAAATACTCTAAAGTATGATATCAAGGGCTTTCTTCCATTCCATAGCTCAAATGAAGTTTTGTTTAGGAGAGGTCTTTTGAAACCTCGATTTGAAATATAACAAGCAGTATTTGTAGTTTCTGCCAGAAAGTAAGTTGGTAAACCATACTCATAGACCATTGTTCGAGCCATTTCAATTAAAGTTCGATTTTTCCTTTCGACTACCCCATTTTGTTGAGGTGTCCTAGGAGATGAAATATTATGCGAAATGCCATGTTCAAGACAAAAACTTTTAAATTTTTCATTTTCAAATTCTTTGCCATGGTCTCTTCTTATTCTTGAAATGCAATATCCTTTATCATTTTGAACTCTTTTAGCAAAATTTTTGAAAGTTTCAAAAGCATCACTCTTTTGAGCTAAGAAAATTACCTAAGTAAATCTAGAGTAATCATCTACGATGACAAAGGCATAATGTTTACCTCCTAAGCTTGCAATTCTAGTAGGTCCAAATAAATCTAGATGCAGGAGTTGTAGAGGTTTTGAGATACTTACTATGTTTTTGGATTTGAAGGATGACTTGTGTTGCTTCCCTCTTTGGCAAGGTTCACATGTCTTCTCTTTTTCAAATTTGACTTTTAACAGTCCCTTTACCAGTTCTCCTGTGCTGAGGCTTTGAATTAAGTCCATGTTCGCATGACCAAGCCTTCTATGCCACAGCCAAGATTCATCACTAATAGTCACAAGACACTTAGAGGAATGGTTAGATATTTTAAGTAAGTTTATTATGTAGGTATTGACCTCTATATTTCCTTTAAATATCTCTTGACCATCAATAGAGGTTACAAGACATTCGTTGGAATAAAAGGTTACTTTATTTCCTTTATCACATAATTGACTTACACTCAACAAGTTATGTTTCAAACCATCAACAATTAAGACATCCTTAATAAAAGTAGCACCATTAATACCAATAGAACCAAAGCCAATTACCTTACCCTTAGCAGTGTTTCCAAATGTAACTTTACCTCCATCAATACTTTTGATTTCATTGAATAGTTCTTTGTCTCCTATCATATGCCTTGAACATCCACTGTCTACTAGCCAAGCATTTTTGTTTATTGTGGACTTGAGGCATACCTATAGAATCACAATTCAAGTATAGTTTTTAGGACCCAAATGAGCTTGGGTCCTTAGGGGTTAGCACATGAAGTTTCCCAATGAGCCTTCCTTATCCAGCAATGTTTATTTATATGACCTATTTTCATACAATAATTAAACTGTTTAGGTCTAAAAATGCTTTTTGGTCTTACAATGCTTTTGAATGCCATATTTCTATTAGACTGAGTTTGAGAACAATGTCATGCACAATCATGATTAATTGGTGCTTTTCTAGATGCATGCTTCTTATACATAAAGGCATGATTAGCCTTTTGAGGTTTCTTTCTTAGGCTTACCAATCCTTGATTATTCCTCTTATGTATAGAAGATTTAGTGTATTTAGTGCACTTATACTTGGGTGTTGTTCCAGCAAATGTGGAGATGTGACGTTCACTTGACTTAACAAAAGTAGTCTTGTGAGAAGATGATGATGTGCCCTTAAATCCTAGACCATGTCTAATTAAGGGTAGTCTTTGAGACACAATGAGAGTATCTAAGCTCTCATTTCCTTCGTTGAATTTTGAAATGGAGTTTCTAAGTTCCTCAACTTCATTTTTCAAAGTATTGTTTTCTTTAAGCAAGTATTAGCTGAGGGTCTTAAGGAGTATTCATCTAATAACTTTTGAAGAGATTCATTAGATGATTTAAGCTTAAATTTCTCCTTTTCTATAGCATCCATTTTGATTTTTAAATTAGAAATTGTTAAACCTTGAGGGGTATTTCTGTCATTTTGATGATAACAAATAAAATAGCAATATTGTATTTAACATACTTGTCTTCTAAGTCAATTATACATGACATGGATTAAAATAGCAAGAATGGAGAATTAGAAGAATAATCCTTGAAAGAAAAAATTCAAGAAGTAGCATGTTCACTGTCGTGACTCTATGAGTCACTCCCGTGAAAGAAGCTAACCATTACCAAAACCAACTTTTGAAGTTCATGGCAATGAAGGAAAAACAAACTATGAAGTGGGCATTTCAGTCACCCCCATGAATAAAGGTGTCACCCCCATGAAGATTCATGCATTTTCATCCAGAGAGTTTCATGACCAGAGTCCCCACTTCGATCACGGCTGGGAAGCTTGTCACGCCCGTGAATGAGTATGTCACGCCCGTGACGCTATATGTCAAAACATTCTAGAGAGCTTCACGACCAAGGTCACCACTTCAGTCACGACTTAAGAAGAAATGTCACTCTCGTGACAAGCATAGTCACGCCCGTGAACAATGAAAGAGAACAATAACAGGCGCAATTTTTTGGTTGGTACAACGGCTAGTTTCGTATTTAATGCACCCCAACGGCGTTATTCAACCATGGGAGTATAAATGGAAGTCATTTATACATTAAGAACAAGAGAATAAAGGGAATAATAACAGAATAACAATTACTTTGAATCAAAAATCTTATTTCGAGCTATTTGTACATTCATATTTTGAGAACAAAATCTATTCTCTGTAAAAATCTTTTTGCTCTTCATTTATTGAGCAATTAAGATTTGTAAGTGGTTATCTCTATAAACTTTACTCAAGTGAGCTTTGGGTATTTTTGGGTTAAGAGAAGAACACTTGTAAGGGTTAGCTGTGTGAGCCTCAAAACAAAAATCAAAAGGTTGTTGTGTGAGCCTATAAAAACACAAAGTGAAGGTTGTTTGTGTGAGACTGAAAAACACAAGGAATTGGTTATTGTGTGAGCCATTAAAACACAGGATTTCTGGGTTAGGTGTGAGCCATTGTGAGAAACACCATAGTTGGGAGTGAGCTTGTAAAACTCCATTGTAACACTTAGTGTGTTAGTGAAACTCCTAATTGCGATTGGGGAGAGGAGTAGGGTTTGTTAACACCCGAACCTCTATAAAATCCTTGTGTCAAATTCTCTCTATCCCTCCTAAAATTAATCTTTTATTTCCGCACTTTAAAGTTTAATTTTTTAAACTCCAATTCAACCCCCCTTCTTGGCTTAATATCTGGGCAACAATTGGTATCAGAGCTTTGTCTAGCATCGAAGCCTAAAAAGCGCTAGTGAAGAGTAAGATATGGCCAGTGAAGGATTCTAAAGTCTCAAACCTTACTTTGATGGAGCAAATTATGCCCATTGGATGTTTAGGATGGAGACATACTTGGATAGTGAAGGAATTGAAGTCTGGGATAGTGTACGAAAAGAATGGACACCACCAACCAAAAGAGGAGCTGATGGTGAAGAAGAAATCCTATCAAGAGATGATTGGACAGAGCCCCAAAGAAGAGCAAATTTCAAAAACAAGAAGGCAATGACAATTATATCAAGCTCATTATCTATTGAAGAATATGGGAGAATACAACACTGCTCAACAGTATACAGCATGTGGAAGACATTGGAGAACTATCATGAGGGAACTAAGCAAGTCAAATCTAAGAAGATTCAACTTCTAACCTTAGAATATGAACTCTTCAAGATGAAATCCAATGAGTCAATCACTGACATGACCAACCGTCTTCTAGCCATTATAAATGGAATGAGGAAACTTGGGAAGTATCTGAGTTTGGAAGATGTAAACAATAAAATCCTGAGAAGTCTTCCTCTTAAAGACTATGGTTCAAGAGTTACTGGCATAGAATAAACAAATGAAGATATGAGCATCATGAATACTGATGTGTTGATTGGAAAACTTCACATATGAGATGGCAGTGAAGAGAGATGGAGAGCTTGAAGCAGAGCCAGAGAAAAGAAAGCCCTTAGCACTCAAAGCCTCTACTTCAAAATCTCAAGAAGATAGTGAAGATGATGAAGAAATAAGTAATGATGAAAATGAGGACATTGTTATGCTTTCAAGGAGATTAAAAATAATCATTAAGAAGAAAATGAGTAACTCCAGAAAATTCAGGCAAAGAAACCTCAAATAAACTCCAAATGATACACAAAGAAGTAAGGAAGAGGTAAAATGCTATGAATGTGGAAAGAAGGGAATATCAAACCAGAATGTCCAAGGCTCAATAAGCATAAGAGCAAATACCGAAAAGAAAATGGGGAGAAAGGTCACAAAGCCACATGGGATGATGAAAGCTCTTCAAGTGAAAAGGATGATAATGAAAGTGAAGAGGTCAACCTATGCTTCATGGCTATTGAGGATCACGTCTCGGATAAAGTAAGATCACTACACTCATACTCTTTCAATAATGATAGTAGTGATAATGATAGTGATAGTGCTGACGATGATAATGAGCAAAGCTTAATAGAACAATTAAATATAGAATTAGAGAAATATAGAAGTAAATTTAGCACTTATAGAAATAACATCTCTAATTTAAAAAATAAGATAGATGGTTTAGAAAAGGAAAACATAAAGCTTAAATCATCTAATGAATCTCTCCAAAAGTCATTAGATGAATACTCATCAAGACCCTCAATAGCTTCATTGTTAAAAGAACATAATACTTTGAAAAATGAAGTTAAGGAACTTAGAAATTCCATTTCTAAATTTCACAAAGGTAAAGAGAGCTTAGATACTCTCATTGTGTCTCAAATATCACCCTTAATTAGACATGGTCTAGGATTTAAGGACACATCATCATCTTCTCACAAAACTATATTTGTAAAGTCTAAAGAATCTCCCATCTCCACACCTGTTAGAACAGCACCAAGAAATAAGCATGTTAAACCTTCTATACAGAAAAAGAATATTCATGCCTTTATGTATAGGAAGCATGCATCTAGAAAAATGCAAATTAATCATGATTGTGCATTCCATTGTTCTCAAAATCCGTCAAATAGAATTATGGCATTCAAATACATAGTAAGACCAAAAAGAAAGTTTAGACAGAAACAATGTAATTATTGTATGAAAATTGGTCACATAAATAAACATTGCTGGATAAGGAAGGCTCATTAGGAACCTTCATGTGCTAACCCCCAAGGACCCAAACTGATTTGGGTACCTAAAATTCATACTTAAATTGTGATTTTATAGGTATGCCTCAAGTCCACAATAAACAAAAATGCTTGGCTAGTAAACAGTGGATGCTCAAGGCATATGACAGGAGACAAAGAACTTTTCAATAAAATCAAAAGTATTGATGGAGGTAAAGTTACCTTTGGAAACAATGCAAAGGGTAAGGTAATTGGCATTGGTTCTATTGGTATTAATGGTACTACTTTTATTAAAGATGTATTACTTGTTGATGGCTTGAAACATAACTTGTTAAGTGTAAGTCAATTATGTGATAAAGGAAACAAAGTAATCTTTACTTCAAATGAATGTCTTGTGATCTCTATCGATGGTCAAGAAATATTTAAAGGAAATAGAGATATCAATACATACATAATAAACTTACATGAACTATCTAACCGTTCCTCTAAGTGTCTTGTGACTACTAGTGATGAATCTTGGTTGTGGCATAGAAGACTTGGTCATGCTAACATGGACTTAATACAAAGTCTCAGCATAAGATAGCTAGTAAAAGGACTGCCAGGAGTTAAATATGAAAAAGGCAAGACATGTGATCCTTGCCAAAGAGGAAAGCAACACAAGTCATCTTTCAAAGCCAAAAACATAGTAAGTACTTCAAAACCTCTTCAACTCCTGCATTTAGACTTATTTGGACCTACTAGAATTGCTACCTTCAGAGGAAAACATTATGCATTTGTCATCGTAGATGATTACTCTAGATTTACTTGGGTAATTTTCTTAGCTCAAAAGAGTGATGCTTTTGAAAATTTCAAAAACTTTGCTAAAAGAGTTCAAAATGAAAAATGGTATTGCATTTCAAAAATAAGAAGTGATCATGGGAAAGAATTTGAAAATGAAAACTTTGAAAGCTTTTGTCTTGAACTTGGCATTTCACATAATTTCTCATCTCCTAGGACACCTCAGCAAAATGGGGTACTTGAAAGGAAAAATCGAACTTTAATTAAAATGGCTAGAACAATGCTTAATGAATATGAATTACCAACTTATTTTTGGGCAGAAGCCACAAACACTGTATGTTATATTTCAAATCGAGTTTTCAAAAGACCTCTTTTAAACAAAACCTCATTTGAGCTATGGAATGGAAGAAAGCCATTGATATCATACTTTAGAGTATTTGGATGCAAGTGTTTTATATTGAACACCAAGGATAATCTTGGAAAATTTGCCTCTAAGTCTGATGAACGTATCTTTTTAGGATACTCTACAACCAGCAAATCATATATAGTATTTAATAAAAGATCATTTACGGTTGAAGAATCCATGCATGTTGTTTTTAATGAATCTAGTAAACTTGATCTTATGAAAGGTAGTGTTCTTGATGATGTTGTAGGTAATATGGAAAGACTTGATATTAGAAATGGGAAAGAAGAAAGTGATCAAGAAAATTTACTGCAAAATGACACTCTACCTCAAAATCAAGAACAAAATGATCAAGAACTTCCAAAAGAATGGAGATTGACAAAAGATCATCCAGAAGAGAAAATAATTGGTGATCTATCAAGGGGAGTAAGTACTAGATCTCATTTCAAACATTTAGTCACTAATATTGCTTTTATTTCACAAATTAAGCCTAAAAATATAGATGAGGCTCTTAATGATGAAAGTTGGGTAATTTCCATGCAAGAAGAACTCAACCAATTTGAGAGAAATAAAGTATGGACCCTAGTACCTAGACCCAAGGATCATCAAATCATAGGTAGCAAATGGGTATTTAGAAACAAATTAGATGAGCAAGGGTTAATAACCAGGAATAAGGCTAGACTAGTTGCAAAAGGATATAATCAGGAAGAAGGTATAGATTATGATGAAACATATGCACATGTAGCTAGATTAGAAGCCATAAGAATACTTTTAGCATATGCATGTCACATAAATTTCAAACTTTTTGAAATGGATGTGAAAAGTGCATTTCTAAATGGTTACATAGATGAATAAGTGTATGTAGAACAACCACCAGGTTTTGAAAGCTATGATTTGCCAAATCATGTTTTTAAACTTTCAAAAGCTTTTTATGGTTTAAAACAGGCACCAAGAGCTTGGTATGAGAAGCTAAGTTCTTTTTTTATTAGAAAATAGCTTTACAAAGGGAAATGTTGACACTATACTATTCATCAAAGGGCATAAGCATGATATACTAATTGTTCAAATTTATGTTGATGATATAATATTTGGTTCTACTAATGAGTTGCTTTGTCAAGAATTTGCTAAGTGTATGACTAGGTAATTTGAAATGAGCATGATGGGAGAACTTAAGTATTTCCTTGGTCTACAAAAAAAGCAAAGCAATGAGGGCATATTCATCAACCAATCCAAATATGCCAAAGATTTAATTAAGAAATTTGGTATGGAAGGATGCAAAAATGCCAAGACTCCTATGAGCATATCAACAAAATTGGACAAAGATGAAAAGGGTAAGAGCATTAATGAAAAACTTTATAGAGGTATGATCGGATCACTTTTATATCTTACTGCTTCTAGACCCGATATTATGTATAGTGCTTGCTTGTGTGCACGATTTCAATCATGTCCAAAAGAATCTCATTTAAATGCAATAAAAAGAATTTTAAAATATTTACATGGATCTTTGCATCTAGGTTTATGGTATCCTAGGAATTCATCTTTTTATATTATAGGATATTCAGATGCAGACTATGCTGGTAGTCTTTTAGATAGGAAAAGTACTTCAGGTACTTGTCACTTCATTGGAGAATGCTTAGTTTCTTGGTTCAGCAAGAAACAAGTTTCAGTTGCTCTCTCAACTGCTGAAGCAAAATATGTAGCAGCTGGATGTTGTTGTACTCAAATTCTTTGGATGAAACAACAACTTAAGGACTATGGTCATGAGATGGATCATATACCTATTAAATGTGACAATAAAAGTGCCATAAATATTTCAAAGAATCCTATACAACATTCAAGAAGTAAGCATATTGACATTAGACACCATTTCATTAGAGATCATGTTCAATATGGAGATGTTGCATTAGAATTTATAAGCACAGAAAATCAATTAGCTGATATTTTCACTAAGTCTCTAAATCGACAGTATTCAAAATATGATCTTGGTAGAATTTTCATTAATATGTCTGATCCATTTTCTTCTGTATGGATTTGTTAGGCACCGAAATTGTTGAAAAGTTTAGTGTGGGTCCCTCCACATGTGGGTCCCACCACATATAAAATAAAATAAAAAAGTCAAAAGTTGTGGAAAGATTTAATTTCATTAGAAGAGAACTTGGTATGATTTATGGATTAACCTTGTGATTGCAAAAATATGAAATCATAATTGTTGATCTTAAATCATATCACAAGTTATAAGAGAGAAATTTTGATGAAAAATCATGTTTTAAGAATTAGAATCTTTGTTGAAATGATTTAGTCTTGTTTTAGGACTTAATTTTATTTGATGAAAATTTTAGGGGAGTCACGCCCGTGACACATGTTCACGCCCGTGACTTAAATGACCCAAAGAGGCAGTGTCGTTCACGACTTGGTTCACGACATGGTTCACGGCTTCAAGTGGTGAAACTTATTTTTCACGGCTTGAGTCACGCCCGTGAAAATAGACTTTCACGCCCGTGATCAATTTTCACTCCCGTGAACAATTACACCCCAAAATTCACAGAAACTTTCACGCCTTGAGTCACGGCTTGCTTCACGAGCATAAGTGGTGAAATTCAACATTTCCCGCCCATGAAAATTATTTCACCCCCGTGATAGATGATCATTCACGCTCGTGAGATTCAAACATCACGTTCGTGACATTATTCACGCCTTTATTCACGGGTGGAACACTCCTTCAGCAAACCGTGAACACGACCATTCACGCCCGTGAACACCTACTTCACGCCCGTGAATATATCAAATATATAAAAGAACAATCGGTTACAACTTTCATTTCAACTCTCCAACTCCCAAAACCGCTCTTATTTACTCACATTCATTGAGACATTGAAGATTCCGACCCCAAAGACTTAAACTTTTCCTATAAATACCACCAAAAGTTCGAATCTTCATCACAAATCATACATTTCTAGGGTTTTCCATAAATTTTCTGTCAAAATTTTTTCCAACTTCATCTCCAACCAATTTCTTCAAAAATTTTTTCCAACTTCATCTCCAACCAATTTCCATCCTCGATATGCAACTTTGAAGAAGAGACCTCTTCTGTCATCAAGGACCTTTGAACGGCAGACAGTCCAAAGTCTCAGGCTTGAGACAGCTATGACAGAGCAACTATAAGCCTGTCATCTCAAAGATTTTGTGGAAATTCACCAGCCGACCTTGAGGGAGCCAACACTGGAATTCCTCAGCACATTGCAGGTTTCACCTACTTGAGTGGTGAAATTCCAACTCTGTAACAATCCCAACATCCTCAGTGCCATCAAATTTGGGGAATTATTCAGCCTACCATCTGATGGCATCCTGAATGATACTGAGGTAGAATTTTCTGCCCCTCGAGCCTGGACACATTTTGGCACCAATTGCAGCTGGGATGTCAAGAAAATAAAGAGCACACATCTCAGGGCCCCAGTGCATAGGTATTTGCATAGGTTCCTGACCTATAGCATATTTGCTAGGGGAGAGAGCAATGGGACTATCAGGAAGTCAGAACTCTTCCTATTTGAGATGGCTCAGAGAGGACTCACAGTGGCACTTTCTAGATGGTTTTCTAACCTTCTTCTCTCCATTGCCACCAAGCCTACTGGAGATATTTTTATTAGGGCATATGTCACCCATATAGTGGTGAAGCTTGAGTATCTGAAGCTGGACGCGCATCACTTCAACCTAATCCCTGGACATCCTCGAGATCGTTTGGATGTCGAGTCGTTCATCAAGATGGGAGCAGCTGTCAGAATCATTTTCCAAAATGATATCTTCTACCGCTTCACGGACACTGTTGGGGAGATCATCTAGGAAGATAATGACATGGAGGATTTTAAAGCGGGCCTCCAGGGAGTCTAGCAGAAGAAGAGGGTTCGGGTTGAGGAAGAACCCCCAGTAGTTGAGCAGGACATCGGACCGTCCTCGGCTTCCACACTGACCTTAGCGCAACAGGTGGTTGACCTCTTGGCACCACGTTTTGAGCAGCTGCAGACTTCGCTGGATGAGAGGTTGGAGAACCTTAAAGACTTCATGGAGTCTCGGATGGACAACCTTGAGGCTGAAGTGGCTAGGCTTCGTGACAGGATGTCTAGCTAGGAGTTAGGCTAGAGTGTAGCCTAAATTTGATTATTTTTTGCTTGTTTATTATATTTATGTTTGCTAGTGTGTAGGAAAATTTCAATTTCCTTTCTGAACATTATTTATCTCTGTTTGTATGTTTTTCCTTCACTTAATGAATTTTCTTTTGCTTATCTCACTGTTATCTTCTTATCCTTTTTTTATTAATGACAAAAGGGGGAGAAAACTAGCAATATATGATAGGGAAAATGTATCAAACTAGCAATATATATTAAGGTAAATGAATTTTGAATCAAATAATTAAAATTGAATTGTCGTTGAAATAGATTAAAAGGGACTAGAAATCTTGATTCAAAATTTCATATGCAAAGTATATAATTGGAAAATTGAGCTTTATATACTTTAGATATACCTTAAGTATACTTTGCATATACCTTAAAGCAAGTTACAAATATAAATATGCCATGATATACCTTAAATATACCTTACATATACTTCATGTCTTAAAAAGGAATTATGGTATATATTGGATATACTTCTCATATAACTTGCATATAATTAAAATCTAGTAAGTTTATTTCAATGCTACATCATTATTTACTATTCTTGCACATTATAAATTTTTTATCCTAAGTATATTTTGAGGGGGAGACTTCTCAAAATTACATATTGCTAGATTATTTGTCACCATCAAAAAGGGGGAGATTGTTAAACCTTGAGGGGTATTTCTATCATTTTGATGATAACAAATAAAATAGCAATATTGTATTTAACATACTTGCCTTCTAAGTCTATTATATAGGACATGGATTAAAATAGCAAGAATGGAGAATTGGAAGAATAATCCTTGAAAGAAAAAATTCAAGAAGTAGCATGTTCACTGTCGTGACTCTATGAGTCACTCCCGTGAAAGAAGCTAACCGTTACCAAAACCAACTTTTGAAGTTCACGGCCATGAAGGAAAAACAAACCGTGAAGTGGGCATTTCAGTCACCCCCGTGAATAAAGGTGTCACCCCCGTGAAGATTCATGCATTTTCATCTAGAGAGCTTCACGACCAGAGTCACCACTTGGATCACGGCTGGAAAGCTTGTCACGCCCGTGAATGAGTATGTCACGCCCGTGACTCTTTATGTCAAAACATTCCAGAGAGCTTCACGACCAAGGTCACCACTTCAGTCACGGCTTGGGAAGAAATGTCACTCCCATGACAAGCATGGTCACGCCCGTGAACAATGAAAGAGAAAAATGTTAGGCACAATTTTTTGGTTGGTACAACAGCTAGTTTCGTATTTAATGCACCCCAACGGCGTTATTCAACCATGGGAGTATAAATGGAAGTCATTTATGCATTAAGAACAAGAGAATAAAGGGAATAATAACAGAATAGCAATTACTTTGAATCAAAAATCTTATTTCAAGCTATTTGTACATTCATATTTTGAGAACAAAATTTATTCTCTATAAAAAATCTTTTTGCTCTTCATTTATTGAGCAATTAAGATTTGTAAGTGGTTCTCTCTGTAAACTTTACTCAAGTGAGCTTTGGGTATTTCTGGGTTAAGAGAAGAACACTTGTAATGGTTAGTTGTGTGAGCCTCAAAATACAAATCAAAAGGTTGCTGTGTGAGCCTGTAAAAACACAAGGAAGGTTGTTTGTGTGAGCCTGTAAAACACAAGGAATTGGTTATTGTGTGAGCCATTAAAACACAAGGGATTTCTAGGTTAGGTGTGAGTCATTGTGAGAAACACCATAGTTGGGAGTGAGCTTGTAAAACTCCATTGTAACACTTAGTGTGTTAGTGAAACTCCCTATTGCGATTAGGGAGAGGAGTAGGGTTTGTTAACACCCGAACTTCTATAAAATCCTTATGTCAAATTCTCTCTATCCCTCCTAAAATTAATCATTTATTTCCGCACTTTAATGTTTAATTTTTTAAACTCCAATTCAACCCCCCTTCTTGGCTTAATATCTGGGCAATAGAAATGTTATTCTTATAAGTATTGAATTTACTCCTATATTTCTCTAGTTCTATATTCAATTCTTCTATTAGGTTTTGCTCGTTGTAATCATCTTAACTATTACTATCATTATCACTACTATCATTATTGAAAGAGCATGAGTGAAGTGATTTTACCTTATCCGAGATGTGATCCTCTATAGCCATGAAGCATAGGATGACCTCTTCACTTTCATTGTCATCTTTTTCACTTGAAGAGCTTTCATCATCCCATGTGGCTTTGTGACCTTTCTCCCCATTGTCTCTTTGGTATTTGCTCTTATGCTTCTTGAGCCTTGGACATTCCAGTTTAATATGCCCTTTCTTTCCACATTCATAGCATTTTACCTCTTCTTTACTTCTTTGTGCATCATTAGAAGTCTGTTTGAGGTTTCTTTACCTGAATTTTCTAGAGTTGCTCATTCTCTTCTCAATAATTCTTTTCAGCCTTCTTAAGAGCATAGCAATGTCCTCATTTGCATCATCACTCATTTCTTCATCATCTTCAACTTCTTCTTGAGATTTTGAAGTAGAGGCTTTTAGTGCTAAAGGCTTTCTTTTTTCTGGCTCTGCTTCAAGCTCTCTATCTCTTTTCACTGCCATTTCATGTGTGAGAAGTTTGCCAATAAGCACATCAGTATTCATGATGCTCATGTCTTCATTTGCCTTTTCTATACCGGCAACTCTTGAACCGTAATCTTTGAGAGGAAAACTTCTCAGGATTTTGTTATTTACATCTTCCAAGCTCAAGGGCTTCCCAAGTTTTCTCATGTCATTTATGATAGCTAAAATACGGTTGGTCATGCCAGTAATTGACTCATTAGATTTCATCTTGAAGAGCTCATACTCTGAAGTAAGAAGTTGAATAAGCTATTGGGCAGTGTTGTATTCTACGACATTCTTCAATGGATAATGAGCTTGATAGAATTGTCATTGCCTTCTTGTTTTTGAAGTTTGCTCTTATTTGAGGCTTTGTCCAATCATCTCTTGATAAAATTTCTTCTTCACCATCAACTCCTCTTCTAGTTGGTGGTGTCCATTCTTTTCCAACACTATCCCAGACTTCAATTCCTTCACTATCCAGATATGTCTCCATCTAAAACTTCCAATGAGCATAATTTGCTCCATCAAAGTAAGGCTTGAGACTTTGGAATCCTTCATTGGCCATATCTTGATATTTACTAGCGTTGCTTAGGCTTCGATGCTAGACTTAGCTCTAATACCAATTATTGTCAAGATATTGAACCAAGAAGAGGGGTTGAATTGGATATTAAAAATTTAACTTTTATGTTCGGAAAGAAAAGTTAAGTTTACTAGGGATAGAAACATATAACACAAGGATTTTTATAGAGGTTCGAGTGTTAACAAACCCTACTCCTTTCCCCAATCACAATTGGGTGTTTCACTAACACACTAGGTGTTACAATGGAGTTTTACAAGCTCACTCCCAACTATGGTGTTTCTAACAATGGATCACACCTAACCAAGAAATCCCATGTGTTTTAATGGTTCACACAATAAACCAATTCCTTGTATTTTAAAGGTTCACACAAATAACCTTTACCTTGTGTTTTTTAAAGGCTAACACAAATAACCCTTACCTTGTGTTTTAAAGGCTCACACAAATAACCCTTACAAGTGTTCTACTCTTAACCCCAAAATACCCAAACTCACTTGAGTAGATGATTACAGAGAGAAACACTTAAAAATCGATAATGCTCAGAGAATGATGAGCAAAAAGATTTTCACAGAGAATAAATGTTTGTTTTGAAAATATCAAATGCACAAATGGCTTACAACAAGATTTTGATTCAAAATATTAACTATTCTCTTATTCTCTTGTCCTGGATCCATAAATGACTTACATTTATACTACCATGGTGAATTATAGTCGTTAGATTGCATTTAATATGGAACTAGCCATTGCACCAACTCTTATTGTCGCACCTGACATATTTCTCTTTCATCTTTCACGATTGTGAATATGTGTGTCACGGTCGTGACTATTCTTCCAAGCCGTGACTTAAATCATTATGGAAGGATTTGAAGTGTTGGATCACGAACGTGACATTATATCTTCATGGGCGTGACATCCTTCCAAGCCATGGTCTAAGTGGTGACTCTGGCCGTGAAGCTCTCTAGAAGAATTTGTCATGTCTTCTCACGAATGTGACTTTCTTTCACGGTCGTGACTGATATGATCATTCACGATTGCTATCATTCTTTATGGCCGCAAACTTTAAATGTTGGATAGTTGGCGCTAAGCTTCATCACGGGTGTGACATATAAGGTCATGAATGTGAACATGTTATTTCTTCAATTTTATCTTTTTAAGATTAGTCTTCCATTCTCCATTCTTGCTATCATGTTCCATACCCTGTTCAATAGACTTAGAAAAAAAGTATGTTAAATACATTATTGCTGTTTTATTTGTTAGCATCAAAATGATGGAAATACCCCTCAAGTTTCAACAAGAGTGTTGTTGGATGACAAGAGCATGCTTGAGCTGTGGCTCCAAAGATCATATAAGAAGGGATTGTCCTCTATTGCAGCATGGAGGAGGTTTGGGAAGCACGAAGCCGATACAAACATAGGCTTCTGGGCAAGGCAGAGGCCAAAGTCGAGGGCAAGGTAGAGGAGGCCGATCAAGGCCCAGTCAGTTTAGATTAGAGACGGTTGAGAGGCCAGAAGGTAGTGGAGCTGCCCCATCCAGGGCATATGTCATGCAAGGCCGAAAGGAGCAGGATGCACCTGATGTCTTAATTTGTAAATTCCTTCTCTTTGGCTTTGATATACATGCATTGATAGATCTGAGGTCAATGCATTCATACATATGCACACCAACTGTAACACCCCCTCACCTAAACCGTATGTGCCAGGATGCGAGGGTGCTACTGCCTATCTTCTTACTTGTTTAAATCGCTATTTTCTTTTATGTTTGCTACAGAGCCAGACATTTTTTTAATATAATAAATAATGTACATTTTATTTACATAAGATAGTATTTATAAATACCAATTTACTATTTAACAAACTTTGAAAAACAATTTACAACTTATAAGTATATATAATGCGGAAAATAAATTACAAGAGTTCAAAAGTTTGTGACCCACTATTTCAAGATCGGCTGCTTTAATTTGAATAGAATCATCGCTTGCTTTATCTACCACCTTTAGCTACCTTTCTATATCTGCGCAGAAAGAAACTCCCACGCTAAGCTCTAAGCTTAGTGGTGCATATAAATAAGGCAATATACTATATCATGCAACAAGCATTAACATGTATCATTTTATGGATAAAAATCTTTGTATGCTATACCTATCAACATGTTCCTATTTCATACAAGTATAAATATCATGCTCACATATACAATCTTGTTTTCATTTATCTTTGATGGTAAGTGACTATGTTAATCTCTTTATTATTATTATATCTCAATCTCATATCATCATCATCATTTTTTTTCTATTTTCCGACTTAGCTTCATTATCTTGCCCACGTCACTCTAAATTTGGACTAACTGGATATGGGTTATGGATCAGGAGTGCTCCCAGAGCTGTGAACACCCTTTCCAATATCTGGCTCAACAGAGCTTCTCAAATCAATGGCGCTCTCTGAGCTTAAGCCACATTGATTGAGTATTATTTCATCATAGATGAATAACCTGACCAAAGGCGCTCTCCAGGCTTAAGCCACCTTGTCCTCAATTTATATGTGCTCATCAGAGCTTTTCAAGTCAATGGCGCTCTCCGAGCTTAAGCCACATTGATCGAGGAATATCTCAGATAGTACGGTACCATTCGCCCCCTTAATGACATGTCATCTAT
Source organism: Triadica sebifera (assembly GCA_023653625.1). NCBI lineage: Eukaryota > Viridiplantae > Streptophyta > Magnoliopsida > Malpighiales > Euphorbiaceae > Triadica > Triadica sebifera. The sequence continues at coordinate 20,085,752 of CM042900.1, forward strand.
CCTGTTTCTAGTCCACAAGTAGAGTAATAGGCATCTTCGTATTTTCACATCAATCATATATTTTATTTAATTTTTATTTTACATCCATTTCATCATCCTCATATTATACATCACTTCATCATCATTCTCAATTTTGACACATCAATATTCTCAAGTATCAACATCTCAATTTTCTTGTTTTGCAACATATCATCATGCTCATACATACTAAATAGCATCTTTTTCATCTGTTTAACTAGATACATCAATAGATAATGATATTCATAATTTATTTGAAAATAGAGCATTCACAGCCATGACTACCAATTCATGGCCGTGAATTAGTTCTCGCCCATAATCCAAAGCCGTGAACACTACTGGAATGAATCATACCAAAAGCATTCACGATCGTGAATACTCATTCGTGCCCGTGAATGAGTTCACATTCATGATTCCAAACCGTGTACGCTTATAGAATGAATAGTACCATTTCCACACCCAAGTCACAACCGTGACACAAATTAGTCACAACCGTGAACCATCAGAATCACTCCCATGACCCGATAGTCACGCCCATGACTTTCGGTAGGAAATCTGCATATTCACATTTCATTCATTCTAATTACACCAAATCATATCAAAACACAACTCATGCAATTCTGGAGTCCTTTATTCAACATATCATGACTAATACATATAAATGCCTTAATCATAATTAAACTCTCTAACATGGATCACTTAATTCAACAAATCACAAGTAAAGTCATTCTTTATCTCTAACATATGGTTTCATGCCATAGTCATCCTTAATTCATCTCAATAATCAATTATCATACTAAATATGCATTATTTCAAACAAATATAGGCCATTGCCTTAAATTATGCACAAATCTTAATCTTTCTCCTTCACTTTTCTAGGTAGTCTTCTCTTTTCCTTTGCTCCTTAGGGTTTGTTCCTTGTCACTAGGAACTCCTACAACATCATAAATGATGATTATCACCTGATTTTCTCAAGATCCTAAACTCTCTTATTCTCTCTCAAAACCCTAATTTCTCTCTCTTTCCATATGAGTTTTGGATGAGCTCAAAATTCAAATTTCTTTAAGAAAATATGATGAAGAAGAAGAATCACTTCTTACCTTACTCTTTTCTTCACTTAATCACAACTTTGGAGATTTTCTCTCTCCACCAAACTTTATTTTTCTTCCTCTTTCTGGCTCTTCCCAGCTTCTTTAAGAGTTATAAACCATGAAAATCATGTGCTCATGATCTTTCCCCCCCCCTCTTCTCTTCCTTTCTCTCTCTAGAAATCAAGATTGGCTATGGAGGAAAAGAAATGGTTGGCATGGAGACTGATTTGCAGAAGAGGAAAAAGAGAGCAGAAAATGAGAAGAAGAAGAAAATGAAGAATTACATAGGGTACCCAAAAGTCTTTATGTAGGGCCCACCATCTTTACCATTTTTAACATTAGGCTTAAAGAACCCATTAATCTCATTCTTTCTCATTGGGTAGCCAGCCAACCTATTTAAAATGTCCCCAAAATGAATATGTTAATTAGCAATTAATCTCATTAATTTTCCAAATTTTGGTAAATTACAATTTAACCCCAAAACTTATCAAAATTTGCAATTTAGTCCTTTACCGTAAATCAACTTCTTTAAACTTGATAATCACTTAATTAGGCATACATCATTTAATTTAGTCTTTACTTGATTAATTTCGATAAAAAAATCCAAATTTAAACTCTGATTGGTCAAACGCGTCAATTTCACGACACGTGCAACTCGGTGTCTAAATTAGCAGATATTACATTCTCTCCCCCTTAAATAAATTTCATCCTAAAAATTCACCTTTTCATTCTAGGTTAAACAAATGGGGATACTGCTTCTTCTTCACTTTCCCACGTGGCTTCTTCAATTGTATGATTCATCCACCAAACTTTAACTAGAGGGACTCTCTTGTTCCGAAGAACTTTCTTTTCATATGCTATTATAGCCATTGATTCCTCCTCATAAGACATGTCTGTCTGTACCTTTATTTCTTCAATCCGTATAATGTGGGTCGGGTCTAAACGGTATCTTCTTAAAATTGAAATGTGGAACACGTTATGAATTCTGTCTAGCTCCGGAAGAAGAGCTAATCGGTAAGCCACTAGTCCTATCCTTTCTAGAATCTGATAAGGATCAATAAACCTTGGACTTAACTTTCCTTTTCTACCGAACCTCAATATCGTTTTCCAAGGCAAAACTTTAAGGAATACTTTGTCTCCTACTGCATATTCTATGTTTCATCTCTTTAAATCAGCATATGATTTCTGTCAATCTTGTGCTGCCTTTAGCCTTTCCTTGATCACTTTAACTTTTTCCTTGGTCTCTTGAATTATCTCTGGCCTAATCAACTTTTTCTCATTTAACTCGGTTCAACAGACTGGTGTCTTACATTTTCTTCCTTATAAAGCATTATAAGGAGTCATGCCAATGCTCATTTGATGACCGTTGTTATAGGCAAACTCCATAAGAGGTAGATGTCGATCCCAACTTCCCTCAAATTCAAGCACGCAACTTCTCATCATATCCTCTAGCAACTGAATAACTTGCTTTGATTGTCCATCCGTTTGAGGATGAAATGCCATACTGAATCTGAGTCAAGTTCCCAAAGTCTGTTGTAAACTTTTCCAAAACTGTTGTTAGAGGAGTGCTCTAAAGGCAATCACCTTTAGCACTTATTGTACAAATTTATTTGATTAATAAAAGGCCTTTTCATTAATTTGATGTTCATTTGATATATGAATTGATAAGTGATCTTAAATCAATTAATGAAGTTCTTGATACATAACATAGCATGAAGGAAATCATGATGAGATTATGATATTGAGATTCTTATCATGTGTAATTATGTTAGTATCAAAATTATGCCTAGTCATAGGATTACTGAGACGGGACATTATTAATCCAGATAGACTAGCACATGTTACACTCCTTGATTGGATCGAGCAGTAGATCTCATAATCTATAAACATGAGATGTTTAGAGTTAACATGTGGATGTTTGCTAAGTATAGCTAAGTACATTGGATGACCAACTATGAGACAATCATATGGATAATCTATTCAAATGTTAATGATAGTCTCCTCATAGCAATGGTGCAAGTATCCTTAGACTTGAGGTACTCAAGGATATCTTGAATATAGATTATGTATTTTGACATTATTCCTTGTTGCTTAAGGGAGGTTGCTCATAAGGTGGTGATTGGATATAGCTTGAGGTATTCGAAGGTAATTAGATAACCAACAAATGATTCACCACTCCTAATAGAATGAGTGTATACCCATGGCTTCTTGTCGTGGTCATTACTCAGAAATCTCTGGCCAGAGTGGAAATGTCATAAAGATAGTCTTCAGTGACATATCTAATATAGTAATGAGCCTCAAGGACAAGAACTAACATTACTTGGACTAGACGTGATGTAGTCAGTCTAGTGGGAGTTAACACATGTCCATACTCTGAACAAAGTGGGGTATAGAATGGTGAAAGGAATAATTGCACAGAAATTGTCTATGGAAAGGTTCGTAGTCAAAACACTGACTTTCTGGTCAATTGGGGGTCATGATGTGTTGCTAGATACCGCTCATGACCTGCTTAAATTAATTGTTAATTTAAGTGGCCAACATAATCGGGAACCTAATGGGTCACACGCATTGAAGATATGGAGAATGAGTAAAAAGGTATTGGATAGGATCCAAAATATGAGAGAATTATTTTAGGATGGATCGCGATGAGATCGCACGGAAAAATTGTTCAGGAGTATCACGGGCCCGCGTGGGCTAGGCAAGCTGCTGGCCTGCCCAGCAGCAGCCCGCAGCAGGCCCAGCGCGCCTGCTGCCTCCCATCCATTGGCCAACGACAGTTTTTGGCCTTAATTAGGCCAATTACGAACAATTACTATTCATTTGTTTCCATTTTCTCCATTTTTGACTTTTTATCTTATTTTTGAATTTGATTCAAATAGAAAAGACATCAAATGGCAGAAAATAGACATAAAAGTATTTTTTGTGAAAAAAATATTTTTAAGACAACAAAAATTCTCTCAAGAACACTTTCAATGCAGCACTTTGAATTTGTTCAAACCATTTCTCTTTATAGTTTCTTCTTCATTCTTCACGTGGATTATCATTAGAGACATCCTAGTGTGGATTGTTGTGGTTTGCTATAACAAAGTGAAGATTTGAAGAACAAATAAAAATTACAAGGTATAATTTTTAACATTTACATTTATATAAATTAGTTTTGATGGTACAAGTATGATCTTTTGTTTTGGGTTTTGAAAAATTTTATTTTTCGCTGCGTTTATGAATATGATTTATTCTTCAAAACCCTACAATTGGTTTATTGTGTGAGCCATTAAAACACAAAGGATTTCTAGGTTAGGTGTGATCTATGGTTAGAAACACCATAGTTGGCAGTGAGCTTGTAAAACTCCATTGTAACACTTAGAGTATTAGTGAAACTCCCAATTGATATTGGGGGAGAGGAGTAGGGTTTGTTAACATCGAACCTCTATAAAAATCCTTGTATCGTATCTTTCTATCCCTACTAGACTTAACTTTTCTTTCCGCACTTAAAAGTTAAATTTTTAATATCCAATTCAACCCCCCCCCTTCTTGGTTCAATATCTGGACAACAATCATCATGATCCTTTGAATGGAGTTGTATCAAGACTCTCAATCTTGAAACAAGAATGATCGAACAACTATAAGCATGTCACCTCCGAGAGTTTGTGGACATATATCATCCAACCTTAAGGGGACCCGTTCTTGAGTTCCTTAGCACGTTGCAGGTCTCACCCACTAGAACTGTCAAATTCCAGCTATGAAAGCATACTAGCACTCTCACTGCAGCAGAATTTGGCACCATTTTCAAGCTCCCTTCTGATGGCATCCTCAATGAAAGTGAGGTAGAATTCTATTCTCATCCAGCTTAGACACATTTTGGTTTGGAATGCAGCTGGGATGTGAAAAAGATGAAGAGCACCCATCTTTGGTCTCCTGCGCACAAGTATATACATAGATTTCTCACCTATAGTATATTTGCTCATGGAGATAATAGTAGTGCTATTAGAAAGTTGGAGCTCTTTTTATTGGAAATGGCACGTAGAGGACTATTCGTAGCCCTGTCACAATGGTTCACAAATCACCTCATCTCCATCACAACGAAACCATTAGGAGATATTTTGATTGGTGGATATGTGACACACCTTGCCATTGAGCTATGGTATTTGAACCTCGACGAACACATCTACACTCTCTTTTTAACACATCCACAAGACCGACTCGATGTCGAGTCCTTTATAAAAATGGGAGCAGCTATCCGTATTATTCATAAAGGAAACATCTACTACCGTTTCACCACTCCAGCTAGTGAAATTGATTGGGAGGATATGATTCTATAGCTTTCAAAGCTGGCCTTCAGGCTATCCAGCAACGAAAGTGAGCCCATGACGAGACATCGACACCGACATGGCAGCAGCTGAGGATGTTCGTCAAACATCGGCCTCTTCCACATCCACTTTGGCACAGCAAGTTGCTGATCTTCTAGCACCTCGCTTTGACATGATGCAAGCTTCCATCGATGAGAGGTTGGAGATTATGGAGTCTCGTATGGAAAGCCTTGAGGTGGAGTAGCACGCCTTAGGGATGATTTGTCAAGCTTTAAGCCTACTTAGAGTCCTAGTTATCTTGTAGTAGCTTTACCTTTATTGTAATGGGATGTTATCCTTATGTAATCTTTGTCACCTTTAATCTTTAATACAACTATGTTATTGACATTTCAATCTTTTTACTGGTGACAAAGGGGGAGAGACTAGCATATATGTGTTCAATATATGATAACATGAATATGTAATATGCAATGTGTGGTTGCAATGAAATATGCAAATTTTATTTCAGTTGAAGATATGCATAAGCTATACCTCACATATACCTTGCAACTTGATCTTATTTGAACTCATTTTATTTAATGCATAAGATATACTCAACATATATCTCACATATACTTTGAATACACTTGGTTATACATGTTTTATTTGATGAGATATACTTAAGATATATCTTGCATATACCTTATTAGTTTGCAAATACCTTTGTTATATTTCTTTGAAATCTTGCACTTTATTATTTTATCTTAAGAACCTTTTGAGGGGGAGACTTATCAAAAGCACATATTGTTAGATTATTTATCACCATCAAAAAGGGAAAGATTGTTGAACCTTGAGGGGTATTTCTATCATTTTGATGATAACAAATAAAATAACAATAATGTATTCAACAATGTTTGTGTTCTAAGTGTGTTAAACAGGATATACTTTGATTAGAACATGAAGCAAGATTCAAAGACAACTTTTGAAGCAAAAAATCAAAGAAATAGCAAAGTGTCACACCCGTGATCAAACATGTCCAATTCTTCCAGAGAGCTTCACAGCCAAAGTCACCACTTAGAATGTAACACCTCATCACCCCCACAGCTCGGCCTGGATGATGATGTGCTACATTGACTTCATCAGTTAAAATATCATTTTTAAAATTTATATACATGAAATTCATTCCTATATTTTGTTCATGTACTATTTATTTACTTTGCATTATAAAAGAAATATAATATAAAAGTTAAACTACATTTTTATATAGTAACATGTTCTTTACAAAACATACTGTTTATTTTACAAATACTACAAAATAAAATTTATAAGATAATATACAAAGATTATGTAACCCACAATGTGTGCAATAGGCTGCTTTACTGGATTAGGTCACCCTGTCTTTATCTACTATCTTCTATTTATTCTTTACTAAATCTACGTGAGAAAACTTTCAAGCTAAGCTCTTGGCTTAGTGGTGCATATAAATAAGGCAATAAACTATTTTATGCAATCATGCATTATCATATATCAACTCATGCTTAATCATATTCTCGTGCAAATTATGGTATTCTAGCATGTATAGGCATCAAATTATATTATATTATCTCATACTTATTTATTTTATTAACATATCATTACATAACCCATCATAATTAACCATGTTACAATTCCTAATTCCATTTTTATTTTCCATAACTTCTTTATTTACTATAACCTTTTTATTTATGCCCAAGATACTCAACCATCTATTAATGCATGTCACAAATCATACTCAATCATTTTTTTCCATGAAACTTACATTTCAAAAATTTTATTCTTTTATATCTTAGGTTTATTTTACTTTATCAAATCATTATTATCCATAGCTTGTTATTGCCCATAACACCTATGAACCACTGACTAGGATAATGGAGTTGTCATCCAGGCACTTAGGAGTGCTACCCGAGCAATATGATATGTGCATATAAGTATCATCACCGGTGTACATAACCATGCCAAACTTGACGTAGATAATCGTGCCATTACAGGCATAGATAATAATGCCATCCCGACGTAGATAACAATGTTATTACCGGCATAGATAATAATGTCATCCTGGCATAGATAACAGTGCCATTACCGACTTTAATAATTATACCATTAATGGTTTTCATTTTCATCATACTCCCCCCTCTTTGGCATACGAAACTATCCTAAATTGGTTCTAGTTAGGTGTCTAAGGCTTATACAATTTCATTAAAAATTCATAATAGATAATTTCACACTTTTCATGCATGTAATTTTTCAAAATAATCATATAATCATTCAATTAAAATAATATTTACATAATATAACAAAGTTCTCATCATTTTATTCATTTCATTCCTTAACTCATATGCTGTCTTGTCACTGGCAGATTCTGTTCTCTGTTTTGGACCTTAATTTTGGTTATGTTGTGATCTGAATTTAGTTACATAATCTTATTAACAATTTTAGGTCTGGATCTTAGATTTAATACCCAACTTGAATCACTTAATTCTGAGTTTTGTATCAAAAAATATGATAAAATAAACATTGACTGGTCACTAACAATTTTGCGCAGAATTTTCTGGACAAATTCTAAGTCTAAGTTTTATGAATCTTTTTGGACAATTACAAATATATTCAGGTTTTATGGTCTAAATTACAGTTATAGAACTATGTCTTAGATTTCAAACCCAATAAACAACATGAAAAACTGAGTTCCAGAAATCAAGTTATAACAGTTTAAGTGCATACTGCTCATCAATTTCCAGCAAGAAATATACAAAATAATCACATTCAATTTTTACCAAATTAAATCCTAAGTCTAGCAAACATGCATACCCAAGATTTTCATCACAAAATACTATAAATTGAGAATCATCAGCATGCCAAATAATTAAATTATTCAAATAAAAAAATTAAAATAGGCTATTGCCTTAGGTTATGCACAAACCTCTTTTTTTCTCTTTTCCTTCTATTTACTTCTCTTCCTCTTTTCCTTTGCTCCTTGGAGCCAAATTCTTTTCACTTTGAGTTCCTAAAGTTCATAAACAGATCATTAAAAATTCATAAACCTAATTTTTCCCTTTCTCCTTACTCTCTTAAGCTACCTTGAGCATGAAAATGGAATTTTTCCTTAGTTTTTCTCTTTTGTCTCACTTTCTTTCACTAGAATCAAGATTGGCTATGGAGGAAAATGGAGGAAACGTGGGCTGGTGTGGAGAGCAGAATTTTTCTCAATGAAAATGGATAAGGAAGAAGAAGAAATAATTAAGAAGAAGATGACAAAATTTATTAAGATAGGGGACACTTAAGCATCAATCTAGAAGCTTTAATTAATGTTTAATTCATGCACCTCACTTGGCTAATTGTTGTATGTCATTTGGTGTGTGGTGCTTCAAGAAACGTGGAAGACAATTAAAAGATAGCAAATCCTAGATCAAGAGTGATAATGAAGAAGGAAATACAATTAAGAGAAAGAAGACAAAGTTAATTAATAATGGGGACACATAAGCCTTATGAATTTAATGACTAATTAATGTGTTCATGAATATTAATTGGCTACTCAAAATGTGCCACTTGGTGCGGTCGGCCTCCATATTCATTTTATGTCCCAATTCATGCATTTAATTTATGATTATCCCAATAAATCCTCAAAATTTTGGTAAATTGCAAATTGACCCCTAAACTTTTTAAAATTTACAATTTAGTCTTTTGTCGAAATTTAATATCTTAAAATATTTTAAATACTTTATTGAGTATTTTTCTAACTTAATTACTATTATTTTAATTATTTTTCGATAAAAATCCAAATTTATACTTCGGTCAAACCGATGAGTCGATTTAACAACTCGCGTGACTTTGGTCTAAATTTGCGGATAATACATAGACCATGGCTTGGAAGAATATTCACGCCTGTGAAAGTATTAGTCACACCCATGATCAAATACTTCCAATTCTTCCAAAGAGCTTCACGGCCAGAGTCACCAATTGGGCTACGGCTTGGAAGAACATTCACCCCGTGAAAGAGGACAAAGAAAAATAGCAAGCACGATTTAAAAGATGGCTCAACGGCTAGTTTCGCAATTAATGCACCTCAGCGGCTATAATTCACAAAGGGAGTATAAATGCAAGTCATTTTATGAATCCCAAAAGAGAGAACACGATATAAGAGTGGAACAAAAAGGAAACAAGAACAAAACTATTTTTCATCTTTAATCTTATTGTAGCCTTATGCATTGATTATTTCTCAACAATCTTCTATTTTTGTGAAAACCTAATTGCTCATAACTTTTAAGCATTGTATGTTGATGAGTGTTTCTCATTGTAATCAATTACTTAAAAGTGAGATTGGGTATATTGGTTTAAGAGTGAAACAATTTAAGGGTTTATTGTGTAAGCCATAAAACACAAGGAATTGGTTATTGTGTGAGCCATAAAACACATGGAATTGGTTTTTGTGTGAGCCATTGAAAAATACAGGGGAATTTCTGGGTTAAGTGTTAGCCATTGAGAGAAACACCATAGTTGGGAGTGAACTTGAAAAACTCCATAGTAACAATTAGTGTGTCAGTGAAACACCCAATCGAGATTGGGGAGAGGAGTAGGGTTTGTTAATATTCAAACCTCTATGAATCTTGTGTGTGATATATCTCCTTCCTTCCTCTATTTTATTTATTCCACACTTTCAATTAAGCAATTTTTTATTTGCTAACCAATTCAACCCCCTTCTTGGTTCATTGTTTGGGCAACAATAGAGGTTGTACAAAAGAATAAAGATGGAAAATTACCAATCCAAATAGAGCAAGCCAAGTCTATAACTATGAAAGGTAATCCCTATAATGATGAAGTAGTTTCTGTAACTAACATGAAAGATTGCTCTTTTATAGGTACACATGAATTTTAGCTCCAAGAATTAAAATCTCCAGACATTGAATCATAATGGAAGGACAAAAAGGTTGAGGTTCTAACACCTAAATTACATAAATCAACCAAGCCTTATAAGCCAATTTTCTAAAACAGTGGGAAAGTAATAAGGGTAAGATCTCTTCAAAGAGTGATTCACATTTCATTAATTCTATTAGAAAAGTAACTTAACTTATAAAATCTAAACAAGAACATGATTTAATTATGGAAAATAAGATGGAGGATTTTAAAAGATCAGCATCATTACTTAATAAGAAGACAAACCCTAAAGTTTCAATATTAACATTACCTGAGGAGAAGGGACCAAAACAAAAGCCATGCGGGATTTAAGTACTAATATTAATCTGATGCTCTATTCCATTTTAAACAACTAAGTTTAGGAGAATTGAAGCAAACTATCATAGAACTCTAATTAGCTGATGGTTCAATAAAACTTCCCTTAGGTGCAGCTGAAAATCTCAAAGTTCATATTAGTAAGGTAATTGTGCTTATTGATTATGTAGTTATGGCTACTAAGAATATAAGTTTAAAATAAAGTTGAATAATACTGCTTGGTAGACCTATTATAGCCACAACAGACACCCAAATTAATGTTAAACTTAGAAAATTGACTATGGAAATATGAGGTGTAACAAAAGAAATTAAGGTATATAACTTTTAACTTTACCCACTGTGAATCAGTGTTTTCTATTTTTCCAAATGATAAAAGTGTTTCTAAAATAACCTTTGAGGTGTATGAGTATTGTGAACTTATGAGTAGTACAAAGATGGATGACAAGCTCCAAATGACTTTCCAACCACCTTAAAAGGACCATAGTCAATAATTTCTTGCATAGATAATAAATGTGATATTTATTGGGGGGCAACCCATGTTCTTTTTATTATTTTTAGTTTATTAGCTTTAATTTTTCATTTTTGTTTTTAATTTTTAAGTTTCTACTTGAATTCTAACTCTAATTCACATTTAGGAATTAATTTATGGAAGAGACGACATATAACAATGATCAAATCACATAACTGAAGCACAAAAGAATGAGGAAATGGTGACATACCTGTGAGGAGCCATCACGTGTGTGACACCCTTAAGGCATGAATTGGTGTCATAGACATGAGGCATGCCTCATGTGTATGATACCCCACTTTTTCTTTTTCTTTTTTAATTGCTCACATGCTATATATTTGTGTAGATGACTCTCTTTCTCTCACGACTATGCCCCCTCTAATTAAAAATTTCTTTCTTCTTCTTCATTTTCTCTCAACCATTTCTAAACCCTAACTCCTAATTACCATGTAATTTTTCATTTTTAGTCCAAATTAGCACTAAATTTCACAAACCCATATAATTTTCAGTAGGGGTGTCAAAATGGGTCATAACACGTGAACCCGACACGCGTAACACGTAAATTTAGCAGGTTAGTGTTGAGTTTATATGGGTTCGTGTCATAAATGAGTTGACCTGTTTATGACACGGTTTAAATGAATCGTGTCACGGGTTGATACGTGAACCCGTTACAATCAGCTTAAATTTTTGTGTCGTGTCGTGTCGTGTCGTGTCAACCCGACACAATCCATTTATGACACGCATAATTTATACTAAATATTAAAATTAATACTGTAATTTTATAAAAAATAAATATTTAAATATATCAAATATTTAAATATGATACAAACTGTGTGATATAAATTACTGTTTGATTATCAACAGCTCATAATTTTATTAAATAATATTTAATTCATTTTTTTTTAAGATTAATTAGTTAAATCTATTATTTTTTTCAAACTCATTTAATCAATAAACAAAACTCAAACCATAAAATTCTCAAATTAATTAGGTTAGTAAGTAACTCGTACATATATATTAATGGATAATTTTTTTCTTATTTTCAATTTTTAATAGTTATACATTTATTTATTATTTATATATAAGGATATTTATTTAAAACAATTTACCAAAAAAATTATAATAGTCTTAATTTAATAATGTATATTGATATATAAAATACCTAAAATTATATGTTATGTCATGTAAAATATTGGTGGTTGAACTATTTTTCATTGATCATAATGTGAATGTTATAGTGAGAATAAAATTAATACAAATTAATACATATATTTAGCAAATTTAAATGCATCAATTAAATAAAATTGGAATTAAATAAGATTATCAAAATATAAATGGGTCAAACAACAAATTAAAATATTAAACCTGTATATTTGTGTTTATTTGCAAAAATATTTGAATTTTGGTATTGTAATAACTTAATTTGGACCTTGCTTTAGACATATTTTTAATTATTTTAGAAATATTTGTTAATTTTTAGGTTATAATTAATATACAGGTTAAATGGGTTAAATGGATCGTATCGGGTTAAATGAGTTAAGTGGGTCGTGTTGGATTAAATGGGTCGTGTCGAATTAAGTGGATAAAAATTAAACGTGTTATACGTGTCATGTCATGTAACCCATTTAATTTTCGTATCATGTTCGTGTTGACGCGATTAATAAATGGGTCGTGTTCATGTCAACCCTAATCGTGTCACCAAAGCAGGTTGACACGACACGAATACGACACGCAAGTCCATTTTGACATCCCTTATTTTCAGCCCCATATACCAAATTTTCAACAAAATCAAGGATGCCAAGGACTCGAAGCTCATCTCATTGACATGAAGATTCATGACATCCACGCTACCCAACACCACCGTGTCATGAGTGTGAGGATGAATATGCTTCCCACGACAATGGCGAAGAAGCCTCAGAACTTCCAAAAATAAATATTGCTTTCAGGTATAATGCTCATTTTTCTATTTATTCCACCGAAAGAGGGCAAAGATATGAAAACTATATGTTTAGAATTATTACTGCATGTAGATTATTTGATTTTAAGACATTAAAGCAGTTGAATAGTTTAGACACTATTAAGGCATATGCTAGGTGCCTAGGATGGACTGAATTCATAACTTTGATAGATCCTAGTTTTGTTGAGCTGGTTTTAGAATTTTACAACACTTTAATGATTAACAAAACCTATATTCAAATAAAATTCAGATTATTAGGCAAATGGTGTTTAGTAAACCATAAAACTATGAGAAAAATTTTTAAATTCTTTATTGAAGGAGTTTAAGAAAATCCTAGTAATGTTAATGCTAATGAAATTTGGCAAGTGCTGACTGAAAAATCTCATTATAGCCCTAAGAATGCATCAACTATGAGCTTTAAGAATTCATGTGTTGCTCTCTTTCATAAATTTGTGTGTCATGGCTATCTTTGGAAAATTAGAGAGTAACAAAGTTTCTAAATTTGAGTTATATTTTTTATGGTGTATGCATACTAGAATTAGAGTGTATACACCATTAGACATCCTAGAGCTACACTTGGTCTAAGCCACATCAGTATAACCTTTATTGGGCATTTTTGTGCTTTTGATATTTATAATAATAATCTAACATTAATTCCCAGTCAAGGAAATTTCGATAGTATTTTTTTGCAGAGATCTAACCTCATTATTAGAGAATGAGATACTGTTCAATGGTCTATGCTACCAAGTGACAAGAGTGAGCGTTCAAAATAGGAGGGCAATGAAGAGCTAGTTGAGCAATAACCTCCACCACAGCCGAATGAGTTGAAGCAATCTTTTTTACCTATTGTGTAGTGGTTAAGCAGTGCCTAAATTGTATGGATCATAGAATGAACCACTTAGATCATACTAGTGCCTAGCACACCATGCTCCTATGCTAGATTTTGGAAAGCCTCCCTCCTCCATCTTAGTGAGGCATTATTTCAAGGGAGTTTTCCTTTCCTTTCTGCTATCTTTGTTAAGCCATTGAGGACAATGACTATAATTAGTGTGAGGGAAAGAATTATTTTTATATGGGAGTCTTGGATTTGGATTTTATCCATTAATTTTGTTAGTCTTATTTATTTTTTTAAAAAAAAAGGGAAAAACAAAAAAAAAATTTACCTATTTTTTTGTTTTTCCCTTTTTTAAAAAAATAAATAATACTAACAAAATTAACACATAAAATCCAAATATTTTTTTAATTAATATGTTTGGTTTCTTTTCTTTATTTTTTCATGAACAAGTTAAAGAAGGAATATTATATCTTGATTTTCATGTTAAATTTGCTTAGTTTTAGTAAGTTTTAAATGGTTTTAATGCTAATTTCATACTTTAGAAATTAAATATATTTCAATTTAGTTATTTAGTTGCCTAATGTATATAATATCATCAATATATTTATGCTATAGATTATTAAATGTTATTAACTTATATATTAAGTCTTTAATTATGTTATTAACTTATATATTAAGTCTTTAATTACTGAAATGTAAATCAAAAGCTCAGTTAAAATGTGGAGTTAGCGAAAATAGCAAGATACAGCATAAAATGCACTTGTCTTATCTATTATGTTGTCCTACCAAGGATAAGAGTATGCAAAATACCCTAAATAATTGTAGTGTGTTTCTAAAAAAAAAGAAAGAAAAAAGAACAAATAAGATTAAATAAGAGAAATACATTATCACTTAAGGAAGAATTGATAACTCTAAAGTAAAAAATCAAAAATCAAAAGCAAATATTTTTTTTTAAAAAAAAAGAGCTATCAATTTTAAAGTAAACAATAATTGTGAGGGTTTAATATATTAGTGTTTGGTTGTATAACACCCCCTCATCCCAGCAGCAGTGCTCGGACAAGGGAGCGCCACGTTGTCTTCTTAAACTCATTATTTAATAAATAAGCAAGTAGTAAATTTTTTTTTACTCCCAAAATATAAAAGAAATAACACATTTTATTTATAAATAAATTTTTTACAAAACATAAAATTAATTTACAAAATTGTATATATAAAAATAATAATTTACAAAAAATAAAAGTACAAAAGATCGTGACCCACTGTTTTTAAAATCAGCTGCTTTATTGGATTGGGTCATCATTAGTTTTATCTAGCGATCTTTGCTCACTTTTCTCTATATCTGTGCAAGAGGAAACTCCCACGCTAAGTTTGAAGCTTAGTGGTGCATAATTAACGCAATATATTATTTTCATGTACCATAATGCTATCATTCAAGTACAATACATTATTTTAATATTAAGACATTTATTTTTCTTTCATATTAACTTTCTTTTTATGACATATTCTTTTATTATTGCATACATCATATAATCCACTTATATCATCATATATTGTTGCATAAGAACAAGTAATTTATCATATTCACAACAATTCCCATTATTACACCTTCATTTTATTTATGCCTATAACACCTAAGAACCACTAATTAGGATAATGGAGTTGTCATTCAGGAATTTAAGAGTGTCACCTAGGCATTATGATATGCGCATATAAGTGTCATCACCAACATTTATAAGAGTGTCATCACTGGCTTTAATAATAGTATAATCTCTGGCATTTAATATCGCTGCCATCACCAACATTTAATATAGGTGACAATCACCGGCATTTAATGTATCCTCCTAATTGGCATGCCAAACCATCGAAAATTCTAGTTCTAAGTTAGGTATTCAAGGGTTTAATTCACATTACCATCAAGTTTTCTTTTTTTTTTTCAATCTCATTCTTCTTTATTCATATCATTCATTATATACTATCTCTTTTCAACCATCTTACAAATCTTTTCATATAACACTATATATAGCATGTCATATTCTTTCTATTCAATATTTTCATATATCTTCCAAATAAACACATTATAAAAAATAGGGTATTTATGGTCGAGAATACTTATTCATGCCCATGAACCATTTCAGACACATTGCCTCACAACTGTGATCTACTAGTTCACGCCCATTAGCCAAACCATTACTCATGCCATGAACGAATCTGGATCAATAGTGTTATTTTTGTGCAAAAATACACCCATGTGACTTAATATGGTCACATCCGTGACTAACTACAGAAATCATGCACCTTCACTTCCATTCTTTATTTCAAGTTTCTTCAAGCCATTTAAACACAACTATCATGATTTATAGGTTTTTATCATAACATACAATAATTTTATCTACATTTTCATGCATTTATCAATCTCAAATCCTAACATGTGTTTATCAACCAAACATACACAAAGTATCTTTTTTTTCATGAAAGTAGATAGGTTTCATGAAATTTTTCATAATCGAATACATTTTAGTCATTATTTAACATGTTGAACATACATGTCATTCAATTTACATTAAAGAATAGGTTATTGCCTTAAATTATATGCAAACTTTTTTCTTGTTCTCTTTCACTTTCTCTATGTTTCTTTTATTTTTCCTTTGCTCTTTTGAGCTTGATCCTTGTCACTTTGAGCTCCTATAATATCATAAAACAATCATCACAACCTTACCTCATCAAAATTCTCTAAACCCTAGTATTTGTCTCCTAAAACTCTAAACTCTTTCTACATAAACAAGCTTTAAATGAGCTCAAAACCCTATTTTCCTATAATAAAAATTAAAGCATAAATGGAGAGCTTTTTACTTATACTTTTTTCTCTTCTTGATCAACACTTGAAGGTTTTCTCTCTCATTTTCTCTCTCATTTTCTCTTGCTTTTCTTCCTCCCTTATTCCCTTCCTTAGCTTTTCCAAGTCTTGTTATGCATGTCAATGGTTTTGCCTTGTCTATTTCCTTCTATTCTCTTCATTTCTCTTTCTTGGATCAAGCTTTAGCTATGGAGGTTTTATGGGGGTGGCATGAAACTGACTTTGGAAAAGAAAATGGAGTGAAAATTATATAAGGAAGAAGAAGAAAAGAAAACCAAAAGTCCACATGTGGGACCTTCATCTTGACTAATTCTTAATTTAATGCTAATTAACATACTAATCTCCTCTTCTCTTAAGGTGGCCAGCCAAGATGCATTTTAGTGTCCAAAAATTTAAATGGTAAATATTTCATTTAATCCTCTAATTTTTGATAAATTGCAAATTGATTCCAAAACTTATCAAATTTGGTAATTTATTCTTTTATTGAATTCAACTACTTTAAGCATTTTAAATAATTTATTAAGGATGGTTAATAATTATTAATCATTATTTTGATTAATTCCGATCAAAATCCAAATTTAGACCTCTATCGGTCCAACACGTCAATTTAACGACATGTGCGACTCGATGCATAAATTAATAGATGAGACAGGATGATAGTAATTGTTGCCCAGATATTGAACCAAGAAGGGGGGTTGAATTGGATATTAAAAAAAAGTTCTTAACTTTTAAGTGCAGAAAGAAAAGTTAAGTAGAGTAGGGATAAAAAGATATCACACAGGAAATTTTATAGAGGTTCGAGTGTTAACGAACCCTGCTCCTCTCCCCAATCTCAATTGGGAGTTTCACTAACACACTAAGTGTTACAATGGAGTTTTACAAGCTCACTCCCAACTATGGTGTTTCTAATAATGGATCACACTTAATCCAGAAATCCCTTGTGTTTTAATGGCTCGCATAATAAACCAATTCCTTGTGTTTTAAAGGCTCACACAAATAACCCTTACAAGTGTTCTACTCTTAACCCAATATACCCAAACTCACTTGAGTAGTAGATTACAAAAAGAATCACTCACAAATCTATAATGCTCAGAAAATAATGAGCAAAAAGATTTTTACAGAGAATTAATGTTTGTTTTGAAAGTATTAGATGCACAAATGGCTACAACAAGATTTTGATTTGAAGTATTATCTATTCTCTTGTTCTGGATTCATAAATGACTTGCATTTATACTTCCATGGAGAATTATAGTCGTTTGGTTGCATTTAATGCGAAAATAGTCATTGCACCAACTCTTAATTTTGCGCCTGACATGTTTCTTTTTTCTCTTTCACGATCGTGAATAAGTGTGTCACGGTCGTGACTGTTCTTCTAAGCCGTGACTTGAGTGGTGACTTCGGCCGTGAAGCATTTTGGAAGGATTTGAAATGTTTGATCACGGGCGTGACATTATTCTTTCACGGGCGTGAACATCCTTCCTAGCTGTGATCCCAGGATTTTGATGTGTTCTTATTTGTACTAGTTTTTATTAATATTTCTTGTGTCTAATTATAGGTTTTTATCATGTTTTGGTACTTAATTGTTTTAATTTTGCAATTGTGGGAAGAGAAGTTGAAATGAAAAAAATGACCAAGGTCTCACGCACGTGAGGAGTATATAAAGATGACTAAGCCTCACACAAATGACACTCTGTCACTCATGTGAGGATTTTCTCCTTTCACTCTATCACTGGTGCAAGGTTTTGATTGTGAGCATGAAGTTCCTGAAGCTTAGTCTCTTATCACGGGTGTGCCAATTGATTACAGGCATATTGCTGCTTTGTTTGCCTATCACTCACACGAAAAATCATCGCGGTCGCACTGAATATTTTGTTGAAGAAAGCCTCACACATGTGACACCCTGTCACACATGTGATGACCTTTTTGCTGTTGTAGTCCAGTCGTATGCAAACTCCAATTCAATTAAGTGGGGTCCAGACTTTGAAGATATATGCCAATATGAAGATCATCAATGAGGGAAAATTATCTTGTAATTAGGAAGCTTTATATCTTTAGAAGTAAAATTCAACTAGGACTTTTAGGTTATAAATTCTAGTTTTTCTTTTACCTTGAGGAGGGGGAGAAAAATAAGAAACACACAAAAATATAGTAGTTGTTCACTTGGGAGAAAGATTAAAAATTGTGTGGCAGTGTTTCGGAAGTTTTCTTTTCATATTTTATTTTCTTTTATGTTTAACTTAACCATCATAATATACATAACAATTGTTCTTAGGATGCTAGGCTAAACATTTTAATATGTGTTTAGTGAGCAATCCCAATTTGTATTGTTCGTTTTTATCTATTTAATGAATGTATGATTTCTTCAGTTTCAATTATGCTTAATAAGTTTTTGGTTTAATAGTTGCTTGATCACTATTATTAAACTTTAAATGGATATGTTAAGGCTAGGTTATTACACATACCATTTGTAGTTTAACCTAAAAATTGAACTAAATATTAGTTAATTTATTGGTTTGATTAATTAATGTATTGAAGGTGGAAGCCATAAAATCTACATTCATTGGTTTTTAATTCATTAAGGGATATGTGAATTGGGGGTTGTGAGCTAAGTTCCTATTTCTTCTTTTATTGATTTCCTTAATTAACTTTGTACTGCAATCTTAGTTATCAATTTCTTTTAATCAACTCATAAATATTGGTTTTAGTATTTAGGATTTTATTTCACTGTTCATTGGTAACTTAAAACTAATTAAGAATTTAGAACCACTTAGTTCTTTAAGAGATCGACCTTGGAAGTAAACTTACCACATTACACTGGTTCGTGTACTTGTGACTGTACTTTAAGATATATCACTGTCATGCAGTGATACCATTAAGTCAAGCCATCATAAAAGAAGTGGTGTGTTACAGGGATTGGGCACCTAAGATGAGGACATTATAGTAAGAGCATCTTAAACCTATCTCATGCTTCATGAAATGTTTCTAAGTAGAACTTGCTCATGAACTGTTGGTACATCTCATCCTAGCAATGCAGAGAATTAGGGGACAAGGTCATGAACCATTCCTTGGCCTTATATTTCATAGTGTAAGGGAAGCACCACATCCTCAACTAATCCTTTTCAAGCCCATTCAGAGGAAAGGTACTTATGGTTGCATAGAACTCTCTAATGATGGTGAGAGGATCTTTATCATGGAGCCCATAAAAAGATGGAAGCGTGTTCAGATATATGCTCTTGAGTTTA
This sequence comes from Triadica sebifera, assembly GCA_023653625.1. Taxonomy (NCBI): domain Eukaryota; kingdom Viridiplantae; phylum Streptophyta; class Magnoliopsida; order Malpighiales; family Euphorbiaceae; genus Triadica; species Triadica sebifera. Next base: position 20,105,805 of record CM042900.1, read on the forward strand.
AATTTTATTATTGTTTCCCCCAAGACTATGCAAGAAGTGGTATTACCAATTATAAGTCTGGCATAATCCTTCATAGCATTAACCTTTTTGTATCGACCTCTCTAAGTAGATTAGTCATCTTCTCATTTATTTCCTCAACTTCTTCTTCTACTATCATTTTTCTTCCTGTCACACTCTATTGTTGGAAATTAGCTCTTAGTAGTTCAAAAATGTCATAAAAATCTTGGACTATTTTTTCTCCCATAGCTCTCCCAACTGCATTGTCCACTATGTACTAATATTGTTGGCCCAAACTATTATAGAATGATTGATTTGTCACTCAGAGAGGATAACTGCGGTGAGGGCATATTAGTAAAAGCATTTTGAATCTATCCCACACATCATGGAATATTTTAGAGTATTTTTTATAGAAGTTTGTAATCTCAGCCCTTAGTTCCTTTGTTTTTTTATGGAAGTAAAAGTCGCTCATAAATTTGTGATATACTTCATTCTAGTTGCGTAGAGAATTAGGTGGAAGTGTCATCAGCCCATGCATTGACTCTATCCTTTAAGTTATATGGAAATTACCTCATCCCCAATTGATCTTCATTTAATTGTTCAAAAGGAAAATATTGATTGTAGCATAAAATTCCCTAATGAACATGAGAAGGTCTTCATTAGGTAACTCATATAAGGATGAAAGCATGTTTAAGTGTATGCTTTCTAGCTTATAATTCCTTGTTGCCTCTCCAAATACTATACAAGAGGTAGTGTTGCCAATTACAAGCTGGGTGCAATCCTTCATGGCCAATTGCCTCTATACACTAGCTTCTCTTGGTGGGATTATCATTGGTTTGCCTACTTGTTCTCCTTTTTCTAAATGCTCAAGTCTTCAATAATTTCCTTTTTATCTTCAAGAGAATGCTCTTATTGTCTTTGGATTTTGGACCTCAACTCGTAATTCCTATTAGTGGATACTTCGTTTGACTTTGTTCGTTTACTAGTACCTCGCATAAAACTAAAGTCAATAGTCTAAACAAGAACTAAAATGCAAAATTAAAGTAGAATAAACAAAAACAATTAAAAAACTAAAAAACACATTGGCAACCTAATAACTAAGAATCTAATCAATAATATTTTCTAGCAACAATACCAAAAACTTGATGTCACTCAAAGTGTACTCGCAAGTGTACGAACCAATTGAATAATGATAACCTTACCCTTGAGATCATTCCCTATGGAATTGTTTAGCTTAAATTCTCAATTAATTTTAGATTACCAACGAATAAGAAATTAAATCCTAAATATTCTAATCATATTTTAATAAATTTTAAGGTTGAATTAATAAAAGTAAAACTATCAATAACTAAAATTTGATGAATTTAATCAATAAAAATAAACAAGGACTTCAATTGCATCCCTCAACTTGTATTCCCCTTAATAATTTAGTACTAATGAATTCAGATTTCGATAGCTCTCGCCTTAAAGCACAAATTAATCAAACTAATGACTTAACTAGTGTTTAGTTCAATTTTTAGGTAAAATTAAATACGATGTTCCTAATAACTTGTCCCTAAGATTTCCATTTGAAATTTAACAACTAGTGATCAAACTAAAAATTAAATAAGTACAATTCAAACTGAAAGAAATTATTCATTCATTCAAAAGATAAATAAAGGTTCATACTAACTGGGGTTACCTACTAAGCACCCATAAATCGATTTAGCCTAGCATCATCATAACATTAATCATGTTAATAATGATAACTAAGCCAAACTTTATAGCATAAAGTAAAAATATAAGAAACTAAAAATACTCTCTAAATCGGATTCTTATGTTGAAGCCATTTTGCTGGAAACCAAATAAGAAAATAAAAATTTCTACTAAAGATCGTCTCTTTTAATTCTACTTTAAAGTGTGAATTTATAACCTAAAAAATCCTAGTTGTAATCTAATTCTACAAATATAATACTTCCTAATCTAAAGAAATCGTAATTATCCCAAAAGGTAGTTCTTTCCAAATCAGTGTATATCTCTAAATTCTATACTCCACTTAATCAGAACAAATGTTTAAAAACAAATGGACTCTATTGCATCAATCCTCATCACATGCGCATAGAGTTGGCATGCTTGCATCATACTACCGTAGCATAAAATTGCCACACTCGCGACAGCAAATTGGAGTCCTGGCCTCCACATGCCCACGCCATAACTACTCACTTGCAATAAAAAGTTGAGTTTCAAAATCATCGCACCCACATCAAAGCCTCAAGCTCGCACTGCATTGCAAGCCTATGATACCTCCTCATGTCTGTGACAGCAAGCTGATGTAGGTGACCTCCTTATGGTGTGATATGTTGTCACGTATGTGATAGTGTGCTTTCATGCCTACATAATTTCTATAACTCTTCTAAAACCTATAAACACATAAAAATAAACAACTAAATACCTAAAACATGCTAAAAATCTACAATTAAATATTAAAAATATTAATGCATACCAAAAAGGAACACATCTCTAGAACCTATAATGCTAGCAATATAAGAGATAATACTAAACTTTAGACCAAGTGTCTATTTTACGCTATCAAAATTGAAACTGCAAAATTATACTATTTCACCGTGTAAATTTACAATTGTTAAATTAAGAAACTATTCTTCATTCTTTTTCAGATTTATAATTTCTTAACATTTTGTTTCCCTTTCCATTAAATTAAATATTAAATTATGGATTGAATAAACATAAACTATATTAAATTTTAATCCAATAATTCTTTGACAACAGTCCAAAGCTCAGTAAGACGCCTAGTCTTACACTAATTTTGAAACACTGAGCATCTACTTAATGATATTTAACAAAGTCAATTCAACAAATTTTTAGTTAGTTTCCATTTGTAAAATGTTTAATATCTAATCAATGATAGTTAATTGAATAAATTTTTAGTTGAAAAACTAAGTTAATTCAAAATTGATAATTAAAGAATTATCAGTTGAACAAATTTTCAATTGAGAGACTTAATTACATAAATTTATAAATATAAGGTTTTTTCCCCCAATAAATAATACCAAAACATATAATTTAGCTCCTGTTAATATTGTATAAATTTCACCTGTCTATCCTTAAATTTTTCATTGGTACATTTTAATTATGTATTAAGAAGATACTAGTGAAATTCTAATAATCAAATAGTTTGTCTTAGCAATTCTCATGAAATAATTGTTCAGGAGCCTCTTACTAGGAAAATCTTGTATTTTCAACACAAGAAATCAGGACTCATTCAATTGTCGGCTAGTAGCAGTTGCTTTACAAATTCCTTTTCCCCAACAACACCCCTCCCCCCTTTTTATTGCTTCCTGTTTCTCTAATCGGTCACCATTTCTACACCATTTTCTTTATTTTATGATATCAATATAAGTGGAATTCCAAACGAAAGTTTGGTTGAGTAGAAACTATGGCTCTTTCAGTTATTACATCTTTCACTTACTTAGCAATGCCACTACGAAAAGGCATTCAATCTCATTATGATTATGTTTGATTCAAATAAATTTCACAAAATTAGTAAAATTCATTTGCAAATCACTTTGGATAGAATTTTTTTGAACAAATCACATAAAATTCTCTGAAATTTTTTAAATTACAACTAGAAATAAACTTTTAAAAAATTAACAATTTACCCTTATTGTTTGAGATAATATTCATTCATTTGATAATGTATAAATTTTAAATATTGTAATATATTATATAATTTTTCTATATTTAAAATACTTTTATATGAATTTTTTAAAATTTTATATACAGTTTAATAATATTTTATAATGGTTAATAGTTTTTGTTCATTACCAACGACTATAACTGCAAAACAATCAGTACATTTAAATTCCAATCAATCTAATTGTTATCTTAATTAATATTTTTATTAAAAAACAAAAAAATAAACTGTTGATTTTTTAAAAATTTATTTACAACTGTAATTTGTTAAAATTTCCAAAAGATTTTCTGCAGGCAAAATTATTTGAGAGTTGGGACGGACTGTCATTTTGATACAACGAGAATGTTTCAAAATTGCTTCTATCCATTATGATCCAAATTGCAACATCTTCACCAGCTAAGATCCACTTATATAATATTGTCATAAGAAAAAAGCTACACGAATTTTAAGCAGACTCAGCAATAACTTTCTGATTGACACATTACGGATCCATACGAAATGAAACATGTGAATACACATGGGCGCACACATAGGGAGAGAGATTCTGTTGCAAAGAGAAGATATTTCTGGATGCCAAAAATTATGATGAGACAATAGTTAAATCAGAACTATGTATCAGAAAATATAAACTGAGCTTTTGATACATATGTTTATGCATATAAATCCAATGTTCTTGATTGAATAATCCAAACAATACCACCACCAATATATTACATCACATGATGCAGCAAATTTGCATATATAAAAGATGAAAGCACTGCTTTATCTAAACATTTTTCCACAAGAATCGACAAACAGTTTTCCCTGTATGATGAAATTTATGGTATATCTCAGTTACTATCACCACCAAAGAGATATCCCAGAGAAGATCCACCACCAGGGGCAGCATGGACCTTAGTTGAAGGTCGATCCTGAACCAGTAAGAAAATTGTTAGGATACTTAAATGACAATTTCAAGAAAGACTTACTATGCATAAAACACAATTACACATGCAACTGGCTAACAATTAAAAGTTAGCGTTTTCGAAAGCTGCCTCAACTGGCATCAACAAATTCCTTAGGCCTACAATTTAGATAGTTCTATACTGCATTCTTCCAAACCAACTCCTTCTCAAAAGGAAAGAAGTGGAATGAATCTAGTCAACACCATTAGGAACTTGAAAACTTGTTACAATATTGCTCTATCTTAAGCATGACTCACGAAAAGATATTTCCAATTCAACTTTTACATTAATTATCACCATTTTGGTTGCCAAAATATGACAATGACACAGAAGAAAGGATTAAAATAGAAATTATTGAAGAGGCAATGAAGTTCATGCAAGTTTAGTAATAGATGGAAGTATTCTTTCAAGACTCAGAGAAGAACCTCACAACCCTGGTTCTCTTCCATCTAAATAAATCCCAGCAACTGCCTTTGCAGAATTTCATTCCCCATTAGAAGTGCATGAAAGTTATGCTTCCAGTTGCATGCTTACTCCATAAACTATTGAGTGCTAAAACCAACAGCATTTTAGCAAGCAAAAGAAAGAGAGATGTTTGTGAGCCTAAATAGACTATATCTAAGCACATAAGTAATGTCATAGAACCACTAATCAGTTATTTTGACTTTGAAAAGAAGAAACAAGATTCATAGATCTTGAAGTTGTAACTGTTATTAACACAAACAAATAAGATTTATAAAAGAATTCCCTCCTGTTAAACATTCTCAAGAGCAAGACTCAGAAATTTGCAACTACTAAAGCCTTTCAGGGCCAACAGACATTCTGTAAGACAAATTACAAAGATATTGCTTCTAGATTTATTTATGCATGACAATCCCTTAGCCAGATAGTTCTCATTCTTTTCAAAAAAAATGAATGAATTTAACTGAAATTCAATCACATAAGTTATTTTTTCTAAAAATGAATCAAGACAAATCGTGGACTTGAACTGAATGCATTCCACATAACACACTTGATGGAACTAATGCAAACTACAAGCCATTTATAAAATTTGCTACCAAAAAATAACAAAATTACTAAGAATCATACCGTGATGAAGTTTCCAGTGTTCTGACCATCTGCCTGCATATAGTTGTTAGCAGAAGTACTATTGATACCAGCAGGAATCTGCTTGCTAACATCTATAGGCTGAGGAGCCACAGCAGGTTTGGGGGGAGGTGGGTTATTTACAGCCTGCCCATCATTTAAAGTAGGTTGGGCAGCAGCAGCTTTTGGAGCCTCTCCATCCCCAAACAGATAACCCAATGAACTTTGCCCCCCACCACTGCTAACTCCACGACCCATGCTCTGAACTTTGTAGAAAATAAACTCTAAACGCTGTCTTCCATTAAGATGAAAGAAACCAAATTATCAGAAACCAAGAATGAATTAAGAACAAGTAAACAAATTTATAAGCAGTTATTTTCCAGGAATTACTATAAGCATACTCCTTATTGCAAGCATCAAAATGAGTAAGATTACTAAGCTACTTAACAATTTAAGTTACTACCATTTTACATTGAGATATCACAAGATCTTCTTGGCTTGGCATAGTGGCTCCTAATTTCCTAAATTAAAAAAATTCAGTGTTCAAAGGAAAGAGTGTTATTAATTCTAACACTTTCCGCAAGCATAAAGCGTGCAAAATTTTCTGATATTAAATAACCTTTATGCTCTACTCCTGATCTGAGGTCCATAAAATGAACTGATAAGTTTTAACTTTGGGGCTGAGGATCTAAAAAACCAGATTATAACAATCATAGTTGAACATGAATATGTTTGAAAAATCTACCTAATTTCAATATCAATACAAATATGACGCAGAAACCCAATCCAAAACCAACAATCGACCAAATTCTCTTTTATAAAACTAAAGCCAATAATTCAAAAAATGAAATATCTCCACAAAAAACACAAATAAACCGACAGATCTAGCACAAGAGATTGCGTTCTTAACTTCAAATAACCACTTCAAGTACTGAGATTCAGAGGAAAAAAGGACGAATAGGAAACAATGTGCAGCAAAACTATCAAGTGATAAACTTGTGAGAGTGAAGAAAAGTAGTGGGAAAAATCCATAAATCAGAGACAGAAGAAGAGGAAATGTAAGCGGATAGGGATTCGAGTGATACCTTGGCGACTAAGAGGATTAGATATGGAGAACACAACCTCAAGCAAAGAAAGAAGCAGTAACTGAACTCAGGCCACACTGAAAGCGATATGTAAGCGGTATAGAAAATTGCATAAAAGTTGGATTTTCAATTTTCAAACTATTTATTTTTATTCTTCCGAGTTTTTCTTTTAGCTAGGGATGAAAATTGTACCAGCTCCATGTCCTGTTCTGATCCCATCCGAACATAACAGATTTTTTTATAATTTTTTTCATTCCAAAAAATATATATTTATATATATATATATTATTTATATATATATAATAATTATCTATATTTTAATATAATTAATATTTTTTAAAAATAATAAAATAAAAATATAATACTGATTTAAAATAAAAATTAATTTTAATTTAAAAATTATATAATTAATCAAAATAAAAAAAGTATTTTTAATATTAAAATAAAATAAAAATTTTAATAAAAATCGGAATGTGGAATCTTTGTTCCCTTATGGTGCGGGAACCAGAATCTAAAATTTTTTTCAAAAGAGGTATGAGATTGTATTGGAAAACGATACAGAATTTTCAGAATTAAAAATAAAAATGAGTAATTCCAAAGAGTTGTTATTCCCACTTTATAGCTTTTATATTTTTTTGGTAGGAACTTGCGATTGAATGTATTGATATCTTTCTATATGTTCATTTTGTGTCAATAATAAATTATTTTTTGCCATATATTTTCAATTTACTTTCACTTCAACATTCAAACTTTTAAGTTTTTTCTATTAAAGAAATTACTTCATTAAAAAGAAACTTGTGCAGCTAAAACTACTGAAAGAAACAACAAAGAAAAATTTTTTATCAATAACATTAGCCTAGCATAAAACTCAAAGTTATAACTAAATAGTGAGCTATCAAATTTGCAAACAGAGCTACCAATTCGATATATCATATCGCTATTCGTATTAATTTAAATATATCGTTCTGTATCATCTAATCATGTAACACATTTATAAATATATATACATATATGTATATAATCATAAACAATTACAGTTAATATTTTATAAGTATAGATTAATTTTTATAATGTATTAATAATTTGGTATGATATATTATATAAATATATATAAACATACGCATATATACACAAAATAAAATGTATTTATTATAAAAAAAATTAAGTATTTAATTATTTATATGATTATTACTAATACAAATTATTGATAATTTATTAATTTTTATTCACATATATTAATATAATTAATTATAATATAATATATTATAAATTTATTCATATATAAACTTATACACATATATTTAAAATTAATAATATATAATTGAATATTTTAATTATTAGATATTTTTAAACATATCTAATCGTATCATAAACATATTAGATATTTTTTTACCTATTGTGTCGTGTCCAAAATTGTTAGATATATTTGTAAACCACAAATAAAAGAAACAAAAAGATTGTAAAAAGATTGCAATAAAGATATACAGTTAACTAAAACCATATTCATATAATAAATATCAAGAAGGGTGCTTGGACAATCGTTTTAATATTAGCTATTTACAAAAGGTATTCAGAAACCGTCCAATCCGTCTAAGTTGAACAAATTTACAATCAAATCATAATTTAATAAATGTGGTGGATTGAATTGGTTTGTATTTTTATATGTTAATTAACAAATCGACCCATATATATATTGTTGCCCAGATATTAGACCAAAAAGGGGGGGTTGAATTGGAGTTTCTAAAATTAAACTTTAAAGTACAGAAATAAAATTGCTAATTTTAAAAGGGATAGAGAAAATCAGACACAAAGATTTATAGAGGTTCGGATATTAACAAACCCTACTCCTCTCCCCAATCGCAATTGGGAGTTTTACTAACACACTAAGTGTTACAATGGAGTTTTACAAGCTCACTCCCAACTATGGTGTTTCTCACAATGGCTCACACCTAACCCAGAAAATCCCTTGTGTTTTAATGGCTCACACAATAACCAATTCCTTTGTGTTTTACAGGCTCACACAAACAACCTACACTTGTGTTTTACAGGCTCACACAATAACCTACACTTTGTGTTTTGCAGGCTCACACAAACAACCTTTTAAATTTGTGTTTTGGAGGTTCACACAACTAATCCTTACAAGTGTTCTTCTCTTAACCCAGAACTACCCAATGCTCACTTGAGTAAAGATTACAGAGAGAACCACTTATAAATCTTTATTGTTCAAATATGAGGAGCAAAAAGATTTTTACATAGAATAGATTTGTTCACAAAGCATAAAAAATACAAGATAGCTTGTGATTTGAAATATATACTAATCTTTTGTTTTTCTTATTATTCTCTTATCATCCTGTTGTTTCTTAATGCATAAATGACTTCCATTTATACTCTCATGGCTAAATATAGCCGTTGGGGTGCATTAATTTAGAAACTAGCTGTTATACCAATTAAAGAAATCGCGCCTGACATTTTTCTCTTTCATTGGTCACAGGCGTGAATATGCTTGTCACGGGGGTGACTGTTCTTCCCAAGCCGTGACTGAAGTGGTGACCTTGGTCGTGAAGCTCTCTGGAATGTCTTGACATATAGAGTCACGGGCATGACGTTAATTAGTCACGGGCGTGACACTCTTCCCAGCCGTGAGAGAAGTGGTGACTGAAGTCGTGAAGCTCTCTGGATGAAATTGAATATATCCTTCACGGTGGTGACATCTACATTCACGGGGGTGAAAATTTTCACAGCCGTGACCAAAGTGGTGACTCTGGTCGTGAAGCTCTCTGGTTGAATTTACACAACTCTTCACGGGAGTAACACCTCTTGTCACGGGGGTGACTGAAATGCTTACTTCACGGTTTGGTTTTCCTTCATGGCCGTGAACTTCAAATGTTGGTTTTGCTAACGGTTAGCTTTCTTCACGGGGGGTGATTCCTTGAGTCACGGCAGTGAACATGCTACTTCTTACTTTTTATTTCTTTAAGGATTATTCTTCCAATTCTCCATTCTTGCCATTTTATGTCCTATATAATATACTTTCAAAAAAACAAGTATGTTAAATACAATATTGCTATATTATTTATTATCATCAAAATGACGGAAATACCCCTCAAGGTTAACAATCTCCCCCTTTTTGATGGTGACAAATAATCTAGCAATATGTGATTTTGAGAAGTCTCCCCCTCAAAATATACTTAGGATAAAAAATTATAATGTGCAAGAATAGTAAATAAAGATGTAGCATTTAACTTGATTTTAAGTATATGCAAGTTATATGAGAAGTATATCCAATACATACCATAATTCCTTTTCAAGATATAAAGTGTATGTAAGGTGTATTTAAGATATATCATGGCATGTTGTAACTTGCTTTGATAAACAATTCTTATTTTGCTAGTTTGATACTACTTTCCCTTATCATATTCTATTATATTCTATTGCATATTGTTTATTGCATATGGCATATTGCTAGTTTTCTCCCCCTTTTGTCATCAATCAAAAAGAATATGTAGATTGAAAAAAACAAAAGCAAATATATATTATGAAGGAAAGAATACAAACTAAGAAAGGAAATTTAAGATTTCCTACATACCAAAACAAACAAAAAAATAATAATGATCAAACATAGCAAATTTAGGCTATACTCTAGCCTATATCCTAGCCAAACATCCTATCACGAAGCCTAGCTACTTCAGCCTCAAGGCTGTCTATCCGAGACTCCATGAAGTCCTTGAGGTTTTCCAACCTCTCGTCTATGGAAGTCTGCAACTGCTCGAAATGTGGTGCCAAGAGGTCGACCACCTGCTGCGCTAAAGATGGTGTGGAGGCTGAGGACTGTCCAATGTCCTGCTCGATGACTGGAGTTGTTTCCTCAATCCTAACCCTCTTCTTCTGCTGGACTCCCTGGAGGCCTGCTTTAAAATCCTCCGTGTCATGATCTTCCCAGATAATTTCTCCAGCAGTATCAGTGAAGCGGTAGAAGATATCATTTTGAAAAACGATTCTGACAGCTGCTCCCATCTTGATGAATGACTCTACATCCAACCTATCTCGTGGGTGTGCAGGAATGATGTTGAAGTGGTGGTTATCCATCTTCAAGTAATTGAGCTTTACTGCCATATGAGTGACATAAGCCCCAATCAATATATCTCATGTGGGCTTGGTAGCGATTGAGAGAAGATGGTTTGCAAACCATCTTGAGAGTGCCACTGTGACTCCCCGTCGAGCCATCTCGAATAGGAAGAGTTCTGACTTCCTAATTGTTCCATTGCTCTCTCCCAGAGCAAAAATGCTATAGGTTAGAAACCTATGCAAATACCTGTGTACTGGGGTCCTGAGATGTGTGCTCTTAGTTTTCTTGACATCCCAGCTGCAATCCGTGCCAAAATGTGTCCATGCTACAGGGGCAGAGAATTCTACCTCAGTCTCATTTAGAACGCCATCAGATGGTAGGTTGAATAATTCTCCAAAAGCAATGACGCTGAGGGTGGTTGCATTATTGCAGAGTTGGAATTTCACCACTCCGGTTGGTGAAACCTGCAAGGTGCTGAGGAATTCCAGCGTTGGCTCCCGTAGAGTTGGCAGATGAATGTCAACAAATTCTTGTAGATGACAGTCTTGAAGTTGCGCTGTCATAGCCATCTCGAGTCCGAGATTACGGACTGTCTGCCATTCGAATGACCTTGAAGATAAAACTGGTCTCTTCTTCAAAGTTGCATACCGGGGATGGCAACTTTCGGGAATGATGTTCATGAGGTAATCTGAATACCTCTTTGGTGCATGGGACTTCTTTCTCTTCCCTTTTGATGAAGCAGACTCCATATTTGAAGATTTAGTAGTTGAAGGAATTTAAGAAGATTTTTGACAGAGAGAAAATATGATGAAATACCCTAGAAATGTCTGTTTCTTGCTGAAGATTCGAACTTTTGATGGTATTTATAGTGAAATTTCAAGGCTTTGGGGTCGGAATCTTCAATGTCTCAATGAATGAGAGTGAATGAGAGTGGTTTTGGGAGTTGGAGAGTTGAAATGAAAAGTGTAACCGACTGTTTTCTTATATATTCGATACATTCACGGGCGTGACTTATGGTTTCACGGGCGTGAATAGTCGTGTTCACGGTTTGCTGAAGCAGTGTTCCACCCGTGAATGAAATTGTGAATAAGTTCACAGGTGTGATAGATGAACATCACGGGCGTGAATGATCATAGATCACGGGGGTGAAAATATTGTCACGGGCGTGAACTATTGAAGTTCACCACTTATACCCGTGAAGCAAGCCGTGATACAAGGGGTGAAAGCTTCTGTTAGTTTGGGGTGTAATTGGACACGGGAGTGAAATTATGTCACGGCCGTGAGGGATCTTTGCCACGGGCGTGAATCATGCCGTGAAACTATGTTTCACCACTTGAAGCAGTGAAACATGCCGTGACCCGAAGCCGTGAACGACACTGCCTCTTTGGGCCACTTAAGTCACGAGCGTGAGTATTAGTCACGGGCGTGACTACCCTATAATTTTCATCAGATTGAAATTAGGTTATGCAATAATCATTTCAACAAAAAAATTTACTACATAAAGCATAAATTCTCATAAAAAAAAATTATTTTACAATTTGTGATATGTTTTAATATCATCAATTAAAATTCCTTATTCTTGTAATCACAAGGTTAATCCATCAATCATACCTAGTTCTCTTCTAATGAAATTAAATCTTTCCTCATTTAGAGACTTAGTGAAAATGTCTGCTAGTTGCTTTTCTGTGCATACAAATTCTAATTCAACATCTCCATATTGAACATGATCTCTAATAAAATGATGTCTAATGTCAATATGTTTACTTCTAGAGTGTTGAATAGGATTCTTTGAAAGATTTATAGCACTAGTGTTGTCACATTTTATAGGTATATGGTTCATCTCATGACCATAGTCCTTAAGTCGTTGTTTCATCCAAAGAATTTGTGTACAACAACATCCAACTGCTACGTATTCAGCTTCAGCAGTTGAGAGAGCAACAGAAACTTGTTTCTTGCTAAACCAAGAAACCAAACATTCTCCAATGAAGTGACAAGTACCTGAAGTACTTTTTCTATCTAAAAAACTACCAGCATAGTCTGCATCTGAATATCCTATAATATAAAAAGATGAATTCCTAGGATACCATAAACCTAGATGCAATGTACCATGTAAATATCTTAAAATTCTTTTTACAGCAGTCAGATGAGATTCTTTAGGACATGATTGAAATCGTGCACATAAGCAAACACTATACATAATATCAGGTCTAGAGGTAGTTAGATATAAAAGTGATCCGATCATACCTCTATAAAGTTTTTCATTAATGCTCTTACCCTTTTCATCTTTGTCCAATTTTGTTGATGTGCTTATAGGAGTCTTGGCATTTTTGCATCCTTCCATACCAAAATTTTTAATTAAGTCTTTGGCATATTTGGATTGGTTGATGAATATGCCTTCATTGCTTTGTTTGATTTGTAGACCAAGGAAATACTTAAGTTCTCCCATCATACTCATTTCAAATTCCCTAGCCATGCACTTAGCAAAATCTTGACAAAGCAGCTCATTAGTAGAACCAAATATTATATCATCAACATAAATTTGAACAATTAGTGTTTCATGCTTATGCTTTTTAATGAACAGTGTAGTGTCAACATTTCCTTTTGTGAAACCATTTCCTAATAAAAAAGAACTTAGTCTCTCATACCAAGCTCTTGGTGCCTGTTTTAAACCATACAAGGCTTTTGAAAGTTTAAAAACATGATTTGGCAAATCATAGCTTTCAAAACCTGGTGGTTGTTCTACATACACTTCTTCATCTATACAACCATTTAGAAATGCACTTTTCACATCCATTTGAAAAAGTTTGAAGTTCATGTGACATGCATATGCTAAGAGTATTCTTATAGCTTCTAATCTAGCTACAGGTGCATATGTTTCATCATAGTCTATACCTTCTTCCTGATTATATCCTTTTGCAACAAGTCTTGCTTTATTCCTGGTTATTAACCCTTGTTCATCTAACTTATTTCTAAATACCCATTTGCTGCCTATGATTGGATGATTTTTTGGTCTAGGTACTAGGTTCCATACCTTATTTCTCTCAAATTGGTTCAGTTCCTCTTGCATGGCAATTATCCAACTTTCATCATTAAGAGCCTCATTAATGTTTTTAGGCTCAATTTGAGAAATAAAAGCTATGTCATTGACTAAATGCTTGAAATGAGATCTAGTACTTACTCCTTTTGATAGATCACCAATTATTTGCTCTTTTGGATGATTTATGTTCATTCTCCATTCTTTTGGAAGTTCTTGCTCCATTTGTTCTTGATTTTGAGGTAGTAGATTTTCTTGATCTTTTTCTTCTATGCCATAGCCAAGATTCATCACTAGTAGTCACAAGACACTTAGAGGAATGGTTAGATAGTTCATGTAAGTTTATTATGTATGTATTGATATCTCTATTTCCTTTAAATATTTCTTGACCATCAATAGAGATTACAAGACATTCATTTGAAGTGAAAATTAGTTTGTTTCTTTTATCACATAATTGACTTACACTTAACAGGTTATGTTTCAAGCCATCAACAAGTAAAACATCCTTAATAAAAGTAGTACTATTAACACCAATGGAACCAATGCCAATTACCTTACCCTTTGCATTGTTTCCAAAAGTAACTTTACCTCCATCAATACTTTTGATTTCATTGAAGAGTTCCTTGTCTCCTGTCATATGCCTTGAGCATCCACTGTCTACTAGCCATGCATTTTTGTTTATTGTGGACTTGAGGCATACCTACAAAGTTAGAAATCAAGTATGATATTTAGGTACCCAAATGAGTTTGGGTCCTTGGGGGTTAGAACATGAAGGTTGCCAATGAGCCTTCCTTATCCAGCAATGTTTATTTATGTGACCTATTTCCATACAATAATTATATTGTTTAGGTCTAAACTTGCTTTTTGGTCTTGTGCTGTATTTAAATGCCATAATTTTATTAATATGATTTTGAGAACAATGGCATGCACATTCATGATTAATTTTCATTTTTCTAGATGCATGCTTCTTATACATAAAGGCATGATTAGTCTTTTGAGGATTGTTTCTTAGGTTTACTAATCTTTGATTATTCCTTTTATGTATAGAGGGATTAGTATACTTATTGACACAATGAGAGTGTCTAAGCTCTCTTTACCCTTGTGAAATTTAGAAATGGAATTTCTAAGTTCTTCAACTTCATTTTTCAAAGTATTGTTTTCTTTTAAAAGTGAAGCTGTTGAGGGTCTCGATGAGTATTCATCTAATGACTTTTGAAGAGATTCTTAGATGATTTAAGCTTTATGTTCTCCTATCTATCTTATTTTTCAAATTAGAGATATTATTTCTATAAGTACTAAATTTACTTCTATATTTCTCTAATTCTATATTTAATTCTTCTATTAGGCTTTGCTCATCATCATCATCATCACTATCACTATCATTATCACTACTATCATTATTGAAAGAGTATGAGTGTAGTGATCTTACTTTGTCCGAGATGTGATCCTCAATAGCCATGAAGCATAGGTTGACCTCTTCACTTTCATTATCATCTTTTTCGCTTGATGAGCTTTCGTCATCCCATGTGGCTTTGTGACCTTTCTCCCCACTGTCTCTTTGGAATTTGCTCTTATGCTTCTTGAGCCTTGGACATTCAGGTTTGATATGTCCTTTCTTTCCACATTCATAGCATTTTACCTCTTCCTTACTTCTGTGTGTATCATTTGAAGTTTGTTTGAGGTTTCTTTGCCTGAATTTTCTGGAATTGCTCATTTTCTTCTCAATGATTCTTTTTAATCTTCTTGAAAGCATAGCGATGTCCTCATTTTCATCATCACTCATTTTTTCATCATCTTCACTTTCTTCTTGAGATTTTGAAGTAGAGGCTTTGAGTGCTAATGGTTTTCTTTTCTCTGGCTCTGCCTCAAGCTCTCTATCTCTCTTTACTGACATCTCATGTGTAAGAAGCTTGCCAATCAGCACATCAGTGTTCATGATACTCATATCTTCATTTGCTTCTTCTATGCCAGCAACTCTTGAACCATAGTCTTTAAGAGGAAGACTTCTCAGGATTTTATTGTTTACATCTTCCAAACTCAGATGCTTCCCAAGTTTCCTCATTCCATTTATAATGGATAGAAGACGGTTTGTCATGTCAGTGATTGACTCATTGGATTTCATCTTGAAAAGCTCATATTCTGAGGTTAGAAGTTGAATCTTCTTGGATTTGACTTGCTTAGTTCCCTCATGATAGTTCTCCAATGTCTTCCACATACTGTGTGCTGTTGAGCAATGCTATATTCTCCCACATTCTTCAATAGATAATGAGCATGATAGAATTGTCATTGCCCTCTTGTTTTTGAAATTTGCTCTTCTTTGGGGCTCTGTCCAATCGTCTCTTGATAGGATTTCCTCTTCACCATCATCTCCTCTTTGGGTTGGTGGTGTCCATTCTTTTCGTACACTATCCCATACTTCAATTCCTTCACTATCTAAGTATGTCTCCATCCTAAACTTCCAATGGGCATAATTTGCTCCATCAAAGTAAGGTTTGAGACTCTGGAATCCTTCACTGGCCATATCTTACTCTTTACTACCGCTTTTTAGGCTTCAATGCTAGACAAGGCTCTGATACCAATTGTTGCCCAAATATTAGACCAAGAAGGGGGGTTGAATTGGAGTTGCTAAAATTAAACTTTAAAGTGCGGAAATAAAATTGCTAATTTTAAAAGGGATAGAGAAAATCAGACAAAAAGATTTATAGAGGTTCGAGTATTAACAAACCCTACTCCTCTCCCCAATCGCAATTGGGAGTTTTACTAACACACTAAGTGTTACAATGGAGTTTTACATGCTCACTCCCAACTATGGTGTTTCTCACAATGGCTCACACCTAACCTAGAAATCCCTTGTGTTTTAATGGCTCACACAATAACCAATTTCTTTGTGTTTTACAGGCTCACACAAACAACCTACACTTGTGTTTTACAGGCTCACACAATAACCTACACTTTGTGTTTTGCAGGCTCACACAAACAACCTTTTAAATTTGTGTTTTGGAGGTTCACACAACTAACCCTTACAAGTGTTCTTCTCTTAACCCAGAACTACCCAATGCTCACTTGAGTAAAGATTACAGAGAGAACCACTTATAAATCTTTATTGCTCAAATATGAGGAGCAAAAATATTTTTACAGAGAATAGATTTGTTCACAAAGCATAAAAAATACAAGATAGCTTGTGATTTGAAATATATACTAATCTTTTGTTTTTCTTATTATTCTCTTATCATCCTGTTGTTTCTTAATGCATAAATGACTTCCATTTATACTATCATGGCTAAATATAGCCGTTGGGGTGCATTAATTTAGAAACTAGTCGTTATACCAACCAAAGAAATCGCGCCTGACATTTTTCTCTTTCATTGGTCACGGGCGTGAATATGCTTGTCACGGGGGTGACTGTTCTTCCCAAGCCGTGACTGAAGTGGTGACCTTGGTCGTGAAGCTCTCTGGAATGTCTTGACATATAGAGTCACGGGCGTGACGTTAATTAGTCACGGGCGTGACACTCTTCCCAGCCGTGAGAGAAGTGGTGACTGAAGTCGTGAAGCTCTCTGGATGAAATTGAATATATCCTACACGGTGGTGATGCCTACATTCACGGGGGTGAAAATTTTCACAGCCGTGACCAAAGTGGTGACTCTGGTCGTGAAGCTCTCTGGTTGAATTTACACAACTCTTCACGGGAGTGACACCTCTAGTCACGGGGGTGACTGAAATGCTTACTTCACAGTTTGGTTTTCCTTCATGGCCGTGAACTTCAAATGTTGGTTTTGCTAACGGTTAGCTTTCTTCACGGGGGTGACTCCTTGAGTCACGGCAGTGAACATGCTACTTCTTACTTTTTATTTCTTTAAGGATTATTCTTCCAATTCTCCATATTTGCCATTTTATGTCCTGTATAATATACTTTCAAAAAAACAAGTATGTTAAATACAATATTGTTATATTATTTGTTATCATCAAAATGACAGAAATACCCCTCAAGGTTAACATATATATATATATATATATACACACACGCACACACAAACATATATAATAAAATTATTATTATTATTATTATTATTAGGTGTTATTGATTTATTTTAGTTTAACAACAAAGTGTAGTTTGACTTTTATTATTATTATTAAATAAAAGTAAAAAGTATATAAAATTAAATCAAAAACCGATCTAATATGATCCGCAATTATGGTTTGTATTGAATTTTTTTTATATTTGTGGATTGAATTGAGTTGAAAAATTTTCAATCTGTAAATTGTGGATTATATTGAATGTTATATCTAATATGCACCAAACTGACTTGCGAACACTCTTTACTTCTTACCAATTCACAAGAGGAATGTACAATGAGGGCAATGAAGGCACTTGCCCCCATAAGTACCTAAAATTATATATATATATATATATATATATATATATATATAGTAAATTGCCCCCACTTGAAAAAATCAAACTTAGTTTGATATATTACATTTTAGTTTTTAATTAATAATAAATAAATTATTTATTAAATAAAATAAATTATTAATTAACTATTGTCCATCATCATCCATCTCAACTAATCAACATCTTGATCTCCCATTAACAAATATTGAACCTATATCTAATACACATATAAAAGTCAAGTGGAAAATGGAATAAATTATTGAATCAACTTCATCTTCTTGACAGACTTGACTTCTTCATCAAACTTCCTCCACTGCCATTATCCATAACCTGAAGCAAACTGAGCCTTATCTTGTACTAAAATATGGTCACAACATGGGATAAAAATGAAAATTTAATCTAGATACAAAGGAACATAAATTGGGAAGAGAAAAAAAAAAGAGATGAAGAAGAAAAAGAAAGAAGGATGAGAAAGAGAGACTAACAAGGTAGTTTGGCCAAGCATGAAATAATGAAGTGAGTGAAATTCATCTTCTAATTTAGTTTTTATTTAAGATTTTAATGGGTTTGTTCATTTCTTATTCTTGAATTGTGAGAAATTTGACAAAAATGGAAAAAAATTTAATTAATGGAATTAAACAAAAATTCATTGAATTAATTGAGTAATTTGATAAAAATTGAAAGAAAATAAATTTTTGGTGAACTCATCTAATGAAATATGTGGCAATTAGAATAGAAATAAAATTGTCTTAGTAAGGACATGTTGGAGGAAAATGAAATTTATGATGGTGGAAAGTGAAAATTGAAGATGAAAAATATATGAATTAAGTAAAGAAGAGGAGAAAAATCCATTGAACCAAAATCCGAATTTGGACAACCTTGAAAGGGGTTAAAACTGTGACCTATTTGAACTAAATTGGGGCTGCTTAAGTAGGGATTGTAGAAGAAAAATTAAATTGATAATTAGAACTAGCAATTCGTCATAAATCAATGAAGAACAGAGTGTCGATTGGTGAAAAACTGGTTGGGGCAACCACAAGTTTTGGCCTAAATATGAACAAATATATATATATATATATATATATATATATATATATATATATATATATATAATAGTTAATCTAGTTTCTTTTCTCAAATTTAGTTTTTTTATTTTTAATTATGAAATTAGCATTAGTTTTTTATGAAATTAAGTTAACTTTAATTTCAATTAGTAAAATACTTGTCTTTTAAGTTATTATTCTTAATTGTAATTGGAATTTTAATGTGAATTAGCTATGGAAAGATTTTTCAAAAGAAAATCAATTGTTAAAGAATTTTCAAGAGAAAATGTACAAAATTCTTCCAAGCAAGTTTGTTTAGAAGTTAATTTAGATGACCTTCCTTTCAGATCCTAGGTGAAAGAATATTATCCTAATGATTGAGATAAAATTTGAAGATATTACTTGCAAATAGACCCATGTCAACCTTATGAACATGAATTTCCTCAAAGAAAGATTGGAAACATATATCGATGATTTGTTTCATCTTGTTTGAACTAGTAAAATTATTGGTTGGAATATAGAATAAACAAAGATGCAACATTTTGTTTGTGTTGTTATTTTTATAAGTTGGACATTGAAAAAGCAATCAAGTGGTGATAGTTTGTTATTGGTGGGCTAACAAATTGGAAGAAAAAAGTGAGGTTTCAAATCCATATTGGAAATCATAATAGTGCCCATATCAAGCCCGGTGGAAGTGTCAAGATTTAATGAATCATAAGCAACAAATTCAAGTTGCTTTAATAGATATTCAACTCAAGTATGTAAAGACTATCACACTCATCTAAGTGGCATGGTTGATTGTATTTTTTCTTTTGCACAAAGGTTAGCATTTCATGGTAATGATGAATTTAAAAGTTCAATCAATCAAGGAAATTTTCTTGAGCTTCTAAAGTTCCTCGCTAAACACAATGAAACCATCAATAAATTCATTTTAGATAATGCTCTCAGTAATCTCAAACTCATTGCCTATGAAATCAAAAATGATATCATATATGCCACTTTTATTGAAACAACTAATCTTATTATCAATGATATTTGAGGTGAGTTATTTGTCATTCTACTTGATGATTCATATGATCTATCAATCAAATAACAAATGGTTGTTGTTTTAAGATATGTGGATGTGAAAGGGTGTGTAATTGAACACTTTCTTGGTATTGTTCATGTTAGTGATACCTCTTCTTTATCACTTAAGTTGGCTATCGAAGCATTATTTTCAAAGTATGGCTTAAGTTTATCATGTTTACATGGCAAGGTTATGATGGGACTATTAACATGTTTGCATCAATGTGCATATTATGTTCATTGTTTTGTTCATCAATTATAAATGACACTTGTAGCGGTGACAAAAATCATCCTCAAGTTTCTTTATTGTTCAATATCATTTCAAATTTCTTTCTTGTTATTAGGCCTTCATGCACATAGAAAGAACTTCTTCGTGAGAAACAACTTAGTGAAGTTGTTAAAGCACTACGTAATGCTCAACAAGTGACAAATATGCATCATTATTGGGTGGAGTGATTTTATTCTATGATAGACATGCAACTTCAAGAGCTTGATAACTGCTTTACTGAGGTGAACATGGAGCTTCTTCTTTGTATAGTATGTTTGAGCCCAAGTTAGTCTTTTTTCAAGTTTTTGATAAGTAAAAATTGATTCATCTTGCTCAATTTATCCATGTGATTTTTCTAAAGTGAATATTGTTATACTTGAAAATCAACTTGAGACTTATATTATTGATGTAAGATCTAATGCTAAGTTTTCTAAGCTCAAATGCATTGGAAATCTTGCAAAAATATTAGTTGGGACAAAAAAGAATACAATTCATCATTTAGTATGTTTGCTTATAAAGTTAGCTATAATTTTTCATGTTGTAGCTGCACCTATATGGAGAGTATTTTCAGTAATGAAGATAGTAAAAAATTGACTGTGCAATCATATGGGACATGTTTTGTTGAATGATTGTTTAGTTATTTATATTGAGAAAGAGGTATTCAATAATGTTGACAATTAAAAAATTATGCAAAGATATCAAAATATGAGTACTCAAAGAGAATAATTATAATAATTTAGAATTTATATTATTATATCATCATGAATGTGGAGTTTTTTTGTCTGCTAAAATATATATGAGTACTCAAAAATTTATATTTTTTTCTATACATCGGTTGTCTTTATATAATTTTTAATTTATTATCTATTAAATTAAGTTTGTCCCCATTGAGAATAAATTTTAGATTCGACCCTGCTAGCTCAGGAAAAAAAATTTCTTCCAATCTTCAAATTGAGACCATATACAATCTTTAACTTCGTCAAAAAGAATTATTTTCAATCTTTTTACCAAAGTGGGGAGGCCTAAATATAAAGCATGAAGTGTAACTTGTGTTGACTTCCAATGTATTAGATAACTATAACCAGTCAAGCTAACCAACACTATCACTAAAAGATGCTTGAAGTTTGTAGAGATTACCTTTCTGATTTGAAATCCAATCATAATGGTTTAAGACTTCAAAAATCATATTGACTTCTCTTAAATTAGCTTTCAAATCTAAAAGACAATCATCAACAAATAAGAGGTGAGAAATAACAAAAGCTCTTTTATATACTTGAATTCCATACAAAAAATCAGCAATAGGTTTAGATTTTTATAGCATTATAAGTCATTTCATACATAAAAGAAACATGTAAGGTCATAATGGATCACTTTGTCTTAACTCCCACAATAACAAAATATGACCAGAAGGTTTCTCATTAACCAACACTGAGTAGGAAATTGTAGTTGCAATTCTCATGACCACCACTAATTAGAAATTTCAATCTTTAATATAACAACTTGAGATAATTCCACTCAACTCTATCATATGTTTTTAGTAGAACATTGTTTGTTATTAGTCAACCTGAAAGAAATGTACTTTGAGATTCATAAATGATCTCTCTCAGAATAAATTTTAATCAATTTGCTAAAACTTTGTTACAATCCTACTGATGATGTTAAAGAGGCTAATAGAGTGAAATTTTATAACTAACTTTAAATCTTAAACTGCAGGAATCAAACATATATGTGTTTGATTAAAGCTAGTGGGAATACTTCCCCCTTGTAAAACATTAAAAACCAAACTGACAATGTCTCTCCCAATGATTGACCAAAAGTTTGAATAAAAAATTAAAGTTAAGTTATCCTGACCGAATGCTTTCAACATATGCAACATATTTCTAGCCTTTTAAACCTTATTGGATGAATAAGGTTTGTTCAATAAAGCATTCATATTCTTAGTTACTGTGATATCAATAAAACAAAGGTCATTAATTGACACATTAGAAGAATTAGAGTTAAAAAATCATAACATAAATCAACAATAAGCTTTTTCATTCCAAAATATGTTAACTCTCACCCATTACCATCAAATAGTATATGAACATGGTTTGTATGCTTTCATTTTGTTGTGTAGAAATATCTAGTATTCTTGTCCCAATTCTTTAACCATTATACCCTCAATCTCTAGCTCCACATCAATTCTTCTCTAACAAAAACTTCAAAATTTTGACTTTGACAATTTTCCTATCTGCCTTTAATGTTTCATCTCCACAATTAGCTAAAATATTCAATATAATATTAAGAGATTGTCGTTGTTGGTTTAAGTTCCCAAAAAATGACTTACTCTAATTGTTCATGATAACTATTCAGTTACATTTTGTTATATTTGTTAAATTTAAATTTTGTAAATATCACTTTTGTCTCAAACTCATTGTAATCTCTCTATATTGTATTGTACATCACATAATAAAATTCAATAGAAAATATTATCCTCTCTTTTCTAAGTATTAAGTTTTACATGGTATCAGAGCCTATCGTGATCGAAATAAATACCCAAATAATTCCATTGTCTTCCTCCTCTTCCTCTACAATTCCTACCTTTGCTCACACATCCTTTTTAATCAAATTAAACTCTCATAATTATCTAGAATGGAAAATATAGATGATATCTCTTTTAAACTCTCACAATTTACTTGGTTTTATCAATGACAATAAGTCTACCCCTCCTTCAACTATTATGAACATAGCTACACCATTATCCTTTAACCAAATTTAAAGTTTCAATTATGGTTCCAAAATGATCAATTGGTTCTCTTTTGGATTCTTTATAGCATTAAACAATTGCAATTAAATATTCATCTTTAAGAACTTCAACAAAATGATACGCCAATTGCTCAATATCTCTTGAAATCCAAATCATTAGCTGATGAACTTCCAGCTACTGGTAAAACTCTCACATCCTTAAAGTTTAATGTTATCATCTAACGCAATGCCAATAAAAAATATCAAAGTCTCATTTTCAGCCTCAACATGAGTCTCATACCAGTCAGATTCAATGATCTATATGTCCAATTTGTCTCCCATGAAATTTTAATCAAAAGTCAAGAAGAAACTCCATTTGCCAATGTTGCCTACAATCCACCATTATTGCCCACTCCACTAACTACACCGTCTATTAGGCCTCATTACTCTAATTCACCAAGATCTCGTGCTCCATGACATAACAACAAACATCACAGACCAAGTCAAATTTATGGGTGCAAAAATCACACAATTGATGTGTAACACTCTTTACCTTACTATATTAACAACTAAAAAAGGTGACGGTATGTGTCCACATCTCATTTAACCTATTTATTAACCATTATAAAACATATATTACATTTGATCTCATAAAAAAATTAACATTTTATATACATATAAACTTTAATTACAACTTTTGTCTTTGTTAAGTTATTTTCATGATTAGTTTGGATGTACACATAAAATGGATTACCAAAAATTTTTAAATTACAAAAAGAAAGTTAACCCACAATCTAGGCTCATGGTTGCTCCTCTAAATATAGATTTAATTTGGTTCCTAATGGTTTTATCTAAAACATATTCCCTATCGGACCACATCTCTTATACCTATATGAGAGAAAACAAACAATCTCCTGAGCTAAGCAAAATGCTTAGTGGTGCATTCTTTTCAACAATAAACTTACAAATATAATATATTACATATCATCAACTCAATTAAACAAGCATTTATAATTTCATTTATCAAACCATATTTACTAACAATTAACATATAAAAGTAAATATCACTTGGCATCCCATTACACATACATAAATAATAACTCCATTTTAGATACATTAACTTCTTTTCCAAGACTCATACAATAATCTTACAATTACATTACCTTTTATTAATAATTTATTACTACAAATCAACTCAATTACTTTTATGCTCATTTTATTACTAGTTTTTTTTCTTTCTCACTCAGTATAACACGTTATTATTCATATCACATTCTCTTTCTCTTTCCCAATGTTGCCTAGACTCAACTCAGAGAGACACAAAGGATGTCATAGGCCTTTTGACCTACATGAACAGGTGCCTATAAAAAGTGACATTGTGTGTCCTAATGTAAACAGACAGTTTCTTGACTAAGAAAATGGACAATAAATTGCCTACGAGCTATTATAGCTTATATAACGAGCTAATGTAGCCTTAACTCTCCAAAATTGATATGTCAACCTGTCTACCCCACTCTAGCTTGGTTAGACATATTTTATAGGCTCATATTCTCATTGTTCATTAATATTTATTTATATCATGTTATTTCAGTTTGTGTTATGCACTCATGTAACCATTTTAAACACTTTTTTTATATATTATGTTTTAATTAAAAATTGTGATCTCTATGCCTAAATTGTGATCGCACTTTACTCCTCATGATGGATTTTGTGGTTGCAACTCTCCTACAAACCTTACTGGATTTTGATGCACTATAGGGTGTAGTTGCAAAATGTGAATCGTGGTCGTAGAGTGCCTATTATAGTCTTGATTGTGGTTGCACCTCTCCCCGTGAACCTCTTTGTTCCTTGTCGGAGCTCTGATGTAGCTACAACAAGGGAGGTGCAACCACTTTACAAGCCACATGCAAAAATAGTTCATTTTAAAATACCACACCTTTCCATTATCAAAATTCATCCTTATCAACCTTTTACAAATATTTTCCATGACTAAAACACACAAATGAACACTCAAGGTTCCAACCCATCACAATTCATCAATCAAATCCTCATTCCATCAACAATCACAACATAACATTCATGCACACCATTTCCATTCATTATACACAATAAGCTCTTACCAATTCAATTATCCCATTAATATACTCGAGACCTATTATTTGGTCACCAAACCAATTCATACTTATTAAAATCTATATGGTTAAGCAACTCATACTAAAAAATGTGTACATGTCATAATTATTTTCTATCAAAGATTCCATAACTCAATTAAAATGACGATAGACAAACATTTATACACAAATAGAGTTTTAATGTTCTTTACTTAACAATTTTAATGGCTTATTGCCATAAAGCATAAACATATTTTGTTGGTGATCTAACTTTTTTTTAATATATTTTTTAGGCTTTCAAGCCTTTTTCTTCCTTTATTTGGCTTCTCCTTCACCTTAGGTAGTTTTTCTCCCCAATGGTGCACCTATTGTACATAATATATGAATATCAAAATCCCAAAAATAAGCTAATTACATTATCTACTACTTTACTTTTTTTCATCACCACAGGAAACCCTAACCACCTTTCCTTTGATGTTATGGTTTGTGCTCTCTATATATCCCTAAGCTCAAGTTTTCCCACCTTAGGGGATTTAAACACCTACATACACAAATCTTCTTTTAGTTACACCTTTTCCAATTATCCTACTTCCTTAATCTATTTTTTTTAAGCCCAATAGAACTCAATCTAAACCTATTTTCAAGAAAGGAGTAGAGGAGATAAAAACTAACTTACCCCCTTCATGGTCAGATTCTCTTTAGAGATTTTCCTCTCTCCTTTTTGCTTCTATTCTCCTTATGTCCTTTTTTTTACTCCTTTGGTCCCTTTTTATACATAGTGCTTTTGTTAAGACATTTTTTCTCTTTTCTCTCTCTAAAATGAAGGTTAAACAAACTGCAATTATGGACAATGAAGATAATGTGAATGGCTCTAGAAAATTAAAGAAACAAATGGTAAAAGTGGAGGAGAATTAGAGAGAGTTCTAGAGACATTAAAGTGGGGGCCCACCAATTTGACTTAAGTAAGATTTTTAGCCATCTTATGGATGATTAAGAGAAATATTGAGAGATATTTTTAACCAAGGTGGATGGCAATATGAGAATAAAAAATTTCCCTCATGTATTAATTTAGCAAATATTCGATCTAGTCCTCTAATTTTGTTATTTTTATATTTTTAGCCCAAAACTTTCCATCTTTTGCAATTAAGTCCCTCACTAAATGCCATCCCTTTTCCCCATATTAAACACTATTTTTCTTTATTCATTTGATTATTTTCTCATTTATCTTCAAATTTTCTATTTAATTCTAAATTTAGACTTCGGTCGATCCAACACATTAATTTTAAAGACATGTTCGACTAAGGGCCTAAAGTAATAGATGTGACATGATATTTGTTGATATTGATACCTCGACAATCATTCCAAACCTACTAGTCCTACTCATCAAGCTAATCTCGCTATCTCTGCTCCAACATATTGCCCCCATGCCAATTAGTATCAAATTTTTTCTCTTTTTGTCCAGTCGTTTGTTCAACCATGGGTAATTGATATTGGCACCAACAATCACATCACTCCTGATCTTTGTGCTCTTAACTTACCAAAATAATATAGATGAGTTGATCCTTTTCTTGTTGGTAATGGATAAGGTTTGTAGATCATTACTACTAGTACTTATTTCCTATATTCTCCCTCCCACAATTTTATTCTTTGTGATACTTTACGTGTCCCATCTATTGCCAAACTTTAATTTCAGTTCAAAAGTTTTGCACTAATAATAATTGTTTATTTGAATTTTGTCCATCTTATTTTCTTATTGAGGACCAACAAACATATAAGGAACTCTTGTAGGGCATGGTTGAACATGGGCTCTATAAATATCAAGATCATAAACCTTCTCAAGCCTTTTATTGTTGTTGTTGTTCGTTTCTTAGTTTGGCATTCACGATTGGGTCATCCTTAAGCTTGTATTATTCATTAAATAATTTCTCAGAATGATCTTTCCACTACATATAATAACACTTCCATAAAATGTTGTGCATGTTATCTAAGGTAACTCGCCAAAATCCGTTTTGCTTATGTTGAGCATATTAATAGTCATCCTTTTGATATAATTCATTCTGATGAATGGGGACCATCTCCTATCTTGTCTAATATAGTTTTTCATTATTTGGTTTTGTTCATTAATGACTTAACTTAATTCACATGGATATTTTTTGTGAAATTTAAAAGTGAGGTTTTTGATATTTGTGTCAATTTCCATGCTCTTGTCAAAACTCAATTTTCTTTTTCTATTAAATCATTTCATTCTAATTGAGGTGGTGAATTACAAAAATTAAAGCAATTTTTAAAGAACTCTTGGCATTGTTCATCATATTGCTTATCCGTTTACATATGAACAAAATGGAACCGTTGAAAATTTTTTTTGACACATTGTCAACCTAAGTCTAACTATGCTTGCCCAATTTGTTGTTCCATTTAAGTTTTGGCCTTATGCTTTTGATACTAGTGTTTTTCTTATTAATGGCATGCCATAAAAAATACTAAAAATATTTCCCCTTATCATTTATTGCTTGGAAAAACTTTTGATTACAAATTTCTATAGCCATTTAGGTGGTTCCATTTAACCTCTTTTATGCCCCTGTAATCACCACAAATTTGATTTTCGTAGCAAAAGATGTGTATATCTTGGTCAATATCCTTTTTCATCATGTGCATGGATGTTTAGACATCATTTCTAACTAAATACACATAGCTAGACGAATTCACTTTGATGAAAATGCCTTTCCCTATAAAGATAGATACTCTATAAATTCTTATCAACAACTAATATGTGATTCTTGCCTATGGTTGTATTTGATTTCCAGCACCAATGGTCCCACAAGTATGTCTCCTCAATCCTTTAATTTAAATTTAAATACTTCTCATATATCTATTTTATAATTGCATGTCTCCTCAATCCTTTAATTTAAATTTAAATACTTCTCATATATCTACTTTATAATTAGCCTAACCACCCAATCCAAATCCCTTAAATCTCTTTCTTACTTCCTTTCAAACTACACTCGCCATATCCAAACATGCCTTACCAACCCAACCACTAGATTTTTTTCCTTTATCTCCCACTTCATCTCAACTTTCACCTACCTCATCTTCATGAGACTCACTTTTGTCCCTAGACCAGCACTTATATACCAACCCTTCTAACTTATATTTATAAAAACCTCATCCACCTAAATTAAAATTATTAACTGGCTTATTTCCAATCTTGACCTCATCCACACCTTATCTCATTTCCCCATAGGGGCAAACAAGTAAGGACGAGTAAGGGCTCAAGCCCCCACACATATTTTCAAATTTTTTCACATATATGTAGATAGTTTTATTTGGACTAGTTCAAGTTATATTGCCCAAGCAATCATATAATTGCTAGCAATTATATAATTTTTGTTATTTTCTTTCATATAATTGGTGATAATTATATGTCATTTTCAATATATAACCATATAAGTGCTTACAATTATACGTATAAAAGTAGCTCAAAAAGGGTTATTGTAATAAAATTATAACTTTATCTAAATTACTATTGTTGTTTTTCTTTTTTCCCCATATTTTATATTTAAATAGATATTATTTGTTGTATTATCAGCCTCCACTCATTGTAAATCTTGCATATGCCATTATTGCCCCACTACATAACAACCACCTTCACTTACCCATCTTATGCATTTACGACCCACAACCATGCAAAGTAGACACACCCACGTATCCATACCTTCCTTCTCCTATGCCTCCACTGATTATACCTAAATAGAGCTTGCCACCTTTGCTTAAGCTAACAAATACAGAAAATGAAGAGACGCCATGCAACATGAATATGATGTTCTCATTCAAAATCACACCTAGTGTTATTCAACCAATTCAACAAGAATTTATGGTACATGATATGGGCAATTACACTATTTCTTGGTCATAGAGGTTTCTCATACCGCTACTAGAATTTCCTTGAGCCAGCGAAAATATCTCAATGTATTGCTTAAAGTCGACATGCAAAATTGCAATGGTTGTATACTCCAATGGCCATCACCCCACCATTACATCGAGATTCTCACCCCTAGTTCAGCAATCTAGAACTACATCAAAAAGTAGTTGGTGCCTTGCAATATGCCACTATGATAAGGCCATATATTGCCTTTCTTTCAACAAATTATGTCAATTTATGCACAATCCAATCAAGCAACATTGGGCAATAGTCAAACGCTTATTGCATTGCATTTAACATACATTGTAATATTGTTTTTTCTTTGATTGCAAGCTTGATTGCTAACTCTAATGTTTTCTAACAAAGATTGGGGTGGTTTCCCTAACGATAAATGATTTACCAATAGTTATGCAATTTATCTTTACCATTGCCCAGTCCTCCATAAAAAGTGAATACAAAGCCTTGGCTAATACTACTATTGAATTTTTTTGGATTCAGTCTCTATTGTCAGAAATTGGATTTCTTTCTCAATTCCTACTTGTCTATGGTGTGATAATCTTAAAGGCATGTATTTATCTCACAATCATGTATTTTCATACACACACAAAGCATATTACCTTGGATTATCACTTTGTGAGGGAACAAGTTGTTGCTAGTAACATTGTGGTTCCATTCATTTCCTTTGGTGACATGTATCACCAAGTCATTGGGAACTCGCTCATTCCAACATTTGGTACCAAAGTTGTGCCTATAAGCTCATCCACCATTGGCTTAAGGGGGTAACGAGGATATCGATTCAGTTATATTTTGTTATATTTGTTAAATTCAAATCTTGTAAATTTCACTCTTATCTTAAACTCATTATAATCTCTATATAATGTATTATACATCAGACATTAAAATGCAATAAAAATATTCTCCTTTCTTTTTAAGTATCAAGTTTTACATTAATGACTTAAATTCTCGAAACAAG
Organism: Triadica sebifera; assembly: GCA_023653625.1. Lineage (NCBI taxonomy): Eukaryota > Viridiplantae > Streptophyta > Magnoliopsida > Malpighiales > Euphorbiaceae > Triadica > Triadica sebifera. Next base: position 20,136,204 of record CM042900.1, read on the forward strand.
TTGTAATCCTCGATGCCCAATATGACACCCTTATAACATTTATTCTATATATACGTTACGTAAGCTTATGCGATTATAGCCGACGTGTGTACATTTTTTTTCTTAATTTAATTTAATGACCATAATCTTATTATCACTTTATTAATCCTTTTTATTTTTCCAAAAATTTCAACAGCATAACGGTTATAATTTAACTACCCCACCTGCACTACAAACAATACACAACTCATTTTTTGGCACAACAATACACATATAATATAAAATATTCTTCATTCACATAACTTAACATATCATTCCTTATATATGCAATAATGATTCATCAACAGTTCGCATTGTAACATAGATAATTTTACTCCAATTTACATATCCATACAGATTCATATATATACATGTCATTCTTAGTAATATCCTATTATTATTTTGATCTACTGTCTACTCCCAAAATTTGTATGCTTACTTGTCACACCCCCTCACTCCAGTAGCTCGTGCCCGGATGAGGGAGTGCTATGCTGACTTCATCATTTAAAATATCTTTCTTAAATTATTTATAAATGAAAATCACTTGTATATTATTTTTCTTTATTTACTATATATTTTATAAAAGAAACCATAGCATGGAAGATAAACTACATTGTTATATCATAACATGTGTTTTACAAAACATACCGTTTATTTTACAAATACTACAAAATAAAATTCAAAAGATAATATACAAAAGTTGTGTGACCCACAGTGGTTGAAATACGCTGCTCAATGGATCAGGTCACCGTTAATTTTATCTACTATTGTCTACTTATTCTTTGTTATACCTGCGCGGGAGAAACTCCCACACTAAGCCATTGGCTTTGTGGTGCATATAAATAAGGCAATAAACTATTTTATGCAATCATGCATTATCATATATCAACTCATGCTTAATTATCTTTTCATGCAAATATACATATCATGGTATTCTAGCATGTATAGACATCAATTATATTCTTTTATCTCATACTTGTTTATTAACACATCATTATATAACACATCATAATTAATCACGTTACAATTCATAATTGCATTTTTATTTTTCATAAATTCTTTATTTATGCCCAAAACACGCAATCATCTTTTCATGCAACTTACATTTCATAAATTTTTATTCTTTTATATCTTATATTTATTTTACTTTATCAAAACATTATTATCCATAGCTTTTATTACCCATAACACCTATGAACCACTGATTAGGATAATGGAGTTACCATCTAGGCACTTAGGAGTGCCACCCGGGCAATATGATGTAAGCATATAAATACCATTACCGACTTCAATAATAGTATCATTACCGGCTTCAATAATAGTGTCATTTTTTGCCTTAATAATAGTGTCATTGCCGGCATCAATAATCATGCCATTACCGGCTTCAATAATCATACCATTAATGATTTTCATTTTCATCATACTCCCCCCCTGTTTGGCATGCCAAACTATCCTAAGTTGGTTCTAGTTAGGTGTTCTAGGGCTTATACCACCTCATTAAAATTCATAGCAATTAGATTCACATTTTTCATGCATTTAAAGTCTCAAAATAATCACATAATCACTCCATTAACATAATATTGACATAATATAACAAGGTTTTCATCATTTTACTCTTTAAATTTCACAACTCATATGCTACCCTGTCACTGGCAGATTCTGTTCTCTATTTGGACCTTGCATTTGGTCCTGTTACAATCCGAATTTAGTTACAAGATCTTCTTAACAATTTTAGATGTGGATCTTAGCTTTAATATGCAATATGAATCACTTAATTATGAGTTCTTTATCAAAAGATATGATAAAATAAACACTGATAGGTCACTAACAATTCAGCCCATAATTTTCTGGACAGATTCTAAGTCCGAACTTTATGAATTTTTTTGGACAATTACAGACATATACATTTTTTATGGTCTAAATGAAAGTTATAGCCTATGTCTTAGCTTTCAAATCCAATAGATAACATGAAAAATGAGTTCTAAAAATTAAGTTATAACAGTTTAAATGCTCACTACTCATCCATTTCCAGCAAGGAACATACAAACTAATCACATTCAATTTTTTACTAAATTAAATCCTAGGTCTAGCAAACATACATCCCCAAGATTTCCATTACAAAGTACTATTAAATCATAATGATAACATGCCAAATAATTAAATCATGAAAATAAAAAAAAAATAAAATAGGCTATTGCCTTAGGTTATGCACAAATCTCTCTTTTTCTCTTTTCTCTCTCTTTACTTATCTTTCTCCTTTCCTTTGCTCCTTGTCAATTTGAGTTCCTAAAATTTATAAACAAATTATTAAAACTTCATAAACCCTAATCTCTCTCTTTCTCCTTACTCTCTTAAGCTTCCATGAGCACGAAAATGGAATTTTCCCTTACTTTTTTCTCTCTTTTCTTAGTTTTTTTTACTAGAACTAAACTTTGGCTATGGTTGATCAAGGGAAACATGGGGTTGGTGTAGAGAACATAATTTTTTAGATGGAAAGATAAGGAAGAAGAACCATTAAGAGAATAAAGACAAACTACATAATTATGGGACACCTAAGCAAAATCTAGAAACTTTCATTAATACCTCATTCATGCACATCACTTAGCTAATTATTGTATGTCATTTGGTGTGTTGTGATTTAAGAAAACGTGGAAGAAAATTAAAAGATTCTATATCAAGAGTGATAATGAAGAAAGGATATGCAATTAAGAGCAAAGTGACAAAATTACTTAATTAATGGAGACACCTAAGCATATTCTATATGTTTACATTAATTTGAAATTCATGCATGTCAATTGACTTCTTAAAATTTGCCACTTGGTGTGGCCGGCCTCCACATGCATTTTATTTCCCAATTCATGCATTTAATTGATGATTATCCCAATTAATCCTCAAATTTTTAGTAAATTGCAAATTGACCCCTAAACTTTTTAAAATTTGCAATTTAGTCATTTACTGAAATTTAACATCTTTAAATATTTTAAACACTTTATTAGAAAATCTCCTTACTTAATTTCTATTATTTTAAATATTTTTCGATAAAAATTCAAATTTAGACTGCGGTTAAACCAACGAGTAGATTTAACAACTCATGTGACTTATATCTAAATTAGCAGATATGACATTACTCATGATCTTTCTCGCTACTACATGTACACAGTTAAATAACTACATGTTGTGCATTAAAATACCCAGTGGTGATTACTAATCTAAGAATTTCTATTTACTTATATTTTCATACATATGTGCAATATTATATTTACTAAACTATTCAGATTTTCTCTTTAATATATTGATTATTCTTTTTATCAATATTTTACTATTATTTATCTTTAATTCACTATTTAATATCTTCATTCAATTAATAATTTTTCTCAATTAATCTTATATTTTTTTCAATTTACCCTTGAACGTTCATTATCTTTCAATTTAGTCCATTTCCACCTTACCTCTTTAATTAACTCTTCTTTTTTTTCCTTTTTTCAATCTTCTATTTAATTAGCTACAAATTTCACTTTGATCCCTAAATTTCCATTTATTTACAATCATGCCACTAACTATTTTATTTTTCATTTATTTTCCTTTTAACTACATAACTTAACATTTTTCTTCCACTTATTTGTCATTTTTCAATTTTACTATTTTTGTTAAATTTATCACTTTTATCATTTTTATTATTATGTCATATTTATCATCTTTATCACTTATACCATTATTATTATTATTATTATTATTATTATTATTATTATTATTATTATTATTATTATTATTATTATTATATTTTTTTCACTTTATTAATTTTCCTCATATTTTTCACATTTATTCATTTTTATCATATTTTTCACTTATATCATTTTTACTACTTTTATTTATAGTTGCCCCTAGTTTTAATTTGATAGAAAATTTTTGGGCCAGATACATGGGACATGAACCTTAAAAGTCCACTTCACTGAAAAATAATCCCGAATGACCGCTCGAACATTGTACTATGCACTGATCACTGAATCACTATCACTGAAGTATACTGTCATTGGCGTATATAAGCGAGTCATCATGACTCGCACTGCGGTAATAGTATCCATATGGCTAGCCAATTATATCATGGGCTAGATTTAACCGTAAGAAAAATAACTAAGGACAATATTTTATTCTTTTAATTCAATTTCCATTAAATTCATAAATTCTATTATATTTACATTATTAATTACTTAAAATTTTATTCATTCATAACAATTTTATCTCTACCATAATCTTTCCACATTTTCCATTCTACTATATCAATATTTCATCATTAATAATCAATTAAGTCATTAAGCTCACTAAATACACCTTATTTATTATTTTTCATTTCATGCATAAAATAATCAACAATTAGAAAAATATTCAATATATATTTTAAAAATTTGCAATAAATTTCTACGCACCTTATATCATATTTTTTTGCATTTTATGAATTAATTTTTATTTAATTAGCAAGGAAAATAATAATTTCATTTTCTTCATATATCGGCCTACACTAGATTTTCATCATTAAAATTTTTCTTTCACCTTCTAATTATTCATTTCACAAATTTATACATTCATTATTGCATATGTATCATAATATTACACTAAAAATGTATTTATGCCTTAATATGTATTTTTCACACAATAGAGTCATATTTTCCAATTTCCACTAATTAATTTTTTTAATTGAATTCAACCATTCTAATCCACTTTTTATATTCCTTTAATAATGTTTTAAGCATCAATTATTAATTACATACAAAACGGACAAAATTCCTAATTTTCATAACCCTAATTCATGCTTTAACAATGAAAATAGATAGATTTTAAAATCACTAATCTTATTTTCTTCCTTTGGCCTTCCTAGGCTTCCTTTTCCTTAGTCTTTTGATTGGAAGCACCTTCACTTTCTTTTGAACCTACCATGGCTGAAAATTACACTGCATTAATCCACCATTATTTTGCTTTTCTAACTCAATTTAACTTCATAATTATCATCTACATATTTTAAACTATCTATTTGAACCATTAAACTAATTTAAAACTCTTAATTTCACTTACCTCAAATTTGTATCTTAATTTGTCTCTTTTGATTTCCTTCCACTTTAGCCCTCCAAATGAAGATTAAAGGCTTCTACTAGCTATTAGAGAGGCTGAAATTATATTAGGATGGTTGATTTTGGTGTAAAAATTGAAGAAAATGGAAGAATTTTGGAAGAGAAAAATGGGAGGGATAGTTTGGCCAAGAGGGAGGAGAGGAAGAAGATGATGGTGCAAAATTCTATCTAGAGAATTATGATATTTTGGCCTATTTATAGTGGCATAAGATGGATGGGCTTAGGCCAAACAAATCCCAACCCATTTTGGCCCAATTAAGCACTCTAAATTATTTCTCACTTCCCAAGCTCAAATTTACCCAAATTTGATTCTATAATTCATAAAATATATTTATATGTCTAGAAAAAAATTTTAAACTCAATCGGAGTCTGTTTTCTATCCAGCTCACTCAAACCGGATTAATAATTCAATTTTCGATATTACCGTAAAATTCTTTTTTCACTATCAAACAATTCTAAATATCATTTAGAGTCTATCCATGTCTTAAAATAAATTTTTAGATGTCGTTTGCTATTTTTCATAGTACGATCAAAGTACGGTCAACTAATTATTTAATTAAATCGGGTCTCCTTTTTTCTTATTTTTGACTTTTGAGAACTTATTTGACCTCATTTTCACTCCAATATTTACCCTCGAACTAGTCATAACCTATATTTTTCGATGATCAAATAAAATATTTTTTTATCCATGGATGTATTTTTGACTCCCGGACATACTGATCAATTTCGAAAACTACAGTTTATGACTAACCCTATATTTGGGACATTACAATTCTTCCCTACCAATAAAAATTTTGTCCTTGAAATTTTACCTTTATTGAACAATCGTGGATACTGTTGCCTCTTAGCTTCTAGCTCCCACATGGCTTTTTCCACATTGTGGTGACTCCATAACACTTTTACTAGTGGGATTTGCTTGTTCCTAAGTTGTCTAACTTCTCTGACTAGGATCTTTAATGGTTTCTCTTCATAAGTCTGATTAGCCTGTATCTAAAATTCTTTTGGCTTGATCACATGGCTAAGGTCTGACCTATACCTCTATAGCATTGACACGTGGAACACATCATGAATCTTTTCCAACTCTTGAGGCAGCTTCAATCGATAGGCTACGAGTCTCACTCACTGTATAATTGTAACATTCAACGATTTAGCCCCCGATTGCACGTGATCGTAGTGAGGCGTGCAAGTTCAATCGGAGTTTAAATTTGAACCCATAAAAAAATGACTAATAATAAGAAAAAATAATTAAGGGTAATATTATTTGGGAATTAAAAAGATTAGGGGTAGAATTAGAAAAAATAAAATTTCCTATGGTCAAAATCGGTATTATGGAGATTTTTTGGGGAAAACAGTATGAATATAGAGGAAGATGCGGCAAATATGGAATTTCTCAAAGTTTAAATGTTAATCAAGATTAATTAACTTAATGAACCAATAAGAATTAGGATTAATTTTAATTAGTGGGACCCACTTCTTAATTTAGGTATAAAAGTCAAAAAGGAAGAACAAATTTTTCATTCTTCCATAAAATAATCTTCATCTTCTTTTATCCTCACCTTTGGCTGTCCATCTCCACTCCCTTAAGTCCCCATTTTCTTCCTTTTTCCAGCATGCTAATAGTGAGGAAAAAATAGTTTTGAGAGATGAAAATTTTGAATTAAGAAGTTCTTACCATAAAAGGTACCAAAGGAGCAAGAAGGAAGGAAGAAATAAGAAAAAAAATGGAGAAAAGTAGGAGAAATTTTGGCCCACCTTGGAGAACACTTAAGGTTAGTTTATTCTTCTTAAATTCAACCTTTTTCCTTCCATTTGAGATCCATATTGATGATAGATGTGATTAAGGTTGATAGATATAGGTTATGTTGCAAGATTGAACTTAGAAATTTAAGTTTGTGATTAGTTGATGGAAGTATAATTAAGCTTTGAATTAATGATAATTGATGTTAGTTAATTGTTTTATGGCTTAAAAACTAAAGAAAATATGATGTTAAGGGATGAATGTGGGGCTGCCATAGTTAAAGAAATTAGGGAAAATTGAAATTAATATGGAAACACAACAATTGGTGATAAGGGAAATGTGGATTGAATGTTGAATTGAAGGAAATGAATTGGGAACTAAGATATAGTTTTTGGGCAGCCATGACATATTAAGAGAGAAGTTTAACCTTAGTACATTTTAGATCAATTAAGGTATAAAACATATTAGGAGCATTAGAATACTATGTAGATATGAAAAGCATTGAAAATAGATATTGGAATTGAGATGTGGTATGACTGTGAAGGAAATATAATTGAATAAGTAAGAGGCCCACAAGAGGATGACAAAGGCAAGGAGAAAGCTAGCTAATAAGGGAAGAAAAAAAGGATTAAGGGAAGAGCCAAGGCTGATTAGGTATGTGCTTCATTGATCAAAATCTTACATGATGTTCATATGTGTGTAATTATGTGTTAAAGTTCAATATGATTGTGTGTTTGATGTGTTATGTAATTAGTTGTTATTTTTGATATTTTATATGAAAATGAGACCAAATGGTGTGAAATAATTGAGACATATGAATGTAGTTGTAAGTCTTGAAATTTTAGTACCAAAATGAATGCAAATGATGAATATGGATTGATGTCAATTGATGGCTCGGGTACAGAATTCCAGGAACAGCCCTAACTATTTTGATGATAACTTGAGTTTTGGGACTCCTTTTTGTATGTTCTTTATTGGAAATGAAAGCTAAGATACAGAGATTTAACTTGTATTTAGATCATAACATCTAATTATGTCTATATTTTTCCAAACAAATGAATGAAATTCAAACCTATAATCTATATAGAAAATTTTGGGCAGGAATATTTGTGATGATGCAGTATTCAATTAACCATAAATTTTAATAGAAAAATGGGATTTAAGTTATTTTTGATGCATCTGAAAGATAAGATAATAATCTAAAAATTGTTAGAAGATCAAAACTCCTAATTCTAATTATAAATTGGCTAAAAATGAAACCTAAAAATAGATCTGAAATCTGCCATAGGTAAAAACATGAAATCTTGGGCTTTTGCATGTGTTGTGATTATTATATGTAATAATTAATGTGAATATTTACTTTATTGATAATTATAAATATTTAACAAATTATTTATGTGGAAGATTTTAGTACGATAATAATGGGAATAAAGAACAAAAATAAATAAGCATAAATATGATAATTGAATAATATTGACATTTTTGAAAATATTGGGAATTAAAATAAAAATAGTTACGCCCAAAGACACCTATACTAGAACTAGAATAGAGAATAAGTTTGGCATGCTAATCAGGGGATTTAACCAAATATAAAACCGGCATGCTAATCAGGGTAAGGACAATTTATAAATGTGCTCAGCGCAAAATTATTAAGCCGGTACGGACAATATAACAAAAGCTGGTAATTGCATTATTATAAAAGTGTTCAACGCTATATTATGAAAGCTGGGAATGACAACCCCGTTATTCCTATTAGATAGTTCAGTTATAACTATTATGGGCACAAGAAAAAAATAATAGTACTAATATCAAAGTATGTGATTTCGATCAATGTTATACGAATTAAAGATATTAAATGTTGAATATTTGCTGGAATTTATTGAATTTCTATAATTCTTTGTTTTATGTTTTATTTATTAATATATAATTTTTATTATTGAAGTACCACTAAGCTATTAGCTTAGCACGGGTGGTTTCCTCTTGAGCAGATTTAGAAGGGTAGCCGTAGAAAATAGATTGTCAGAAGAAGAAGCGTACTTGGAAGGAAGCAGCAAAAAGTTTTGAGTTTTCTTTTTGGTATATTTTATATAAAAATATTCTATAAATTAAATTATGGTTTTATTTTCTATAGTATGTATTATAGACGTGAATTATAATGTAAAATAATGTACTTTATAAATAAATAAATTTTTTGAATATTTGTGCTTGTATTAATTTTTATTTCAGTGTCTGCAATATGTTTGAAAAAAAAATGTTACTTCTTTTCATTAAATTTACAGAACAGTTAGACAGATAATACTCACTTACCTTGCTGAACTACAGTGGGGTAAGGGGTGTTACAATTTTTGGCATAAGAGCTATAGGTTTTAATGATTCTTACTTAGTGGGTATAGGAAAATAAGTGCATGTTTTCAGTATTTGCATTGTTTTAAGCTGCTATATTCTAATAAGGGACTCTTCTTCTGACAATATATATTTTAATGGATTTGGAATCAAGACAAAGTCACGAAAAGCAGGAGGGTGATAATATAGCTAATTCGGCTGCTCATAGATAGTTAGCATCAATTAGAGCTTCGAAGCCTAGTGTGATAGCCCCACAACATGCTGAAGAACAAATTGATCCGGGTCAGGTGCCCGTTATGCAACAGATTGCTACTTTGTTACAGCAGATAACACAAGTTGTGCCACCACCAGCTCCATCACCTCCCCCACCTCAACCAAAACCCCAAATTGATAAATTAAGAAAATATGGGGCTATGGATGTTATGGGCAAGAAAGAGGATGACCCAGCAGCAGCATAATTTTGGTTAGAAAAGACAAAGGGTTTTTGAGGAGCTACAATGTTCGAAGGAGTACAAGGTTAGATATACAGTGTCCCTCCTTCAGAAGCATGCCTATGACTGGTGGAAGTTGGTGTTAGCGAAACCCTCAGACATGGGATTTCTTCGTGGCCGAGTTTAAAAAGAAATATGTTTTCTGAATTTGAAGCAGAGGGGTATGACAGTAGCTGAGTATGAGATGGAGTTCACCAGGCTGAGCAAGTATGCAATAGGGATTATTAGAGATAAAACTGATAAATATCGTAGATTTGAAGATGGACTCGATGAGGAGATTGGATATTTAGTGGCTTCCCACCAGTATATAGATTTTGCTACACTAGTGTCCTCTGCTATTATTGTTGAAAGAAGAAAAAAGTTGAAGATAGAAGAGTTCTCCAAGAAATCAACAGCTAGAGTGGCCTAGACATCAGGTAGGAAAAGACGGATAGTACCAAGACAATTTTAGTCACGGGCTACTGGGCAGACATTTTCTAGTAGGCGGGGTCAGCATTTTAGACCCGCAGCATCATCTGCTAGTTCACCAGCATCATTTCCCAAGAGACCAGCTCCGGCTATGTGTCAGCATTGTGGTAAATCTCATACAGGACAGTGTTGGTGGTTAACTAGGGCATGTTTGAGATGTGGAGCTACTGATCATATGAAGAGAGATTGTCCCAGACTTAGTACAGGTAGTACGACACTAACACAGAGTATGGCACCGGTACAAAGCCGTGGTAGAGGTCGAGGCCAGTTTAGAGGTGGTCGTACCGGACAGAGTCAGGGGGTATCAGAGACAGTTGACAGACCCAGAGGTAGTAAAGCTCCAGTTCGGGCATATATGATGAGAGCCCGTGAGGACCAAGATGCACTAGACGTCATAGTTGGTAAATTATCTTTATTTGATTTTGATTTACATGCATTGATTGATCCAGGTTCCACGCATTCATACATAAGCACAGTTGCACTTAGACAAGGGAACATAATACCTGAGACTTGAGAATATGAAATATTTGTGACCAATCTGCTGGGACATAGTGTGAAAGTGAATCAGATTTATAGAAATAGTTCAATAATAATTTAGGGTAGAGAATTTTCAGCAGACTTAATAGAACTACCTTTTCATGAATTCGATGATATTCTGGGTATGGATTGGTTGACAAAGCATGGAGCTATAGTCAACTGCCGATCTAGAAAAGTTGTACTTAAAATTCCCAAGCAAGATGACACCATCATTCAAGGTGAAGGTCAAACATGTTTAACCAGTGTTATTTCTGCATTAAAAGCTCGGAAGTACATTAGGAAGGGATGTGAGGCATAATTGGCCCATGTGATAGATACCAGGAAGGGGAGCCCAAAACTCAAGGACATCCCCACAGTGTGTGAGTTCCCAGATGTGTTTCCTAAAGATTTGTCAGGGTTACCACCAGATAGGGAGATAGAGTTTGCTATTGATGTAATTCCTGGTACAACTCCAATATCAATTACTCCTTATAGAATGGCACCTGCAGAATTGAGAGAGTTGAAGGTTCAATTGCAGGAATTGCTCGATAAAGGGTTCATAAGACCCAATGTGTCACCATGGGGTGCTCCGGTGTTGTTTGTGAAAAAGAAGGATGACACCCTACGATTATGTATTGATTACCGATAATTAAACAAGGTGACGATTAAAAATAAATGCCCACTACCTAGAATTGATGATTTGTTTGATCAATTGAAGGGAGCGGGAGTATTCTCTAAGATTGATCTCGGATCTGGGTATCACCAATTGAAAATCAAAGAATCAAATGTGTCCAAAACAACCTTCACGACTCGATATGACAACTATGAATTCCTTGTTATGCCGTTTGGCTTAACGAATGCACCAATTGCTTTTATGGATATGATGAATAGGATTTTTAGGCCTTACCTTGATCAATTTGTGGTAGTTTTTATAGATGATATCCTGGTGTATTCAAGGGACAAGGGAGAACATGATAGGCATCTCAGAATAGTACTTCAAACTTTGAGGGAAAATCAATTGTATGCAAAGCTGTCAAAATGTGAGTTCTGGTTGGAAGAAGTAGGATTCTTAGGGCATGTTATTTCAATTGAAGGAATCTGGGTTGATCCTAACAAAATAGAAGCAATTCTAAGTTGGAAGTCGTCTCGCAATGTAACAGAAGTCCGGAGTTTCCTTGGATTAACTGACTACTACAAAAGGTTTGTGAAGGGATTTTCAAGTATAGCTGCACCACTTACCAAGTTGCTTAGAAAAGAAACTAAGTTGGAGTGGATAGATCAGTGTCAGTCAAGCTTTGAGAAACTAAAAGTCATGCTAACCGAAGCACCTGTTTTGACCCAACCTACTCTAGGGAAAGATTTTGTGATATACAGTGATGTCTCTCATAATGGGCTAGGTTGGGTATTAATGCAAGAGGGTAAGGTAGTTGCTTATGCATCTAGGCAATTGAAGCCTCATGAGCTAAATTACCCTACACATAATTTGAAGTTGGCAGCAATAGTGTTTGCTTTAAAAATATGGCGAGATTATTTGTATGGCGAGCGGTGCTATATATACACATATCATAAGAGCCTCAAATATTTGCCCACACAAAAGGAGTTTAATTTAAGGCAAAGACGCTGGTTGGAGGTAATCAAGGATTATAATTGTATTATTGATTATCAGCCAAGCAAAGCCAATGTAGTAGCGGATGCCTTAAGTAGAAAACACTAGCAGGTATAGTTTAAAATTTCCTCAATTATAATATAATATATATAAATTAATAGTAAATTAAAAAAATTACACTCATAATTAATTTTGGCAGAGTTACGGGTCCAACCTACTTTAAGGCAACAAGTGAGAGAAGCTCAGAAGCAAGATCCGAAATTAATGATAATTGTTGAGGCAGTGAAAAAGGGGGAGAGACCTGAATTTAAGGTTGAAGATGATGGAAGCATAAGTTATAAAGGAAGATTGAATGTGCCAAATGACAGCGGATTAAAGCAAACAATTCTAAAAGAGGCACATAATACAACTTATTCCATGAATCTAGGAAGCAATAAAATGTATCAAAACTTGAAGACTCATTATTAGTGGCTAGGAGTGAAGAAATATATTGTGGAATACACTACAAAATGTTTGACAGGCCAACAAGTGAAAGTAGAGCACCAAGTACCATCTGGATTGTTGTAGCCTATTTCGATTCCAGAATGGAAATGGGAAAGGATTACGATGGATTTTGTATTTGGTTTGCCTTTGACGCAAAAGAAACATGATGCAGTATGGGTAATTGTTGATAGACTTACCAAATTGATTCACTTTCTGCCAGTTCGGATGGATTATTCGTTGAGTCGGTTAGCAGAATTATACGTTAATGAGATAATTTGACTGCATGGGGTGCCAGTATCTATCATTTATGATTGAGGTCCACGGTTCACATCAAAATTTTGGAAAAGTCTACAGCAAGCATTGCAAACCCGACTTACTTTTAGTACAACATTTCACCTACAAACAGATGGACAATCCGAATGAGTTATTCAATTGCTGGAAGATATGCTTAGAAGTTGTGTAATTGACTTTGAAGGTAACTGGGATAAGTACTTATCATTGATGGAATTTGCATATAACAATAGCTATCAAACTAGTCTCAGCATGGCACCATACGAAGCTTTGTATGGAAGGAGATGTAGAACACCGCTCTGTTGGACAGAACTTGGTGAAAAGAAGTTAATGGGGCCAGAATTAGTGCAACAGACAGAGGAGAAGGTAAAATTAATCCAAGATCAATTAAAAACTGCAACTGATCGACAAAAGTACTATGCTAATTTGAAGAGGAAAGACATTGAATATGCCGTCGGAGACAAGGTATTTTTGAAAGTTTCACCTTGGAAGAAAGTACTTCATTTTGGTAAAAAGGGAAAACTGAGTCCTAGATTTATTGGACCATACGAAATACTTGAACGTGTGGATCTAGTGGCTTACAGATTGGTCTTACCACCAGAATTGGATAAGATCCATAATGTGTTTCATGTCTCAAGGTTAAGGAGATACAGATCAGATCCAGCACATGTAATACCAGTGGAATCAATAGAGGTACAAGCAGACTTGACATATGTTGAAGAGCCAGTGAAAACCATAGCTTGAGAAGTCAAGGAACTACGAAACAAGAAGGTACCACTGGTCAAGGTCATATGGCGCAATCATGCAATATAATGGGAGAGTGAAGAAATGAAGACTACTCAGTATCCTCAGCTATTCGACTCCACCTAATCAGGTAAATTTCGAGGACGAAATTTTCTTAAAGGGAGAGAATTGTAACATTCAGTGATTTAGGCCCCGATTGCGCGTGACCGTAGTGAGGCGTGCAAGTTCAATTCGAGTCTAAATTTGAACCCATAAAAAATGACTAATAATAAGGAAAAATAATTAAGGGTATTACTATTTGGGAATTAAAAACATTAGGGGTAGAATTAGAAAAAATAAAATTTCCTATGGACAAAATCGGTATTATGGAGATTGTTTGGGGGAAAAGTGTGAATATGGAGGAAGATGTGGCAAATATGGAATTTCTCAAAGTTTAAATGTTAATAAAGATTAATTAACTTAATGAACCAATAAGAATTAGGACTAATTTTAATTAGTGGGACCCATTTCTTAATTTAGGTATAAAAGTCAAAAAGAAAGAACAAATTTCTCATTCTTCCATAAAATCATCTTCATCTTCTTTTCTCCTCACCTTTGGCCATCCATCTCCACTCCCATAAATCCCCATTTTTTTCCTTTTTCCAGCATGCTAACAGTGAGGAAAAAATAGTTTTGGGAGATGAAAATTCTGAATTAAGAAGTTCTTACCATAAAAGGTACCAAATGAGCAGGAAGGAAGAAAGAAAGAAGAAGAAAAAGGGAGAAGAGTAGGAGCAATTTCGGCCCACCTTGGAGAACACTTAAGGTTAGTTTATTCTTCTTAAATTCAACCTTTTTCCTTCCATTTGAGATCCATATTGATGATAGATGTGATTAGGGTTGATAGATATTGGTTATGTTGCAAGATTCAATTTAGAAATTTAAGTTTGTGATTAGTTGATGGAAGTGTAATTAAGCATTGAATTAATGATAATTGATGTTAGTTAATTGTTTTATGGCTTAAAAACTAAAGAAAATATGATGTTAAGGGATGAATGAGGAGCTACCATAGTTAAAGAAATTAGGGAAAATTGAAATTAATATGGAAACACAACAATTGGTGATAAGGAAAATGTGGATTGAGTGTTGAATTGAAGGAAATGAATTGGGAACTAAAATATGGTTTTTGGGTAGCCATGACATATTAAGAGAGAATTTTAACCTTATTATATTTTAGCTCAATTAAGGTGTAAAACATATTAGGAGCATTAGAATACTATGTAGATATGAAAAGCATTGAAAATAGATATTGGAATTGAGATGTGGTATGGTTGTGTAGGAAAATAAGTGAATAAGTGAGAGGCCCACAAGAAGGTGACAAAGGCAAGGAGAAAGCTAGCTAATAAGAGAAGAAAAGGAAGGATTAAGGGAAGAGCCAAGACTGATTAGGTATGTGCTTCATTGATAAAAAATCTTATATGATATTCATATGTGTGTAATTATGTGTTAAAGTTTAATATGATTGTGTGTTTGATGTGTTATGTAATTAGTTGTTGTTTTTAATATTTTATATGGAAATGAGACCAAATGGTGTGAAATAATTGAGACATATGAATGTAGTTGTAATTCTGAAAATTTTAGTACCAAAATGAATGCAAATGATGAATATGGATTTGATGCCAATTGATGGCTCAGGTACATAATTCCAGGAACAACTCTAACTATTTTGATGACAACTTGAGTTCTGGAACTCCTTTTTGTATGTTATTTGTTGGAAATGAAAGCTAAGACACAAGGATTTAACTTGTATTTAGACCATAACATCTAATTATGTCTATGTTGTTCCCAAAAAAATGAATGAAATTCAAACGTAGAATCTATCAAGAAAATTCTGGGCAGGAATATTTATGATGATGCAGTATTCAATTAACCTTAAATTTTAATAGAAAAATGAGATTTAAGTTATTTTTGATGCATATGAAAGCTAAGATAATAAGATAAAAATGGTTAGAAGACCAAAACTCCAATTCTAATTATAAATGGGCTAAAAATGAAGCCCAAAAATAGGTTCGAAATCTGCCATAAGTAAAAATATGAATCTTGGGCTTTTGCATGTGTTGTGATTATTATATGTAATAATTAATGTGAATATTTACTTTATTGATAATTAAAAATGTTTAAAAAATTATTTATGTGTGAGATTTTAGTACGATAATAATGGGAATATAGAACAAAAATAGATAAACATAAATATGATAATTGAGTGACTCTATATGTTTTACTGGTTGACATATGCCCCAATCAAAATATCTCCTGTGGGCTTGGTGGCAATGGAGAGAAGATGGTTTGCAAACCATATGGAAAGTGCCACTTTGACTCCCCTGCGAGCCATCTCAAGGAGGAAGAACTCTGACTTTCTGATTGTTCCATTACTTTCTCTCCGAGCAAAAATGCTATAGGTTAGGAACTTATGCAAATACCTGTGTACTGGGGCCACGAGATGAGTGCTCTTTGTCTTCTTGACATCCCAGCTGCAACCGGTGCCGAAATGTGTCCAGGCTGGAGGAGCAAAAAATTCTACCTCAGTCTCATTTAGAATGCCATCAGATGGTAGATTGAACAATTCTCCAAATACTTAAGTTCTCCCATCATGCTCATTTCAAATCCCCTAGTCATGCACTTAGCAATTTCTTGACAAAGCAGCTCATTAGTAGAACCAAATATTATATCATCAACATAAATTTGAACAACAAGTATATCATGCTTATGCTTTTTGATGAATATAGTAGTGTCAATATTTCCCTTTGTGAAGCTATTTTCTAATAAAAAAGAACTTAGTCTCTCATACCAAGCTCTTGGAGCCTGTTTTAAACCATACAAAGCTTTTGAAAGTTTAAAAACATGATTTGGCAAATCATAGCTTTCAAAACCTGGTGGTTGTTCTACATACACTTCTTCATCTATATAACCATTTAGAAATGCACTTTTCACATCCATTTGAAAAAGTTTGAAATTCATGTAACATGCATATGCTAAGAGTATTCTTATAGCTTCTAATCTAGCTACAGGTGCATATGTTTCATCATAATCTATACCTTCTTCCTGATTATATCCTTTTGCAACTAGTCTTGCTTTATTCCTGGTTATTAACCCTTGTTCATCTAATTTATTTCTAAATACCCATTTGATGCCTATGATTGGTTGATTCTTGGGTCTAGGTACTAGGTTTCATACCTTATTTCTTTCAAATTGGTTGAGTTCCTCTTGCATGGCAATTACCCAACTTTCATCATTAAGAGCCTCATCAATGTTTTTAGGCTCAATTTGTGAAATAAAAGCAATGTTAGTGACTAAATGCTTGAAATGAGATCTAGTACTTACTCCCCTTGATAGATCACCAATTATTTGCTCTTTTGGATGATGTTTCGTCATTCTCCATTCTTTTAGAAGTTCTTGCTCCATTTGTTCTTGATTTTGAGGTAGTAAATTTTCTTGACCGTTTTCTTCTTTTCCATTTTCAATGACAAGTTTTTCCATATCATCTACAACATCATCAAGAGCAATACCTTTCACAAGATCAAGTCTACTAAATTCATTAAAAACAACATGCATGGATTCTTCAACCGTTAATGATCTTTTATTAAATACTCTATATGTTTTACTAGTTGTAGAGTATCCTAAAAAGACCTTCATCAGACTTAGAGGCAAATTTTCCAAGATTGTCCTTAGTGTTCAATATAAAACACTTGCATCCAAATACTCTAAAGTATGATACCAAGGGCTTTCTTCCATTCCATAGCTCAAATGAGGTTTTGTTTAAAAGAGGTCTTTTGAAAACTCGATTTAAAATATAACATGCAGTGTTTGTGGCTTCTGCCCAAAAATAAGTTGGTAATTCATATTCATTAAGCATTGTTCTAGCCATTTCAATTAATGTTCGATTTTTCCTTTCAACTACCCCATTTTGTTGAGGTGTCCTAGGAGATGAGAAATTATGTGTAATGTCATGTTCAAGACAAAAGCTTTCAAAGTTTTCATTTTCAAATTCTTTCCCATGATCACTTCTTATTTTTGAAATGCAGTACCCTTTTTCATTTTGAACTCTTTTAGCAAAGTTTTTGAAATTTTCAAAAGCATCACTCTTTTGAGCTAAGAAAATTACCCAAGTAAATATAGAGTAATCATCTACGATGACAAATGCATAATGTTTTCCTCCTAAGCTAGCAATTCTAGTAGGTCCAAACAAGTCTAAATGCAGGAGTTGAAGAGGTTTCAAAGTACTTACTATGTTTTTAGCTTTGAAAGATGACTTGTGTTGCTTTCCTCTTTGACAAGGATCACATGTCTTGCCTTTTTCATATTTAACTCTTGGTAATCCTTTTACTAGCTCTCCTGTGCTGAGACTTTGTATTAAGTCCATGTTAGCATGACCAAGTCTTCTATGCCACAGCCAAGATTCATCACTAGTAGTCACAAGACACTTAGAGGAATGGTTAGATAGTTCATGTAAGTTTATTATGTACGTATTGATATCTCTATTTCCTTTAAATATTTCTTGACCATCAATAGAGATTACAAGACATTCATTTGAAGTGAAGATTACTTTGTTTCCTTTATCACATAATTGGCTTACACTCAACAAGTTATGTTTCAAGTCATCAACAAGTAAAACATCCTTAATAAAAGTAGTACCATTAACACCAATAGAACCAATGCCAATTACCTTACCCTTTGCATTGTTTCCA
This sequence comes from Triadica sebifera, assembly GCA_023653625.1. Lineage (NCBI taxonomy): Eukaryota > Viridiplantae > Streptophyta > Magnoliopsida > Malpighiales > Euphorbiaceae > Triadica > Triadica sebifera. The sequence continues at coordinate 20,154,749 of CM042900.1, forward strand.
AAGGTAACTTTACCTCCATCAATACTTTTGATTTCATTGAAGAGTTCTTTGTCTCCTGTCATATGCCTTGAGCATCCACTATCTACTAGCCATGCATTTTTGTTTATTGTGGACTTGAGACATACCTATAAAATTACAAATCAAGTATGATATTTAGGTACCCAAATGAGTTTGGGTCCTTGGGGGTTAGTACATGAAGGTTCCCAATGAGTCTTCCTTATCCAGCAATATTTATTTATATGATCCATTTTCATACAGTAATTACATTGTTTGGGTATAGACTTGCTTTTTGGTCTTACAATGTATTTGAATGTCATAATTTGATTAGACTGATTTTGAGAACAATGGCATGCACAATCATGATTAATTTGCACTTTTTTAGATACATTCTTCCTATATATAAAGGCATGATTATTCTTTTTCTATATAGAAGGTTTAACATTCTTATTACTTGGTGCTTTCTTAACAGTTGTGGAGATGTTAGGTTCTCTAGAATTAACAAATACAGTTTTGTTAGAAGATGATGATGTGTCCTTAAATCCTAGACCATGTCTAACTAAAGGTGGTTTTTGAGATATAATGAGAGTATCTAAGCTCTCTTTACCCTTGTGAAATTTAGAAATGGAATTTCTAAGTTCCTCAACTTCATTTTTCAAAGTATTATTTTCTTTTAACAGTGAAGCTGTTGAGGGTCTTGATGAGTATTCATCTAATGACTTTTGAAGAGATTCATTAGATGATTTAAGCTTTATGTTCTCTTTTTCTAAACCATCTATCTTATTTTTCAAATTAGATATATTATTTCTATAGGTACTAAATTTAGTTCTATATTTCTCTAATTCTATATTTAATTCTTTTATTAGGCTTTGTTCATCATCATCATCATCACTATCACTATTACTATCATTATCACTACTATCATTATTAAAAGAGTATGAGTGTAGTGATCTTACTTTGTCCGAGACGTGATCCTCAATAGCCATGAAGCATAAGTTGACCTCTTCACTTTCATTATCATCTTTTTCACTTGAAGAGCTTTCGTCATCCCATGTGGCTTTATGACCTTTCTCCCCATTGTCTCGTTGATATTTGCTCTTATGTTTCTTGAGCCTTAGACATTCTGGTTTGATATGTCCTTTCTTTCCACATTTATAGCATTTTACCTCTTCCTTACTTCTATGTGTATCATTAGAAGTTTGTTTGAGGTTTCTTTGCCTGAATTTTCTGGAATTGTTCATTTTCTTCTCAATGATTCTTTTTAATCTCCTTGAAAGCATAGCGATGTCCTCATTTTCATCATCACTCATTTCTTCATCATCTTCACTTTCTTTTTGAGATTTTGAAGTAGAGGCTTTCAGTGCTAAGGGTTTTCTTTTCTCTAGCTCTGCTTCAAGCTCTCTATCTCTCTTTACTGCCATCTCATGTGTGAGAAGCTTGCCAATTAGCACATCAGTATTCATGATGCTCATATCTTCATTTGCTTCTTCTATGCCAGCAACTCTTGAACCATAGTCTTTAAGAGGAAGACTTCTCAGGATTTTATTGTTTACATCTTCCAAACTCATATGCTTCCCCTCATTCCATTTATAATGGATAGAAGACGGTTGGTCATGTCAGTGATTGACTCATTGGATTTCATCTTGAAGAGCTCATATTCTGAGGTTAGAAGTTGAATCTTCTTGGATTTGACTTGCTTAGTTCCCTTATGATAGTTCTCCAATGTCTTCCACATACTATATGTCGTTGAGCAGTGTTGTATTCTTCCACATTCTTCAATAAATAATGAGCTTGATAGAATTGTCATTGCCTTCTTGTTTTTGAAATTTGCTCTTCTTTGGGGCTCTGTCCAATCATCTCTTGATAGGATTTCCTCTTCACCATCAGCTCCTCTTCTGGTTGGTGGTGTCCATTCTTTTCGTACACTATCCCAGACTTCAATTCCTTCACTATCCAAGTATGTCTCCATCCTAAACTTCCAATAGGCATAATTTGCTCCATCAAAGTAAGGTTTGAGACTCTGGAATCCTTCACTGGCCATATCTTACTCTTTACTAGCGCTTTTTAGGCTTCGATGCTAGACAAAGCTCTGATACCAATTGTTGCTCAGATATCAAGCCAAGAAGGGGGGTTGAATTGGGGTTTTAAAAATTAAACATTAAGGTGCGAAAATAAACAATTAATTTGAGGAAGGATAGAGAAAATTTGACACAAATTTATAGAGGTTCGGGTGCTAACAAACCCTACTCCTCTCCCCAATCATAATTGGGAGTTTCACTAACACACTAAGTGTTACAATGGAGTTTTACAAGCTCACTCCCAACTATGGTATTTCTCACAATGACTCACACCTAACCTAGAAATCCCTTGTGTTTTAATGGCTCACATAATAACCAATTCCTTGTGTTTTACAGGCTCACACAAACAACCTACTCTTTGTGTTTTACAGGCTGACACAAACAACCTACTTTTTGTGTTTTACAGGCTCACACAAATAACCTTTTAATTTGTGTTTTGGAGGTTCACACAACTAACCCTTACAAGTGTTCTACTCTTAACCCAGAATTACCCAAAGCTCACTTGAGTAAAGATTACAGAGAGAACCACTTATAAATCTTTATTGCTCAAATATGAGGAGCAAAAAGATTTTTACAGAGAATAGATTTGTTCTCAAAGTATCAAAGTACAAATAGCTTGTAATAAGAATTAAATTCGAAGTATATGTTATTCTTTTATTTTTCTTATCATTCTCTTCTTCCTTAATGCATAAATGACTTCCATTTATACTCTCATGGCTGAATATAGCCGTTGGGGTGCATTAAATAAGAAACTAGCCGTTGTACCAACCAAAAAATCACGCCTGACATTTTTCTCTTTCATTGTTCACGGGCGTGACTATGCTTTTCACGGGGGTGACAGTTCTTCCCAAGCCGTGACCCAAGTGGTGACTCTGGTTGTAAAGCTTTCTGGATGAAATTGTATGAAGCTTCACGGGGGTGACACCTTTATTCATGGGGGTGACAATCTTCCCAGCCGTGAGCCAAGTGGTGACTCTGGTCGTGAAGCTATCTCGATGAAATTGCATGAAGCTTCACGGGGGTGATACCTTTATTCATGGGGGTGACTGAAATGCATACTTCACGGTTTGTTTTTCCTTCATGGTCGTGAACTTCAAATGTTGGTTTTGGTAACGGTTAGCTTTCTTCACGGGAGTGACTCCTAGAGTCATGGCAGTGAACATGCTACTACTTGATTTTTGTTTCTCAAGGATTATTCTTCCAATTCTCCATTCTTGCTATTTTAATTCATATTCTGTATAATATACTTACAAAAACAAGTATGTTAAATACAATATTGCTATATTATTTGTTATCATCAAAATGACGGAAATACCCCTCAAGGTTAACAACATGAATGATTTATATTGACTTTTCTTATGATTGAAGTACATATGTTATAAGATAAAAACGTTATCATGAAGTATAACAAAAAGTATCTAAATAAGTAATGCCTAGGCTCATTCCATTAAGGGGGCATACGGTACCGTACTAATATGTTATATAGTTGTGACTTAAGCTTGGAGAGCTCCCTTAATTATATATTACATGCAACTTATATGTTTTACTAAGTCAATGTGGGTTAAGCTCGAAAAATGTTCTTAACTTGAAAAGCTCGGATGAGCACACATGATCATAAACAGTGGCAAGGTGGCTTAAGCACAGAGAATGCCCTTATTCACAACCCGTATTCGAATAGTCTGTATAGAGAGTCGTTGGACAGAAAATACTAAAGTAATTAATGAATATAATACAATGGAAAAGGTTCATGACACAACTATATGATATAAACAATTGATATGTTATATGTTATATGTTATGAAAATGATAAATGTTCACTTATACATGATTCAAGAGTATAATGTTATAATATCGTTCATGAGATAAAGTATGATATATGTTTTAGTGTTTTCATTGTCATACCATGATGTATATGATATGATGCCATGAACATGTATTATATGATGTGAATTGCTTAGTACATATTGAATTTTTATGTTTATATGTATCATTAAGATTTTAGTAGTTTAGCATTTGAGTTTCTTACTAGCAAGTTGAAATCTAATATATAAGGATAGAAGTTGATCCAAGGAGCTAACTCATCCAGGGACAAAAGAGCAGACTCGACACATGTTGATGATATTATATGTCATCATTTTGCATTTTGAATATAACATCGGTTTTTGGGTTGCTTACTATTATACATGTCTTTTATTTCAAAAAAAAATGAAATTTTACTAATGTCATATATTTTTATAAATATGGGGCCGATTGAGCCCAAACATAATATTTTTATATATGACTATAGATTATTGGATTAAAGAGGCTCTTTTATTTATGTTTTAAACATATGATGAATTAACAAGTTTTATTTATCAAAGAGTATTTGTTGTTAAGTGTTTTCAAGAAAAAAGAACAATTTTAAATTTTCATAGATTTTCTACAATAAGTATATATGACACTTAATTATTTAGTTGAATTGATCTGATGAGAGAACGCAATCCTTTATCCTTAAAAATTCAAAATTAAGTTATAATGTAGCCTTTACCACTTGGAAAAGCATGAAAACAGAATCGCATGGTTACACATGTGCTAATGTATTTTTGCATTCAAATATGCATCTGACACATGGCATCAATTGTGCCACATGGAAAACGAAAAGCATGAATTTTTTTACCATTCACAATTAGAAATTATTGAAAGAAAGAGGAAATTAAAAGAAAGAATCTCTCACCTTTCTTTCAATTATAGAAACTACCACCATTTCTATGTGGGAGAGATTTGAGGATTTTGGATTTTTTTATATATATAGAAATCATAATCAGACTTTTCTTCTCAAAAAATACTCCCCGGCCATATTCGGCCATTGCAGAAAATATAGGAAATATAGCTCTAAACTTTGTTTGGTTGTTGAGAAAATCCAAGAAAATAAAGGAAAAAAGTTATTTTGAGCAACAGGCTGAAAATTTTTTTAATCCTTGAAAAATACTAAATAGTGACTAACTCATCTATAACTCAAAAAATTATATCTAATCATCTTCAACAATTTTTGATTAATTTTTTTTAAAGAATCTATCTAATCAGTTTCATCAATAACTCAAAATTTTAAAAGAAGAAAAATTCAGCAGCAATTTAAAGAAAAAAAACAATTACATACCAATTAGAGATATATAGAGATTGGTGAAGTAGACGAAAGTGTCAGAAGGGAAAGGGAGAAGCTTCAGCTATTTCCTTTCCCAAATTTCTATCCTTAAACTTCAAAAGCTCTCATTACGATTATGGATCCACATTCGAAATCTTTCCCTTTTTTTAATTGTACCTCATTTTTTAAATAGCATTTTGGAGGATATATTGAACCAAGTGTAAAAGACCCAAAAGAAGGAGAAAATAACAAAAGCACCGCAAATCGGTGGTTGTTGTGCTATTTTCTAGAGATAATTAATGAGGTTGGCCCAATTAAGAACAATTCACTATTAATCTGAACAGTCCTCCTATCTTCCAGATTGGTCTTCTTGGGGAAAACTATGAGGAATGGGTCTACCAGCCTATTCTAAGAAAGGACCGACCTTGATTTTTAGCGAGTGATTTTTGGACGTTCCTTGCACTTTCGGTTTAGTGGACATTACTATTTATTTTAGGTCATCTCGTGTTCTTTCAGGTTAAATTTGGGAAAGAAGAATATTTTTTTTAGTAATTTTCAGAAATTATCATTAATTATCTTTTAAACATTAATTATAAATTATTTTATTCAACTTTTGTGTTTTTTTTTAAAGTTCACACGCTACAGATTTTATTAGAAATATATTCTCGTGTCATGTAAACTAAATGAGGGTACATTGAAATTTTTAAAGGGACAAAGTAATAAAAAAAAATGGTACAAAAAGCAAAGAGGACCAAGAATAGAGTACAAGAAGCAAAGTGACAAAAACAAACATATCGAGGGGAGTCGTATGTGTTAAGCCTTTTTTAACCTTCAAATCGGTGATCATGAGTATTTCAATTCTTGTACTTTTCATGGTTGTAATATATATTAAGTATTATTATTTTTTATTTTTGTATAAAATATTACTTAATTTCCTTTATTCAGTCAAATTTAACGAGTTTAAATTTTGATTGAATGTTTTAAACAAATGTTTGTTTAATATATGTTTAAATAGAAAAAAAAAACATTTTCATTATAGGAAGCATCTAGTTCATGTTTTTTGAAAAAAAAAAAAAAGAATTAGGTATTTTGATATTTTTGTGACTTAATCTTTATGCAGATATTTTTGTTAAAAAAAATGTTCTACATCTGTCCAAAATGGATGTATACAACTGGAATTTCTCTTTTAAGTGCAAAAGTGTTATCCAAGAATTATGAGGCGTACAGAAAATATATAATATTAATGTCACTAACAAAAAAAAGGGATAACACTATATAAAAAAAAAGTGTTGGATTTACATTTACTCATTTAGTTTATCAAATATGTCAATATTTAAATTAAATTCAATCCAAACAAATCACTAAATATTTTAGTTATTAGAGGTAGATTAAACAATAATATTCTCTAAATTAAATCTGACAATCGAATCAAAACGCATGGATGGCAGACTTGGCCATAGTTTAGAACAGGTCAGGTTCCGGTTCAGAATAGCCGGTTCTGTAGTCCCAGAAAAATGAAACCGGACCAAAATCTAATTGGAACTAGTTCTGGTTCATAAACCGGTGGTTCGGCCGGTTCTAATATTTTAAAAAAATTATATAATTAATTAATTAATACAATAAATAAATATAATTAAAATTATTAAAGTTTAAAAATTAAACTTAATTGTTTGGTGAATTTGAAGCAAAACATTGATTTAACTTATCAATTTGTTTATAAATGAAGCAAACCAAATATTAAGTTAGAAATAAGTGAAAAAAATTGGAGAATAAGTTAGCTAAAAAGAATGAAAATTTTGAAAAAGAAATATTAACTTATGAAATATTAATTTGTATAAATTAGAAATTTTTACAACTAATAAATTATAAAAAGATGAAACTTTTTGAGGAAAAAATTAACTTATTAAATATTAACTTGCGATTTTGTGTAATAAATTAAATTGTTATAAAAAAAGAGAAATTTGATTTTGAGAGATTATAAGTTGGAATTTATAAATAATTTTTTTTATTTGACAAATTAATAAATTATAAATGAGTTTTACCTAATCAATTTAAATTTTTTATTTTAAAAAATAATTTAATTATAAAAGTTGAATTTATATTTAAAAAATAATAATATTAATAATTGAGGTTTGATTTAATTTTTTACCATTAATTAAGTTGGCTATGTGTTTTTTTGGAATTTAGAAGAATCAAAATTCATATTGTTCTTTTATCTTTTAAATTTTAATCGTTGACTTCTTTTAAACTGTTACGTTTTTTTTTAAATTGAATTTATTCATATTGAAACCGGAACCCCCGATTTTCTATTCCTAAGAGAAGGGCCCACTTTGAACTCTTCTTCTACTAGGACACCATTTGGATTGGGTCAAAAACCGATTTAGTCCGGTCCATTCCGGATTAAACCGGACCAATTATATGGATCCAACCGGCCCATGGCTAGCCCTAGTGGGCGGTTCAAATTGGTTGATTCTAGATTTTATTCAACTTCAGTTTATCATTTTTCAAGTCAAATTGTTCTCAAATTGGCCCATTTCCTAAAGTCATTTCAAATAATTATTATTATGGTTGATTTTGAAACCATTATATTTTTCTTAGATTTCGAGCTGGGTAAAAAATTGTTAAATTTACTTAAAATTGGAATATCTCTAATAATATAAATATTTTCTAATCTATTGTTTTGGAGAAAAGCTGAATAATAATAATAATAATAATAATAATAATAATAATAATAATAATATTGTAAAATTTAAAGGGTAGACTGAGCAATTTCTAACCTAATACAAACACGCACTATTGGCATGTAGTGTGGCTGTTGGGATGCCTAACTTGTGCACTACTGTTTATTTAATGAATCGGGAATAATGTATCTTTTTCTTTTTTTGGCACGTTATTTATTTATTTATTAAAAAAGGTTATAGTCATTATTTCTTTCGAATATTTTCTTTTTTTTTCTTTCTAAGTCAAAGTTTGTTCAATCAAATTTGTGTGAACAAAATATTCAAAATTGACATTTTTTAATTAATTAAGAGTTAATTAATCAGTAAAGAAATAGTCAAATATTTTTTAATTTTTTGTATTTATCGTAAAAAATTCATGGCAAGAATTAGAAGAGCACCTGTAAAAGCTCAAATTCTTAGACAAAAACACCGAGTGTGTATGATGCTAAATAACTTGAAAGACACCCATATATATGGAAGAAAATGGTAAAATAAGTGAAGTGAAACATTTAGTGAACCACATAATTAGAGTCCATGAGTTAATGCAAGAAATTATTTGGGTTGGAGACCTTAAGAAAATGGAAGACAAGTTTGAAGCTTTTAGGTCAACTTTAACTAATCCTAGTCTCTTTTAGTGTTACTTAAATATAAATAAGGCACTATAAAAATTTATCGACTCTTCGTATTAAATTTTATTAAGGAGTATGTTAACTAGGGTGCAAGGAAGATGATTGGTGCTTCTATGCAGGTGTCCACTTGTAAATGACATCACAAGGTCATTTGAACCCCTTTGCCCAAAGTTGTTTTTGGGTTGAAAAATGAACTTTATGAGAAACTTGATGAATCTTTTCCTATTACTATGATAGGGTATAACATGTCCTAATATGATGTAATCCCACAAAAAGTTTATACATGTTTGTCGTTTTGTATTCTATGCATATATTAAATGATAGACATATGTAGGAGACGCATATGATATAAATTTTATATGTTTGTTATTTTGACAAATGTATATAACTTGATTATACTCGTCTTTTGTTGAATAACAACATATGCATATAATTAAGTTATACACATCTGTTATTACTTAACGACAGACACGTATAATCAAATTATAAGTATCTGTTATTACTTAAAGATAAACATATATAATCAAGTTATACACATTTTATATTATATAAAGGCAAACAAGTATAATCAAGTTATACGCGTCTGTTATTATTTAATGACAGATATATATAATTAAGTTATACGTGTCTGTCACAAATAAATGACAGACACCTTTTTTTAAAAAAATTTGAGCTCATATTATGCAGTAATCATTCATAACTTGCTTTAATATTAATATTGCAAACTACAATAAGTATCTAACACACAAGCCACAAGCCACAATAATTATCCAACATACAAGTCACAAATACTCAATAATCAACAATTCACAAAATATTCATAATATAATACAAGCTATAAAAATTCAAGTAATTAAAGGAATTGGACCAACATGATCTATCACAACATGCCTAAAATAATTTAAAGATAATATGATTCATTTGATCTCTTATATACAATTTCTTATAAAGTAATTGGATCACATATGTCAAATTTCATTTGTTGGATCTTGACTACATGATTCATTTTTAAATGCCTACAAAACAAATTAAATAAGGAGCAGAAAATATGTTAAAAAATAACAAACTAATAGTTAACTATGTATCATACTTGTAATATAAATTGACTAGCAAGTATTTGAAAGAATATAACTTAATCAATGTTGTACATTGTTATGACATATGACAATTTTGTACATATACCTCATGATTTAATATTAGTATTTTATACCTTTTTTGTTATTAAGGGCACTTAAAATAGAAAAAAAAACAAAGAGGAAAAAGTCAAATAAAGGATTATAAAATCATAAAAACTTCAATCTAGCTAGTAATTAGGAATATAAAAATCTTGTTGAAATGTCATTCCATTTTAATCTAGTACATTTATTTTTTCCACTTTCTATAGCAAAAATTCTATAGGTTATAGAAAATAAGTGTATATCAAAATGGACATTAATATTGAAAACTCTACAAACAATATAAAAACTATTAGCTATTAGTATTATAACTTATATGTTAAGATGAGATTTCGGACTTATATAGTGGTTGTCACGTGTTAGAGAATCCATAAAAAATGTCTCATTCCATTAATAGCAAAATACAATCAATATCCAATGGTTATTAGATATATACAAATATGTTGAAATTAAAAAAAAATTTGATTATGGTGTAGGATAAGGGAAAGAAGAAAATGGAGCAAGTTGAGAGAGAGGAAGAAAATGGATAGGGGCTGTTGGAAAAAGTGAGGGGAATGGATGAGGGAAATATGTCACCTTTTCCTTTATATATCCATGTGTAAAATTTCTCTTTAGGTCCACTCCAAATTACCATCTTGCTCCCTTTTTAATCAAAGACATAGAGGTTGCCACATCTCCCCTTTAATCTCAACCACACTTAAAATTAACCACTCACACCTTAGTCTAAGTCAAACAATTATTATAAAATTTATGCACTTAGATATTTACAACAATGCTACTATCCAAGTGCTTATTCCAAAATTATCTTTAATTAAGTATCTACTTTTTAATTGGCCATCTTATTGACATACTGACTTTCTTAATATGCAAACTACTATTTTAGCCCAAATTTAGACTCTAAAAAGCATGATTGTGCTTTTATGACACATTTTCGATCCTAGGTGCAAATTAGCGGGTGTGATAGCAATTTCATCACTAACATTGAATAGATATCCATATGATTATCTCATAACAAGTCATCTATTGTACTTGGCTACTGTAACAAACATCCACATATTAACTTTAAACATCTCATATCTTCAACTTATGAGATTAGCTGCTTGACCAAGTCAAGAAGTACAACATGTGCTAGTCTATCCGGATTAACAATGTCTTGCCTTTTTAATCCTATGACTAGGGATCATTTAAGTATAAACACAATTGTACATGATAGAAATCTCATCATGATTTCATTCATATTGTGTTACATACCAAATAGTTCATTAAACGGTCTAAGATTTATACCAATTAATATACAATGAATACAATATAATGAAAATGCCTTTATTGAAGTTAAATGAGTACATCAAGTATCTAAGGTGATTGTGTTTAGGGTATCTCTCTAATACTATCTTCTTTTATGACACATACTCAACGATGGTGCCATATCATGGAGTAGTAACATAATTTTGTATAGCATTATGCACAGTGAAGGATAAATTCACAGCATCTTTAGTTGTAGTATAATAAGTCATTTAGTTAAAATGATTCTTGATACATTTGGGAGTTAATAATGTTGCTGGATATATCATCATTAATGAAATTTTCTTTTTGCCTAAAGTTATGTGTGTGTGTGTGTGTGTGTGTATATATATTGTTGAACCTTGAGGGGTATTTCCATCATTTTGATGCTAACAAATAAAATAGCAATAATGTATTTAACATACTTATTTTCTAAGTTTATTGAACAGGTTATGGAATATGATAGCAAGAATGGAGAATGTAAGACTAACCTTAAAAAGACAAAAAAAAATGAAGAAATAGTATGTTCACGTCCGTGACCTTTTATGTCACGCCTGTGATGAAGCTTAGCGCCAACTATCCAACATTTAAAGTTTACGGATATGAAGGATCATAGTAACCGTGAATGATCATATCATCATGCCCGTGGGCAAATATGTCAAATTCCTCTAGAGAGCTTCACAGCCAGAGTCACTACTTGGACCACAGCTAGGAAGGATGTTCATACCCGTGAAAGAATAATGTCACGCCCATGATCAAACATTTCAAATCCTTCCAGAATGCTTTATGACCGAAGTCACCACTCAAGTCATGGCTTAGAAGAACAATCACGATCGTGACACACTTATTCACGACCGTGAAAGAGGAAAGAGAAACATGTCAGGTGCGAAATTAAGAGTTGGTGAAATGGCTATTTTCGCATTAAATGCAACCAAACGGCTATAATTCGCCATGGAAGAATAAATGCAAGTCATTTATGAATCCAAAACAAGAGAATAACAAATACTTCAAATCAAAATCTTATTGTAGCCATTTGTGCATTTAATACTTTCAAAACAAACATTAATTCTCTGTAAAAATCTGTTTGCTCATTATTTTTTGAGCAATATAGATTTGTGAGTGTTTCTCTTTCTAATCTACTACTCAAGTGAGTTTGGGTATATTGGGTTAAGAGTAGAACACTTGTAAGGGTTATTTGTGTGAGCCTTTAAAACACAAGAATTGGTTTATTGTGTGAGCCATTAAAACACAAGAGATTTCTGGGTTAGGTATGATCCATTGTTGGAAACACCATAGTTGGGAGTGAGCTTGTAAAACTCTATTATAACACTTAGTATGTTAGTGAAACTCCCAATTGAGATTGGGGAGATGAGTAGGGTTTGTTAACACCCGAACCTCTATAAATTTTCCTGTGTGATATCTTCTTATCCCTACTCTACTTAACTTTTCTTTCCACACTTAAAAGTTAAGAATTTTTTAATATCCAATTCAACCCCCTTCTTGGTTCAATATCTAGGCAACAATTGATATCAGAGCTTAGTGTAGCATCGAAGCCTAAACAACGCTAGCAAAGATCAAGATATGGCCAATGAAGGATTCCAAAGTCTCAAGCCTTACTTTGATGGAGCAAATTATGCTCATTGGAAGTTTCGGATGGAAACATATCTGGATAGTGAAGGAATTAAAGTCTGGGATAGTGTTCGGAAAGAATGGACACCACCATCTAGAAGAAGAGTTAATGGTGAAGAAGAAATCCTGTGAAGAGATGATTGGACAAAGCTTCAAAGAAGAGCAAACTTCAAAAACAAGAAGGCAATGACAATTCTCTCAAGCTCATTATCCATTGAAGAATGTGGCATAATACAACACAACCTAACTGCATATAGCATGTGGAAAATATTGGAAAACTATCATGAAGGAACAAAGCATGTTAAATCCAAGAAAATTCAACTTCTTACTTCAGAGTATGAACTCTTCAAGATGAAATCCAATAAGTCAATTACTGACATGACAAACCATCTTCTAGCCATCATAAATGGCATGAGAAAGCTTGGGAAACACCTGAGCTTGGAAGATGTAAATAACAAAATTCTGAGAAGTCTTCCTCTCAAAGATTACGCTTCAAGAGTTGTCGGTATAACAGAGGCAAATGAAGACATGAGCATCATGAATACCGATGTGCTTATTGGCAAACTTCTTACACATGAAATGGCAGTGAAAAGATATAGAGAGCTTGAAGTAGAGCCAGAAAAAAAAAGCCTCTAGCACTAAAAGCCTCTACTTCAAAATCTCAAGAGGAAGTTGAAGATGATGAAGAAAAGAGTGATGATGCAAATGAAGACATTGTTATGCTCTCAAGAAGGCTGAAAAGAATTATTGAGAAGAGAATGGGAAACTCTAGAGAATTCAAGCAAAGAAACCTCAAACAGACCTCTAATGACCCACAAAGAAGTAAAAAGGAGGTAAAGTGCTATGAATGTGGGAAGATAGGGCATATTAAACTAGAATGTCCAAGGCTCAAGAAGCACAAGAGCAAATACCAAAGAGACAATGGGGAGAAAGGCCACAAAGCCACATGGGATGATGAAAGCTCTTGAAGTGAAAAAGATGACAATGAAAGTGAAGAGGTCAATCTATGCTTCGTGGCTATAGAGGATCACTTCACTTGTACTCTTTCAATAATGATAGTAGTGATAATGATAGTAATAGTGAAGATGATGATGAGCAAAGCTTAATAGAAGTATTGAATCTAAAACTAGAGAAATATAGAAGTAAATTCAATATTTATAAAAATAACATTTCTAATTTGAAAATCAAAATGGATGTTTTAGAAAAGGATAACTTTAAACTTAAATCATCTAATGAATCTCTTCAAAAGTCATTAGATGAGTACTCTTCAAGACCTTTAACTAAATTCTTGTTTAAAGAAAACAATATTTTGAAAAATGAAGTTGAGGAACTTAGAAACTCCATTTCAAAATTTCACAAGGGAAATGAGAGTTTAGATACTCTCATTATGTCTCAAAGACCACCCTTAATTAGACATGGTCTAGGATTTAAGGGTACATCATCATCTTCTCACAAGACTACTTTTGTTAAGTCAAGTAAACCCCACATCTCCACATTTGCTGTAACAGCCCCAAGGGCTAAGTGCACAAAATACACTAAATCTTCGATACGTAAGAGGGATGATCAAGGGTTGGTAAGCCTAAGAAGGAAACCTCAAAAGGCTAATCATGCCTTTATATATAAGAAGCATGCACCTAGAAAAGCACCAATTCATCATGCTTGTGCATGCAATTGCTCTCAAACTCAACCTAATAGAAATATGGCATTCAAAAGCATTGTAAGACCAAAAAGCATATTTAGAGCTAAACAATGTAATTATTGTATGAAATTTGGTCACATAAATAAACATTGATGGATAAGGAAGGCTCATTAGGAACCTTCATGTGCTAACCCCCAAGGACTCAAACTCATTTGGGTACCTAAAAACCATACTTAAATTGTGATTCTATTGGTATTCCTCAAGTCCACAATAAACAAAAATGCTTGGCTAGTAGATAGTGGATGCTCAAGGCATAAGACCGGAGACAAAGAACTTTTCAATGAAATTAAAAGTATTGATGAAGGTAAAATTACCATTGGAAACAATGTTGCAGGTAAGGTAATTGGCATTGGCTCTATTGGTATTAATGGTACTACTTTCATTAAAGATGTCTTACTTGTTGATGGCTTGAAACATAACTTGTTAAGTGTAAGTTAATTATGTGATAAGGGAAACAAAGTAATCTTTTCTTCCAACGAATGTCTTGTAACCTCTATTGATGGCCAAGAGATATTTAAAGGAAATAGAGATGTAAATACCTATATAATAGACTTACACAAAATATCTAACCTTTCCTCTAAGTGTCTTGTGACTACTAGTGATGAATCTTGGTTGTGGCATAAAAGGCTTGGTCATGCAAACATGGATTTAATTCAAAGCCTCAGCAAATGAGATCTGGTAAAGGGACTACCAAAAGTCAAATTTGAAAAAGAGAAGACATGTGAACCTTGCCAAAGAGGAAAACAACACAAGTCATCCTTTAAATCCAAAAACAATGTAAGTACCTCAAAACCTCTACAACTCCTGCATCTAGATCTTTTTGGACCTACTAGAATTCAAGCTTATGAGGTAAACACTATGCCTTTGTCATCGTCGATGACTACTCTAGATTTACTTGGGTAATTTTCTTAGCTCAAAAGAGTGATGCCTTTGAAAATTTTAAAAACTTTGCTAAAAGAGTTCAGAATGAAAAAGGATATTGTATTTCAAAAATAAGAAGTGATCATGGCAAAGAATTTGAAAATGAAAACTTTAAAATTTTTTGTCTAGAACATGACATTTCGCAGAATTTTTCATCTCCTAGGACACCTCAAAAAAATGGGGTAGTCAAAAGGAAAAATTGAACTTTAATTGAAATGGCTCGAACAATGCTCAATGAGTATGGTTTACCAACTTACTTTTAGGCCGAAGCCACAAATACTGCATGTTATATTTCAAATCGAGTTTTCAAAAGACCTCTCTTAAACAAAACATCATTTGAGCTATGAAATGGAAGAAATTCCATGATATCATACTTTAGAGTATTTGGATGCAAGTGTTTCATATTGAATACCAAAAACAACCTTGAAAATTTTGCCTCTAAATCTGATGAAGGTATCTTTTTAGGATACTTTACAACTAGCAAAGCATAAAAAGTATTTAATAAAAAGTCATTAACTGTTGAAGAATCTATGTATATATATTTTTTTACATGTCCATTAATAATTTTATACATAAGGCAAAAAATAAAGAATTATATGAAAACATATAAATGTCATCAAATATATAATATTTAACAATTTTAATTTCACACAAAAATTATCAAAATGACATACTTTTATATTATTGTTATTTTTCATTTTTCTTGGGCCCACAACACTTATAACCAAACTAACGAATAGAAATAACGGAGTTGTCATTACCAACTTTCATAATATTGCTTTCATAATAGTGTTATTACCGGCTTTTGTAATATTGCATTACCGTCTTATAAACTTGTCATTACTTGCTTTTATATTTGGTACCAAGTGTCTTAAATCCCCAGATTGACATGTCAAACTATTCCATATTCTAGTTCTAGATTAGGTGCCTTAGAACTTAACTATTTATATTTATTGACAATATTTTCGAAAATAATAATTATGTTAAATTTTTACATCTAAGTTTTTTTATTTTTATTATTTGTTTCCATTGTTATTGTATTGGAACCTCTCATATAAATAATTTATTAAAAATTTCTAATTACAATTTAAGTCAAAATTCAAATTAATCACTATATACATTCATGATACTACAAGCAAAAGCCCAATAAATCACATTTTTTTCTATGGTAGATTTCAGCCCTCATTTTGGCCCCTATTTTTAGCCCATTTATATTTTGAATTTAAAGTTATTGTCTTTTAATATTTTGTAGCTTGATGTCTCACTCTCATATGCATTAAAAATAATTCAAATCCAAGTTTTCTATCAAAAGTTATGACCCTTTTACTAAAGGACATTCCATTAGTTTTACCCAGAATTTTTTGGGTACCTACAGGTCCAAGATTTTGTGTTAAATTTTTAACCCATTTAAAATTAGAATTTGAATTGAGGTTTGGAATGAAAGTTTTAGAATTATGAGTTCTCTTTCATTTCCAACTGATTTAATTTCAATATCATTACCATAACATTAGTTATGATCAAATTAGTCAAGACTGTTTTAAAATTTCCACAGCATAGCACAACTTAACTATTAATTACATCCATCATCTGCATTCATTTTTATGTCAAATTTTCCATATCAAAATTACATTCACATATCTCAATGATTTCACACCATTTGGTCTCATTACCAAATAAAATATCAAAACCAACAACTAATCACGTTCCATATGGAACCACATTTATATCAAACCTTAATATATAATTACACATATTCGAACAACACGTAAGATTTTTATCAATGAAACACATATCTAATCAGCCTTGGAGCTTCCCTTTTTCCTTTTTTTCTCCCCTTACTAATTTCCTTTCTCCTTTCCTTTGACACCCTCTTGAGGGCCTCTCATTTTCTCACTTGGTTTTCCTATACAACCGTACCATATCTCATTTCTATCATCCATTTTTAAAGCTTTTAATGCCTACATAATATTATAATGCTCCTAATATGTTTTATAATTTAATTTAGCTAAAATGGACTAAGGCTAAACTTCCTTCTTGATATGTCATGGCTGTCCAAAAACCTTATCATAAGTCTCAATTTATTTTCTTTGAATCAACACTCTAGTCACACTTTAGGTTAATTTTAAATTTTCCCAAATTAACTTAACCAAGGCAACCCCTCATTCCTCCATTAGAGTTACCTTTCTCTAGTTTTTAAGTCATAAAAAATTAACATCAATTATCATTAATTAAAATTTTAACCTCACTTTTCTTCAACTAGTTACAAATCTCAAATTCTAGTTCCAATATTGGCAAATAACCTTAATCTACCAATCCTAAACATATCTATCATCCTTATAGGTCTCAAATGGAAGGAAAAAGGTTGAATTTAAGAAGAATAAACTCATCTTAAATGGTTCTCTAAGGTGACCAAAAATTGTTCCAAAGTTCCTCCCTTTTCTTGTCTTCTTTCTTCCTTCCTTCTTGCTCCTTAGCTCCCTTTATGGTAAGAACTCTATAATTCTGAAATTTTCTCTCCCAAAACTAATTTTTTTCTCTTTTTTCAAGCTTGAATTGAAGCAAAAATGGTGGCTTTTGGAGGGAGAGGTGGACGGCACAAAGAGTGAAAAGAGGAAGAAGATGAGTTAGATGTTTTTGGTGGAAGAATGTAGAAATTGGTCATCTTTTTTACTTTTATACTCAAATTAAGGAGTGGATCCCACTAATTAAAATTAATCCTAATTTTTATTGGTTCATTAATATAATTAATCTTAATTAACTTTTAAACTTTGAGAAATTCCTTATTTGCCACAAATTTCCTCATCTTCACACTTTTTCCCCCAACAATTGTCATAATACTGATTTTGTCCGTAGGGTAATTTTATTTTTTTCCAGTTCTAGCACTAATCTTTTTAATTCCCAAATAATAATACCCTTAATTATTTTTCCTTATTATTAGTCATTTTTTTATGGGTTCAAATTTAGACTTCGATTGAACCAGTGCACCCCACTACTGTCACGTGCAATCGGGGCCTAAATATCTGGATATTACAATTCTCTCCCCCTTAAGAAAATTTTATACTCTAAATTTACCTGATTAGCTAGAGCCGAATAGCTGAGGATACTGAATTCTCATCATACCTTCACTCTCCCAAAGGGGCTTCTTCTACTGCATGATTGCACCATAGGACCATTGCCAATTGTACCTTCTTGTTTCGTAGTTCCTTGACTTCTCGAGCTAAGATTTTCATCGGCTCTTCTGCATAGGTTAAGTCTGGTTGTACCTCTATTGATTCCACAGGTATTACATGTGTCAAATCTAATATGTATCTTCTTAACATTGAGACATGAAACACATTGTGGATCTTATCCAATTCTAGTGGTAATGCCAACCTGTAAGCCACTGGGCCCACATGTTTAAGTATTTCGTATGGTCCAATAAACCTAAGATTCAGTTTCCCTTTTTACCAAAATGAAGTACTTTTTTCCAAGCTGAGACTTTTTAAAATACCTTGTCTTTGATAACATATTCAATATCCTTCCTCTTCAAATCAGCGTAAGATTTTTGTTGATCTGTTGCAGCTTTTAATTAATCTTGGATTAATTTCACCTTCTCCTTTATCTACTGCTCCAATTCTGGGCCCATTAACTTTTTTTCACTAAGTTCTGTCCAGCATAAAGGTGTCCTACATCTTCTTCCATACAAAACTTCATATGGAGCCATGCCAAGACTAGCTTGATATCTATTGTTATACGCAAATTCCATTAATGGTAAATACCTATCCCAACTACCCTTAAAGTCAATTACACAGCTTCTAAACATGTCTTCTAGCAATTGAATAACTCATTCGGATTGCCCATCTGTTTGTGGGTGAAATGTTGTACTAAAAGAAAGTTGGGTCCCCAATGGTTGTTGTAGACTTTTCCAAAATTTTGATGTGAACCATGGGCATCGATCAGAAATAATATATAATGGCACCTCATGTAATCGAATTATCTCATTAACATATATTTTTTCCAACTAGCTCAATGAATAATCCATCCGAACTGGCAGAAAGTGAGTTGATTTGGTAAGTTTATCAACAATTTCCCATACTACATCATGCTTCTTTTGTGTCAAAGGCAATCTAGATACAAAATCCATCATAATCTTTTCCCACTTCCATTCTGGAATAGCAATAGGTTGCAACAATCTAGATGGTACCTGGTGCTCTACTTTCACTTGTTGGCATGTCAAGCATCTTGTAGTGTATTCCACAATATCCTTCTTCATTCCTGGCCACTAATAATGAGTCTTCTGGTCTTGATACATTTTATTGCTTCCTAGATGCATGGAATAAGTTGTATTATATGCCTGTTTTAGAATTATTTTCCTTAATCCGATGTCATTTGGCACTCACAATCTTCCCTTATAACTTATACTTCCATCATCTTCAATCTTAAATTCCAGTCTCTCCCCCTTTTTAACTGCCTTAGCAATTATCATCAATTTCTGATCTTGCCCCTGAGCTTCTCTCACTTGTTGCCTTAAAGTAGGTTAAACCATAATTCTACCAAAATAAAATATGAGTCTCCTTTTAATTTATTATTAATTTCTATATATTATATTATAAATGAGGAAATTATAAGGTATACCTACCAGTGTTTTTCTACTTAAGGCATCCGCTGCTACATTGGCTTTGCCTGGCTAATAATCAATAATACAATTATAATCCTTAATTAACTCCAACTAGTGTCTTTGTCTTAAGTTCAACTCCTTTTGGGTGGGCAAATATTTGAGGCTCTTATGATTTGTATATATGTAGCACCACTCGCCATACAAATAATGTCGCCATATTTTTAAAGCAAACTGCTGCCATCTCCAAATCGTGAGTAGGGTAATTTAGCTCATAAGGCTTCAATTGCCTAGAAGCATAAGCAACTACTTTACCCTCTTGCATAAATACACAACCTACCCCATTATAAGAGGCATCACTATATATCACAAAATCTTTTCCTGGAGTAGGTTGGGTGAAAATGGGTGCTTCGGTTAGCATGACTTTTATTTTTTTAAAACTTGCCTGACACCAATCTGTCCATTTAAATTTAGTTTCTTTTCTGAGCAGCTTGGTAATTGGTGCAGTTATGCTTGAAAATCCCTTCACAAACCTTTTATAGTAACTAGCTAATCCAAGAAAACTCTAGACTTCTGTCACATTGCGGGGCGGCTTCCAATTTAGAATCGTTTTTATTTTTCTAGGATCCACACAAATTCCTTCAATTGACACAACATGCCCTAAGAATCCTACTTCTTCCAACCAAAACTCACATTTTGTCCGCTTTGCATACAATTGATATTCCCTCAAAGCCTGAAGTAATATTCTGAGATGTCTATCATGTTCTCATTTGTCCCTTGAATACACAAGGATATCATCTATAAAAAATACCACAAATTGATCAAAGTAAGGCCTCAAAATCATGTTCATCATATCCATAAAGGGAGTTGGTGCATTCTTTAAGCCAAAAGGCATAACCAGGAACTTATAGTGGTCATATCTAGTCCTGAAGGTTGTTTTGGACACATTTGATTCTTTGATTTTTAGTTGATGATGCTTGGATCTGAGATCAATCTTAGAGAATACTTTTGCTCCCTTCAATTGATCAAACAAATCATCAATTCTAGGTAGGGGGTATTTATTTTTAATCGTCACCTTGGTCAATTGTCGGTAATCAATACATAATCAAAGGACGACATCCTTCTTTTTCACAAACAACATCGGAGCATCCCATGGTGACACACTAGATCTTATGAATCCCTTGTCTAGCAATTCCTATAATTGAACTTTCAACTCTCTCAATTCTGCAGGTGCCATTAAGTAGGAGTAATTGATATTGGGGTTGTACCAGGAATCATATCAATAGCAAACTCTATCTCTCTATCTGGTGGTAACCCCGACAAGTCTTCA
Source organism: Triadica sebifera (assembly GCA_023653625.1). NCBI lineage: Eukaryota > Viridiplantae > Streptophyta > Magnoliopsida > Malpighiales > Euphorbiaceae > Triadica > Triadica sebifera. The sequence goes on from CM042900.1 coordinate 20,175,923, forward strand.
ATAAACACATCTGGGAACTCACACACTGTGGGGATGTCCTTGAGTTCTGAGCTTCCCTTCCTGGTATCTATCACATGGGCCAAATATGCCTCACATCCCTTCTTAATGTATTTCCAAGATTTTAATGCAAAAATAACACTGGTCAAACATGCTTGACCTTCACCCTGAATGATAGTGTCATCCTACTCGGGAATTTTAAGTACAACTTTTCTAGATTGACAGTCGACTATAGCTCCATACTTGGTCAACCAATCCATGCCCAAAATAGCATCAAATTCATGAAAAGGTGATTCTATTAAGTCTGATGGAAATTCTCTACCCTGAATTATTATTGAACTGTTTCTATAGATCTGATTCACTTGCACATTATGTCCCAGCGGATTAGTCACAAATATCTCATATTCTAAGGTCTCAAGTACCATGTTCCTTTGTTTAAGTGCAGTTGTGCTTATGTATGAATGCATGGAACCAGGATCTATCAATGTATGTAAATCAAAGTCAAATAAATAAAGTTTACCAAATATGATGTTTGGTGCATCCTGGTCCTTATAAACTCTCATCATATAGGCTCGAGCTGGAGCTCTACTACCCTTGGATCTGTCCACTATCTCTGATACCCCCTGACTCTATCCGGTATGGCCACATCTAAACTGTCCTCGACCTCTACCACGACTCTGTACCGGTGTCATAGTCTGTGCTAGTGCCACACTATCTGTACTAAGTCTAGGACAATCTCTCTTCATATGGTTAGTAGCTCCACATCTCAAACATGCTCCAGTCAACCACCAACACTCTCCCATATGAAATTTACCACAATGCTGACACAGAGCAGAAGCTTGTCTTTTAGACAATGTTGCTGGCGAACTAGCAGATGATGTTGCAGGTCTAAAATGCTGACCCCCGCCTACCAGGAAATGTTTGCCCAGCAACCCGTGACAGAAATGGTCTGTTACTATCTGCCCTTTCCTACCAGATGCCTGGGCCACACTAGCCATTGATTTCTTAGAGAGTTCTTTCTGTCTTTAGCTTTTTCCTTCTTTTAACACTAACGGCAGAAGACACTAGTGTAGTAAAATCTGTATGCTGGTGAGAAGCCACTAAATATTCAATATCCTCATCGAGGTCATCTTCAAATCTATGACATTTACAGCTTCATCTCCAATAATCCCCGTTACATACTTGCTTAGCCTAGTGAACTCTATAACATTCAGTAATTTAGGCCCTGATTGTTCGTGGCCGTAATGAGGTGCGCAGGTTCAATCTCAGTCTAAATTTGAACCCATAAAAAATGACTAATAATAAGGAAAAATAATTAAGGGTATTATTATTTAGGAATTAAAAAGATTAGTGGTAGAATTAGAAATAAAATAAAATAAAATTTTCTATGGATAAAATCGGTATTATGGAGATTATTTGGGGAAAAAGTGTAAATATGGAGGAAGATGTGGCAAATATGGAATTTCTCAAAGTTTAATTGTAAATCAAGATTAATTAAATTAATGAACCAATAAGAGTTAAGATTAATTTTAATTAGTGAGACCCACTTCTTAATTTAGGTATAAAAGTCAAAAAGGAAGAACCAATTTCTCATTCTTCCATAAAGTCATCTTCATCTTCTTTTCTCCTCACCTTTGGCCATCCATCTCCACTCCCATAAATCCCCATTTTCTTCCTTTTTCCAGCATGCTAATAGTGAGAAAAAAAATAGTTTTGAGAGATGAAAATTCTGAATTAAGGAGTTTTTACCATAAAAGGTTCCAAAGGAGCAAGAAGGAGGGAAGAAAGAAAAAAAGAAAAAGGGAGAAGAGTATGAGCAATTTTGGCCCACCTTGAAGAACACTTAAGGTTAGTTTATTCTTCTTAAATTCAAGATTTTTCCTTTCATTTGAGATCCATATTGATGATAGATGTGATTAGGGTTGATAGATATAAGTTAGGTTGCAAGATTGAACATAGAAATTTAAGTTTGTGATTAGTTGATGGAAGTGTAATTAAACTTTGAAATAATGATAATTGAAGTTAGTTAATTGTTTTATGGCTTAAAAACTAAAGAAAATATGATGTTAATGGATGAATGAGGGGCTGCCATAGTTAAAGAAATTTGGAAAAAATTGAAATTAGCATAGAAGCACAACAACTGGTGATAAGTGAAACATGATTTGAGTGTTGAATTGAAGAAAATGAATTGGGAACTAGGATATAGTTTTTGGGCAGCCATGACATAAGACGGAAGTTTAACCTTAGTACATTTTAGCTCAATTAAGGTGTAAGACATATTAGGAGCATTAGCATACTATGTAGACATGAAAAGCATTGAAAATGGATATTGGAATTGAGATGTGGTATGGTTGTGTAGGAAAAACAAGTGAACAAGGGAGAGGCCCTCAAGAGGGTGAAAAAGGCAAGGATAAAGCTAGCTAATAAGGGAAGAAAAAAAAGGATTAAGGGAAGAGCCAATGCTGATTAGGTATGTGATTCATTGATAAAAATTTTACATGATGTTCATATGTGTGTAATTATGTGTTAAAGTTTAATATGATTGTGTGTTTGATGTGTTATGTAATTAGTTGTTGTTTTTGATATTTTATATGGAAATGGGACCAAATGGTGTGAAATAATTGAGGCACATGAATTTATTTGTAATTCTTAAAATTTTAGTATTAAAATGAATGCAAATGATAAATGTGGTTGAAATATGGATTGATGCCAATTGATGGCTCAGGTACATAATTCCAGGAACAACCCTGACTATTTTGATGATAACTTGAGTTCTGGAACTCCTTTTTGTATGTTCTTTATTGCCAATGAAAGCTAAGACACAGGGATTTAAGTTTTATTCAGACCATAACATCTAATTATGTCTATATTTTTCCAGAAAAATGAATGAAGTTCAAACCTAGAATCTGTCCAGAAAATTCTGGGCAGAAATATCTGTGATGATTCAGTATTAAAGTAACTATAACTTTTGATATAAAAATGGGATTTAAGTGATGTTTGTTGCATCTGAAAGATAAGACAATAAGCTACAAAATTTTAGAAGACCATAACTCTAAATTCGAATTATAAATTGGCTAAACATGAAGCCCAAAAACAGATCCAAAATCTGCCATAGGTAAAAACATGAAATCTTGAGCTTGTGCATGTGTTGTGATAATTATATATAATAATTAACGTGAATATGTACTTTAATGATAATTATAATGTTAACAAATTATTTATGTGTGAGATTTTAGTGCAATAATAATGGGAATAAAGAATAAAGATAAATAAGCATAATTATGATAATTGAATAATATTGAAATTTTTGAAATATTGTGAATTAATATAAAAAAAGTTAAGCCCAAAAACATCTAGTCTAGAACTAGAATATGAAATAGTTTGGCATGTCAATCAGGGGATTTTAGGCACTCGATGCCAAATATAAAAGCCGGTAATGACAAATTGATAAATGCGTTCGGCGCAAAATTATTAAGCCGGTAATGGCAATATTGCAAAAGCCGGTAATGACATTATTATGAAGTGCTCAGTGCAATATTATGAAAGTCAGAAATGACAATCCCGTTATTTCTATTAGTTAGTTCGGTTATAAGTGTTATGAGCACATAATAATAATAATAATAATAATAATAATAATAATAATAATAATAATAATAATAATAATAATAATAATAATAATATCGAAGTATGTGATTTTTATAAATATTATATGAATTCAAGTTGTTAAATATTGAGTATTTGCTGAAATTGTTTGATTTTATATAATTCCTTATTTTATGTTTTACTTGTTAAATTTATAAATGACATGTAATCAAATATGTGTATGTAAAGTTTTTATCATTAAAGCACCACTAAACTATTAGCTTAGCGCGGGTGGTTTCCTCTCGCACAGGTTTAGAAGGGTAGCCGTAAAAAATAGACTGTCAGAAGAAAAATGGTACCTGAAAGGAAGTAGCAAAAAGCTTTGAGTTTTCTTTTTGGTACATTTTATATAAAAAAAAATTTGTAAATTAAATTATGGTTTTATTTCCTAAAGTATGTATTATAGACATGAATTATAATGTAAATTAATGTACTTTATAAATAAATAAAATTTTGAATATTTGTGCTTATATTAATTTCTATTTTAGTGTCTGTAATATTTTCGTAAAAAAAAATTATTATTCATTTCATTAATTTTATAAAACAGTTAGACAGGTAATACTCACTTACCTTGCTGAACGAAAGTGGGGTAAGAGGGTGTTACAAACTCCATCTCATACTCAGCTACTGTCATAACCCTCTGGTTCAAAGTCATAAATTCTCATTTTTTCTCATATACGTAAATTCTTGGCACATATTTATTTTTAAACTCTGTCATAAAGAAATCCCATGTCTGAGGGTTCAGAGTCTGGGGTTTCGCTAATACCAATTTCCACCAATCACAGGCATGCTCTTGAAGGAGGGACACTGCATATCTAACCTTGTACTCCTCTAGACATTGAAGCTCCTAAAAAACCCATGGTCTTTTCCAACCAAAATTTTGTTGCTACTGGGTCATCCTCTTTCTTACACATAAAATCTGTAGCCCCATATTTTCTTAGTTTATCAATCTGGGGTTTTAGTTGAGGTAAGGGAGCTGGTGGAGCTGGTGGTGGCACAACTTATGTTATCTATTGTAACAAAGTAGTCATCTATTGCATAAGGGGTACCTGACCCAAATCAACCTGTTCTTTAGCATGTTGTGGAGCTATAACACTAGGCTCCAAGGCTCTAATTGATGCTGATTGTCAATGAGCAGCCGAGTTAGCTGTATTATCACCATTTTGTTCTTCATGACATTGCCTTGATTCCAAAACCATTAAAATCTATATTGTCAGAAGAATAGTCCCTTCTCAGAATATAGCTGCTTAAAATAATGCAAATGCTGAAAATATGCACTTATCTTCCTATACCCACTAAGTAAGAACAGCCTAAACCTATGGCACTGATACCAAAAATTGTAACACCCCCTTACCCCACTTTAGTTCAGCAAGGTAAGTGAACATTAACCGACTAACTGTCTTATAAGCTTATATAAATGAAGTAATTTTTTTTTGTAAAAATATTACAAACAATTAAATAAATTTATTACCATCACCGATATTCAAATTTTTATTAATTTATAAAATATATTAATTTTGTAACATTCAGTGATTTAGGCCCCGATTGCGCGTGACCGTAGTGAGGTCCACTGGTTCAATCGGAGTCTAAATTTAAACCCATAAAAAATGACTAATAATAAGAGAAAATAATTAAGGGTATTATTATTTGGGAATTAAAAAGATTTGGGGTAGAATTAGAAAAAAATAAAATTTTCTATGGACAAAATCGGTATTATGGCAATTGTTTGGGGAAAAAGTGTAAATATGGAGGAAGATGTGGCAAATATGGAATTTCTCAAAGTTTAATTGTAAATCAAGATTAATTAACTTAATGAACCAATAAGAATTAAGATTAATTTTAATTAGTGAGACCCACTTCTTAATTTAGGTATAAAAGTCAAAAAGGAAGAACAAATTTGTCATTCTTCCATAAAGTCATCTTCATCTTCTTTTCTCCCACCTTGGTGTCGTCCACTTCTCCATCCCAAAAGCCACCATTTTGCTGTAAATTAAGCTTGAAAAAGTGAGGAAATAATTTGGTTTTGAGAGAGAAAAAATCAGAATTTAAAAGTTCTTACTACAAAGGTACCAAAGGAGCAAGAAGGAAGGAGAAAAGAAGAAGAGAAAGGGAGAAGAATTTGGGGCAGATTCGACCAGCCCTATAACTCCATTAAGGTGAGTTTATGCTTCTTAAATTTAACCTTTTTCCTTCCATTTGGGATCCATATTGATGATAGATGTGATTAGGGTTGGTAGATATAGGTTATGTTGTAAGATTGAACATAGAAATTTAAGTTTGTGATTAGTAGATGGAAGTGAAATTAAACTTTGAATTAATGATAGTTGAAGTTAGTTAATTATTTTATGGCTTAAAAACTAAAGAAAATATTATGTTAATGGATAAATGAGGGGTTGCCATAGTTAAAGAAATTTGGGGAAAATTGAAATTAGCATAGAAGCACAACAATTAGTGATAAATGAAGCATGATTTGAGTGTTGAATTGAAGAAAATGAATGGGAACTAGGATATAGTTTTTGGGAAGCCATGACATAATAAAAAGAAAGTTTAACCTTAGTACATTTTAGCTCAATTAAGGTGTAAAACATATTAGGAACATTAGAATACTATTTGGACATGAAAAGCATTGAAAATGGATATTGGAATTGAGATGTGGTATGGTTGTGTAGGAAAAATAAGTGAACAAGTGAGAGGCCCTCAAGAGGGTGAAAAATGCAAGGAGAAAGCTAGCTAATAAGGGAAGAAAAATAAGGATTAAGGGAAGAGCCAAGGCTGATTAGGTATGTGATTCATTGATAAAAATTTTACATGATGTTCATATGTGTGTAATTAGGTGTTAAGGTTTAATATGATTGTGTGTTTGATGTGTGATGTAATTAGTTGTTGTTTTTGATATTTCATATGGCAATGAGACCAAATGGTGTGAAATAATTGAGACACAAGAATGTAGTTGTAGTTCTAGAAATTTTAGTATTAAAATGAATGTCAATGATAAATGTGGTTGAAATATGGATTGATGCCAATTGATGGCTCGGGTACAGAATTCCAGGAACGGACCTGACTCTTTTGATGATAACTTGAGTTCTAGAACTCTTTTTTGTATGTTCTTTGTTTGAAATGAAAGCTAAGACATAGGGATTTAATTTTTATTCAGACCATAAGATCTAATTATGTCTATAGTTTCCCTAAAAAATGTATGAAGTTCAAACCTAGAATCTGTCCAGAAAATTCTGGGCAGAAATATCTGTGATGATTTAGTATTAAATTAACCATAACTTTTGATAGAAAAATGGGATTTAAGTGATTTATTATGAATATGAAATATAAGGCAATAAGCTACAAATTGTTAGAAGGCCATAATTTTAAATTCGAATTATAAATGGGCTAAAAATGAAGCCCAAAAATAGGTCTGAAATCTATCATAGGTAAAAACATGAAATATTAGAGTTGTGCATGCATTGTGATAATTATATATAATAATTAATATGAATAATTATTTTAATGGTAGTTATGAATGTTTAACAAATTATTTATGTGTGAGATTTTAGTGCAATAATAATGAAAATAAAGAACAAAAATAAATAAGCATGATTATGATAGTTGAATAATATTGGCATTTTTGAAATATTGGGAATTAAAATAAAAATAGTTAAGCCCAAAGACACCTAGGCTAGAACTAGAATAGAGAATAGTTTGACATGTCAATCAGGTGATTTAGACACTCGGTGCCAAATATGAAAGTCGGTAATGGCAATTTATAAATGCACTCGGCGCAAAATTATTAAGCTGGTAATTGCAATATAACAAAAGCCGGTAATGACATTATTATAAAATTGTTTAGCACTATATTATGAAAGCCGAGAATGGCAACCCCGTTATTCTTATTAGTTAGTTTGGTTATAGGTGTTATGGGCACAAGAAAATAATAATAATAATAATAATAATAATAATAATAATAATAATAATAATAATAATGAAGTATGTGATTTTTATAAATGTTATATGAATTAAAGTTGTTAAATATTGAGTATTTGCTAAAATTTATTAATTTTATATAATTCTTTATTTTATGCCTTATTTATTAAATGGTTAATTAATATGTGAGAAAATATATATGTATGTAAAATTTTTATCATTGAAGCACCACTAAGCTAGTAGCTTAGCACGGGTGGTTTCCTCTCACGCAGGTTAGAAGGGTAGCCGTAGAAATTAGCATTGTCAGAAGAAAAAGGGTACCCGGAGGAAAGCAGCTAGCAGGTTTGGTTTTATTTTTGGTATATTTTATTAAAAACTTTGTAAATTAAAGTATCATTTTTATTTCATATCATATGTATTAAATATGTAAGTCACTATGTAAAAAAACATAGTTTGAATGTAAATTAATGTACTTTATAAATAAATAAAATTTTGTGTATCTATGTTTGTAATAATTTTTATTTCGGTGTTTGCAATATTTTCATTAAAAAAATGTTACTTCATTTCATGAAATTTACAAAACAGTTAGACGGGTAATACTCACTTACCCTGCTGAACGGAAGTGGAGTAAGGGGGTGTTATAAATTTACATTCAAACTATGTTCATTACATTAAAGGTATACATCTCTAATACACATTAGATGAAATACAACTATAATTTAATTTACAAAGTTTTTGATAAAATATACCGAAAATATGCCCAAAGCTTTTAGCTGTTTTCATCTGGGTACCTTTCTTCTTCTGGCAACTATACTATCTACGGCTACCCTTCAAAACCTGTGTGAGAGAAAACTACTTGCGCTAAGCTACTAGCTTAGTAGTGCTTCAAGAATAAAAATCTTGCATACATATATTTTCTTACAAGTCAATTAATAATTTCATAAATAAGGCATAAAATAAAGAATTATATGAAAACATATAAATGTCATCAAACATTTAGTATTTAACAATTTTAATTTCACACAAAAATTATCAAAATGACATACTTATATTATTGTTATTTTTCATTTTCCTTATGCCCACAACACTTATAATCAAACTAACTAATAGGAATAATAGGGTTGTCATTATCGACTTTTATAATATTGTACTGAGGGCTTTTATAATAGTGTCATTACTCACTTTTGTAATATTATCATTACCGACTTAATAATTTTGTGTTGAGCGTATTTATAAATTTGTCATTGCCGACTTTTATATTTGGCACCAAATGCCTTAAATCTCCTGATTGACATATCAAACTATTCTATATTCTAGTTCTAGATTAGGTATTTTAGATCTTAACTATTTATATTTATTTACAATACTTTCAAAAATAATAATTATGTTAAATTTTTACATATATGTTTATTTATTTTTATTATTTGTTTCCATTGTTATTGTATGAGAACCTCACACATAAATAATTTAATAAAAATTTATAATCACAATTTAAGTCAAAATTCACATTAATCACTATATACATTCATGATACTACATGCAAAAGCCCAATAAATCACATTTTTATCTATGGTAGATTTCGGCCCTGATTTTGGACTTCATTTTTAGTCTATTTATAATTCGAATTTGAAGTTATTGTCTTATAATATTTTGTAGCTTAATGTCTCATATTTAAGATGTATCAAAAATCACTCAAATCCAAGTTTTCGATCAAAAGTTATGGCCCTTTTACTGAAGGGCATTCCATTAGTCTTACCAAGTATTTTATGGGTACCTACAGATCTGGAATTTTGTGTCCAATTTTTAGCCCATTTGAAATTAGAATTTGAATAGAGGTTCTGAATAAAAGTTTTAGAATTATAAGTTCACTTTCATTTTCAACTAATTTCATGTCAATATTATTATCAATGCATTAGTTATGATCAAAATAGTTAAGACTGTTCCAAAATTTCTACAGTAGGGTTATTAGCTAGCACAACCTTAACTATTAATTACATCCATCATATGCATTCATTTTTATACCAAAGTTTCCATATCACAATTGCATTCACATATATTAATGATTTCATACCTTTTGGTCTCATTACCACATAAAATATAAAAAAAAATAGCTAATCACATTCCATATCAAACCACATTCATATCAAACCTTAATACATAATTATACACATTTGAACATGTAAGATTTTTATCAATGAAGCACATACCTAATCATCCTTAGAGCTTCCCTTTTTCCTTCTTTTCCTCCCCTTACTAATTTGCCTTCTCCTTTCTTTTGTCACCCTCTTGAGGGCCTCTCATTTGCTCACTTGGTTTTCCTACACAACCATACCATATCTCATTTCTATTATCCATTTTCAAAGCTTTTCATGCCTACATAAAATTCTAATGCTCCTAATATGTTTTATACTTTAATTTAGCCAAAATATACTAAGGTTAGACTTCCTTTCTCTAGTTTTTAATTCATAAAATGATTAACTAATATCAATTATCATTAATTAAAACTTTAACTTTACTTTTCTTCAACTAGTTACAAATCTCAAATTCTAGTTCAAATCTTGGCAAATAACCTTAATCTACCAATCCTAAACATATCTATCATCCTTATAGGTCTTAAATGGAAGGAAAAAAGATTGAATTTAAGAAGAATAAACTTACCTTAATGGTTCTCAAAGGTGACCCAAAACTGTCCAAAGTTCCTTCCTTTTCTTGTCTTCTTTCTTCATTCCTTCTTGCTCCTTAGCTCCCTTTACGGCAAGAACGCTTTAATTCTGAATTTTCCTCTCTCAAAACTATTTTTTTCTCTCTTTTTCAAGCTTGAATTGAAGCAAAAATGGTGGCTTTTGGAGGGAGAGGTGGACGGCACAAAGAGTGAAAAGAGGAAGAAGATGAGTTAGATTTTTTTGGTGGAAGAATGTAGAAATTGGTCATCTTTTTACTTTTATACTCAAATTAAGGAGTGGGGCCTACTAATTAAAATTAATCCTAATTTTTATTGGTTCATTAACATAATTAATCTTAATTAACTTTTAAACTTTGAGAAATTCCTTATTTACCATAAATTTCCTCATCTTCACACATTTCTCCCAACAATTGCCATAATTCTGATTTTGTCCATAGGGTAATTTTATTTTTTTTCCAGTTCTAGTACTATTCTTTTTAATTCTCAAATAATAATACCATTAATCATTTTTCCTTATTATTAGTCATTTTTTATGGGTTCAAATTTAGACTCCGATTGAATATGTGCACCCTACTACGATCATGCACAATTAGGGCCTAAATCACTAGATGTTATATTAAGGGTCAATATCAAAGGAGAAAAGTTAGTTTAATTATCAAATGATTTCTTTAGTGCACATTGACATCGCTTACTATGTGAAATGTGAATTGACTTGTGATTAAGCAATTCATATGATTTTCGTGATGGACCTTGATAATGAAATGATGGATAATTGTGATGTAGGTGATATATATAAGTGGTATATGTATGGTATATTTGAGGTATGTGTGTCATACGTGATGTATGCATGGTATATGTATAGTATATGCAAGGTATATACATGGCAGATGAGGCATATATGTGGTATATGAATGGTATACGTGATAAGGATATAATAGTTGATGAATGCTTAGTTACAAATGCATATGAATAAAGTTACAAATGCATATGAATAAGGACTTAAAAAGGCATTGTAACTAGTTAATTGATATTGCAAGACAAAAGAAGAGGCCTATGGCCCGACTATGTGCAAATGAAACAAATGATCAAGCTAGCTAGCAAATGCAAATGTTCACATAGCAAATATTCACATGGAAACCCAGGGCAATGTCTATTTAACTTGATCATAATAAAATCAAATGAGCAAAGCATGAGCATAAGCAAAGAATAATGATCACATGCTTTAATTTTACCAGTAACTATATGATACTCATGAATGAAATGGAATATGTTGTATGCATTGGATATATGATATGTTACTATGAGTTGATTGGTACTTTATAGCTTATTTGATGATTATTCTTACTAAGCCATAACTCATCAATTTGCTTCATTTTTTAGGTAAAGAAAAGTGATAGCTCATTTTGATTGGCATATGGAAGACATGGATCAAAGGTCACCGGTCGAGCCTCACCACTCTCTCTCCTTGCATATCACATGAACATGAGATCATGACATCTACATTTTGGACTTATATGAATGTACATGTATCATTACTCAAGATTTGTTTTAAAATGTATAAATGAGTGCAACTCGTAATCTTTTATATGTAAAGTTTAAGTCTTAATATATTTGATATATTCTATTGCGGTTAAAACTTCAATGTTGATTTATAGATACATCAAGTGATATTACAGGATATGATGAAAAAAATTTACTATCAATATTAACAGGATCTTATGTCTTATTTGTATGTCATGTGTGATTATTTGACACAGGAATAGGTTTATAGGATATGATGTTACAAGGTAAGTCGTGAAAGAGGTGTTCACAGGTATGAATGTGTATTCACGGTCGTGAACGACTCGTAAGTTGATTTTTATTTCTTCTTTTTATTAGAATCTAGAAATATTTGAAGGAGGATAATGTGCATTTGAGCTTATATGACAAGAGAATGCATATTGAAGTGTTATATATATATGAATGTATGTATTTTTCGCACATGAGAATGAGAAATCGACATTTATATAAGAATTATATACATTTGAAAAATAATTGCAAAAGAATGCAATTGAAACTGTATATATCTTTTGTGTTGATAAATGATGAGAATATCGTGATGTTTAAAATGAGATATATGAGAAATTATGCCCAATAATCTGACTAGGACTAGAGCTAGGAGAGATGGCAAACTATTAAGGGTTTTATGACACCGAGAGGCCTAGGATTGGCCAATACATAAATGAGATTGGTGAATTAAGGGTAAAGCTTATAGTAGCTCATTTGGAGACATGTGAGCATATTGTTGTTTTTTTCTTAGGCAAGTGTCCTAAGTGGTTTTGAAGTGAGCCATTGTATACCTGTTTCCATTTTAGTCATGTCTAGAGTTAATGGGCAATGATATTAAATAATGAAAAAGGTAATGATTTTGTGTGATTGTATGAGATTTGATAATCATAATTATGATGATCCATGTGTGGATGTACAAGATGTAAACACTTTCATAATGATATAATTATGGAAAGAACATAGATATGTATATTTGAGCTTGTCATGGATTATTCTATGAGATAAAAGTTGTGATGAGACTCACATATTCATGCATACATCCTTATTTTGGGCATGTGTAGTTATGTTTTATGCATACATGTTATGATATATTTTGCATGTTATTATGTACCGCTAAGTACGAATTGCTTAGCATGTGAGTAGTTCTCATATGCATGTAGGACTTGGATAGCTGCTGCTGACAAAGAATGAGAGCCTGAATGAGGAGTCAGAAAACACAAACCAATAGGGTTGGGTGATACACTATAGGAGCCTTTGTTTTTATGTGTATGTATATGTATATATATAAAAGTATACTCCCTTTTGGGATTTTTATTTGTAATCTTGAGGCTAGTTGGTGCCAACACGATAGCGTTAAATAATAATAATAATTTTTTTCTTGTAATCTTCCTTTATTTTTCTTTTAAGCAATTTTTAAATCAGTCATTATGATCATGATGTAAAGTAAATTTTTGTTTTGATTGCACAAGTTTTTAACAATGAGTTGTAATATTTATTTATGTAATTAGGTGGGTTCCTAGCTATATAAAGGAATGTTACAATAAAAAAATTTCTTCAAATCACTTTTTTTGCATCATAGTTATGATGACTTTTTTTATTTTTTTTAAAATAATTACATATAAAAGATAATAGAAGAGGAAACAAAATAAAAATGCTTTTTTTTATTACATTACTGTGTTAGGCTCCAAATAGCCTTAAGTTACAATCAACATCCCAAAAGAAAATATACTAATTTTTAAATATATGAAAAATAAAAATAAAAACTCATTTGGTGTATCACCCATTTCAAACAGGTTTGTGTCTTGTGACTTTTTCTTTAGGATTTTCTTCTCTGCCAGCAACATCAACTCGACTCTAACCTGTGTGAGAGAAACACTCACATGTTAAGCAACTCATGCTTTTGTGGTATATATGTATGTACAATAATAGTGACAGCTGCTCTAGGACTCATACATTATAACACCCCTTTATATAACTAGGAACCCTCCCAATTGTATGATAGAATATTACAATGCATGAGTAAAAAACTATTCAATTTAAATCTAATTTGCACCATGGCCACCATGACTTAAATAAAAATATAAAGTAAAGAACAATGCTTGAATTAAAATTTCAAATCTCAATAAACTAGAATGGGCTAACACTTAGGTTTACAAAATAATATGATTAGTTACAAGTTTACATGTCTTTATAAAAAGCTTAAAAGCATGTATACAAGTACTTAATCTCATATCCAAAACAAATGAAAAAAAAAGGTACATCACTAACTCCTAAAAGTTTTATCCTTTTCTCTTCCTCTTAGGTGTCTTCTCTTTCAACTCTACACTTGGCTCCAAATTGCGTGTGAGAAGCAAAACACCCACACATTAAGCTTATCTCACTTAGTGGTACATAACAACATACAAAGTATAATAAAGTTTGAATGGATGACCATTAATTACACATGCCAAAATATATGTATGCATGAACATGTAAATCTCATCACTTTTTTTTATTATCTTACCTCATAATATAATCCATGCATAACTAGTAACATAGTCTCATGTTCTTTCTCATATTTATATTATAACTAAAGCATATACACCTCAAACAACCTCACAAGGTTCATCACATTTATATTACTTAACCTCACTAACTCTAGATAGAACTAAAATGGATATGGGCAGCCTATGGCTCCCACCAGAGCCACTCAAGACACCTACCTGAGGAAAATAATAACATGCTTACATTTGTCTCAAAAGGAGCTCAATTGAGCTTTATCCTTGATTTACAGGTCTCGTTCTTGTATTGGCCTGAGCTTTATCCTTGATTTATAGGTCTTGTTCTTGTATTGGCCAATGTTATAGAAACATGTTTGAAGCACAACATTTGTTATTCCACAAGCAAATCCTAAGGTTTACTAATGTAAACCACACTACCAACACTCATACAAGCATGAAATCCCCCCCCCCAACTTAGCAATTTTCTCTAAAACATGCACAAGAGGAAGTTTAATCCTTTAATTATACCATAAACCTTTCTTAATCTATTTTCACATCATTATGCAAATAATTTCTAAGGAAATCATTGCTTATAAGTGATCTCTCATTAAGCACAACAATCAATTTCTCAATAATGCCAAAACCATTTAATACTCACCAAATTGGTATTAAATACATTACTCAACATTTATGTCAGGCTTAGACATATTAATGCATCATTTAATACTACAACATGTCATTCTTAATAAATTCATGCATTAACTCAGCTTAACCAACAAACAATTAACAATTTAACACACAAACATAATAATTACACTTTATATGTAGTTATGTACAAACCTCTTTCAAGAGGGAGCCTCAAGAACACCTCTATCTCTTCCTTTAAGCTATTTCCCTCTCTTAAAAAACAGCTTCCTCACCAACTGTGGATCCTAACACACAAATACAATAAAAACAATATTAAAACCCAAGGTTACAGTTGAACTGTTTCTCAGATATTGAGCCAAGAAGGGGGGGTTGAATTGGAGTTTAAAAAATTTAACTTTTAAGTGCGGAAATAAAATTTAAGTTTAGTAGGGATAGAAGAATATGACACAAAATTTTTTATTGAGATTCGGGTGTTAACAAACCCTACTCCTTTCCTCAATCTCAATTGGGAGTTTCACTAACACACTAAGTGTTACAATGGAGTTTTACAAGCTCACTCCCAACTATGGTGTTTCTAACAATGGCTCACACCTAACCCAGAAATCCCTTGTGTTTTGATGGCTCACACAATAACCAATTTCTTGTGTTTTACAGGCTCACACAAATAACCTTTACCTTGTGTTTTACAGGCTCACACAAATAACCTTTACCTTGTGTTTTATAGGCTCACACAAACAACATTTCTTTGTGTTTTAGAGGCTCACACAACTAACCCTTACAAGTGTTCTACTCTTAACCCAGAAATACCCAAAACTCACTTGAGTAAATGATTACAGAGAGAAACACTTACAAATCTAATTTGCTCAATAAATTATGAGCAAAAAGATTTTTACAGAGAATAAATATCAAATGCACATAAAAATGGCTTACAACAAGGTTTTGATTCAAAACATTTGCAATTCTCTTGTTCTTTTGTTCTCCTTGTTCACTCTCTTGTTCTGGATGCATAAATGACTTGCATTTATACTTCCATAGTAAATTATAGCCGTTAGAATGCATTTAATATGAAACTAGCCGTTGCATCAACCCTAATAATCGCGTCTGACATTTTTCTCTTTCATCTTTCACTATAGTGACTCTGTGTGTCACAGGCGTGACTGTTCTTTCAAGTCGTGACTTAAGTGGTGACCTTGGCCATGAAGCATTCTGGAAGGTTTTGAAATGTTTGTTCACGGGCGTGACATTTTATCTTCACGAGCATGACAACCTTCCAAGCCGTGGTCCAAGTGGTGACTTTGGTCGTGAAGCTCTCTAGAAGAATTTGTCATGTCTTTTCACGAGCGTGACATTTCTCCACGGGCGTGACTGACTGAAAATGTTCATTCATGGTTGTTATCTTTCTTCATGGTCGTAAACTTTAAATATTGGTTTGTTGGCGCTAGGCTTCATCACGGGCATGACACATAGGGTCACGAGCGTGAACATGCTACTTCTTCAATTTTATCTTTTGAAGATTAATCTTCCATTCTCCATTTTTGCTATCATATTCCATACCCTATTCAATAGACTTAGAAAACAAGTATGTTAAATATATTATTGCTATTTTATTTGTTATCATCAAAATGACAAAAATACCCCTCAAGGTTCAACATAAACCTTGAAGGGTATTTTCGTCATTTTGTTATTAACAAATAAAATAGCAATAATGTATTTAACAATGCTTGTGTTATAAGTGTGTTGAACAAGATATATCTTGATTAGAATATGATGCAAGATTGAAAGACAACTTTTGAAGATCAAAATCAGAAGAAACAGCAAAGTCACCCCCGTGACTACTTTATTCACGCCCGTGAATGTAGCTTAGCGCCAACTTTCAACCATTCAAAGTTTAAGGCCATGAAGGATCATACCAATCGTGAATGATCAAATTAGTCACCCCTATGAAACATAGTCATGCCCGGGAGATAACATGTCAAAATCTTCCAGAGAGTTTTACAGCCAGAGTCACCACTTGAACTATGGCTTGGAAGAATATTCACACCCCTGAAAGTATAAAGTCACGCCCGTGATCAACCACTTCACATTCTTCCAGAGAGTTTCACGGCCAGAGTCACCATTTGGACCATCACTTAGAAGAACATTCATGACCTTGACACATATATTCACGCTCGTGAATGAGGATAGAGAAACATGTCGGACGCAAAGTTAAGAGTTGGTTCAACAGCTATTTTAGCATTAAATACACCCAAACGGCTATAATTCGCAAAGAAAGTATAAATGCAAGTCATTTATGAATCCTAAGAAGAACAACAATTATTTTGAATCTTTAATTTTGTTGTAGCCGTATTAATTATTTTCAATAAAACCTTTATTCTTTATAAAAACCTAATTGGTCATAATTTCTGAGCATTGTAGGTTTGTGAGTGTTTAATTGTAAACAATTACTCAAGTGAGTTTGGGTATATTAGGTTAAGATTGAAACACTTGTAAGGGTTTATTGTGTGAGCCATAAAACACAAGGAATTGGTTTATTGTGTGAGCCATTAAAACACAAGGGAATTTCTGGGTTAGGTGTTAGCCATTGAAAGAAACACCATAGTTGGGAGTGAGCTTGTAAAACTCTATTGTAACACTTAATGTGTTAGTAAAACACCTAATTGAGATTGGGGAGAGGAGTAGGGTTTATTAATACTGAACCTCTATAAATCTTGTGTGTGACATCTCTCCTTCCCTACTCTATTTAATTTTATTCTGCACTTAAAGTTAAGAAATTTTTATTTCATAACCAATTCAACCGCCTTTTTGGTTCATTGTCTGGGTAACAATTGGTATCAGAGCTTGTCTAGCAACAAAGCCTAAAAAGCACTAGCAAAGATCAAGAAATGACCAGTGAAGGATTTCAAAGTCTCAAGCCTTACTTTGATAGAGCAAACTACACTCATTTGAAGTTTTGGATGGAGACATATCTCAATAATGAGGGAATTGAAGTTTGGGATAGTGTTCGGAAAGAATGGACACCACCAACTAAGAGAGGAGTTGATGTTGAAGAAGTTCTTTCAAGAGATGATTGGATAGAGCCTCAATGTAATGCAAACTTCAAAAACAAAAAGGCAATGACAATCCTCACAAGCTCTCTATCCATTGAAAAATGTGGTAGAATCCAACACTGCCCTACCACATATAGTAAAGATAATGGGGAGAAAGGTCACAAAGCCACATGGGATGACGAAAGCTCTTCAAGTGAAAAAGATGACAATGAAAGTGAAGAAGTCAACCTATGCTTCATAGCTTTAGAGGATCACTTCACGGATAAGGTATGTCCTTCTTACTCATACTCATTTAATAATGATAGTAGTGATAATAATAGCGATAGTGAAGATGATGATTAACAGAGTTTAATGGAAGTATTGAACCAAGAATTAGAAAAATATATATGTAAATTCAATACTTACAAAAATAATATTTTAAATTTGAAAAGCAAAATGGAAGATTTATAAAAGGAAAATCTTGATCTTAAAACTTCTAATGAAACTCTTCAAAAATCATTAGATGAGTATTTCTCTATGCCCTCAACTAAATCATTTCTTAAAGAAAACAATATTTTGAAAAATGAAGTTGGGGAACTTAGAAACTCTATTTCAAGATTTCATAAAGGCAATGAGAGTTTAGATACTCTCATAGTGTCCCAAAGACCACCTTTAATAAGACATGGTCTAGGATTTAATGGAACATCATCTTCAGCTCACAAGACCACTTTTGTTAAGTCTAGTGCACCTCAAACCTCCACAATAGAAGTAATAGTCCCAAGGGCTAAGAGCACAACACACACTAAACCCCCTGTTTATAAGAAGAATGGTTAAAGGTCGCATAGCTTAAGAGGGAAATCTCAAAAGGCCAATCATGCCTTCATGTATAAGAGGCATGCACCTAGGGAAGCACCTGCTCGTCATCCATGTGCATGTCACTGCACACAAACACCTTCTAAAAGGATGTTAAGACCAAAAAGCATGTCCAAACCGAAAAATATGTTTAGAACTAAGCAATGTAATTAATGTATGAGACTCAGTCACATCAACAAACATTGTTGGATAAGAAAGGCTCATTATTAACCTTCATGTGCTAACCCCCAAGGACTTAAGTTCATTTGGGTACCTCAAAACCAAACCTAAATTGTGATTTTATAGGTATGCCTCAAGTCCGCTATAAAAGATAAAGCTTGCCTTGTGGATAGTGGATGCTCAAGGCATATGACCGAAAACATAGAACTATTTAATGACATTAAAAGTATTGATGGGGGTAAGGTAACCTTTGGGAACAATGCTAAGGGTAAGGTAATTGGCATTGGCTATATTGGTAATAATAATACTACTTTCATTGAATATGTTTTACTTGTTGATGGTTTGAAACATAATTTGTTAAGTGTGCGTCAATTATGTGATAAGGGAAACAAATTAATCTTTACCTCAAATGAATGTCTAGTAACCTCCTTTAATAGCCACGAGATATTCAAAGGAAATAGAGATATCAATACTTACATAATAAACTTATACAAAATATCTAATATTTCTTCTAAGTGTCTTATGACTACTAGTGATGAATCTTGGTTACGGCATAGAAGGCTTGGTCATGCAAGTATGGATTTAATTCAAAGTCATAGCAAAGGAGAGCTAGTAAGTGGACTTCCAAGAGTCAAATTTGAAAAAAAATAAGACATGTGAACCTTGCCAAAGAGGAAAACAACACAATTCTTCCTTCAAATCCAAAAATATTGTAAGCACATCAAAGCCTCTAAAACTTTTGCATTTAGATCTTTTTGAAGCTACTAGAGTTGCTTGCTTATGAGGTAAACACTATGATTTTTTCATCGTCAATGATTACTTTAGATTCACTTGGGTAATTTTCTTAGCTCAAAAGAGTGATATTTTTGAATCCTTTAAAAACTTTGCTAAGAGAGTTCAAAACGAAAAAGGATATTTTATTTCCAAAATAAGAAGCGATCATGGCAAAGAGTTTGAAAATGAAAATTTTGAAAACTTTTGTCTAGAACATGGTATTTCACAAAAATTTTCAACTCCTAGGACACCTCAACAAAATGGGGTAGTCAAAAGAAAATATCGAACTTTAATTGAAATGGCTCGAACAATACTCAATGAATATGAGTTACCAACCTACTTTTGGGTCAAAGCCACCAATACTGCATGTTATATTTCAAATCGAGTTTTCAAAAGACCACTCTTAAAAAAACTTCTTTTGAGTTATGGAATGGAAGAAAACTCATAATATCATACTTTAGTGTATTTGGATGCAAGTGTTTCATATTAAATACCATGGACAACCTTGGAAAATTTGCCTCTAAATCCGATGAGGGTATCTTTTTAGGATACTCCACCACTAGCAAAGCTTATAGAGTCTTTAATAAGAGGTCATTAGTTGTTGAAGAATCTATGCATGTTATTTTTTATGAATCTAATAAGTTTGATCTTGTGAAAGGTAGTGTTCTTGATGATATTGTAGGTACAATGGAAAAGCTTGATCTTAATTATGAGAAAGATGATAATGATCAAGAAAACCCACATCAAGATGTCTTTCTACCTCAAGCTCAAGAACAAGACAAATAAGAGCTTCCAACGGAATGGAAAATGACAAAAAATCACCCCAAGGAACAAATGATTGGTGATCCTACTAAAGGTGTAAGTACTAGATCTCATCTCAAACTCTTAGATTCTAACCTTGCCTTTGTCTCTCAAATTGAGCCTAAAGATATTGTTGAGGCTCTTAATGATGAAAGTTGGATGATTGCTATGCAAGAGGAACTCAACCAATTTGAGAGAAGTAAGGTATAGACCTTAGTTCCTATATCCAAAAAGCATCAAATTATTGGTAGTAAATGGGTATTTAGAAATAAACTAGATGAACAAGATTCAATAACTGGGAATAAGGCTAGATTAGTAACAAATGGTTATAATCAAGAGAAGGTATAGATTATAATGAGACCTATGCTCCGGTAGCTAGATTAGAAGCCATAAGAATTCTTTTAGCATTTGCATGCCATATGAATTTTAAACTCTTTCAAATGGATGTAAAAAGTGTTTTCTTAAATGGTTTTATATAGGAGGAAGTTTATGTAGAACAACCCCTGGGTTTTGAAAGCCATAATTTGTCTAATCATGTTTTTAAACTTTCAAAAGCTTTATATGGTTTGAAACAAGCTCCAAGAGTTTGGTATGAAAGACTAAGTTATTTCCTTTTAGAAAATAATTTTTCAAAAGGAAATGTTGTCACAACTTTATTTATTAAAAAACATAAGTATGATATTCTAATTGTTCAAATTTATGTTGTTGACATCATATTTAGGTCTACTAATGAATTACTTCGTGAAGAATTTACTAAGTGTATGACTAGGGAATTTGAAATGAGCATGATGGGTGAGCTTAAGTTCTTCCTTTGTCTACAAATAAAACAAAGCAATAAGGGCATATTCATCAACTAATCCAAGTACACCAAAAATTCAATCAAGAAATTTGGAATGGAAGGATGCAAAAATGGTAAGACTCCAATGAGCACATCAATAAAATTGGACAAAGATGAAAAGGGTAAGAGCATTAATGAAAAACTCTATAGAGGTACGATCATATCACTTTTATATCTTACTGTCTCTAGGCCTGATATAATATACAGTGTATGCTTATGTGCTAGATTTCAATCTTGTCCTAAAGAATCACATTTGAATGCTATGAAAAGAGTCTTAAAATATCTACATGGCACATTCCATCTAGGCTTATGGTATCCTAAAAATTTATCATTTCATATCATAGGATATTCAAATACAGATTATGCCAATAGTCTCTTGGATAGAAAGAATACTTCAAGCACTTGTCACTTTATTGGTGAATGGTTAGTCTCTTGGTTTAGCAAGAAACAAGTTTCGGTTACCATTTCTACCGCTAAAACAGAATATGTGGCAACAGGATGTTGTTGCACTCAAATCCTATGGATGAGACAACAACTTAAGGATTATAGACATAGTTTGGACCATATACCCATCAAATGTGACAACACAAGTGCCATAAACCTATCTAAGAATCACATTCAACACTCTAGAAGTAAGCATATTGACATAAGATATCATTTTCTTAGAGATCATGTTCAATATGGAGATGTTGTCTTAGAATTTATTGATACAAACAATCAATTGGTAGATATTTTCACCAAATCTCTTAATGAAGAAAGATTTTGCTTCATAAGAAGAGAGCTTGGTATGCTTGATGGATCAATCTTATCTTAAGTATGATTGTCAATTGTCAACCTTGAATGTTAATTTCCTTCATATGATGCTCTTTAATTGACTAATTTTTAAGGTATGAAGAGGTTAACATGATGGGAATATATGATCTAAGGCATAAAAGCATCTTAGAAATCTTTTAGTCTTATTTTAGACTTAGTTTTATTAATTGAAGATTTGAGGTAATTCACGCCCATGACAAAAATTCACGGCCGTAAACCTAATCGCAAAAAGCACCAATAGTTTTCACGTTTTGCTTGACATCCTTCACGGTTAGAGATTGTGAATACTATGTTTCACACCCTTGACTCTTTTCATCACTCCCATGAAAATCCTGATTCATGCCTGTGACACATATTCACAATTGTGAACAAAGATAGCAAATAATTACAGAACCGTTCACACTTTATTTTCACGCGTTGCCTCACGGTTAGAAGTAGTGAAGATTGCTCTTCACGACTGTGACTCCTTTTGTCACCTCCGTGAAATTCATAAGTAACGCCCGTGATTATTTAATGTCACCACCGTGAATTGATTCTTATCCTTTATCATGGCTAGAGCGCCTCTTCAACAAACCGTGACCACCACTATTCACGTCCGTGATGGACCATTCACAGCCGTGAATCTGTCGACTATAAAATAAAATTTTTGTCATTTTCTCTTTTCCAACTTTAAAAATTCTCTCATTTAAATCTCTCATTCAATATTTCTCACAAATTTCGGTTTGCTCATATTCATTTCCATCTATAAATTCTTTCAAACCACTTTGTCTTTGAAGAATCTCAACATCTCTAAGTTTGTTCTCAAATCTTTGGTCTGAAAATTATATCTCCAATCCCTGTTCCAAATTTATCACAATGAAACCCGACTCATCTAAAGGCATAAGAAAAAAATCCCATGCTCCGAGATGCCACATGGACTATCTTCTCAACATCATTCCTGAGCATTGTCATCCAAGATATGTTGTTCTAAAGAAAAGACCCCTACTCTCATCTCGATCCTTTGAATGGAATGTTGTCAAGACTCTTGGTCTTAAGACAAGCATGAATGAACAGTTACAAGCTTGTCATCTTAAAGAATTTGTAGACATTCATTGGCCAAATCTAAGGGAACCAACTCTCGAGTTCCTTAGCACATTGCAAGTCTCTCCCACAGGAACTGTCAAATTCCAACTCTGTAAGCATCCGAACACTCTCACACCAGTGAAGTTTGGCACTATTTTCAAGCTTCCCTCACATGGCATTCTCAATGAAAGCGAAGTCGAATTCTATGTCAATCTGGCTTGGACACATTTTGGGTTGGAATGAATCTGGGATGTGAAGAAGACCAAAAGCACACATCTTCAGTCCCCTGTGCATAAGTATTTACATAGGTTTCTTACCTATAGTATATTTGCTAGAAGAGATAGCAATGGGGCAATCAGAAAGTGGAGCTCATCTTATTGGAAATGGCACGAAGAGGTCTATCTGTAGCTCTGTCTCGATGGTTTGCAAATCATCTTCTTTCAATTGCAACAAAGCCATCGGGAGATATTTTGATTATTGGGTGTGTGACTCACCTTGCCATTGAGCTAGGGTACCTAAATCTTGATGAGCATAATTATAATCTTATTCCAATACATCCACGAGACCGACTAGATGTCGAGTCCTTCATAAAAATGGGAGCAGCTGTCTGCATTATTTACGAAAATAATGTCTACTACCGTTTCACCACTCCAGCTGGTGAAATTGATTAGGAAAACTAGGACACTGATGATTTTAAAGTTGGCCTCCAGGATATCCAGCAACGAAAATGAGCCCAAGTCGAAACATCGACACCAGAGGTTATGCAAGATATTGGTCAATCATCGGCTTCAACCACACCCAGCTTGGTACAGCAGGTTGCTGATCTTTTAACACATCGCTTTGACTTAATGCAGGCTTCCATTGATGAGAGGTTGGAAAACCTCAAAGACTTCATGGAATCTCATATGGATAGCCTCGAGGTAGAGGTAACACGCCTTAGGGATGATCTGTCAAGCTTGAAGCCTAACTAGAGTCCTAGTTCTCATATGGTAAATTTATCTTTAATGTTATAGAACTTTGTAATCCTTCTCTTTTTTTTAATACAATTATCTTGTTATCAATTCATTTTTTATGGTTTGTTTTGTTGATGACAAAAGGGGGAGAACCTAGCAATATATGCAAATGTGTTAGTAGATATATGTTATTATGCAATGTATGGATTGAATATGTAAATTTTTTTATGCATAACATATGCCTCACATATACCATTACATATGCCTAACTAGTTAGCAAATACCTTTATATACTTAGGATATACCTTGCATATACCTAACTAGTTAGCAAATAACTTTGATATACTTAGAATATACCAAGTATATACCTAACTAGTTAGCAAAGAACCTTGCTATACGTCTTTCAATTCTTGCACTCTATTATTTTGTCTTAAGTATCTTCTGAGGGGGAGACTTCTCAAAAGCACATATTGCTAGATTATTTGTCACTATCAAAAAGGGGGAGATTGTTGAACCTTGAGGGATATTTCTGTCATTTTGTTGTTAAGAAATAAAATAGCAATAATGTATTTAACAATGCTTGTGTTCCAAGTGTGTTGAATAGGATATATCTTCATTAGAATATGATACAAGATTGAAAGACAACTTTTGAAGATCAAAATCAGAAGAAATAGCAATAACTAAAGAGAAAAGATAAGGGAAAGGAGAATGAGGTATAAAAGACTAAAGAGAAAAAAATAGATAAGTGCATAATTTAAGGCAATAACTTATAATTTATTATAAAGTTGCATATTTGAATATTTTTCATGTAAATGATTGTTAATTAAAAGTATTTTATGATATAATATTGGGGATATATTTGCTAAACTTAGAATTAATTTAGAGAAAAATTGAATGTGATTAATGTGTATGTTATTTGCTAAAAATTGTGCAATAGTGAGTACATAAATTGTTATAACTTAAGTTGTGGAATTTAGATTTATATATTCTTTGTTGAGTTTGAAAGGTAAGACACAGAGCTTTAATTTTTATTTAGGCCATAAAATCTAAATATGTTTGAATTGTTTACAAAAGATACATAAAATTCAAATCTAGAATATGTCCAAAAAATTTTGGACAAAATTGTTAGTAACTAGTCAGTGTCCATTTGACCATATTTTTTTCTACAGAACTCAAAATTTTGTGATTCAAGTTGCATATTAAAGATAAGATTCAGGTGTAAAATTATGCAAAGACCTTGTAATTTAATTCTGCTTCTAATAGGTTTAAAATTACGGTCCAATATAGAATATTGAATTTGTCAGTAACATGGTAGAATATGAATTGTGGAATTTGAAGTGAAAAATAATATAGACCTTATTATATTGTGTAAATGATATTTTTATTGAGGAATTATATGATTAACTGATTCATTAAATTATGAAAAGTGTGAAATTAATAATTATAAATTTTAATAATATTAAGTAAGCCCTATAATACCTAACTTAGAACTTGATTTAGGATAATTTAACATGTCAAACAGGGAGGAGTATGATTAATGTCAATAATGACACGATTAATGAAGCCGGTAATAATACTATTAAAATCGATAATGACACTTGTATGCACAAATCAGAATGCTCGGATGCCATTTCTAAGTGTTTGGATGACAATTCCGTTATCCTAATCAGTGGTTCATAAGTGTTGTATGCATAAATAAATTATCAAACGTAAAAGGAATCATAATTTGTGATATAGTTAATTATGATGGATTATAAAATAATGATTTGATAAAGTAAAACAAGTATAAAATATAATAATATAATTTGATGTTTATGAATGTTAGAATGTAATAAGATAATAATAATAATAATAATAATAATAATAATAATAATAATAATAATAATAATATACATGACAATGCATGTTGCATTAAATAGTTTATTGCCTTATTTATATACACGACTAAACCTAGATGTTAGTATGAGAGTTTTCTTCTGCACCAATTTAAAGAGATAGCTAAAGTTGTAGATAAAAACAACAGTGATACTAGTCCAATAAAGCATCTAATTTCTACAAACTATGGGTCACAAATTTTTGTATCTTATATTTTATGTTTTATATTTTATATTTGGATTTATATAATATCATTTATGGTTTTAAAAAATTAACTTGATGTTTAATAAATATTATCTTATGTAAATAAAATACACATTATTTGTCTTTATATTATTTGAGAGAAAAAAAATGAATATGGACTGTTTTTAATAAATAAGTTAACGATGAAATAAGTTTCGGGCACGTGTTGTTGGGGTGAGTAAGTGTTACAAAAATAAAAACATCTTAAGATATTAATAACTAGATTTTTTTGTCAATAAATTTTAGAAAAGATGAAGCAAATTTTCACATTAAAATAAAAATGGTTTAAGATATTAATAATTTTTTTTTTACAATGAAATTTTTAGAAAAGATGAAGCATGGACAACTAAGGGTGGATTAGATATTGTTGAATGTTTTCTGCTTTAAATTTTTTAAAATAAAAATTTCTTTTTAATTCTTTGTTATTTACTTTTCAAAACTGTTTTGTATTTTTAAACCTATAATATGTAGTGAGATAAATATAATAGATTAAATTTAATAAATTTTAATTAAATAGGATTAAATCTAAAATAAATGAACTAAAATTTTTTAAGTTCTTGAATACGAAAAGATTTTTTGCATTAACAGAACATATTAAAACAAAAATGCTATATACGAAATCAAAATTTGAAGATATCATTTTTTTTTATTTTGAATACACTTTCACTTAAAGTGATAAAAAAATTTTAAAAAAATTACCAAAAACGTTTTTGCTTTATTTTGAAAAAATAAAAAATTTAAAACCAAAATGACAACAAATGTGCCCAAAATTCATAAGTAAATTACATAGGCACTCCAACTATTGACAACTTAATATAATGGTACATAAATTTTAATTTGTAACAAAAACATTTATTTTTTGATTTTATATCTCAAAAGTACATCCGTCTTGTGAGACCTTTATAATAATTATTTTATACGTATATTATGTAAGCGTATTATACCTGATGTGTACAAAAAAAAAATTCTTAACTTAATTTAATAATCATAATATTATTAGCATTTTATCAGTTCTTTTTATTTTCCAAAAATTTCGACAGGATAACGATTATAAATTAACTACCTCACTTACACAGTAAACAATTCACAATTCATTTTTGGACACAACACTACAAATATAATACAAAATATTCTTCATTCAACTACAAGTCAACATTTTATTTTTTACACATATAATAATTCATAAATATCATTTATTAGAATATATACAAAATTTCATTCATACAACTCCATATTCATATATATATACATATATATGTCATACTTAATAATAGCCTACTATTATTTTATTATTCCGTCTGCTACTAAAATTTATACGATTACTCATGTGTCTTTCCCACTACTACTTTCATGCAGTCAAATAATTACGTGTTGAGCATTAAAATGTCTAGTGGTAATTACTAATTTAAGAATTTCCATTGACTTATAATTTTATACATATATGCAATAATATATTTATTACACTATTCAAATTTTCTCTTTAATATATTTATTATTGTTGTTATTTATACTTTACTATTATTCACCCTTAATTCACTATTTAATATCTTCATTTAATTAACAAATTTTCTCAATTAATCTTATAGTTTTTTTCAATTTACTCCTGAACTTTTATTTTTTTTTCCAATTTAATCCATTTTCACTTTATTCCTTTAATTAACCATTCTTTTCTTGCTTCTCTTTTTTTTTTCTTTTTAATTTTTATTTAGCTACAAATTTCATTTTAGTTCCTAAATTTTTAATCATTTACAATCGTGCCACTAACTATTTTATTTTTCATTTATTTTCCTTTTTAACTACATAACTTAACATTTTTCTTCCACTTAAAGTTCATTTTTCAATTTTACTATTTTTGTCATATTAATTATTATTATTATTATTATTATTATTATTATTATTATTATTATTATTATTATTATTATTATTATTATTATCACATATATCATATTTATCATTATTTTCACTTATATCATTTTTACCATATTTATCACTTTTATTATTATTTTTATATTTATCACTTAATTCATTTTTATCATAATTTCCACTTTTTTTTAATATTTATCATTTTATTACTTTTGATAACATTTGCCCCTAGTTTCAATCCGATAGAAAATCTTCGGAATAGATACATGGGACATGGACCCCTAAAAGTCCACTACACTAAAGAGTTACCCCGAGGGACCATTTGAGAACTGCATTGTATACTGATCACTGAATTACTATCACTGAAATAGATCGTCATTAGGCTATATAAGCGAGTCGCCATAACCCGCACCGCGGTAATGGTGTCCCTATGGATAGCCAATTATATATTGGACAAAATTTAACCATCAGAAAAATAACTAAGGGTAATATATTATTCCTTTAATTCAATTTTCATTAAATTCATAAATTCTATTATTTTTACATTATTAATTAGCTAACATTATATTCAACCATAACTATAGTCTTTTTCCACACTTTCCATTATAATATATTAAGATTTCATCATTAATAATTAATTAAGTCCTTAAACTCACTAAACACACTTTATCCATTTTATTTCATTTCATTCATAAAATAATCAATAATTAGAAAAATATTCAATATATATTATAAAAATTTGCAATGAATTTCTACGCACTCAATATCATTTTTTTCTAACATTTTATGACATAATTTTCATTTAATTAGCAAGAAAAATAATAATTTCTTCTTTTTCATATTTCGGCTTATACTAGATTTTCATCATAATAATTGGGAGTGATTGTGAGAACTTTTTATCTTCATTAACTCTTTCTTGAAGCTTAACCATGTCTAAGGGAAGTATGAGGAGCAGTATTGGACATGAGGAACATGGTGACTATGTGCCAACAGATATTGTTCAATCTTACATTCAAATATTGGAGGTAAAGATTGGAAAAATTATAGACAAGATGGATAGACAAAATGAGCAAATTGAAAATTTAAGGCAGCAAAGTATCTTTGACACTAGAAGATCAAGAGAGGGGTCTCGACCTCAAGGAATTAGAAGGTTTCAATCTCATGAAGAAAAAAAGTATTTTGAACATTATGATAATGATAGACAAAGAAGAGAAAGAAAGAAAGACAAAGCATCTTCGGTGAGTTCCTTTCAAAAAGAAATGGACAAGATGCGTGCTAGGATTGATAGGTAGGGGAATGAAGAGAAAGGCAATGAAATGAAGAATTCTTATCCAAGAAGGTGTGAAATTCAAAAATCAAATTTTCATTATGAATTTGATTTTGTTCCTAATTGTAAAATGGTGAATGATGGTGAGAGTCAAATTCATGAGGATATTAATGATGCTCATACTAGTGAAGTTGAAATTGCTGGTGAGAGTATTGATTCTATTTCACTAGAAGAAGTTAATGGTGTTAGTGTTATTGAGAGCATTGCAATTGAAAGTAAAAATATCATTCGAGATGAATCTGTAGCTAATGATAGTGAATCTATGGAGGTAAGTGATGAACACGAATTGGATGAGAATGAGGGAGTAAATGTGAGTGAGATTGGGATGAAAGAAAGGGCTGCTTATGGAGAAGCTAAAGAGAGAATTGAGAGAGATGAGATTTTGAGGGATAAAAGTGATAGTAGTAATGAGCAAAGAGAGAAAATATTGAATGTGTGTGAAAAAGAGAAAGAGGTGATAAGTGAGTTTTTTACTAACAATTTCAATTATCCTTTGCTTTGTTTTGTGCATTTTTCTTTTGATGTAGGCAAAGATTCGAGGACGAATCTTCTTGAGGAAATGGGGAATGATGTATGCACGGGAACCATACATGAAGGAAATGAATTACAATCTTTTGTCAATAGAGATGAGCAATATTATATCATTGAAATGAGCCCAAAAGGAGTTCAAAAGCATTTTCATATGATCCAATTCAATGTGGGGCATGTTCCAAGTCATAGAAGGCAGCATTGGAGCATTGGTTGCTATATTGGGCCTAAAATCCACAATCAAGCTTATGGGCTAACACTACATAAAGGCAAGCCTAAAGTGAAGATAAAAGGAGTCTTTTATAAAGATTCAATTCAAATGGACTAAACAAGGTAAAGTCCATAAATCTTAAAGATTACAAGTCATGTGCAAATCATGTGCTAGGAGTCATGTGCCAAACATGTGCAAGACATGTGCCATCCATGTGGAAGACATCATGTGCCAACCATGTGCTCAAGATCATATGTCATGCATGTGCCTACTTATGGGATTTGGGCTAAACTTGTAACTGAGCTTAATTATGTATGTGGACTGCCTAATTTAAATTACCTTAGGCTTTAATTAGTGATAGACATGTGAGCCAAAGAAATAAAGCCCAACCCACCACTTATTTTATTTTAGAAGGATTTAATTAGTATCCTAATTCAAGTTGGACTTTACTTGTTAGAATTTGAGTTAGAATATAATTGTACTTTTAGGATTTGAGTTAGAATAGGACTTAGTTATCCTTTACCATAAAGGATTCAAAGACTTAGGGCTATAAATACTCATCTAGGCTTCTTGTACAAGACATGAATGAATAAATGAATAAAAACGAATTTGAGTATTTTTCTTTAAAGTGAGGTAAATTTGCATCTCTTTATTACATTTAGGAATTAGTTACTTATCAAGTGATGTTGCTTGTGGCGTGGCTATTCTTAATAATCCTTATAATCTTGGTTCTTTGCTACATTGGTTAGCTTTGGGTCGGATTCAATCTATGATCACCATAGCTTAAGGTTTGTTTACCTTGTCTTGTTGAGAGGTTTCAAGGCACGGTCTTTGGAGTTCCATATCAGTTTGGTATCAGATCTTTTGGTTAGGTAATCATTATCTATCCTTTAAAATTGCTTTCTAGTTGTTAACTTAGCTAGACTTAAATTCTACCACTGGAGGTACCTTAGGAAAATTTTCTTCCATAAAGAGTAAAATTGCAAGTTTGGATTTCTTTTCAATTCTTTGATATGTTTGAGGTTTATTAAGCATTAGTTCAGTGTTATTTGCTATAAGAAAAAACAAAACAAAACAAAAAAGGAAAAAGGAAAAAAAATCAAAATTTCGAATTTAGCACTAAAATTGTGAATTTGTGCTATTTTGAGCTTCAAGTTGAAATCTTATGATTTTTGATTGCTGGAATTGTTTGGTATTATCATAAACTACTGTAATCCAACTTAAATAATTGGTTTTGAGGTTGAAAAGAACAACTTTTGAATTCAGATACCTTAGTGATCATATTGAGCATTGATTTGATCTTGAGGAATTGAGCTTATCTATAAATATACCTTGAGTTCTTGCTAGTTGGTGATAAAATAAGGTTGAATACAGGTTTAATTAAGGAAAAATCGGCTACTTACTAGGAGGAAACCGATTCTAAATTTTATTTGATATTGTCTAATTCTTTGTGCTTTAAGTTTTCATTCTTTTAATTATGTCCTTTTTGCATCTAATTACATTAGTTAAGTCTAATTTGTATTCTTAGATTTAATTTGAAAAAAAATCAGTAGCATACACCTATTTAAATTCGTGTATAACTTTAAATATAAATTTCTTTCCGCATCAGTTTGGTATCAGACATTGTTCCATTCATTCTTGTTAGGGTTCATTGTTAATTCTTAGCATAGATCACTTGCATATTGTTTGTTTTTTGTTTCTGGTTCTTACTTTTAATTTTGAGATTCAAATTTTGAGTGGTAAAAAGCAAAAGTGATGAGCTTAAAAAGGGTAAAAGCCATTATTTGTGTGAAACACAAGAGTGGTTATATTCTATTTTGAGTGAAACACGTGAGGGAGTGATTGTGAGAACTTTTTATCTTCATTAACTCTTTGTTGTAGCTTAACCATGTCTAAGGGAAGTATGAGGAGCAGTATTGGACATGAGGAACATGGTGACTATGTGCCAACAGATGTTGTTCAATCTTACATTCAAATATTGGAGGTAAAGATTGGAAAAATTATAAACAAGATGGATAAACAAACTCAACAAATTGAAAATTTGAGGCAGCAAAGTATCTTTGACACTAAAAGATCAAGAGAGGGGTCTCGACCTCAAGGAATTAGAAGGTTTCAATCTCATGAAGAAAAAAAGTATTTTGAACATTATGATAATGATAGACAAAGAAGAGAAAGAAAGAAAGACAAAGCATCTTCAGTGAGTTCCTTTCAAAAAGAAATGGACAAGATGCGTGCTAGGATTGATAGATGGGGGAATGAAGAGAAAGGCAATGAAATGAAGAATTCTTATCCAAGAAGGTGTGAAATTCAAAAATCAAATTTTCATTATGAATTTGATTTTGTTCCTAATTGTAAAATGGTGAATGATGGTGAGAGTCAAATTCATGAGGATATTACTGATGCTCATACTAGTGAAGTTGAAATTGTTGGTGAGAGTATTGATTCTATTTCACTAGAAGAAGTTAATTGTGTTAGTGTTATTGAGAGCATTGCAATTGAAAGTAAAAATATCATTCCAGATGAATCTATAGCTAATGATAGTGAATCCATGAAGGTAAGTGATGAACACGAATTGGATGAGCTTATGGAGAAGGTAAAGAGAGAATTGAGAGAGATGAGATTTTGAGGGATAAAAGTGAGAGTAGTAATGAGCAAAGAGAGAAAATAGTGAATGTGTGTGAAAAAAGAGAAAGAGGTGATAAGTGAGTTTTTTACTAACAATTTCAATTATCCTTTGTTTTGTTTTGTGCATTTTTTTTTTATGTAGGCAAAGATTCGAAGACGAATCTTCTTGAGGAAAGAGGGAACGATGTATGCACGGGAACCATACATGAAGGAAATGAATTACAATCTTTTGTCAATGGAGATGAGCAATATTATATCATTGAAATGAGCCCAAAAGGAGTTCAAAAGCATTTTCATATGATCCAATTCAATGTGGGGCGTGTTCCAAGTCATAGAAGGCAGCATTGGAGCATTGGTTGCTATATTGGGCCTAAAATCCACAATCAAGCTTATGGGCTAACACTACACAAAGGCAAGCCTAAAGTGAAGATAAAAGGAGTCTTTTATAAAGATTCAATTCAAATGGGCTAAACAAGGCAAAGTCCATAAACCTTAAAGATTACAAGTCCTGTGCAAATCATGTGCTAGGAGTCATGTGCCAAACATGTGCAAGACATGTGCCATCCATGTGGAAGACATCATGTGCCAACCATGTGCTCAATATCATATGCCATGCATGTGCCTACTTATGGGATTTGGGCTAAACTTGTAACTGGGCTTAATTATGTATGTGGGCTGGCTAATTTAACTTACCTTAGGCTTTAATTAGTGATAGACATGTGGGCCAAAGAAATAAAGCCCAACCCACCACTTATTTTATTTTAGAAGGATTTAATTAGTATCCTAATTCAAGTAGGACTCTACTTGTTAGAATTTGAGTTAGAATATAATTGTACTTTTAGGAGAGTTAGAATAGGAATTAGTTATCCTTTACCATAAAGGATTCAAAGACTTAGGGCTATAAATACTCATCTAGGCTTCTTGTACAAGACATGAATGAATGAATGAATAAAAATGAATTTGAGTGTTTTTCTTTAAAGTGAGGTAAATTTGCATCTCTTTATTACCTTTAGGAATTAGTTACTTATCAAGTGATGTTGCTTGTGGCGTGACTATTCTTAATAATCCTTATAATCTTGGTTATTTGCTACATTTGTTAGTTTTGGGTCGGATTCAATCTATGATCACCATAGCTTAAGGTTTGTTTACCTTGTCTTGTTGAAGAGTTTCAAGGCACGGTCTTTGGGGTTCCGCATCAATTTTTACTCTAAATTTTACTTCCAGACTAGTCATAACCTAATTTTTCGATGATCAAATAAAATATTTTTTACACATGGGTGTATTTTTGACTTCGGATATATTGATCAATTTTAGAAACTATAGTTTATGACTAACCCAGTATTCGGGTCATTACACGTCTACCATCTTCAACCTTCATAACTGTAACCTGATGTGACAATGTCACGTCACTATTAAAATAATAATAAGAAAAATTACATGGGAAAAATTAAATTGATTCTTGAGTTTTTTTAATTAAAATATGAATTTAATTCATACTATGTGACATCTCTTTAGCATTTTCAATTTAAAGTTATAAGATTCCTAAACCGAATCTCTAATGAAATCCTTAACAAAAATGAATTTTTTTTTATTATAACTAACAAAAACCTAAACCCTAATGAACAATCGAAAGCTATAAGAAAGATCTCAATGGCACATCATTTGAGTTACATTTCTTCGGCATATTTGTTCTTGCAACGACGAGTTTTTGATAGATTCATGAAGTTCAACAGCTAAATAAATTGAATTGACAACAACAAATGAGGTGATTTTGTCATATCCGCTAATTTAGGTACAGAGTAGTGCGTGTCACGGAAGTGATGCGTTAGATTGATCAGAATCTAAATTTAGATTTTGATTGAAATTAATCAAAATAATGGTTAATAAATGTTAAATATGCCTAATAAAGAGTTTAAAATGTTTAAAGAAGTTGATTTATGGTAAATGACTAAATTATAAAATTTGATAAGTTTTGGGGTCAATTTATAATTTATTGAAAATTTGAGGACTGTATACGAAATTTATCGTTTAAACATGATTTTTGGTCACCTAAACCCATGTCGGTTAGCCACCCTATCTAAAAGAAGAGTAAAATGATAATTAAGGATAAATACAAAGTTTTTGGGTACAAAATGGTGGGACCCATGTTAAGAATTTTTGTTCTTCTTTCTTTTTCTTTTCTTCTCCTTAATTACCTTTTCTATCATAAGTTTTCTGTACTCCCTAACCAGCTCCACCATTCCTCATATAAACACTATAATCAAAGCTTGGTCCAAGGTAGAACAAGAGAGGAAATAGGGAGAAAATAATAAGTTAAAAGCATGTTCATACATAACAAAGCTTGGAGAAGCTAGTAGGAGCAAAAGGGAAGGAGTAAAGCAAGAAGAGAGGAGAGTGAAATCTCCAAAGTGAGGCATAGGAGGAAGAAAAAAGTATAGGTAAGAAGTTCTTCTTCTCCTCTTTCATCTTTTCCAAAGTAAGGCATAGTTTTGAGCTCTTTTATAGCTAATTATAGAAGAAAGTAAGAGGTTAGGGTTTGAGTTTTGATCAAAATAGGATTATGATTATGATTTAGTAATGTATAAGAGTTCAAAGTGACAAAGAAGGAGTTTAAGGGAACAAAGGCAAAGGAAAGGAGACTTAAAAAGTGAAGGAGCAAAGAAATCGATTTGTGCATAATTTAAGACATTAAACTATTAATTGTTATTTAATTTGCATGTTGAGCATCTTAGTGGTGTTAAAAATGTATGTTGATTTCTTTTAATGATAAGTTGAAATTTGAGAATAAAAAAAATGAAAAATGACATAATAGGGTTAATAGAATGTGGTTAATAACTAAAAATTGATGATTGAGGCTTGTTGTGTGGTGATTGCTTAAGTGATGTGGTGATTGCTTAAGTGAATATTTCAAGGTGTATGAATATGATAAAGACTTTATATAATGTGTGTGATATATTGAGGGTTTGTGTGGTTTGAAGAGGCATGAAATGAGTTATGTGATTGAAAATGCCAATTTCCAACAGCGAGTCACGGACATGACACATAAGTCAAAGGCATTAATGGGTGACATTCACGGGCGTGAGTAGGGATGTCATTGTTGGGTTTTGAAGAATGAATCATATTCATAAACGCAGCGACAAATAAAATTTTTCAAAATCCAAAACAAAAGATCATACTTGTATCATTAAAACTAAATTATATAAATGTAAATGTTAAAAATTATACCTTGTAATTTTTTATTTGTTCTTCAAATCTTCACTTTGTTTGGTTGTAGCAAACCACAACAATCCACACTAGGATGTCTCTAATGATAATCCATGCAAAGAATGAAAAAGAAACTATCAAGAGAAATGGTTTGAACAAATTCAAAGTGTTAGCTTTGAAAGTGTTCTTGAGAGAATTTTTGTTATGTCTTAAAAATATTTTTTTCACAAAAAAATATTTTCATGTCCATTTTCTGTTATTTGATGTCTTTTCTATTTGAATCAAATTCAAAAATAAAAATGAAAAGTCAAAAATGGAGAAAATGGAAATAAATGAATAGTAATTGGCCATAATTGGCCTAATTAAGGCCAAAAACTGCCGTTGGCCAACGGATAGGAGGCAGCAGCGCGCTGGGCCTACTGCGGGCTACTGCTGGGTAGCCCAGCTGGCCTAACGATTTTTCCGTGTGATTTCATCGCAATCCATCCTAAAATAATTCTCTCATATTTTGGATCCTATCCAAGACCATTTTACTCATTCTCTATATCTTCAATGCGTGTGACCCATTAGGTTACCGGTTATGTTGGCCACTTAAATTAACAATTAATTTAAGTAGGTCATGAGCGGTATCTAGCAATACATCATAACTCTCAATTGACCGGAAAGTCAGTGGTTTGACTACGAACCTTTCCATAGACAATTTCTATGCAATTATTCCTTTCACCATTCTATACCCCACTTGGTTCAGAGTATGGACATGTGTCAACTCCCACTAGACTGACTATGTCACGTCTAGTCCAAGTAATGTTAGTTCTTGTCCTTAAGGCTCATTACTCTATTATATATGTCATTGAAGACTATCTTTATGATATTTCCACTCTGGCCAGAGATTCCTGAGTAATGACCACGACAAGAGGCCATGGGTATACACTCCTTCTATCAAGAGTGGTGAATCCTTTGTTGGTTACCCAATTACCTTCAAATACCTCAAGCTGTATCTAATCACCACCCTATGAGCTACCTTTCTGAGCCAACAAGGAATAATGTCAAAATACAGAATCAATATTCAAGATATCCTTGAGTACCTCAAGTTTAAGGATACTTGCACCATTGCTATGATGAGACTATTATTGACATTTGAATAGATTATCCATATGATTGTCTCATAGTTGATCATCCAATGTACTTAGCTACACTTAGCATGCATCCACATGTTAACTCTAAACATCTCATGTTTATAGATTATGAGATATACTACTCGATCCAATCAAGGAGTGTAACATGTGCTAGTCTGTCTGGATTAATAATGTCTCATCTCATTAATCCTATGACTAGGGATAATTTTGATACTAACATAATTACACATGATAAGAATCTCAATATCATGATCTCATCATAATTTCCTTCATGCTATGTTATGTATGAAGGACTTCATTAATTGATTTAAGATCACTTATCAATTCATATATCAAATGAACATCAAATTAATGAAAAATCCTTTTATTAATCAAATAAATTTGTACAATATGTGCTAAAGGTGATTGCCTTTAGAGCACTCTTCTAACAAGCTCCCACTTGCACTAAAGTCAATCGCCTTTGTATTTAATTTCATAGGCGAGTACATGAGAATCATATTTCTTTTGGGGAAGTAGCTTAGTTAAAGGATCAACAATGTTCTGATCAATGGGCACTCTTTCTATCTTTACATCATTCCTACCAATGATTTCTTTAATCAAAGGGTATCTTCTGAGTACATGTTTAGATCTCTGATGAGACCGTGACTCATTTGCTTATGCAATGGCTCCATTATTATCACAATACAATTGTATTGGATCAATAATGTTGGGAACCCCTCCAAGTTCTGTGATGAATTTTCTTATCCAAACTGCTTCCTTTGCTGCTTCAGAAGTTGCAATGTACTCTACTTCGATTGTGGAATCAGCAGTCGTTTCATGTTTGGAACTCTTCTAACTAAATACTCCACCATTTAGTGTGAATATATAACCTGATTGAGATTTTGAGTCATCCTTGTCAGATTGGAAGCTGGCATCGGTATACCTGCTCACAGTAAGATCTCCATCTCCATATACTAAGAACACATCCTTAGTTCTTAAGTACTTAAGGATATTCTTGACAGCCACCCAATGACCCTCACCAGGGTTCGATTGGTATCTACTCATGACACTCAGAGCATATGATGCATCGGGTCTTGTACATATCATAGCATACATGATTGATCCTATAGCTGAAGCATATGGAATCAAACTCATGTGTGTCCTCTCATCTTGTGTCTTTGGACACAAAGACTTTGAGAGAGTAATCCCATGGGTCATGGGAATATATCCCCTCTTGGACTGCTCCATACTAAACCTCTTTAACATCTTATCTATGTATGTAGACTATGAAAGACCAAGCAATCTTTTAAATCTATTTCTATAGATCTTTATCCCTAAAATATAGACTGCTTCTCCAAGGTCTTTCATAGAGAAATTCTTGGATAACCAAATTTTGATTGATTGTAAGGCTGAGACATCATTTCCCATTAACAATATGTCACCTACATATAACACGAGAAATACGATTGTACTCCCACTAACCTTCTTGTAAACACAAGGTTCATCCGGATTTTGTAAGAAACCAAACTGTTTGATTGTCTCACCAAACTGAATATTCCAACTCCTAGATGCTTGCTTTAATCCATAAATGGATCTTTGAAGCTTACATACCTTTTTTCCATCTTTGGATATGAAACCTTCTGGTTGTGTCATGTACACATCCTCAATCAGATTTCCATTAAGGAAAGCTGTTTTCACATCCATTTGTCATATCTCATAATCATAATAAGTAGCAATGACTAGGAGTATCCTTATTGATTTAAGCACAGCTACTGGGCTAAAAGTTTCATCGTAGTCAATTCATTGTCTTTGACGATAACCTTTAGCAACAAGTCTAGCTTTATAGGTAATCACATTACCATCCATGTTAGTTTTCTTTTTGAAAACCCACTTGCACCCTATAGGATTTATTCCTTCGGGTGGGTCAACCAAAGTCCATACTTGGTTTTCATACATGGAATCCATTTTTGACTTCATGGCTTGAAGCCATTTGTCAGATTCTGAACTATTCAGAACCTCTTCATAGGTTGTAGGCTCATCATTTTCTATGAGCAATACATCGTTCTGTTCACTAATGAGAAATCCATATCTCTATGGAATAGTACGTATCCTACTTAACCTATGAAGCTCTTGTGCTTTAGAAGGCTGAGCTGTTATATCATCTGTATGAGTAACAAGCTCAGGTTCAGGCAGTTGATCAGCATCTGTTTGAGCATCTTGAACTTCCTCGAGTTCAATTTTGCTCCCACTATCTCTTTTTAGAAGGAATTATCTCTCTAAAAAGATAGCATGTCTTGAAACAAAAACCTTTTGTTCCAAGGGGTGGTAAAATTGATATCCATATGATGCTTTTGGATATCCCACAAACAGACATCGATCAGACTTAGCTTCTAGCTTATCTGACATTGTCCGCTTCAAATAAGCAGGACAACCCCAAATTCTCATGTAAGAAAATGTGGGCCTCTTGTTATACCATATCTCATATGGAGTA
This sequence comes from Triadica sebifera, assembly GCA_023653625.1. Classification (NCBI taxonomy): domain Eukaryota; kingdom Viridiplantae; phylum Streptophyta; class Magnoliopsida; order Malpighiales; family Euphorbiaceae; genus Triadica; species Triadica sebifera. The sequence goes on from CM042900.1 coordinate 20,215,617, forward strand.
ACATCAACTAACTTTGAAGGAACTCCATTTAATATATAAATGGCGGTCTATAATGCACAACCTCAAAAGGATTTAGGCAATTCCGCAAAACTCATCAAAGATCTTACCATGTCTAACAAGGTTCGGTTTCTTCTTTCAGCCACACCATTGTGTTGTGATGTGTAAGGTGGAGTCCATTGAGATAAAATCCCATTATCCCTAAGATAATCTAGAAACTCTTGGGTCAAGTATTCACCTCTTCGATCTAATCGAAGTGTTTTAATACTTTTGTCAAGTTGTTTCTCTACTTCATTTTTGAATTCTTTGAACTTTTCAAAAGTTTCAGATTTCTATCTCATAAGATACACGTATCCATATCGTGAGTAGTCATCAATAAAAGTAATGAAGTAGATGAAACCACCTCTAGCGTGTGTAGACATTGGACCACATACATCTGAATGTATTAAGTCTAAAAGTCCATTAGCACGTTCACCCTTTCCCTTAAAGGGTAATTTAGTCATTTTTCCTAGTAAACAAGATTCACATGTGTCATATGATTCATAATCAAATGATCCCAAACTACCACTTTTGTGTAGCTTAGCCATGCGTTTCTCACTTATATGACCAAGACGACAATGCCATAAATAAGATGATTTCAACATATCTTGTTTTTTCCTTTTATTATCATTGATGTTTAATATGTATATTCCATTACATAATGTACCATTAGCATAAAGAATTTCATTCAACATAATAGAACAACAATTGTTACTGAAAGCTAAAAGGAAACCATTTTTATTTAAACTTGAAACAGAAATAATGTTTTTATTCAAAGTAGGTACATAATAGCAATTATCCAAATTTAATATAAGCCCACTAGGGAGGGTCAATACATATGTTCCTATAGCTAATGTAGCAACCCTTGTTCCATTTCCAACGCGTAGGTCTGACTCTCCCTTATTGAGTTATCTACTGTTCCTTAGGCCTTGCATATCAGTACATATGTGTGAGCCACAACCGGTGTCTAATATCCATATATTATTATTGGAAACAATATTAATTTCAATGACAAAAATACCTAAAGTAGATGGGGCATCAGATGCCTTCTTCTTCAAGGACTCCAAGTAAGCCTTGCAGTTTCTCTTCCAATGGCCATCCTTGCCACAATGGAAGCATGTCCCTTTTGGAGCAATCTCCTTGGCCTTCTTCTTGGCCACGCCTCCCTTAGGCTTCATGGACTTCTTTTTCTTCTTAAGGTTCTTCCTTTTAGAACTTGAAGAGTCCACTAGCATCACAGCCTTACTGTCCTTCTTGACAGATGGCTCAGCTGTTTTAAGCAAGTTAATCAGCTCAGAAATAGTGGTAGAGATTTGGTTCATCCTATAGTTAAACCGGTTAGAATTAAGTCAATACTTAATTCATGGTCCATCACAAATCCCAAGGTGGCCAACCTCTTAATATAGCCATTTATCTTTAATGCATATTGCACTGGAGATGTCCCCTCAACCATATTAGTGCGAAAGAGCAACCTTGAAGTTTTGAACCTTTCAGAACGTGCTTGCTCATCAAAAAGCTCTCTTAGATGGTATACTATGGAATTAGCATCCATAGCCTCATTCTGCTTTTGTAACTCAGCTGACATAGTAGCAAGCATAATGCAGCTTGTCATCTCACTATCATCGAGATACTTTTGATATGCCTTCTGAACATCTTCAGAAGCATTAGCAGCAGAGGGATTAGAGAGTGCCTCATCTAGGACATAGCCAATCTTTTTGGATTTGAGAGCTATTCTCAAATTCCTTAGCCAATCCAAAAAATTAGGTCCAGTCAACTTATTTGATTCCATTAGCAATCACAAATTCACATTTCTCATGATGATGATTCTAGTAACCTAGATGTAAAATAGAACATGTTAGAATGTACATAAAATGCACGTTTATTAGGTCTTTAATAAATCGCATTATGGCTCCTACTATTTTATTGAGAATCCATTGCCCTCACTATGAACTCGAGAGAATTTATAGGGAAGTTCTCATACTGGGTCGATATCCAACTACCTAAGAATAACCTTGAGGCAACTCAACAAGCTATCCTTAGTTTGGTTGGTAGGTATCTAATCCATACCAATTGCATTATTCATGCAACTATCGAATCTTGTGTTATCAACTTATTGATGTGTGCACATACATTAGGCTATCGACTCTTGTTATGTGTACATCTCATGTATACAAACCCAACTTCACCTCCAATACACATTAACCTTGGCGCAAATCCAACAAGTTAATAATATCGATTAAGTATAACCCATTAATCGTGAAATCTAATTTCAATGGATTGAACATATTCTTATAGAGTGAGCTTGAGGCAACTCAACAACTCTAACTCTAAAAGAACTCTGGTTCTCCCCATATTAATGGAAGGTGTAAGACTTAATTGTTTATTTAGTGAGGAATTTCTTTGTTAAATCTCATCAAGTAATTATTTCATGCTTTTATATATCATACATTCATCATAACTATATGACATGATTATGGAAATACTAAAGTCAATCTCTTGAGCCAAAGAGAAATTGACAAGGTCTTACCTAGGTATATGCATGAATTTACAACCCAAAATAGAAATCAAATTCCTATTTCTAAGTCTTCTTGTTTATGGTACCATCTCTTTTGCTTATTGCTCTTTTGTATCTTCATTTTATCCTAATCCTATGTAATCTAATTACATATTTCAAATTATAGAAAACTTCAATTTACATTTGAGGGGAGTAAGATGAGAAGAGAAATACATAAGAAAGAAAAAGAGGTAGGAACACGCATGCCCTATTACCACAAAACAAAATAATTCCATGCATGCTCAATCACATTGGGCCTAAGTCCATAATCATCCATCATGCCTTTTCATACACTCCTAACATGCATTCTCTAATGCACAAAATAAAAATGACAATTTTGGATTTCAATTTGTAAATCGATTCAACACTTGAATCAAAATTGTCTATATGTGTTATTTCGGTTAATTTAATTTTGTATGTCATTTTAAAGTGGAATTTAATATTTAATAAAATTAAATTAAATTCCATATTTTCAGAAATAATTCAAAATTAATTCTCCTTAAAATCAGAATATTATGATGTTAAAATTAAACAATTTAATTTTAATATACATACCAATTTATAGTCATACTAAAATTACAATTGCACAACTTAAATTAATTCAAAATTAATTTCCAAAAATTCTAAAAATTTCTAGAACATCAAATTACCATTCTAATTATCTTTATATCAGCTCAAGTTCATCAAAATATTTTTGGCACAAGCCAAAATTACTAAGACAAACGAACCAACACACTTAGACGCTTAAAATGACTAATTCGATATCTAGAATTTTTAAAATTTCAAATGCTTACAAAATAATTTTGGCATGAATCTAACATCAAAATAACATATTTTTAATCATATAAAAATTATTTCAAGGTGCTGAAAATAAAATAAACACATACAAAAAAATCAAACAAAATAGCCCCACCAAGTATGCTAAAACAGTCTCGTTTTGTGTTTGTTTGAAAAATTAATTAAAATAATTTTTAATTAATTATTGGACAATTATAGAGGCATAAACATATTCTCAATATGTCTAAAAAAATTTTCATAATTAAATTACAAGAAAAATGGAACTAGCCCCATCAATTAAGCCAAACAACAACACATGTTCATAAACAAGACAATTTTAGGCATTTTTGAAATAAATTCGAAATTAATTATTTGAATCACATTCAAATCATTTTTCAATCAAAATAATCATTCTTAATTATCCCATGATCAGATTAAAGAAAGAAAAATATGTAAATTATATTTTACAAATTAATTTCAATTTTTCAAAACCTATTGATCCAAAATCATCAAAAACATGCAATCCCATTGCACTTTCAATTAAAATTAATTTTAATGGATACAAGGAGGCTCTGATACAAATGTAGGATTTTGAAGAATAAATCATATTTATAAACACAGCAAAAAATAAAATTTTTCAAAATCCAAAACAAAATATCATACTTGTACCATTAAAACTAATTTATATAAATGTAAATGTTAATAAACCTTGTAATTTCTTATTTGTTCTTCAAATCTTCACTTTGTTGGGTTGTAGCAAATCACAAAAATTCACACTATGATGTCTCTAATGATAATCCACGCGAATAATGAAGAAGAAACTATCAAGAGAAATTGTTTTAACAAATTCAAAGTATAGCTTTGAAAGTGTTCTTGAAAGAATTTTTGTTGTGTTTTAAAAATATTTTTTTCACAAAAAAATATTTTCATGTCTATTTTCTATCATTTGATGTCTTTTCTATTTGAATCAAATTCAAAAACTAAATGAAAAGTAAAAAATGGAGAAAATGGAAACAAATGAATAGTAATTGGCCATAATTGGCCTAATTAAGGCCAAAAACTGTCGTTGCCCAACGGATAGGAGGCAGCAGCGCGCTGGGCCTGCTGCGGGGCAGCTCAGCAGGCCCGCTACCTGCCTAGCCCATGCAGGCTCGTGACACTCCTGAACGATTTTTCCGTGCGATCTCATCGCGATCCATCCTGAAATAATTCTCTCATATTTTGGATCATATCCAAGACCATTTTACTCATTCTCCATATCTTCAATGCGTGTGACCCGTTATGTTCCCGGTTATGTTGGCCACTTAAATTAACAATTACTTTAGGCAGGTCATGAGCAGTATCTAGCAACACATCATGACCCCCAATTGACCGGAAAGTCAGTGGTTTGACTACGAACCTTTCCATAGATAATTTCTGTGCAATTATTCTTTTCACCATTCTATACCCCACTTGGTTCAGAGTATGGACATGTGTCAACTCCCACTAGATTGACTATGTCACGTCTAGTCCAAGTAATGTTAGTTCTTGTCCTTAAGGCTCATTACTCTATTAGATATGTCATTGAAGACTATCTTTATGATATTTCCACTCCGGCCAGAGATTCTTGAGTAATGACCACGACAAGAGGTCATGGGTATACACTCCTTCTATCAAAAGTGGTGAATCCTTTGTTGGTTACCCAATTACCTTCGAATACCTCAAGCTGTATCCAATCACCACCCTATGAGCTACCTCTCTAAGGCAATAAGGAGTAGTGTCAAAATACAGAATCAATATTCAAAATATACTTGAGTACCTCAAGTCTAAGGATACTTGCACCATTGCTATGATGAGACTATCATTGACATTTGAATAGATTATCTATATGATTGTCTCATAGTTGGTCATCCAATGTACTTAGCTACATTTAGCAAGCATCCATATGTTAATTCTAAACATCTCATGTTTATAGATTATGAGATCTACTACTCGATCCAATCAAGGAGTGTAACATGTGCTAGTCTGTCTGGATTAATAATGTCCCATCTCATTAATCCTATGACTAGGGATAATTTTGATACTAACATAATTACACATGATAAGAATCTCAATATCATGATCTCATCATGATTTCCTTCATGCTATGTTATGTATGAAGGACTTCATTAATTGATTTAAGATCACTTATCAATTCATATATCAAATGAACATCAAATTAATGAAAAAGCCTTTTATTAATCAAATAAATTTGTACAATAAGTGATAAAGGTGATTGCCTTTATAGCACTCGTCTAACAGTCATGAGCGTGACTTTTGCTTGGAAATGGTATTGTTCATCCTGAAACATTTACAACTTAGGTTGAAATTTGGGATCACGGGCATTAAAGTATTCACGGACATGAACAATATGGATCACAACCATGAAGTTGTATGTCCAACATTGTTCACGGGCGTAAAAAGCTAGCCACGGTCGTGAATTCCCTGTTTTTCATAAATTGTTATTTTGATCATAAAGGAAGAATGTGCAATAAAAGAATTGAAATGTGTGGTTTCTACAATAATTTAGGAACAAATGCATATGTAAACAATATATTGAAAAAAAAATAGGAACATGAATGATTTAATTGATTTAGTTGAAGCATGTTGAATATGCTATGATGAATGAAAGAAATTTGACATTGGTTAAAAAACAAGTAAGAGATGATTGATATAAGCCAAAAAGAAAATGGGATTGATAAAGGAATAAGGTGTGGATTTTTTAATGAATAAGATAAGTTCGAAAATGTCTAGTTTAAAACTATAATTTTGGATAGTTTGGCATGCCAATCAGGGGATTATTGAAGCCCATGATGACCCTATTATTAATATCGGCGATGACATTATTACTAAGTCGGTGATGACACCTATATACTAATGTCGGTGATGACACTTATATGTGCATACCATAATACTCGGGTGACACTTTTAAATGCGTGGATGACAATCTTGTTCTCCTAGTTAGTGGTTCCTAGGTGTTTGGACAAAAACAAGACAAATAAATGTTAATAGAAATTTAGTTACGAGTATAATGATGTTTGAGTTTTCTATAAGAGAATATAGAGAATATTCACTCAAAAGAACCCACCTCATTTAAAATTATGTTGTTTAGAAATCCTAACATGACTTTTCACGGGTATGAAAGCACTTCCATCACCATATTAAGCTCTTAAACCATAATATACCCATTCTCTCTCTTAAATTACCAACGTATCTTATAGACCCTAATTAGTAGGCGTTACATGATTGGTGTCTGCTCTTGTCCATGCCCTATAATCCTCATGTGTATGGACTTCGTAATTTTACCTCCATTTCTCTTAGCCCTAATCTTTATGTTCTTGGTGGGTCTCTCTTTGATACTTTTTTCTTTCTTAATGGATTGCCCTTTGCCTTCTTCATTCACCTTCCATTTCAATTTCATTGATTCCTCCTAGCACCAGCTCTTTTTGATGCTCTCCCCTTATGGTTCCTTTGATTGTGCTGTAAATCCCAATTTGGGGCAGATAATCTTAGCCACAAAATTTGCTTCACACAAGTCAACATCGGCCACTGTGGAAAGAGGATCTAAATAGTCAAAATATAGATAGAATTCTATATTTTCTATATCTAAATAATAGTTATATAATAGATAGAATAAATATGTTTTAATTAAATAATTATTAATAATTATTTTTTAAAATTAAAATTAAATAATTCTTTAAATTAATTTTAAATTAAATAATTAAATATATTAGATTAGATATTTAGATATATTCCATTTTTTATATTCTGTGCTTTATATTAGAAATTTATATTCTAAATTAGAAAATTATAAACATTTCTATTAAAAATTATAAAAAATAAAAATAAAATAGGGGGAGAGAGAAGAAGTAACAAGAGAAAACAGTGGGAGAAGAGGAGAGGATCAAAAGGGTGAGAAGAAGAGAAATTGAGTTTATGGTTCGAGTATCTGAATAGAAGCAATAACATTCAGATTATGAATACTTGATTTTGAAATTATTGTTTGATTACGATTCTTGAAGAAATGGAGATTTTGACGAGAGATTAAACCCATTTGGGAAGGATGAGACTTTAATAAATAAAAAAAAAAAGAGAAAATAAATGTGATGGATAAGAGATAGGTTAGGTTTTTTTTAATAAATCTTGCCACATCGTTTAATAAATTGTGGTAAGCTAATTGGCTAGGTGACCCAATATTTTTTTATTGTTTTCCAAAAATTCTGGCTTCCACATAAGTAGAGATACTATTTTTTTCTCACTAGAATCTATTTATATTACAAAAACGTCAAGTTTATGTAATTCATCATTTAAATGCTTATGTGGTGCTACAATTATAAAAATAGTCAAAGGTCATGATTTTTTTTAGGTAATTTGGTCATTAAAATTTAATAGAAATCTTCATAAACAATATTGAGTTTATTTGGGCTTTTCCCCTTTTAAAGATTTTGTATAAAATATTTATCAATTTAGGATAAAAATTTTTAAAAATTCAAATTTAGGGTGTTTTCAAAAATATTTACCAATTTGGGATGATTTTACTGACGCCAGGAGGGTGGAGACTGTTTGGGCATTGTTCGCTTATTGTGTGAGTGGACTCAAGTTGTCCACTTATACAATAAGTAGACAAAGTATAAAATATGTGTTGCCTAGACAATGAACAAAGAAAGGAGTTGAATTGGTTAGCAAATAAAAATTTGCTTAAATGAAAGTGCGAAATAAATAAAATAGAGAAAAGAAGGAGAAATATCACACACAAGATTTATAGAGGTTCAGGTATTAACAAAACTTACTTCTCTCCCCAATCTCAATTGGGTGTTTCATTAACACACTAAGTGTTACAATGGAGTTTTTCAAGCTCACTCCCAACTATAGTGTGTCTCTCAATGGCTAACACCTAACCTAGAAATTTTCTTTGTGTTTTTCAATGGCTCACACAAAAACCAATTCCTTGTGTTTTATGGTTCATACAATAAACCCTTACAAGTATTTCACTCTTAACACAATATACTCAATCTCACTTTTGAGTAATTGATTAAAATGAGAAACACTCAACAACCTACAATGCTCAAAAGTTATGAGCAATTAGGTTTTCACAAAAATAGAGTATTGTTGAAAAATAATTAATGCACAAGGCTACAACATGATTAAAGATGAAAAAATAATTGTTGTTCTTCTTCTTGGGATTTATAAATGACTAGCATTTATACTTTCTCTGTGAATTATAGTCGTTTAGGTGCATTTAATGCGAAAATAACTGTTAAACTAACTCTTAATTTACGTTTGATATGTTACTCTGTCCTCATTCATGGGCATGACTATATGTGTCAAGGGCGTGAATGTTCTTCCAAGTCGTGGTCCAAGTGGTGACTCTGGCCATGAAACTCTTTAGAAGAAATTGAAGTGTTTGGTCACGGGCGTGACTATACTTTCACGGGTGTGACTTGTTTGATCATTCACGGTTGGTTTGATCCTTCATGGCTGTGAACTTTGAATGGTGGAAAATTGGTGCTAAGCTATTTTCACGGGCGTGACATCAGTAGTCACGGGCGTCACACTTTGCTATTTCTTGAATTTTATCTTCAAAAGTTGTCTTTCAATCTTGCTTCAAGTTCTAATTAAAGTATATCATGTTTAACACATTTAGAACACAAAACATTGTTAAATACATTATTGCTATTTTATTTGTTATCATCAAAATGATGGAAATACCCCTCAAGATTCAATAATCTCCCCCATTTTGATGGTGATAAATAATCTAGTAATATGTGCTTTTGAGAAGTCTCCCCCTCAAAAGGTGCTTAAGATAAAATAATAAAGTGCAAGATTTGAAAGAAATATAGCAAAGGTATTTGTAAACTAATAAGGTATATGCAAGGTATATCTTAAGTATATTTCATCAAATAACACATATATAAACAAGTGTATTCAAAGTATATGAGAGATATATGTTAAGTATATCTTATGCATTAAATAAAATGAGTTCAAGTTGCAAGGTATATGTGAGGTTGATGTGAGGTATAACTTATGCATATCATCAATTGAAATAAATTTTTCATATTTCATTATATAACCACACATTGCATATTACATATTCATGCCATCATATATTGAACACATATATGCTTGTTTATCCAATTGACATTTTTGAACACGTATATGCTTGTTTCTCCCCCTTTGTCACTAGAAAAAAGATTGAAATGTCAATAACGTAGTTGTATTAAAGATTAAAGGTGATAAAGATTACATGAAAATAAAAATGCACAAAGATAAAGTTCTATTACAATAAAGGTAAAGTTACTACAAGATAACTAGGACTCTAAATAGGCTTAAAGCCTGATAAATCATCCTCCTCGCGTGCAACCTCTGCCTTAAGGCTTTCCATACGAGACTCCATAAAGTCTTTGAGGTTTTCCAACCTCTCATCGATGGAAGCCTGCATCATGTCAAGGCGAGGTGCTAGAAGATCAGCAACCTGTTGTGCCAAAGTGGATATGGAAGAGGCTGATGTCTGACCACATCCTCAGCTATCGTTGGTGTCGATGACTGGACAACCTAGAGGCCAGCTTTGAAATTTTCAGAGTCATTATCCTCCCAATCAATTTCACTAGTTGGAGTGATGAAATGGTAGTAGATGTTTCCTTCATGAAGAATACGGACAACTGCTCCCATTTTTATAAATGACTCGACATTGAGTTGGTCTCGTGGATGTGCCGGAATGAGAGTATAGATATGTTCGTTGAGGTTCAAATAACCTAGCTCAATGACAAGGTGTGTCACATATCCTCCAATCAAAATATCTTATGACGACTTCATTGTGATGGAGATGAGGTGATTTGTGAATCATCGTGACAGGGCTACGGTCAGTCCTCTCTGTGCCATTTCCAACAAAAAGAGCTCCAATTTTTTGATAGCACTGTTGCTATCCCCATGAGCAAATATATTATAGGTAAGAAACCTATGTATGTACTTATGCACGGGAGATCGAAGATGGGTGCTTTTCATTTTTTTCACATCCCAGCTGCATTCCAAACCAAAATGTGTCCAAGCTGGATGAGCATAGAATTCTATCTCACTTTCATTGATGATGCCATCAGAAGGGAGCTTGAAAATGGTGAATGCTAGCATGCTTACATAGCTAGAATTTGACGGTTCTAGTGGGTGAGACCTGTAACTTGCTAAGGAACTCAAGAGTGGGTTTCCTTAGTGTTGGACGATAGATGTCCATAAACTTTCGGAGGTGACATGCCTGTAGTTGTTCGATCATGCTTGTTTCAAGACCAAGTGTCTTGATACAACTCCACTTAAAGGATTGTGATGATAGCAGAGGTCGTTTCTTGAGAACGGAATAACGCAGATGGCAATGGTTCGAAATGATGTTGAGTAGGAAATCAGTGTAGCTTTTAGGAGCATGTGATTTCTTCCTAGTGTCCTTGGAGGAACCATATTCCATTTTTGATAGCTTGAACAATAGAAAAGAAGAAATTTGCAAAAAAAGAGGGTGAAAACCTTTGAGAAACTTGTGATTCTTTAAAGAGAAAAGAGTTTCAGAGGGTTTTATAGAAGGAAAAGTAAGTGAGGAGGCCAAATTTTGTGAGAAATATTGAATGGGTGTGTTAAATGCTAGAATTTGGAGCGATGGAAATGAGAAAAGACAGAAAATTTCGTTTTATAGTCGATAGCTTCACGACCATGAATAACCAATCAAGGCATGAATCATTGGGGTCATGGTTTGTTGAAGGGATGCTTTAGCCGTGAAAAGGAAAGTGAAACGAGTCATGGTTGTGGTATTAAACAGTCACGGGCATGAAGAAAGCTTTTCATAGGTGTGCCAAATGTTGTCAAGGACATAAAGCTTAGTCTTCGCTACCTCTTCCCGTGAGGCAAGTCGTGAAACAAAGTGTGAACAGTTCTGGAATATTTTGCTGTCTTTGTTCACGATGGTGAATATATGTCACGGGCGTGAAGAAAGCTTTTCATGGGTGTGCCAAATAGAGTAACGAGCGTGAAACTTAGTTTTTACTACTTTTACTCGTGAAGCAAACCGTAAAGAAAAACGAGAAAGCTACTGTAACTGTTTGCTATCTTTGTTCATGACCATGCATATATGTTATGGGCGTGAACCACCTTAAAACTTCAAAAAATAAAACTAAGTCTAAAAAAAGACTAGAAGATTTCTAAAAAGTTTATATGCCTTAAAACACATATTTCTATCATATTAACCACTTCATACCATAAAATCAATCATGTAAATGCATCATATGAAGGAATTAACATTCAAAATCCACACGACATACAATTGGCAAAAAATAAATAATTAAGACAATGTTGATCCATAAAGTATGTCAAACTCTCTTCTTATAAAACAAAAACTTTATTCATTAAGAGGTTTGGTAAAAATGTCTGCTAATTGATTATTTGTATCAATAAATTCTAACATCTCCGTATTGCACATGATCCTTAAAAAATGATGTATAATGCCAATATGCTTACTTCTAGAGTGCTGAATGCGATTCTTAGATAGGTTGATGGCACTAGTATTGTCACATTTGATGGATATATGATCCAAACTATGACCATAGTCCTTAAGTTGTTGTCTCATCCATAGGATTTGAGCGTAACAACACCCTACTACCAAATATTCTACTTCATCGATAGATAAGGCAACCAAAACTTGTTTCTTGCTAAACCAAGAAACTAGGCATTCACTAATAAAGTGACAAGTGCCTGAGGTACTCTTTCTATCCAAAAGACTACCGACATAATCTGCATCCGAATATCCTATGATATGGAAAGATAAATTTCTAGGATACCATAAGCCTAGATGCAATGTGCCATTTAAGTATTTTAAAATCCTTTTTATAACATTTAAATGTGATTCCTTAGGACAAGATTGAAATCTAGCACATAAGCATACACTATACATTATATTGGGCCTAGAGGCAGAAAGGTATAAAAGTGATCTAATCATACCTCTATAGAGCTTTTTATTTATGCTTTTCCCCTTCTCATCTTTGTCCAATTTTGTTGATGTGCTCATAAGAGTCTTAGCATTTTTGCATCCTTCCATTCCAAATTTCTTGATTAAATCTTTGGTGTGCTTGGATTGGTTAATGAATATGCCCTCATTGCTTTGCTTGATTTGTAGACCAAGGAAGAATTTAAGTTCGCCCTTCATGCTCATTTCAAATTCCCTAGTCATACACTTAGCAAATTCTTGGCAAATCAATTCATTAGTAGACCTAAATATGATATCTTCAACATAAATTTGAACAATTAGAATGTCATGCTTATGCTTTTTAATAAACAAGGTTGTATCAACATGTCCTTTTGAAAAATTATTTTCTAAAAGAAAAGAACTTAGTCTTTCATACTAAGATCTTGGAGCTTGTTTTAATCCATATAAGGATTTTGAAAGTTTAAAAATATGATTAGTCAAGTTATGCCATTGATGATGGCTAGAAGACGGTTCATCATGTCAATGATGGATTCATTGGGTTTCATTTTGAAGAGTTCATATTCTGAAGTAAGAAGTTGAATCTTCTTAGATTTTACTTGCTTGGTTCCTTCATGATAATTCTCCAATATTTTCCACATGTTATTTACTTGCGGTATGACAATGTTGGATTTTGCCGCATTCTTCAATAGATAACTAGTTTGCAAGGATTGTCATTACCTTTTTGTTTTTGAAATTAGCTCTTCGTTAAGCCTCGGTCTAATCATCTCTTGAAAGAATTTCTTCTTCACCATTAACTCTTTTCTTGGTTGGTGGTGTCCATTTTTTCCGAACACTATCCCAAACTTCAATTTCTTCACTATCGAGATATGCCTCTATCCAGAATTTCCAATGAGCGTAGTTTGCTCCGTCAAAGTAAGGCTTGAGACTTTGAAATCCTTTATTGGCCATTTCTTGATCTTTGCTAGCGCTTATTAGACTTTGTTGCTAAACAAGCTCTTATACCAATTGTTGCCCAGACAATGAACTAAAAAGGGGGTTGAATTGGTTAGCAAATAAAAATTTGCTTAATTGAAAATACATAATAAATAAAATAGAGGAAGGAAGGAGAGATATCACACATAAGATTTATATAGGTTCGGGTATTAACAAACCCTACTCCTCTCTCAAATCTCAATTAGGTGTTTCACTAACACACTAAGTATTACAATGGAGTTTCTTAAGCTCACTCCCACCTATGGTGTTTCTCTCAATGGGTAACACTTAACCCAGAAATTTCCTTTGTGCTTTTCAACGACTCACACAAAAATCAATTCCTTGTGTTTTGTGGCTCACACAATAAACTCTTACAAGTGTTTCACTTTTAAACTCATATACCTAATATCACTTTTGAGTAATTGATTACAATGAGAAACACTCACTAACCTACAATGCTCAGAAGTTATGAGCAATTAGGTTTTCACAAAAAATAGAGTATTGTTGAAAAATAATTAATGCACAAGGCTATAACAAGATTAAATATGAAAAAAATAATTATTGTTGTTGTTGTTGTTCTTGGGATTCATAAATGACTTGCATTTATACTCCCTTTATGAATTATAGACATTTGAGTGCATTTAATGCAAAAATAGTCGTTGAACCAACTCTTAATTCACGTCTGACATGTTTCTCTGTCCTTATTCACGGACATGACTATATGTATCACGGGCGTGAATGTTCTTCCAAGTCGTGGTCCAAGTGGTGACTCTGGTCGTTACACTCTCTGGAAGAAATTGAAGTGTTTAGTCACAGGCATGACTATACTTTCATGGGCGTGACTTGTTTGATCATTCATGGTTGGTTTGATCCTTCATGACCGTGAACTTTGAATGATGGAAAATTGGTGCTAAGCTATTTTCACGGGCGTGACATTAGTAGTCACGGGCATAACACTTTGCTATTTTTTGAATTTTATTTTCAAAGTTGTCTTTCAATCTTGTTTCAAGTTCTAATCAAAAACATATCATGTTTAATACACTTAGAACACAAACATTGTTAAATACATTATTGTTATTTTATTTATTATCATCAAAATGATGGAAATACCCTTCAATGTTCAATAATGTGTAAAAGTGGCCTTCTTACAGCCAAATGGTGAAGATAATGTCTTAAAATTAAATTGAACAATCTCAAAAAAAGACGTGTTTTAACTTAAGTGATTTAGCTACACATCCATGGAAAGAGATGACTAGTCATCAAGCCTAACATGCAATTTGGGCTTTTTTTTTTGTCTTTATAAAAAAGAGAAAAAAAAAGAAAATGGAAAAAAAATGCTGAAAATGGGATAGTGGAATCTAGAAAAGTATATTGCTAGCAATTTCACCATTGCAAATAAAATAAAATAAAACCTTAACAACTCACATATATTCATCTTCTATTTTTCTTATTACAAAACTTGCCATTTAAGAAAGAACAACACAAAAATCAAATCTTTTTTTTTTTTTCTGATTTTGCTATAATGAGACTCTACTTCACGAGACAACTTTCCCATTATATTCTTATCTCTTATTCATCATATTTTCCTACACGTCCTTATCATCCTCCTTCTAGAAGACCAACTCAAGAACACTATAATTGGCCAAGATCTCCATGTCCTCCTCCTGCTTCCCATTTCTTTTCTTTTGTATTTTCCTTCACAACTTTAATTTTCCTTATTCCCTTGTTGAAGAGACACAACACATGGTTGTGACTAGTTGTAACAACCATTGTCTACTTGTGAAAGCAGCAGACAATAGTTGCCCTCTTCTTTCGACAGTGTACATGCGCAATCCGCCTATTGAAAAGTGGATGAAATATTTTTTTTGACCCATTCCAGCATATACCACTCTATATTGGAATTTTTTTGCAAATTTTGCTGTCAAATGGTTTTTTTTTTAATCAAAACACCATTTTTAGGGAAAAAGCATGAGTTTATTTTGTCCAAAAAAAACAATATTGAGTTTATATAGTAAATATTAATTGTGAGTATTTTTTAATATAAATATTATAAAATCACATTAATAGGTTTTATATAGAATTATTATATGAATATGATAAGATAATTTTTTTTTTCTCTTTTCGTATGAACATGGTAGCATTTTTTAATATTCTTTTTTCTCTCTATTTTATTTTTCCACCTATTAAGAAAAATCAAGTTATAAATTCAATATACTTTACCAAAAATTCATTATTAATAATTATTTCTTGGATTGTTTAGAATAAAAAAATAAATTTAATTTTTAATTCTTTTTCAACTCTCTAATTTGGTATAAAATATGAAAATATTTTTATTTATTTAGAGAAAATAAAATTTTACTTACTTTTAAAGATGATTAATTGGTTAAATTTAAAGAGAAAATAGATGGAGAAAATTAAAAAAATTGACATATCAATATAAGAAAATTAACATATCAATTTTAGGTGTTACCTATAATTTGTTAACAGAATATTATTGTTATACTTATAGGAGGTTGAGTATAAATTAAAATTAAAAAATTAAGAATATTACAAGCATTAAATTTCGGGCGCATAAGCACAATTTCCCCCTAACTGATGCAACTTAAAAATAACCACTCCAATTCTTTTTTTTATTTTTTATTTTGGTGAGAATAACCACTCTCTGTTGAACCATGAACAACACCGCGAGCTTGATAGCTACATCTCCACACCTAATCCTCACCGTTAATCTCTTAAGAGACTGTTCAATCAACTAATCGAGGCCGTTAAAATTTCCCCTTGTAACCCACGTGCGATGATACAGGGGACCCACCTATTATATATTACATAAGAAAAAAACAGTACGAAGCGAAAGGAAATAAAAGATCTCTATAGCACTCAAAGAAACAAAATCTGAAAGAGCAGGGGAATTGAAGACTAAAACCTTAATCGGGTAGGAATCTTAACCCGAAAGGATCTCTCTATATAAAACTGATCTTTACCTACCGCCTCCTGGGGCTATTAACATCTCCCCTTCGCTGGCTTTTACCTTCTATCCCTGTTAGCGAGGGAGATTCTTTTTTCTCCTTTACCAGGTAATGATTATATGGATTTTTTTTTTATAATCGGTGAGTGAGAATCGATGTGTTAATTTGTTATGCTTTCTTTGTTTTTTGATTTCTCGATTTGGTTTTCTCTTTATTTGTTTTGCAATTTAGATCTGGTGTCTTTTTTTTTTCTTTTTCAATATTGACTAATTTTTGAGCTGAAAGTGATGCCTTTCTCTGGGGCTGTTATGCAATTGCAATTTTAAATTTTATTTAGTGGGGTTTTGCACAGGTACCTATCAGTAAGTCCTTTTTAAGGCAATTTCTGACTAATTTATCTATTAATTGGATTTTTAATGATAATGCACTTGATTTTGATGCAATGTGTATGATCCCCTCCTACTAAAGTATATGCTTTATGTTTAAGTATCAAAATTTTAAACAGTCTTAGCCTTGGGGTTTAGGGTTGGACATATACTCAATTGATATCATATAACCTTTATTAAAGTGTGGGTATTATGAGAAATCTTATTGGAATTACTTCATAATAATTTAAAAGCTGTATTCATTCATGCTATAGCCATAAGAGATTTGGTTCTTATATTATTTTTTAAACGTGTAGTCTATGTTTGCATTGACTTCATGTTTTTATGTATGTATTTACAAATTGTGTATTTGTACATGGCCCGAGTCTGATCTAATGTGCCTTTTTTTCATATGTTTTGGATGTTCAGATTGTCATTTGTACGCATTCATTAATACTTTGTGTGATTTTGTGTTTATATATTTTACTGGAAGTTCTCTAAGTCTTTAGAAAAATAAATTTGTTTTGGCAGATATGACAGCCGAGGCTGAGGAATTGACCCCCACCCCCCAAATGGTGGGGAATGCATTTGTCCAGCAGTACTACAATACACTGTCTCAAACTCCAGAGATTATTCACAGATTTTACCAGAACTCTAGTGTGATCAGCAGGCCAGATACAGATGGTCTCATGTCATCTGCATCAACTTTGGATGTAAGTTCTAAGAAGAGTATTTTACTTCATATTGATTCTTTGGATCATGATAAGCAATTTCATTAGTGAAGATTAAGAGTAAGACCTTTAATTCTCTGTAATAGGTTGCACTTTTCCCCATTGAGAATTAATCAAGTCTTTGCATCAAGATTTGTCATGTGTATTCTGGTTTTAACTATTCTGTCATCAATACCTTTTGACAAAATGCCTTGTCATTATTTTGGGGAAATTGTTCCAGTGTCAGCATAGATTCTATTCAAGGAGTCAGCACATAATTTAATTCTTTCTTGTTAATATATCCTTCAGTCATATATGTACTAATTCCTTTTTATCTAGCTTCATATTTTCTTAGCAGTTTAGATTTGAACATGATTTGTAATTTGGAAAATCTTTTCTTGGAGCAGGGTATTGAAAAGATGATTCTTTCCCTTGAATATAAGAATTGTGGAGTTCAAATATTGACAACTGATGCTCAAGAGTCTTTTGGGGATGGGGTGATTGTTTTGGTGACTGGTTTCTTCACTGGAAAGGATAATATCAGAAGAAAATTTACACAATTGTTCTTCTTGGCCCCACTAAACAGCCCAGCTGCCTACTTTGTTTTGAATGATGTATTCAGATATGTGGATGAGGAAGAGGCAACACCCATAAAAATCAATGATGCCGATGATACTGCTCCAATTGCTCCTCTGACACCAGATCCTGGTAGGTTTTTATGTGTTGTTTTTGCTATTTTTGGTTGTTGCATTGTTCAGATGAAAGATTATTATTGTCTTTGCTACCTATTTTAGAGCCGACTTTGGTTTCCAATGACTCTGTGCCGGATCATTCAACTGTCTCATTAGATGTGGATACTGTTCAAGCTAAGGAACCTAGCCATCCCTTGGATAATGGAAAGATTTCTGCTTCTGAAGTTGTTTCTACTCGTCCAGTCAATACAAATCTAAATGATGGTAGTTCAGTTTCAGCTGGTTCAGTCCATAGTGATGCTCACCTAGTGTCTGATACTACAGCTGCTTCTGATGTCCAGCATGATTCTCCAAAGAAGTCTTATGCATCAGTAGTGAGTTCATAACATTACTCTGATACAGGCATCATTATCTTTATCAAACGTTCTTAACTTTTATCATCTATGCTGGCTCAGGCAAATGCATTGAACTACAAAAGGCAACCATTTCAACAGAGGGCTTTACCTCCCAAACCTATTGAACAGCTGCGTACAATTGTAACTGTGGCACCAGAAGCATCTCCTTGTGCAGCTAGCAGCCAATCTATTGAGAACAGTAGTCCAGGTTTGTGTTTCATCTGTTTCATATATGTTTTTTCTTTGCTTGGGGGCTTCTACAGCTTATCCTCAGCCACACTATACATGTTGCTGAAGAGATTTATCAATTCACCCTTGCAGTTCAGGGTTACTCCATTTTTGTGGCCAATTTGCCTATGAATGCCACTGTTGGACAGCTCGTAGAGACTTTTGAGAAATTTGGGCCTATTAAACCTAATGGTGTCCAAGTCAGGAGTTATAAGGTCTGCTTGTGATCTAACTTTGTATAATATCTTTTTTAACCATTTTGACTTTTGGGTTGAGGCTCACAAGTTACATGTGATTCCTCTTTCCAGCAAGAAAGGAACTGCTTTGGCTTTGTGGAATTTGAATCTGCAAGTTCTATGCAGAGCGCCCTTAAGGTACAGTTCTTACTTGTACTTACTATTTGCTAAGAGCTTAATCTTGCATCTTTTGTTTCTTTCTTTTAAATTGAAAAACTTGTTCCTTTGTTGTTGTTTTTTAATGAATCCTTCTTTGTCCTTGTATGATCTTGTGATTCATTGCCAGTACTGTTCACTGATTTAAAATTACTCATAAAATCAGTTATATTCTCGATCACTATTTTTTAGTGTGATAAGTGTCATTTGAAGATGACGCACTTGCTTATCCATAGCCTGGATTGCTGTAACTCATCTCTGCCTCGTTCCTTCATATCTGAAACATCTTTTGCAAAGAATGCCGTTGTGTAAAATCATTTAACAGAAGAGAGAATCAATTCACAGGCTGTGGCAATTTTTATCCACTTGTATTGAGATTTTGTTTCAAGTGTTTTATTCTGCAGAGCTTTGTACAATTTGCTTTCTTGCATAGCAATATATATTCTACTTAGTTTGGTATCCTTTAAAGAGCTAAATGCTTTTTTCCCTTAGTTTCTTTTCCAAGTTGAAATTTTTTTATTATGCATATTAGAGTATGGTGAAACTCCCAAGACCAAGTAGGATTTTTTCCCCCTCTGCATTTCTCTGATATTGAAAGGTTCTTTTTCAGGTTTCTTCACTTAAGATTGGTGATCGAATGGCTCATATAGAGGAGAAAAAAGGCTAGTCAAATATCATCCTCATTTCATCTTTCTTTTTCTTCAAATATTATATTCTGCTAGACTAAATGCAACTAAATGTTTTCGTTATGGCTCACAATTTGTAATGTTGAAGCTTATTTTCATTTCATTTTCATATTTTTGATGAATGATCATAACATTTTTTGGATGCATTTGCAGCCAATAATGGAGGGAAATTCCCACCAAAAAAGGGTTTCCGAGGTGACAATTTTAGAAGTGGAAACTTTGGTGGAGGCCGTGGTTATGGGAGAAATGAGTATGACAACCAAGGTGGATTATCAGGTCAATCTCGCGATACTGCTAGACGCAATGGGGATGCTAACCAGAAAGTTTTTCAGAATGGGTCAGGAAGGGGTGCCCGACAAGGACAAGGACAAGGGCAAGGACAAGCACCTAGTTAAGTTAAGGCCGAAGCCGAAGCTGTAGCTCAAGGTGGGAGGAATTAGACTGCTGCTTTCTGCTGGAATTTTGTTTACTACAATTTTTTTTCCCTAGATTCAATTTAAAATAGGAAGGTAATTAGGCAATTAGATTGCGGCTTTCAATTTATTTTTAACGGAGGACAATTGACAGAGTTGTTTTAAGCTATTGGCACTAGCATTAGATATTTAAAGCAGAAGAAACAGAATATGCAGGCATTTTATGGGAAAGATTGTTTTTACCTTTTTGGTACGTTGATTGGTTAGCAGCATTTTCTCACTTGCACCTGGAAAATTTTATACATGTGCATATCCTGATCTTGTGAGGCTGTAGTTCTCACTTTAATGTTATGGAACTAATTGATAAATGGTTATTTGCTATTGCCAAGTAAATTCTGAACTCTACCCGTTGAGTATAAAAAGATGGCAATTTCTAACGAAAGCAAACTAAAAATAAAAGAAAAACTAAGAAAATAGTGTAAATTGGGTTGTGAGAAGCAGGCATTTTTTAGTGCTATCAACCTAGTTATTTAATATCTTTCTCTTATTAAAAACTACAATATATGCTCTAGGCAAAAGGCAATATTAAATTCTTGTACTTTGTGTTTTTTTTTCTTTTTAATTAAATTTTTGTATGTGCTGTTTTTTTATTATTTATTTTATCCTTTTAAATTTTTTACTTGTATTCTATCCTATCAAATCTCTATACTTTGATTTTCCCACTAATTGAGTTTTTTTCCCCATTAAGTATATTTACTTTGATTTTGTTAATCGTTGAGCTTCTTCATGTGCGACAAGATCATAAAAAAATAACTTAATAAATAGCAAAATTAAGATATAAGATCTAAATAATTAAAAAATATATAGATAAAGTACAAGCTTAAGATTGAAAGTTAAAATCCTAACAATCATACTTTATTCCATATTTACATATCTAAAATAATAAAGATATGAATTCCATTTAATTTAGGCTAATACTTATTTCTAGCCTTATATTTTCTGCATTTTAAATCTGCTCTAGGGACAAAAAAAAATGATCAATACATAAAAAGTCTGATCAGAATATGAAATTGTTAAGCAATTTCGTAATATACCAATCAACATCTTGCCTTTTTTTTTTTTTTTTAATGATATGACATTTGAAATTAAATTCCGAAAAAGTCCATAATTTCCATGATTAAAATACTAAAATCACAAGATACTGTATGTGCCACCTAAGCCAGCAATTGTTTTGCCCGATTCAAAAGCAAGTTTAATACTTAAGTGATTGAAATCTCGTGAGTTTATTTAAATTTAATTAAAAATTTTGAATTTAAATTTTAAATATATAACTATTTAAAAATTGATGAGAAAATGTTTTGTCATTTTTGAAATTTAATTAAATACGAATATGATTCGTTTCAGTGTATATCTTCATTGACCGGCTGAAAAAATTTGTAATTTAACAAAAAAAAAAAACAGGCCTAATTACCAAAAAAATACAAAATTTCTCCCTTTTCATAATTTTAGCTCAATCTAAGCTTATTTATGATAAAACTACACAACCTTTATATTTTCTTTTAAAAAATAACATACGATGAGAAAACACGGTGGTGCCTACATGAACGCTGACAAGTTTGAAAAAAAAAAGTCAGTATAATTGGAAATCCATGTGGAATTGAAGTTAAAAAAGATGGGATAAACGCTGCAAAATATTTAACCACATGGATAAACGCTGCAAAATATTTAACCACATGGATAAACGCTGCACCATATTGTTTCCCGCTCTCCTCCTTTCTCATTTTCACTTCTCAATCCTACTTCTCCACCACATTCCTCATTTGTCAAAACTGCACTAGCATGCTCTAACCGTATTGATTCCAACAGCCAAAACCTCCACATATCCAATTCCAAATCATCCAATGAGGTTAATTCTGGATACCCATTTGGCCTAACTGGTGATTTTAATTTACCCCATGACGGATTTCGATCGTGTGTGCCTTCACTTCCCCAATGTTATCAATTGTCGCCATGAATCGGAAGCAATCAAGGTTTTCCTGTGACACGTTGGCATCGAAATGGGAAGGGAGCTCTAGCATCTGGCTGAAGATGTGGGGTAGCTTCCTTAGCTTCTTGTTGTACCCATAAGAAGATGAGTCCCTCCGATTGTTGATGAGATTATTCCCGATGATATTGTTGATACAGTATTGGATTGTTATGTTGTTTCTCTTTTTGGGCATTGATGACCTTCATGGTTTCTTAGTTTTGATGATAACGACGACGTTGATGGTGCCATTTGTTGTTTGTGATAGGAAAAGCGATGGTGCAAGATTGAGCAACAATTAATACCAACAAGATAAAGATTCCCTTGAGAACAATTATGAATAAATTTGATTTTTTTTCATGGGAATCAAAATCTTTGAAAGGATTCCGATTGCGGAGTAAAAAAAATAGAAATAATGATTATAAAAAGAAACTGAAAAAAGAAAAAGAAAAGAATGGTATGGTGGATTTTCTCGCTTCAGTTTGAGGAGCAGGGCAACATATGAAATTCTAGGGATTTATTCTAAGAAGACTTAAAACGCATCGTTTTAAAGTGGTTAGCTGACTCAACTTTTTTTTAATATTTTTTTCCAAACTTTCGAACGTCCATGTAGGCATCAACTACCGTGCTTTCTCGCCAGATGCTTCTTTTTTTAAAAAAAAAAACATAAAGATTGTATATTTTACCGTAAATAGGCTAAATTGAATTAAAATTATGATAAATGGTGTATTTTTTTTAGTAATTAGGTCTTTAGCAATTCATTCATATCGTGTCATTAATATAGCGTTATTTTATCTAATCAGAATTAATTTTAAATAAATAAGCGAGTGATATATATACCTATTACGAAAAACCAATGAAAATTTAAAACATCTTATTTTCTTTAAAACACTTATTAACATATGCTCTTTACCATATAAAATATATTGATTCGACACATGATCAAAATATACATAAAAAGAATTCTTTGATCAAAAGATCCATCTCATAAATTAAAATATCAAGTTTGTGTTAGACCATCCCATGTTTACAAAAATATATAACTTTAATAAAATAACATATTTTTTGAACATTTAAGACATCTATAAAAATAAACAACCTATATCCTTATGTCATATACAAAAATACAAAACAGATGACATGCAATATAGAGTTAAGGATGTTATGTTGTCTTTGAATAACGTATTTAAAAGAATACTATTATATTATAGGGTTGGTCCAATTCTAATACTGACAAATTACTCCCGAAGTCAATCTCTCAAGGAATTGTTCATATTAAATTCCTAATTCATTATAGATTACCAAAAGACAAGAAATTAAAATTTAAATACTATAATAAAGTTTCATTAAATTTTAAGGGTGAACTAATTAAACTAAAACTAAAAAAACCGAAAAATAATCAAATTTAATGAATTAAAATCAATGAGAAAAAACATGCATTTAGCTCACCTCCCTAATTTGCAAATCCATTCCTTAATTCAATTAAGCACTATGAGGTAAGTTTTTAATGGCTCTCGCTTTAATTCACCAATTACTCAAACTAATGGTGTAACTAATGTCTAATCCAATTTTTAGGTTAAATTAAAGAAGATATTCCTAATAATATAATCTTAATATATTCATTCCAAATTAAACAAAAGGTAACTAGTCAATCATTCAATCCAAAACTAAATAAGAATAATGGAAACTAGAAAAGAAATTATACTTCATTAATAGTAAAGGGAAGTTTATACAAATTGGATTAGCTCACTAAATACCTAAATGAAGTTAGTCTAGCATTGATACTACAATGGTCATGTTAATATCAAATATTATGCTAAATATGTTACAACAAAGAAAGAAATAAAGGACTAAGTTGTTCCCTTGAAAGTTGATGAAAATTTTAACTTAAGACTGGGTAGCCCCCAAATCTTCAATTTGTACTCCCAACCAATCCTTAAGTACCACAGTAGCTCCCTTCAATGATGAAAAGTTTGTTAGAATAGTATAAAACATGATAGTCTACAAGTTCTCTTCAGCCATCCTCTCTCAAAAATTGCAGAACATCTCCCCCAATAATTCTAATAAAAATTAAATTTATACTACTCAGAGTTTTAGTTGCATTCTAGTTCTAAAGATACAATATTTTTCTCTAAATGTGTCAATAAAACTCCCAAAAATAAGCTCCAGAAGTAATCCTTCATAATATAGGTCCAATTGCAGAAGGCAGACTTTCATCGCATATTGGATTCTGTAGGATCGTTGGTCATCACGCACGTGACATGTTGAGAAGACACAACTATTTCACTCTCGCAAATACTTCACCATACTTGTGACAATTCCTTAAAGCTTTGGCCTCGAAGCAAATGTGCTAAATTTGTGCACCCACAATAGAAGGTTGGGCTTTAAGATCCTTACGCCCACATCAAAGTCTTGCACCAACGACAGGAGTGGAAGGGATCCTTCACGCTTGCAACAATCCTTCACATGTGTGACAAGACCTTCATGTGTGTGATATGTAGTTGCAAGAACACTCCTCACGCACATGACATGTCCCTCACAAGTGTGAATTTTGCACCATGTTGCAACTTGTCTTTCAACTCCAGCTAGCACAAAATTAAAATTACTAAGTACCTAAAACATGATGAAAACATATAATTAAATATTAAAAACATGAATAAAACTATATTAAATATAGACATGTCAAATTCTCTCACACTTAAATATTGTTTGTTCCTAAGCAATACCCAAACTAAAAATAAGATAAAAACACTTAACACAAAAAAAATACACAACTAGACCAAATAATATGCTCGGAACTTGACTTTGGTGATCTCAAAGTCTCACTAGTGCACCCAACATGCTCAAATCAAAATCATAACAACTCATCAAGTTCAGAATAAAATTAATACTAGTTTCAAGTCGCATTTCGCAAAATAAGCCAATATAATCATATCATCACCTCATAAATATAAAGTTCAGTACTTGAGCCAAGTTCCTAACTTCTGAATACCAAAAATATTAAATAAGTTTTTTTTCTTTCTTTTTTTTTGTTACAATTCTTTCCTAAGTCATAATGCACTTTTTCTTTATTTCTTTACACACATTTAGGGTGATTTGCATAATCATACCTTTGGCTATTGATAAACCAAAGATAGATGAGTAGATGTGGTGAATGCATTTTATTTTCCATCTCACTATTTCTGTAAACCCTTTTATTATTTATTTATCTATTTTCCTAAGTGAGTGCATTTTATGCTCCATCTCACAAGATATTTCTTAAGTACAATGTAATGTAATTGATATTTATTCATTAGAAATTCAACTATCTCACAAAAAACTATATCTCAAGGCAATGTTATTCTCATCTTGGAATGTTCTCAAAAGTAACTTGTCATTAATATTAAAATTAGAACAAACTAAATCAACAGAATACAATCCTAAAATAAGCATGTCATAACACTCATTCACTGACTTTTATAAATAAAAACAATACAAACTTCAAGCACATGTGAAGGTAAGCCAAATTTTTTTTAAAAGAAAAATATAAACCAATTACGTCAACTAAAACATATTCAACCTTAAGATAAGAATTACCATCCCCCACACTTAAATCTGACATTGTCTTCAATGGGTTTGTTTGGCGTTGAGTTTGAAAAAAGCGTTTTTGGAGAAATTTTTTATTTTTAATTGTTTTGAGTTTTGAAAACTGATTTTGGAGAGAAACAGGTAAATAGATGTTTTTTTTCAGAAGCAGATTTGAGAAAAATAATTTATAAAAAATTAAAAAAATTCATCAATTAAATCAAAAAAATTCTAAACTTGCTTTTTGGGCATCAACAGCAATCCCAAACATCCCTAATGTCAAAGCAAATAAAAATAAAAATAAATAGTGAAGCTCAAAAGGAAAAAGAAATACTCCCCTGGGGTGAAAAAAAGACCTTATAGTGATGGAGGCGATGGTGAAAGTTAAGAGAAGAATGGAAAAGAGAGGAAATATTTGAGGAAGAAGAATGTGATCGTGAGAAATAATGAGTTTTCTACACAATTAAAAGGCCACGTGAGAATACAGTGTGCAAAATACAAGTGTCATGCTCTTGACAACATGTCACTTATGTGACACTCCCTTACTTACCATTAAGTGTTAAACATGTGAGGGTGCCTCACACCAGTGACAGATGGACCTCTAAGTCTCAGCTCAATTTATTCTTTGTTCCTCTATTGACATATTTTAGCATGACTTTCACTTTATAACTTATTCCCTAAACATAATGTAAAGTTAAAATGCAACAAAATCTTATAAACTAAGCAAAAAGGAAATTGAAACAAAAAACTAGAAATCTAAGAAATAACATGGGTTGCCTCCTAAAAAGTGCCACATTTATTTTCTAGGTAAGACATTGCTGATTTTAATTCTCAAAGTGGGCGAGTAGCCACCTTAAACTGATCCATCATCCCTACACCACTCAAAATTCCTTTAAACTTAACCTGCGAACATGAATCATAAGCATTAGAGTTTAAGTAATTACTATATGCACATTCCTTAAAGGATTAACTAGAAGGGTTAGGTAGAGGATCAAAAATTTTAAACTCAACTGTCTCCCCTAAGACCGTCATGGTTAGTCTCTCATTACAAACATCAATAATTGTCTTAGTGGTAGCCATAAATGGCCTACCTAGGAGAATTGTCTACTCTTTATTCCCTATGGAAAAACTCTCTATATCAAGTATCACAAAGTCAATGAGAATTATTAACTTATCAATTTGCGTCAACAAATCTTCAAGTATACCTCAAGGATGTTTAACTGAGCCATTCGTAAACTAAAGGCGTATATCAGTTGACTTTAACTTACCCAAATCAAGTTGAGTACAGACTGAGTATAACATCAGATTAATTCTAGAACCCATGTGTAACATTGCTTTTACCTTTTTTTATATAAGTCTTAATGAGATATCTACAGTAAAGTTTCTAGGATCTTTCAGCTTTTGAGGCAAACACTACACTAGTTGTTTCTGACACAATTATTTTCTCATTTTTTCCTTATTTTCTTTTACTGAAAAATAGGTTCTTGAAAATTTTTGCATATGCAGGTATTTTCCTAACAACATCCAAAACATACACATTAATAACAACCTTAAAAAGCATAGTGAAAATGTCAAAAGATTGCGTATCCTGTTTATGCTCCTTCAATTTATTAAGGAATGGAACTGGAGGCCTATATGGTTCAATGGTTTTAGGGAGTTCAGGTTCATAATAAACCTCATTTTTTATTTCTTTTACATTATTAGCAATTGCTTTCTAGTTCTCTTTTTTTGTTTTCCTCTTTTGATAATCCTTATAGTGCTTTTTCTTCCTTATATATACCTGCAAGAGAGTAATTACCACGAATAGTTTCTAAGTCAAGTTTAGCATCATGAATCTTACCACTTTTGAAAACAGTGATTGATCTTGCTTGCTCAAATTAACATAGAAGTTGTTCCTAGTTATTTTCCTGCACTACTTCAACTATCTGTCCAATATGAGTTTTCATTCTTTTAAGAGTTGCTTCAATATAATCTACCCTTTTGTCTATTCTTTCCATTTTCTTTTGCATCACTACTATGAATTTTTGAAGGATTTCTTATAAAGAAAGCTTTTAAATGTATTAAGAAGTCCTGGTTGGTGTTGATTAGGGTAAAAAGGGGGAATTCTCTGGAATTGAGGTTCTAAATATTGGTACTAATAATGATTTTGATTTCAAAAAAAAAATTGAGGACGATTTCACTCAGTGTTGTCCCAAAAACCAATATTATGAGAAGTAAAGTAAGGGTTGATATGATATCTAGACTGGAAAGAGTCCATATCGTAAGTTTGCTCCATCTCATTTCCTGAAAAAATATCAATTGAAAAGAAAGCATTAATTCCATGTCTATAGATACAACGACTACCTTTTACCTAAGTTGTTGATGCAATTTTGTTGGTGGCCAAAATCCTCACTTGTTTTGTAAGCTTAACTATCTATGAAACCAGGTCATTGTCACTATACCAACTCATTGTGACTAAAATGCAAAACTGAAATAAGAGAAATTTTAATGAATAAACAATATAAAACAATTAAAAACACATTAGCAATCTAAATTAACTAAGAATTCAATCAAAAATTATCTGGCAATAATGCCAAAAACTTAATGTAACTCAAAGTGTACTCGTACGTGCACGAGCCAATTGTAATACTGACAAGTTGTTCTCGAGGTCGATCTCTTATGGAATTATTTAGCTTAAATTCCTAATTAACTATAGATTACCAAAAGACAAGAAAATTAAATCCTAAACACTCTAATCAAGTTTCAGTAATTTTTAAGAGTGAACTAATAAAATTAAAACTAAAGAAACCAAAAAGTAATCAAATTTAACGAATTAAAACCAATGAGAAAAAAGGTATTTTGGTCACCTTCCCAAATTGCAATCCCTTTCCTAATTCAATTAAGCACTGTGAGGTAAATTTTTAATGTCTCTCGCCTTAATTCACCAATTACCCAAACTAATGGTTGTGTAACTAATGCCCAACTCAAGTTTTAGGTTAAATTAAAGATGATGTTTCTAATAATGTAACTTTAATATGTTCATTCCAAATTAAACAAAAGGTGGCAACTCAATCATTCAATCTGAAACTAATGTAACTAATATGTTCATGGTTGTGTTGTCATATCCACTAATTTAGACTAAAGTCACGCGAGTTGTTAAATCGACTCGTCGGTTTGACCAAAGTCTAAAATTGGATTTTTATCGAAAAATAATGAAAATAATGGCCATTAAGTATGGAAAATATCTAATAAAGTGTTCAAAATATTTTAAGATGTTAAATTTCGGTAAAGGACTAAATTGCAAATTTTGAAAAGTTTAGGGGTCAATTTGCAATTTACCGAAAATTTGAGGATTTATTGGGATAGTCATAAATTAAATGCATGAATTGGGACATAAATTGCATGTGGAGGCCAGCCACACCAAGTGGCAAATTTTAAGAAGCCAAGTAACATATATGCATTTAGCATTAATATAAACTTCTAGATTGTGCTTAGGTGTCCCCCATCATAATGACTTTTGTCATTTTGTTCTTGATTGTTTCTTCTTCTTCCTTATCCATTTTCAATGAGAAAAATTATGCCTCTCAAACCAGCCCACGTTTTTCCCTTGGACAGTCATAATCAAAGCTTGATTCTAGTGAAAGAAAGTGAGAAAAAGAGAGAGAAAGGCATGGGAAATTCTATTTTCATGCCTAAGGAAGCTTAGGAGAGTAAGAAAAAAGAGAAAAATTAGGGTTTATGAAGTTTTAATAATATGATTATAAATTTTAGGAACTCAAGTTAACAAGGAACTAGATCAAGGGAGCAAAGGAAAGGAGAAAGAGAAGTAAAGAGAAAAAAAAAGAGGTTTGTGCATAACCTAAGGCAATAGCCTATTTAATTTTTTTTAATTACATAAATTAATTATTTGGCATGTTTATGATTCTGAATTAATATTATTTGTGATGAAAAATATTGGGGATGCATGTTTTCTAGACTTAGGATTTATTTTGATGAAAATTGAAGATAGTTCATGTATATATTCTGTGTTGGAAATTGATGAGCAGTGTTTACTTAAACTGTTATAACTTAATTTCTGGAACTCAGTTTTGCATGTTTTTTGTTGGGTTTGAAACATAAGACATAGGGATATAACTTTTATTTAGACCATAAAACCTGAATATGTCTGAAATTATCCAAACAAATTCATAAAATTCAGACATAGAATCTGTCCAGAAATTCTGGGCAGAATTGTTAGTAATGAGCAATAAGTACTTAAACTATTATAAATATGGTTATGGAGCCTGGATTTGTGTGTTTTTTATTCGGTTTGAAAGCTAAGACATAGGGCTACAATTGTTATTCAGAATATAATATCTGAATATGTCTGTAATTGTCCAAAAAAATTCATAAAGTTGAAGACTTTGAATCTGTCTAGAAAATTCTGGGCAGTAATTATCAGTGACCAATCAATGTTAATATTATCATATCTTTTGATAAAGAACTCATAATTAAGTGATTAAAGTTTCATATTAAAGCTAAGATCCATATATAAAATTTGTATGAAGATTATGTAACTCAATTCAGAACAGAATAGAACCAAAAGTAAAGTCCAAAACAGAGAACAGAATCTGCCAGTGACAGGGCAACATGTGAATTGAGGAATGAAATGAGAAAAATGATGAGAACTTTATTATATTATGTAAATATTATTTTAATTGAGTGATTATGTGATTATTTTGAGATATTACATGCATGAAAAGTATGAAAATTAATTTTTAGGAATTTTAATGAAATTGTATAAGCCCTAGACCACCTAACTAGAACCAACTTAGGATAGTTTGGCATGCCAAATAGGGGGGAGTATGATGAAAATGATTAATTCCATTAATGGTATGATTATCTACGTCGAGTTTGGCAATGTTTTCTTTGTCTGGTTTGACAATGTTATCTACACAGGGTTTGACACTGTTATTTATGCCAGGTATGACATTATTATCTACGTCGAGTTTGGCACGGTTATCTACGCTGAGTTTGCCACGGTTATCTACGTCGGGTTTGGCACTTATATGCGCACATCATATTGCCCGAGTGGCACTCCTAAGTACTTGGATGACAACTCCATTATCCTATTCAGTGGTTCATTGGGCATAAATGAAAACATAAATAAAGAAGTTATGGAACATAAAAGAATTATTGAAAATAAAACTGGAATTATGAATTGTGACATGGATAGTAAAAATGGAATTATGAATTGTGGCGTGGATAAAAAGAAGATTTAGTGTTATACAATAAGATGGTAATAAAATAAATAAGTATAAGATAAAATAATATAATTTGATGTCTATACATGCTAGAATACCATGATATGTATATTTCCATGAGAATATGATTAAGCATGAGTTGATATATGATAATGCATGATTGCATAAAATAGTTTATTGCCTTATCTATATACATCACTAAGCCAAGAGCTTAGCGTGGGAGTTTTCTCACGCAGATTTAGTAAAGAATAAATAGAAGATAGTAGACAAAATCAATGGTGACCTAATCCAGTAAAGCAGTCTGTTGCACACATCGTGGGTTACACAACTTTTCTATATTACCTTATAAATTTTATGTTATAGTATTTGTAAAATAAACAGTATATTTTGTAAAGAACATGTTACTATATGAAAAGGTAGTTTAACTTTTATGTTATATTTCTTTTATAAATGCAAAGTAAATAAATAGTGAATATTGGAAATGAAAAAATATACGAGTGATTTTGCTTTATATATAACTTATGTAATGATATTTTAACCGATGAAGTCAGTGTAGCATACCCTCATTCGGGCACGAGTTGCTGGAGTGCGGGGGTGTTACATGTGTAACTAATATGTTCACGATTGTGAAGTTTCATTCATGGTCGTGAAGTTTCATTGACAGGTACCCCTATATGTGAACCAAACCATGAACTTGATCATGAATGCTTTTTTTCGTTTAGTGCACATTCTTCAGAGGCATGAAGAATGAGTCATAGTTATGACTATGTTCGTGAGATCAAGATTCATGGTCATGAATACCTAGTCACAGACATGAATATAAGTTTTCCAGTAGTTATGATACTAAAATAGAGCATTTAACACATTGCACATACAAAAGCTTTTATGGCTGTCCAATGGCAACCTCTTCATATCAACACTTTTAACAATCACGCATTTAATATGTTATAACATCAATTGAATATGAAAGAGCATATAAGTTCATAACTTACCCTTCCAAGCTTATTAATTACCATTTCATGCATTTATGATTTAACAAACCTTTCTAAATTCATTAACATTATATCTTTCAACCACTATAACCATCATCTTCCAACATACTCATAAATATAACTTTGGCATATAAATATCAAGGTATTCTTCCAAGAATTCTCATCAATATATTTCATGCCTTACTTAGCATTTATACATATATCATTCAATTCTCATGTTCTCATTACATTAATTACACTTTCAATTTCATTATGATCAACAACTAACATTTTTTGCATACAAATCATTTATCACACATTTAACACATAACATGCCACAATTAGGAATTTAAATGCATATATGTACACACCTATAATGAGCCTAAAAATCAAACTTTAACTCAAGCTTACTTATCCTCTTGGTGGATTTCGCCATTTCCTCTTATAGCCTCTATAACATATAACACAACTCTATCAAATTCTATAAACTATAATTTTAACTTAAAAGTCATAAAAGATACAACCTTAACTTTAAACCTCTATAAAACCTTAAACTTATTTAACCCATTTCTAAATAATATTATAACCTTTTAATCAATCTTAAAGAAGAGTCTTTAGCCATAAAAACTCAAGCTTGAACTAAAATGTAACCAATTTGGAAATGAGTTTCTACCAAAAATGGATTTAACATGAAAAAAGGTATGAATACTTACAAAGATGAAAGGAAAATGTGATTCCTTACCAGAGATGAAGGAAACACAACTTGGATGGAGGATTTCGAGCTCTCTTCCCTTCCTTTGGGTCTTCCTTTCTAAGAACACAAGCTTCCTATTGCACCTTTCTCTCAAGAACTTGATAAACCTTGATCTTTGCTTTAGGTTTAGATGTTTTAGGTCTTGGAATCAAAGAGAAACAAAAGGCATTATCTTTAGTGTGAAAGAATTTCAAAAACTAGGTTTTCTTTTAGGTATTGCGCGTGTGAAAGAGAAAAATGAATTAATCCTGTTTTATACTTGACGATGTTCATGGGCATAACAAATCTATCACGGGCGTGAAAACCATCATTCATGGCCATGACATATAAGTCACGGGTGTGAAAGAATAACTCTTTACGTTTCTCATATTTTTGTTAACCATTTTCCATTAACCAAACCCTTAAACATACTTTTATTGTAACACCCCCTTACTCTACTTCCATTCAGCAAGGTAAGTGAGCATTACCCATCTAACTGTTTTATAAAATTAATGAAATGAAATATAATTTTTTTTTTTGCAAAAATATTATAGACACTGAAATAAAAATTTTTACAAGCACCAATATTTAAAATTTTATTTATTTATAAAATATATTAATTTACATTCAAACTATGTTCAGTACATTACAAGTTCACATTTCTAATTCACATTAGATGAAATAAAACTATAATTTAATTTACAAAACTTTTGATAAAAATATACCAAAATAAATCCAAAGCATTTAGCTGCTTTCGTCCAGGTACCCTTTTCTTCTGACAATTCTACTATCTACGACTACCCTTCTAAACTTGTGCTAGAAGAAACCATCTGCGCTAAGGTACTAGCTTAATGGTGCTTCAATGATAAAAATTTTACATATATATATTTTCTTACATGTCATTTATAAATTTAACAAATAAGACATAAAATAAAGAATTATATAAAATCAAACAAATTTCATCAAACAAATTTTATCAAACATGTAATATTTAACAATTTTAATTAATATAACATTATCAAAATGACATACTTTGATATTATTATTATTTTTCATTTCTTTCTTGTGCCCATAACACCTATAACCGAACTAACTAATAGGAATAACGGGATTGTTATTACCGGTTTAATAATTTTGCTTTGAACGCATTTATAAATTTGTCATTTTCGGCTTTTATATTTGGCACCGAGTGCCTTAAATTCCCTGATTGACATGTCAAACTATTCTCTATTCTAGTTCTAGATTAGGTGTCTTAGGACTTAACTATTTTTATATTAATTCACATTATTTTCAAAAATTGACAATTTTACTGATTTTTCACCAATAAACTTATTTATTTTTGTACTTTGTTCCCATTATTATTACTTTAGAATCTCACACATAAATAATTTATTAAACAATTATAATTACTATTAAAATCAAAATTCATATTAGTTATTAAATATACTCATCACACCACATGTAGAAACCCAATAATTCAAGTTTCAATCTAAGGCAGATTTTGACCCTGATTTTGGCCTTCATTTTTAGCCCATTTATGATTCGAATTTGGAGTTCTATTCTTCTAACAATTTGTATCTTTTTATCTTAGATTTCATATGCATCAAAAATCACTCAAATCTAATTTTTCTAGCAAAAATTATGGTCAATTGAACACTGAATTGTCACTGAAAGTTTTGCCCAGAATTTTTCTGGACAGATTCAAGGTCTGAATTTTATATATTTTTCTGGATAAATTCAGACATATTTAGATTTTATGGTCTGAATAAAACTTAAATTCTTATGTCTTATCTTTCAATTCCCATAAAGATCACATAAAACATAATTCCAGAACTCAAGTTATAATCAAAATAGTCAAGACTGTTCCATAATCCTTACAGCAGGGTCATCAATTGGCATCACTCTATATACTATTTACATTTATCATATGCATTCATTTTTATGTCAAAGTTTCCATATCACAATTACATTCACATATCTTAATGATTTCACACCATTTGGTCTCATTACCATATAAAACATTTAAAGCCAACACTTAGCCACATTATGACAAACCACATTCATATCACACACATTAAAACATAATTTCATACCATTACGTCACATGTAAGATTTTTATCAATGAAGTACATACCTCATTAGCCTTGGATCTTCCCTTAATCCTTATTTTCCTCCCCTTATTGGTTAGCTTTCTCCTTGTCTTTGTCACCCTCTTGAGGGCCTCTCAATTGTTTATTTGATTTTCCTACAAAACAAATACCATATATCTCAATCCTATCATCCATTTTCAACGTTTTTCATGTCTACATAATATTCTAATGCTCCTAATATATTTTATACCTTAATTTAGCCAAATTATACTAAGGTTAAACTTCCCTCTTAATATGTCATGGCTTCCCAAAAACCTTACCATAGTTCCCAATTCATTTTCTTCAAATCAACACTCAATTCACATTTCACTTATCATCAATTGAGGTGTTTCTATGTTAATTTCAATTTCCCATAAATTAATTTAACTATGGTAGCCCCTCATTCCTCTATTAAAGTTACCTTTCTCTAGTTTTTAAGTCATAAAACAATTAACTAACATCAATTATCATTAATTCAAAGTTTAACTACACTTTCATCAACTAGTTGCAACTTTAAATTTCTAAGTTCAATCTTGCAACATAAGCTCAATCTACCAAACTTAATCATATCTATCATCATTATGAGTCTCAAATAGAAGAAAAAATATTGAATTTAAGAAGAATAAACTTACCTTAAAAGTTTCCAAAGTGGGCCGAAATTCCTCCTAACAAATCTCCTTTTCCTTTTTCTTTCTTCTTTCCTTCTTGCTCATTTGTTCCATTTGAAGTAAGAACTCTTTAATTATGATTTTTCCTCTCTCAAAAATAAAATTTTCTCTCTTTTTCAAGCTTGGATTAAACCAAGAATGGAGCTTTTGGAGGGCTATAGTGGACGGCACATGGGTGAAGAGAGGAAGAAGAAAGTAAGTTAGATATTTTTGGTGGAAGAATGGAGAATTCCTCCCATTTTTGACTTTTATACTTTGATTAAGGAGTTGGTCCCACTAATTAAAATTAATCCTAATTCTCATTGGTTCATTAATTTAATTAATCTTGATTAACATTTAAACTTTGAGAAATTTCTTATTTGTCATATCTTCCTCCATATTCACACTTTTTCCCTCAACAATTGCCATAATACCAATTTTGTCCATATAAATTTTTTTTTTTCTAATTCTAGCACTAATCTTTTTAATTCCCAAATAATAATACCCTTAATTATTTTTCCTTATTATTAGTTATTTTTTTATGGGTTCAAATTTAGACTCCGATTGAACTTGCATGCCTCGCTACGGTCACGCGTAATCGGAGCCCTAATAACTGGATGTTAGATTTATCTTCTTTAAACCATCTTATAAGCTAAGCCCTACTTAGCGGGTGTTACATTTCTCTATCCCTTAAAAAAATTACGTCCTCAAAATTATCTGGTGTGCTGTGTCGAAACAGTAAAGGGTAGGACACCAGACATAATCTTACATTATCACCTCTTCGCTTTCTCATGTGACTTTGACTAATGAAACGATAAAGTGAGACATAATCACTCTAAGATCTCATACGGTCCAATGAACCTAAGACTCAACTTGCCTTTCTTTCCGAACCTAATGGCCTTCTTCCATGGGAAAACTTTAAAGAACAATTTCTCTTCCACTTCATACTCTATATCTCTTTTCTTGAGATCTGCATACAATTTTTGTCTATCAAAAGTTGTCTTTAACCTTTCCTATATAATCTTCATCTTTTCCTCTGTCTCTTGCACCAACTCTAGCCCCATTAACATCCGCTCACTGAGCTCTGTCCAATATAACAATGTTTGACACTTTTTATCATGTAGTGCCTCATACAGAGCCATCTGGATGCTAGACTAATAGCTATTATTGAAGGCAAACTCTATCAACAGTAGATACTCCTCCCAACTACCTTCAAACTCGATTAGATAAATTCTCATCATGTCTTCCAAAATTTCTATCACCCTCTCCGATTGTCCCTTCGTCTATGGGTGAAAATCCTTGTTGAAATTGAGCTTGGTACCCAAAGCTCATTATAAACTTCCCTAAAACTAAGATGTAAATCGTGTATCTCTATCCAATTATATGGAGACTAACACTCCATGTATCCATATTATCTCATTCATATATAACTCTGCTAGCATGTTCAAATGATAGTCTCTCCTGATAGGCAAAAAAGTATACTGATTTTATTAACCTATCCACTATGACCCAAACAGTGTCATAATTTCTCAATGTCAGAGGCAACTCAATCATAAAATCCATTGTAATCTGTCCCTATTTACATTATGGTACTATGATTGACTGCATCAATCCTAAAGATATCTAATGTTTTTCCTTGACTTATTGACATGTTAAGCATCTCATTGTGAACTCTGTGATATCCGTTTTCAAACTTTCCAACCAAAACCTTCCTTTTACATCATGATACATCTTGTTACTTTGGGGGTGTATGGAAAAACTAGTCTTATGCATTTCCTTTTGAATCCTTTCTCTTAACGCTATAACATTTGGCACATATAAGATCATATAGCTCAATAGTGTACTCGAATCTCTCCCCCTTAAAGATCAGCTCGGCTATCTCAACTAGTTTGTTATCTTGCATCTGTGCATCTCTGATTTTCTGGTTGAGTGTAAATCAGATATGCAACTCTGCTATGGTTGTTCTGTTCAAAGCATCAACCACAATATTAACCTTACCAGGATGCTAGTCGATGACATAATTATAGTCCTTGATCAACTACAACCATTATGTTTGCCTCAAGTTGAGTTCCTTCTATGTCGGGAGATACTTCTGGCTATTGTGGTCGGTGTATATGAAAATACTTTTTCCTATATAGTTAGTGGTGCCATATCTTTTGAGAAAACACAATGACTGTCAATTCAAGATCATGTATAGGGTAATTGTTCTCATGTAGCTTCAATTACCTAGAAGTATAAGCAACAACATTTCCCTCTTGCATTAAGACACGCCCTAAACCATTATGAGAAGCATCACTGTAGATGACAAACTCCTTATCGGGTACTGGCTATATCAGGACTAGAGCTTCAATCAACATACTCTTGAGCCTATCGAAACTAGTTTGATATTTGTCATTCCACTTGAACTTCACATCCTTTCTCAAAAGCTTGGTCAAAGAACAAACCTCATGTAGTAACATGCTAAACCAAAAAAAACTTTTGATTTTGGTCACATTTTAGGGAGATGTCCAATCGATGATTGCTTCAACCTTGCTCCAATTGAAAACCAAAAAAGTTTATGTTTTTTGTTGGTACAATATGTCTAAGAAAAGCCTCTTCATTAAGCCAAAACATGAATTTGGAGAGCTTGGCATAAAGCTTATGATCTTTGAGGATTTACAATATTATCCTCAAATGTTGATCATGTTCCATTTGGTTCTTAGAATACACCAAGATGTTATCAATGAAAACAACTACGAACTGATCCAAGTATGGCTTGAAAATCTGATTCATTAAGTCTATGAAAGTTATTAAGGCATTGGTCAACCCAAATGTCATAACTAAAAACTCATAGTGGCCATATCTATTTCTAAAAAGTTGTATTGGCTATATCCTCATCCTTTATCTTCAATTGGTGATATCTCGATCTCAAATTGATATTGGAGAAGACTCCTACACCCTTTAACTAATCACAAAGATAATCAATACATGGCAATGGATATTAGTTCTTGATAGTCACCTTGTTCAGCTGCCTATAATTTATGCATAACTTCATAGACCCGTCTTTCTTCTTGACAAATAAAATTGGTGCACCTCATATAAATACACTCGATCTAATAAAACCCTTGTCCAATAACTCTTACAATTGTGCTTTTAACTCTTTCATCTCTAAAGGTGTCATTTTGTAAGGTGCTGCGAATATTGGTGTTGTACCTGGTGTGAGTTCTAACTCAACATCTCTGTTTGATAGTAATCCTGGTAAGTCATCAGAAAAAACATATGGAAACTCCCTCACTGTAGGGATACCCTAGAGATCAGGGCCTCATCTTTTAATGTTAACCACATGAGCCAAAAAGGCCTCACGTCCTTTTCGAATCATCTTTTGCACTTTCATCATAAAAACCATCTATGGGGTATGTGGAAACCTCTCACCTTCTACTACCATCTCTTCTTATTTTGAAGTCTTACGAACAACTATCTAAGATTGGCAATCCACAAATGTCTTATACTATGAGAGCCAATCCATACCTAATATGGCATCGTACTCATAAAATGAGTACTCAATAAGATATGCAAAAAATTGTTTCCCTTACACAGCCAAAGGGCAATTTCTGCTCTAGTTTATCTATTGTCATATTGTGTTGACTAGGCATGCTCATGCATACATAAGAATGTGTGGAGCTTGGGTCTATCAAAGCTCATACATCCTAGCCATGTAAAAAGAACATACCCACTATGACATATGTGGCTCTCTAGTCCTCTCTGGCCTACATAACATATGCCCTAACTGGAGTTCTACTGGGTCTTGACCTGTTCATTGTCTCTAAAACAACCTGGTTGATTTTTGTACAACCTCCTCGTGTTTGATGTCTACTCTGGATAAAAGTTGATCCTATTGTCTAGATAGGTGTAACACTCATCAACAAATGGGCAATCATTTCTTATGTGGTTTCAAGCTCTGCACATGACAAGATCCCTTGAAGCCAACAAACACTTTCCCTTGTGGTTCATTCAACATATCTCATATAAAGGAGCAAGATCTTTGGTTGTCCACATCCTGATGGTGGTTGATGTAGTCTTAGAGAACATTCCCCTCAGAAAGAAATGGGCTAAGAGTGACTCTGTCCCCTACACTAGCATTGTCCCGAGAAGAAAGTATAACACTCGATAATTTAAACCCTGATAATGTGTGACCAAAAATGTGTGTGCCTAGGGTTGTAAATGAATCGAGTCGAGCTCAATATTGATGAGCTCAAGCTTGTCTCATTTAAGTTTATCACAGGTTTGAGCTCGATTCAAGTTTTTATACTTGAGCTTGAGCTCAGTTTGTTTAAAAATTATCAAGTTCGTGAGTGGCTTGAGCTCAGTTCCTAAAAAGTTATTTATTATACTTAACAAACTTAGCTCGAGTTTAACTCATTAACTAATAATGACAAAAGCTTGAGTTCAAGCTTAAGTTTGATAACAAAATATAACTTAAATGAACCTTAAATAAACATGTTCGTGAGGTTTTAAATGAATACGTTCACAAGCTTTCAAATAAAAACATTTGTGAGTATTTAAACAAATATGTTCATAAGCTTTTAAATGAACATATTCGTGAACTTGTTCTCAAGCTCATAAATGAATATGTTCACTAGCTAACGAAACAACAATATTTAGCTTAAGCTTAAGCTTGAGCTCGAAAGGTTTTTAAGCTCAAATTTGAGCTCAAACTCGGCTCGTTAATAGTAATAAATGATTTTAAATGATATTTTCTGAACTAAGACCTGAATAACTCACAAACAGTTTGACTTATTTACAACCCTATGTGTGTTGGTCCAATTAGAGTTCAAATTTGAACCCAGGAAAAAAAAATGATAACACATGAGGGAGATTAATTAAGGACATTATTAATTGGAAAATTTAAGGAATAAAAGAGGAATATTCCCATGATTAAAATTAGTTAAGTTAATAACCAATAGGAAGGAATATTAACATTAATGTAATAAAAAAAAGAGATAAGAAGAAGAATACAAAATTATTAATTAAAATAAAATATCTAAATATTTTATTCCATCATCCAATTAAAAACTCATCTTCATCTTTATCTTCTCAACATTACTGTCGTCCACATCTCCCTCATCCATTATTTGTGT
This sequence comes from Triadica sebifera, assembly GCA_023653625.1. Taxonomy (NCBI): domain Eukaryota; kingdom Viridiplantae; phylum Streptophyta; class Magnoliopsida; order Malpighiales; family Euphorbiaceae; genus Triadica; species Triadica sebifera. The sequence goes on from CM042900.1 coordinate 20,256,183, forward strand.
TCCATCATAATCTTCATCTTATCCACCTTATCTCCATCATTTATCTTTTCATCTTTATCTGCCATCTTCTACTTCCTATCTTCATTTCTCACCATAACCAAAACTCTTTCAAAACCTCAACTAAAAATTTGATCAAGGGAAAAAAATAATTTTATGAGAGAAAATTCAAGAAAGTGAAGGAAAATCAACCAATAGAAAAAAAAAAAAAAGAAAACTACCTAGAGTAAATGTATTATTTGATTGTTAATGCATTAAGTATGTAATTTTGATGGTAAATAATTTAAAAAAAATGGTATTTTGAATAAGTCAAAATAATGTATTGAAGATAAAATTTGGAAAATTTGGTATAAAAATAAATATTTTTGAATGAAATATTGTTGGATAAACCATTGCATGTTTTTGATGTTAATGAAATATTCCCTAGAATAGTCTTGAATCATTTGGCCATAACATATGTTTTGGAGCTCAGATTTATATAAAACTAATTGGAAATAAAAATAAACACATTAATCTAAAACTTTCATGACCATGGAATCTAATTTGGATTTTAATTGGGCCTAAAATGGGCTATAAAAATCAGACCTAGAATTATTTAGAAAAATACTAGGCAAAATTTCACTAAATAGTATGTGGATATTGGGCTATAATTGATGCTATAAAATTTGAATTTGTGTGATTTTTATTTTAAATGAAATCTAAGACATTAATCTAAAAATTCTTAGAAGACTATGAGGTGTAATTCAATTTATAAAAGGGTGAAAAGTGTAATACCCTTCGATGTAGCCGAGAAAACCTTCCAACTATACGGACGCATATTATGGGTTGTTTTGCAGAAAATTGAGTAAAGTAAAACTTTTTATATTTAAAATATGTTTAACATAATTATGCATTTAAAGCATCAAAATCTATTGTAATATTAAAATTACGATCCAATGATAGATAATAACATAAAAATGTGTTTCCGACTTCATTAGTCTTATTTTATATGTATATCATAATAAACATCTTTATATGTTCTTAAAACCAAAATAAAAACCCACAATCCCAAGACATAAGCAAAAATACATAATATGCCTTGAATGTAAACACACCCCAATTTGGGTGCACTCTGATTGATCTCTAAGGGCTTGCGACTCTTCTAGTCAAGTCATATCTACTGGCTTTGAACCTGCATGCAAGAAACCCACACACTCAACAAACTAATGCTTAGTGGTACATATGTGCATAAAAAATCTACATTTAAATAATTTCATACAATATCATGTCATTCACCTCATAATCATTCCTAAAATCATACATTCTAGTCATTTCATACTTTAGTATCATACCAATATGCCTATCTTACCATGGACATACTATAATAATCTATGTATACCATACACATATACATATATCACATTTCCAATTACCATATCAATTACCTGATATTAACATTACATTATATTTTTTACTGGCCTAAGACTCTCTAAGCTTGATTATCCGGATGCGGGACATGAGACAAGAGCGCTCACAATCTGAGCTCAAGCCACCTGGCTCATAACCTGTAACAGCTCATTCGAGCCCCTTAAGTCAATGATGGTCAACATTCTGAGCTTAAGCCATATTGTCTGAGAGTAATATAACATGCTAACAAATCCAGGCTCAAGTGTGCTCATATACCGAGCTTTAACCTCTTATCCTTATATCATATTAAAGTAACTCATACGGTACTGTTCACCTCCCTTAATGGTATACAATTAATCCTATGACAAGTCCAAGACTAGAGAACTGGACATTTAAATCATAACCATTTACTTGCCAATTCATTTTTCCATATGCTATTACTAGCATTATATCCCATAATATATATTTAACAAACTATCAATTAATATTATAAACCAAAATGTACATATAATACATTCATCCTGCTTCACAGGCATGAACTACTTATTCATGGCCGTGAAGGTATACTTTCACAGTTACCTTGTAATGCCCACTAATTAGAGTTTAATTATAATAAGTATGTGGTATACATAGGAAAAACATGATAGACAATAGAGATTAAAATAAATGAAATAAATGACTAAATTAGAAATTAAAATAAATTAAATTGATTGACATGATAAATTAGATTAAATTAAATCACATAATTAAAATGTATTTTGGTAAAAATTAAAGGGACTAGATATAAGTAAATATGTAAAAATAATAATAATAAAATAAATAAATAAAACAGAAAAGTGTACAACAAAAAAAATAGAAAAGGGCACTGCAGAAAAAAAAAAAAAAAAAAGAAAGAGAAAAGAAGGATAAAACTGGAGAATGGAGGGGGAGGAAAATCAATTAAGACTTTGCCCCATTTTATCCTAACTTCTACACTCTTTTATTTATCATCATCATCCCCTTCCTTTCTCCCAATAATATCCCCAATTCTTCATGATCTCACTCAATATTTGTATCAAAATTACTCCAAATAAATCTGTTGTTGGTAAGTAATATTTTTTTCATAGTTATTGTGTTATTAGAGCTTTTAGGGTTATGTTTCTTCAGTGTATTCCACTCTATTTTTTATTACCTTATGGACCCAATGTGTTCATTTATGTCTTGTTTATCTGTCTACCAAAATGTGAAGAAGTGACAAACATAAAAGTTGTTCATTTATGTTTTGTTTATCTGTCTACCAAAATTTATTGAATGATTTTGAGTATATGAAGAGAAATGGTCATTTGAGTAAAACTGGTCTATGGAAGAATATCAACAGGATACTCTATAGTTTTTGCTTAATTTGATAATCTTAAAGGCTCAATCTAATGTGATTTAAAACATAAAAGTTGTATCTCTTTTTGTTTTCTAGGTCCCTGCCTAATTTCATATAAATAACTCTTGTGTAGGTTGAGTTATAGTGAAATGAACTATGGTTGTTCCATGATTGAGCTGGTTTCACATACCTGTGCAGCTCCGGTAATTTCATCCTGATATTTGACTTATTTTTAGATCGAATTAGCCAAAGTTCAAAAAATAAAAGTTTTATTTCTATATCTTATCTAAGTTCCTGTAAAAGTCTTACCTTAAAATTTTATTTATTTTGTGAGTTATGACCTTAACAAGTGAACTCGTCAGGTTGTCATTATATTCTGAACCAGTTATAGATCCTCTAGTATTTGAGAACCTTAAAGCCCAAATCAAGAAAAGAGGTAAACCTTAAAAATGTTCAAAATTAACTTATATAACTATCAAAAAATTACTTAACGTGATCGATGGATCTGTCTTATCGGCGAAATAGACCTTAGATATTCTGTTAGTGGGAAGGAAAGCGACGGAAGAATTTGAAAGTGAGACCTATGCTCCGCGATAGTACCCCAAATTTGCCTAAGGGCAGAAAATAGAGTAACATTTAAAATTATACTAAAAATAGTGTAAGGGTTCAAAAATTCTGAAATTTTAGTATGCTATAGTATTACATGATAAGTTTAATTAAAAATAAGGATCATATAAATTGGATAAGTGTTGAAAAATTTATAGATCCAGTAGTCCTAAGAGCTCCTATTCCAACTTAAAAGAAATTATAGTTATTTATTTAAACTATATTAAGAAGAAGTATTTTATCAATGTATTAATTATTTATATTTTTAAATTTGGATCTCAACAAGAGGAAGAACAATAAAAGTGAAAAATCTCTGAGTCTAGATTTGGAAAAAAAAGCTATTAAGGTTTGTACATATATGTATTATGATTTGGCCTTATGCATGTTTATGTGTGCATAACATAAATTATGTGTAATCATGATAAAATAATATATTATTAAATTCTTTTAAATTATAAAAATGTTATTGATTAGGAATTTAATGCTATGGTAATATTTGATGGCATATCATGTTATTACATGGGTTTGAAATAAATTGTGAACTTGTAATTATGTTGATACGAAATGAGAATTGATTATGGAAACTAATGACATGATAAAAACAATTAATTAAGAGTTTTAATTGTTCATTTCTCTATCTGAGGACTAACATAGGATAGTTGGTGCACCATTAAGGGGGAATTACGGTACCGATATTGATATGATTCAAAGATGGGGTGGCTATAGCTCCGAGAGCGCTGCTAATCCTAATTACACACAGATAACATGATTATACTAGATCAAGGTGACTAAAGCTCCGCAAGCGCCCTTGACTTGAGATTTTAGTGAGTAGGGTGGCTTAAGCTCCGCAAGTCCACCTATTTCACACCCCGTATCCGGACAATCCGGGAACGAGATTTTGGGCTAATAAACCATAGAATAAAATATGAAAATTTATTAATTGATGTAAGTAACAAAGTATGAAATGTTTATATGAGGTGGTGCAAATTTAATTATTGAATATAATTATTATGTTTATTCTTTTACGTTATGTATTTATTTATTTTATATGAAAAATATGTAATAAAAATTAATGTGCCATGATTTTATTGGAGACATGCATTTCTGTGACTGCTTAGAGAAGACTTTGATACTTATATATACCACTAAGCTAGAGATAGCTTAGCGTGGGTTTTTCTTATGCAGAAATTGGAGCTATAAATAGTAGATAGTAAAGTTGGTCAAGAAGAAATCTAAGCTCATATTATCGGAGGCACAAAAAACATAGTTAGAAGGTTAGTTACTTATCATGTTTTTTTTTGAGTTTGACCATGCATGTGGATTGTGGTAAACATGTCTCATGTGTTAATATTGTATATGTAAATAATTATGTAATATAATTGGGTGCCATATGTGTATACAACATGATGATAAATATATATCGTTAATTAGAACAACTTGCCTAAACTAATATAAATAAATGGATTAAGTTATTTAAAATGAAAAAGTTTTAATTTGAACAAATTTATTTATTAAATCTTGTGGCATCCTATTTATATATAGGAGATTATTCCTAATATATAAGTAGGGCGTCACATACCTTACCTGTGAACCACCACATGAAAGAAATAAAGCATTCATAGGTTTGAATTACCTATTCATGGTCATGACACCACGTCATCATAACTTCCCAACCACGACACCAAACCATGAAATTCTGGGTTCATACAAGTTCATCAACCTCAACATTCACGACTGTGACACCATTGTTCATAAACGTGAATCTTACATTTCCAACAACCCAAAATAGAGCAAACATGCATTAAATCTCTAAGATCTACATGTGCTAACCACTCATATCAGCACTTTCACTCATATACCATGTCTACAACATGTTTAAATATCATTTAAATCAATAAATCCATTTCTAGGTTATGACCAACTATAACATATTATAAATGTCATTTTAACACTTACAACCATTTTTCCATGTTATTTATCAACTATAACATGTCATTTTATCACTCTATCACATTTAATACAAAATACATTAAGATGCATGATAAATGAATTAATATGCCCATATGTACATACCTTTTACCAAAATGGAGCCTTAACTAACTTTACAAGCTTTTCAAGCTTGTTTTCCCTTTTGTGATGTGTTCCTTTACTCACTAGCCGAACCTATCATCACAAAAATATTCCTATCAAAACTTTATAAACATAAACAAGTTAAACAAAACCCTAAGAACTGAGTTCTACCTCTATCTTGGCAAAACTCTATCAAAGCTCCATGTTTCTTAAGCTTTCAAGCTTTAACAATGATGTTTTAGGGTTATGAGAAGTGGAGAAGATGACTAAGAAATCTCTAAGTGTGTTGGAGGATGATTTGGGGTGGTAGAAATGATTTTAAAGTAAGATAAGATGTATAGGAAAAAGAAAAGTGTGATTGCTCATGACCAACCGACCTGCGTTCACGGGCATGAAATGTCATTCACGGTTGTGACAATACTTCATGGGCATGAATGTCCTCTCTTCTCAAAATGATCCCGCCATGTTTAAAATTCTTCTGTTTAAACCATAACACAACTTTTCACAGGCATGAAAGGTTTTCCATTTCATAAATTTTTAACTTAAACTTTAACACACCCTAACCTTAATATTTTCCTATCTAAACACATAACTCATGGGCTTTGCTTTACGGGTGTTACAAAAAGTGCATCCTAAAAATAGGACAAAAATTTGCAAGAAATAAAATCTAGTAATTTCATTTCTTAAATATTATGTGATGAATATATGTGTTAAATTGCTGGAAATATTTGTTTTATTTGACTATATGAATATTTATGAATAATAACAACAACAACATAAAAGCCTTAAAACACTTAGCATAAAACTAAAATCTTGGATAGATTGACATAGTATTACGTAGACACCAATTTGTACCAAGTGGATTATAAGTACGCAACAATCTATGCCGAGTTGGCTAAAAATATTACATAGGCATTATGCACCAAGTCATTCTTAAATTATAGATAGACACCGATTTAATGATGTCAGATGGAAAATAAACCCTAATATCCTGCTAGTTAGTTCTTGTTATTGGTGTTAAGGGCACTCAATGAAAGAAAATAAGACAAAAGGAAAAGTTTGAAATAGAGATTTTATAAATAATATAAATATCTAAAATAGAAATAATAATAATAATAATAATAATAATAATAATAATAATAATTAAGATGGTAAAGGAATTAATTAAGATATATGTATAAATATATTTTTCCTTGAAAGTACCACTAAGTTAGTAGTTTAACACATGTAGTTTTCATCAAAACCATATGCAAACATTGAAGAAAAGAAAATGAAGATAGTAGCTACTAGTATAAAGGTGCATCTTAGATAATATATAGTAGTATTGAAGGTTCTTTTTGAGCTAGTACAAAAAATTTTGTAATATAAATAAAAAATTTTGTGTTCATGATGTGTGATATTTTTATTTTGAGGAATTGTAAATAACGTATTAAAAAGAATACTATTATATATAATACTATTATATTATAGGTTTTTTCCAATTCTAATAGTAACAAATTACTCCTGATGTCGATCTCTCAAGGAATTGTTCAATTTAAATCCTTAATTGACTATAGATTATCAAAAGACAAGAAAATTAAATCCTAATCACTCTAATCAAGTTTTAGTAAATTTTAAGGGTGAACTAATTAAATTGAAATTAAAGAAACCAGAAAGTAATCATATTTAACAAATTAAAACTAAAGAGACAAAACAAGTATTTGGATCGCCTCCCCAATTTGCAATCCATTTCCTAATTCAATTAAGCACTATGAGGTAAGTTTTCAATGGTTCTTGCCTAAATTCACCAATTACCCAAACTAAGGGTGTAACTAATGTCTAACCCAATTTTTATATCAAATTAAAGATGGTGTTTCTAATAAAGTAACCTCAATGTGTTCATTCCAAATTAAACAAAAGGTGTTCAATCAATCATTCAATCTGAAACTAAATAAATATAATTGAAATTGGAAAAGAAATCATACATCATTAATAGTAAAGGAAAGTTTATACAAATTGGGTTAGCTCACTAAATACCTAAATAAAGTTAGTCTAGCATTAATACTATACTGGCCATGTTAGTATCGAATACTATGCTAAACATGTTATAGCAAAGAAAGAAATAAAAGATTAAGTTGTTCCTCTAAAAGTTGATGAAATTTTTAATTTAAGACTGGTTAATCCCTAAATCTTCAAGCTATACTTCCAACTACTCCTCAAGTACCAAAATTGCTCCCTTCAATGATGAAAAATTTGTTGGAACAATATAGAACATGGTGGCCTACAAGTTCTCTTCAACCACCCTCTCTCAAAAGTTGCAAAACATCTCCCCCCAATAATTCTAATAAAAACTAATTTATACTACTCAAGTTTTAATTGCATTTTAATTCTAAAGATACAATATTTTCTCTCTAAATATGTCAGTAAAATCCCCAAAAATAAGCTCCAACAATAATGCTCCATAATGTGGGCCTAATTGTATAAGGTAGACATTCATCACGTATTGGACTCTACAGGGTCGCTAGTCGTCACGCACGTGACACTCCCTCATGCAAGTGACATGTTGAGAAGGCATAGTTATTTCACACTCATAACACTTCAGCATGCTCGTGACAATTCTTTGAAGTTCTGGCCTCGATGTACCCATGATGAATCTATGCAACTGCAACAGAAGGTTGGGCTTTAAGATCTTCATGCCCATCTCAAAGTCTTGCACAAGCGATAGGATTGGATGGGATCCTTCATGCTTGCAATAAGCCCTCACGTTCACGACAAGGCTTTCATGCAGGTGACGAGGCCTTTATGTGTGTGACAAGGCCCTTACTTACACAACGTGTAGTGGCAAGAACACTCCTCAAGCACATGACATGGCCCTCACCCATGTGACACTTGCTTCATGTTGCAACTTGTCTCTGAACTCCTGCAAATACAAAATTAAAACTACTAAGTACCTAAAATATGATAAAAACCTATAATTAAATATTAATAGCTTGAATAAAACTAGACCAAACAAGAACACATCCATGCTCTAATGTTGTTTGTGAAAAAGAAAGATAATACTCTACGACTCTGTATTGATTATCGATAACTGAATAAGGTGAGAATCAAGAATAAATATCCATTCCCCAGAATAGATGATCTGTTTGAACAGTTAAATGGAGTAGGGGTATTCTCCAAAATTGATCTCAGATCTAGATATCATCAATTGAAAATTAAGGAGTCAGATGTTCCTAAAACAACATTCAAAACTTGATATGGCAACCACGAGTTTCTGGTTATGCCAATTGGTTTGACTAATGCCCCAACAACTTTTCTGAATATGATGAACAAAATTGTCATACCTTATTTAGATTAGATTATGGTGGTACTTATTAATGATATTCTGGTGTACTCTAGGACTAGAAAAGAGCATGATCATCATCTTTGAATAGTGTTTTAAACACTGAGACATAAGCAATTATATGCAGAGTTATCAAAATATGCCTTTTAGTTTAATGAGTTAACTTGGGACATATTGTGTCAGCAGAAGGAATTAAAGTAGATAATAGTAAGGTAGAGGCAATCCTTAATTGGAAGTCACCTTGAAACATGACAGAAGTGAGAAGTTTCCTTAGCTTGGTAGGATATTATATATGGTTTGTGAAGGGATTTTCAATGATAGCCTCGCCATTGACAAAATTGCTTAGAAAAGAAACTAAATTTGTGTGAATAGATCGATGACATACTAGTTTTGATGAGTTGAAGGCAATGTTAACAAAGGCATTCATCTTGACACAATCTACTCCAAGAAAGGATTATGCGGTATATAGTGATGTTTCACATAATGGCTTAGATTATGTATTAATGCAAGAGGATAAAGTGGTTGCATATGCCTCTAGGCAATTAAAGCCATATAAGAAAAATTATCCTATGTACGATTTGGAGTTAGCAACTATTGTGTTTGCTTCAAAAATATGGTGGCACTATTTGTATGTTGAGAAGTGCTACATTTATACAGATCACAAAAGTCTAAAGTATTTGCCCTCGCAGAAGGAACTCAACTTAAGGAAAAGGCAATGGTTGGAGTTTAAGAAATATTAATATTGTGTCTACCACATTGCGGGTTCAACCCATTTTGATTTAATAAGTAAAAAAAGCTCAAAAGCAGGATATGAAATTAGTAAAAAATTCCGAGTTAGTGAAAAAGGGGGAGAGATTGGAGTTTACTATTGGAACAAATAGGAACATAAGCTATAAGACGGGTTATATGTGCCATATATTCATGAATTAAAGCAAGATATCCTGAAAGAGGCACACCACACTACTTGCACGATGCATCCAGGAAGTAATAAAATATATTAGGATTTAAAGGCACATTATTGGTGTCCATGGATGAAAAAAGATATCACAGAGTATACCACTATATGCTTGACATGTCAACAGATGAAGGTAGAACATCAATTACCATCTGGATTGTTACAACCAATTTTTATCCCAAAATAGAAGTGGAAAATAATTACAATGCATTTCTTGGGCTTACATCAACACAGAAGAAGAATGATGCTATATGGGTGATTGTTGACCAACTCACCAAATCAGCTCATTTTCTATTAGTTAGAATGGACTACTCACTCACTCGATTGGCAATATTATATGTTAATGAGATAGTCCTACATTATGGTGTGTCAGTCTCTATAATTTTTTTTTATCAAGACTCATAGTTTACATCAAAGTTTTGGAAGAGTTTACATTAGGTCTTAGGTACTCGACTTAATTTTAGTACGACATTCCACCCACAAAGTGATGGAGAATCTAAACAGGTCATACAATTATTAGAAGACGTGTTTAGAAGTTGTGCAATTGAATTTGAAGGTAGTTGGGATAGCATCTACGACTGATGAAATTTGCTTATAGCAACAACTATTAAGCAAGTATTGGTACAACATCATACGAGGCCTTGTATGAAAGAAAATATCGAACACCACTTTGTTGGACAAAATTTAGTGAAAAGAAACTGGTGGGTTTATAATTAGTCAAACAAACAGAGAAAACAGTGAGAAAAAAATAGACTAAAAGTAGTAGCTGATAGACATAAATCTTATGCAGATTTGAATAGGAAAGATATAAAGTATTTTGTGGATGATAAGGTATTATTGAAAGTCTCACCTTAGAAGAAAATCCTCAGTTTTGGCAGGAAAAAAAAGTTGAGTCCTCGATTTATTGGATCATACGAGGTGCTTGAATTTGTAGGTCTAGTGGCATATAGATTGGCCTTACCATTAAAATTGGATAAGATCCTCAATGTGCTTCATGTTTCAATATTGAGAAGATATAAAATGGATCCATCACATGGAATAAATGGCAATTTTAGCTCTAGAAGTTAAAGAGCAATTGAACAAGTAGGTCATTGGTAAAGGTGTTTTGGCGAAATCATTTAACAAAAGAAGCTCCTTGAGAGAGTGAAGAAGTGATGAAGGCTCAATATCCTCAATTATTCACATCCAATTGATCAGGTAAATTTTGAGGACAATTTTTTTAAGAGAAAGAGAATTGTGGCACCTAATAATTTAGACTCTAATCACGTGTGACAAAAACCGTGCTCGCCAGTCTAATCAAGGTCTAAATTCGGACCCAAAAAAAGATAATATATGAGAAAAATTAATTAAGGACATTATTAATTGGAAAATTCAAGGAATAAAAAAGAAATAACCAATAGGAAGGAAGATTAATATTAACGTAATAAAAAAAGAGAAGAAAAAGAATACGAAGTTATTAACTAATAGAAAATATCTAAATATTTTATTCCATCATCCAATTAAAAACTCATCTTCATCTTTATATTCTCCATATTATTGTCATCTATATCTTCCTCATTTTCCATCATTTGTGTTTCATCCTTATCTTCATCTTATCCATCTTATCTTAATCTTTTATCTCTTCATCTTTATCTTCTATCTTTATCTCCCCGTCTTCATTTCTCACCATAACCAAAACTCTCCTAAAACATCCATTAAAAATTCAGTCAAGCAAGGAATTAAGAGGAAAAAATAATTTCATGAGAGAAAATTAAAAAAAGTGAAGGAAAATCAACCAATAGAAAAAAAAAAGAGAAAACTACCTATAGTGATCTGACCAAAGTAATTTAACAAGGTGAGTTTTCTTCCTTCATTCCTCTAAATTTTCTCCATCATATGCAACTAAAATTAATGTTGATTGAGGTTAAAATTTAAAAATTAGGATTAATTGGATGATGAATTGAGTTAGAGCTATTAGTATTTGTGATGTTGGCAATTTTTGGAAAAAATTGTAATTGAACCTCAAATTAATTAGAATTAGTGTTTTCATGACCTAAAGTGTAAAGAAATATGACAAAAATTGAAGACGGAGGGGCTTCCATAATGGAGGTAATTAGGAGAAAATAAAATTGGCCAAAAGGAGAAGAAATCGAAGGTGAAAAGGTAATGAATTAAGTGTTGTTTTGAAAAAAAAAAAGATTAAAACCATAGGGAATCATTTTGGGAAACATTAACTCAACAAAAAAAGGAGATTATATAACGCCCAACTCTTAGGATCGATAATAAGGTGGGTTGTTGTGAATGAGTATGGGTAGTTTGAGAGGTTAGAAATAGTTAAAAGGTTGTTACGATTGTGAGAGTGTTGTATTCAAACAACATAGTTTTGAGGTTGTTCATAACCATGAATAAGGGTTTTACAGCCATGAATGTCGTGTGTTAGGTTTTCTCGTGAAATTTTTGTCACACCTGTGACATGAGAATGTTCATGCATGTGAAGAATTATTCACACCTATGAATGATGGTCCACATAGTTGGTAAGCGGTTTCCTCTCTTTCTCTCTCTCATACCTTCTTCTGCTACCTATAGTCACCCTATATTCCCTAAAATCCTTCCTCTCAAACCATACCTCTTACTTTCATCATTTTCTTCTTCTTTTCTCTCTTTTCACTAAGTTTTCAAAGATCACAAAAGGTAAGTGAGTGAGAGGTTAAGGTGAAACCTAATCTTTGGGTTGGAGAGATTGGTGTTCATTTTTCTAGAGATTGATAAGCTCATAGGACATTTTTCTTATTGATATGAGCTAGAAGTAGAGGTGAGGGTTAACTAAGATTGAAGTAAGCTCGAACCAAGGTTGTTGAATGTTGATCAGAGTGTTTGAGATTGGTCAATCTTAGATACCTTTGCATGTGGCTTTGTTATGTTTTTTTTTTGTTTCTAGAAAACCCAGAAAATCATGCTCATGAATATAGCACACAGACACTTTTCACCCCTGTGACAAAGAGGGCCATGCTCGTAAAATATGAGCCTAAAAAATGCCCAAAATGGGCAAAAGCTTTCACGCCTTGTGTCACAACTAAGGAAGTCATCAATACATGGGTTCACGACCATGAACATCTATTTCCAGTTTTTCACTCTTAGTTTTCATGGTTTGAACTACTATCATGAATGCTTGGTTTCATGCCTATGAACATATAGTCGCCGCTGTGAATAAAATGTGTTTAGGGACAAAAGCTTTCACGTAAACTGTTACAATTTGGTTAACGGGTAAGAGAGTACCCGTGAATGTCTTTCATGCTCATGAATTATCTATTATTTTATATATGCAATGTATGGTTTTACTTGAGATGTTATGGTCTTAATCGAGATGTGGTGGTTTTTCTTCTAAATGCATGTAGATAATGTAAAATCAATATAAAGGATATATGTGATGTTGCATGAGAAGTAATATAATGATGCTATGAGAATGGTTCTAAGTGTATATGATATTAAAATAGAAATGAGGTAACTAATAAAGAAATAAGTCATAAAAATTGGAAATGCCATTTTCTCTAATCTAGGACTTGGCCTTGGATAGATGGCATGCCATTAGGGGGTTACGGTACCATAGAATATTCTTTATATAAGGACTTAGTAGTTAAAGCTCAAGTTAGAGCACCTTTGGTCCTTGGCTCCATATGATTTTAAGAATAATATGGCTGAAGCTCAGGTTGGAGTGCCTTTGATCCGGTTTATACTCAGTCAATGTGGTTAAAACTCTGGAAGTGCCCTTAACTTGAGGAGCTTAAGTGAGCTTTTACAGTTAGTGGACAGAGTGGTAGAAGCTCTAAGAGTAACTTTGTTCCATAACTCGTATTCAAATAGTCCAACTTAGAGTTTTGGGTGAAAATAGATTTAAAAGGGAATTATGATAAGTTTGGGGTAAAAGCAAAACAATTATAAAAAGGAAAAAGATATTGGAAAAGTGGTAAATCATGAGTAAAACAAGATGAACTAAAGGAAGAGGTAAGGTTACTATGAACCGGTTGTATGAGAAAGTTTGTTATATGCAATGTTGATATGAGATATGGTGATTTTATAGCCATGCATTAGGATAGTGTTTATGATATGATAATATACATGAACATCCATAGTATGCTATGATATGAATCGTATAGTTGCATGCTTGAATTTTTATGTCTATATATACAACTAAATTTTCAGTAGCTTAGCGTTTAGGTTTCCTGCACACAGGGTTGGAGCCTAAAGGATAGCAGGAGTTGACTCAAGAGAAGAAGTGTATGTACTGAGAGTCAGAGTTAACCCTGAGAGGGTTGGTTTCATGTCATCTTTTGGTTTCTTTTTGCACATGATATGGATTTTTGGGTTTAATGTTTTTATGAACCTTTTTATGTTAAAAGCTTGTATTTGGATAAACATATTGTATTTTGTAGACAGGGGGCAATTTTAGCCCAAACATGAAAGTATGATTTATGAAAAGGATCATTTGGATCAAGTTGATGTAATTTTATAAATGATTCTTGATGTTCAAACAGGTTTTTCTTTGTAAGGAAAGTTTTAATTTCACAGGTTTTATAAAACAATAATCAGTAGCATTCGCCTAATTAATCTGGAGTAATCCTAATTAGCTAAAAGGGTGTTACATATTAACTTTAGTATATTTTGGTTAGAATAAGGTAGAACAATTATTAGAAGTCTAAGGGTATTAAATATGCATGAAAATCCTTGAAGAGGGTAATATTAAGTGAGATATTGTTTAATTGTTGGTTAGACCAAGCTAGTGCAAGCAAGGGCAACAATCAAGAGATTGATAAGGGCAAAAAGAAGGCCACTTAAAAGAATAGAAAAAGAAAGAAAAATTAGTAGCTAAGGTTTGTGCTTCTTTGGCAAACACTTGACATGTCAATTAAATGTGTTATTGGATTATTAATGCATTAAGTGTGTAATTTTGATAGTAATTAATTTTAAAAAATACGGTATTTTGAATATGTCAATAATACGTAAGGTATATATTGAGGATTAAATCTAAAAATTTTGGTATGAAAATAAATATTTTTGAATGAGATATTGTTGGATAAACCATTGCATGTTTGTGATGTTAATGAAATATTCCCAGTCTTGAATCATTTGACAATAACTTACATTCTAGAACTCAAATTTATATAAATTTCATTGAAAATGAAAATAGACACATAGATTTGAAACTTTCATAGACCATGGACTCTAATTCAGATTTTAATTGGGCTACGAAAATCAGACATAATACTGCTAGAAAAATACTGAGCAAAATTTCGTTGAATAATATGTGGATATTAGGCTATAATTATTGCTAGAAAATTCAGATTTGTGTGATTCTTATTTTAAATGAAATCTAAGATATTAATATAAAAATTCTTAGAAGATTATAAGGTCTAATTTAATCCATAAATTGGTGAAAAGTGCATCCTAAAAATAGGATAAAAATATGTTAGGAAATCCAGTAATTTAGATTCTTAAATATTTTGTGACTTATATATGTATTAAATTGTTGGAAATTTTTGTTTTATTTGACTATATGAATATTTGTGAATAATAATAATAATAATAATAATAATAATAATAATAATAATAATAATAATATAAAATGTTGGAGGAGTGCTCTAAAGGAAATCACCTTTAGCACTTATTGTACAAATTTATTTGATTAATAAAAGATTTTTTCATTAATTTGAAATTCATTTGATATATGAATTGATAAGTGATCTTAAATCAATTAATGAAGTCTTTGATACATAACATAGCATGAAGGAAATCATGATGAGATTATGATATTGAGATTTTTATCATGTGTAATTATGTTAGTATCAAAATTATCCCTAGTCATAGGATTAATGAGATGGGACATTATTAATCCAGACAGACTAGCACATGTTACACTCCTTGATTGGATCGAGTAATAGATCTCATAATCTATAAACATGAGATATTTAGAATTAACATGTGGATGTTTGCTAAGTGTATCTAAGTACATTGGATGACCAACTATGAGACGAT
The DNA here is from genome assembly GCA_023653625.1 of Triadica sebifera. Lineage (NCBI taxonomy): Eukaryota > Viridiplantae > Streptophyta > Magnoliopsida > Malpighiales > Euphorbiaceae > Triadica > Triadica sebifera. The sequence goes on from CM042900.1 coordinate 20,271,879, forward strand.
CATATGGATAATTTATTCAAATGTCAATGATAGTCTCATCATAGCAATGGTGCAAGTATCCTTAGACTTAAGGTACTTAAGGATATCTTGAATATTGATTCTGTATTTTGACACTATTCCTTGTTGCCTCAGAGAGGTACCTCATAGGGTGGTGATTGGATACAGCTTGAGGTATTTGAAGGTAATTGAGTAACCAACAAAGGATTCACCACTCTTGATAGAAAGAGTGTATACCCATGGCCTCTTGTCGTGGTCATTACTCAAGAATCTCTGACCGGAGTGGAAATTTCATAAAGATAGTCTTCAATGACATATCTTATAGAGTAATGAGCCTTAAGGACAAGAACTAACATTACTTGGACTAGACGTGACGTAGTCAGTCTAGTGGGAGTTCACACATGTCCATACTCTGAACAAAGTGGGGTATAGAATGGTGAAAGGAATAATTGCACAGAAAATGTTTATGGAAAGGTTCGTAGTCAAACTACTGACTTTCCGATCAATTGTCGCTCATGACCTGCTTAAACTAATAGTTAATTTAAGTGACCAACATAACTGGGAACCTAATGGGTCACACACATTGAAGATATGGAGAATAAGTAAAATGGTCTTGGATAAGATCCAAAATATGAGAGAGTTATTTTAGGATGGATCGCGATGAGATCGCACGAAAAAATCGTTCAAGAGTGTCACGAGCCCACGCGGGCTAGGTAGGCTGCTGGCCTACCTTGCGGGCCAGCTGGGCTGCCCAGCTGCAGCTTCCCATCCGTTGGCCAACGACTGTTTTTTGCCTTAATTAGGTCAATTATGGCCAATTACTATTCATTTTGTTTCCATTTTCTCCAATTTTGACTTTTCATCTTATTTTTGAATTTGATTCAAATAGAAAAACATCAAATGGCAGAAAATATACATGAAAATATTTTTTGTGAAAAAAAATATTTTTAAGACAACAAAATTTCTCTCAAGAACACTTTCAAAGCTAGCACTTTGAATTTGTTCAAACCATTTCTCTTGATAGTTTCTTCTTCATTCATCGCGTGGAGTATCATTAGAGACATTCTAGTATGGATTATTGTGGTTTGCTACAACCCAACAAAGTGAAGATTTGAAGAACAAATAAAAATTACAAGGTATAATTTTTAACATTTACATTTATATAAATTAGTTTTAATGGTACAAGTATGATTTATTGTTTTGGGTTTTGAAAAATTTTATTTTTCGTTGCGTTTATGAATATGATTCATTCTTCAAAACCCTACATAAAATTCCTAGAACACCTACCATATAACTAAAGTTTTTGATAGATTGACATGCCAAGAAAGGATAAAAAAATATTACATAGGTGCTCAAAGATGTACCGAGTGATAGTATTACGTAAGTACCAATCTGTACAGAGTTGATTATACATAAGTACTACTTTGTGCCGAGTTGGCCAAAAATATTATTTAGGTGTATGTGCCGAATTATTTTCAAATTATATATAGGCTCCGAGTTAATGATGTCGGATAGAAAATAAACTCTGATATCCTACTAGTTAATTACTGTTCTTTGTGCTAAGGGCACTCAATGAAAGAAAATAAAACAAAAAGAAAATATATTTTATTAAGAATATAAATATCTAAAATAGAAATAATAATAATATTAATAATTAAGATTATATATATATATATATATATATATATATATATATATATATATATATATATCACATTGTAATTTGCATTGATTTCTTTTGTATTATAACTTGAAATTATTATGGTTAAGTGCCAGATCATCTTATATTTATTTTAAATGTTAGGATTCATAAATGACTTGCATTTATACTCCATTTATGAATTATAGCCGTTTGGGTGCATTTAATGTAAAAGTAGTCATTGAACCAACTCTTAAATAGCGTTTAACATGTTTCTCTGTCCTAGTTCATGGGCATGACTATATGTTCCACGTGCAAAAATGTTCTTCCAAACCGCGGTCCAAGTGGTGACTCTAGCCGTGACACTCTTTGGAAGTATTGGAAATGTTTGGTCATAAGCGTGAATGTTCTTTTAAGCGTGATCCAAATGGTGACTCTAACCGTGACACTCTCTGGAAAAATTGGAAATGTTTAGTCATGAGTGTGACTAATATTTCATGGGTGTGACTTATTTGATCATTCACGTTTAGTTTGATCCTTCATGGATGAGAACTTTGAATGGTGAAAAATTGGCGCTAAGCTATATTCACGGGCATGACATTAGTAGTCACGGGTGTGACACTTTGTTGTTTCTTTGATATTTATCTTCAAAAGTTGTCTTTTAATCTTGCTTCATGTTCTAATCAAAGTATATCATGTTTAACACACTTAAAACACAAATATTGTTAAATACATTATTGTTATTTTATTTGTTATCATCAAAATGATGGAAATACCCCTCAAGGTTCAACAATCTCCCACTTTTTGATGGTACCAAATGATCTAGCAATATGTGTTTTTGAGAAGTCTCTCTCTCAAAAAGTGCTTAAGATAAAATAATAAAGGGCAAGATTTGAAAGAAATATAGAAAAGGTATTTGCAAATTAATAAGGCATATGCAAGGTATATCTTAAGTATATCTCATCAAATAAAATGTGCATAAATGAGAGATATATGTTAAGTATATCTTATGCATTAAATAAAATGAGTTCAAATAAGTTCAAGTTGCAAGGTATATGTGAGGTTGATGTGAGATATAGCTTATGCATATCATTAATTGAAATAAAATTTGCATATTTCATTATATAACCACACATTGCATATTGCATATTGCATATTCATGTCATCATATATTGAACACATATATGTTTGTTTCTCCCCCTTTGTCACCAGCAAAAAGATTGAAATGTAAATAAGATAGTTGTATTAAAAATTAAAGGACAAGGATTACATAAAAATTAAAATGCATAAAGGTAAAGTCCTATTACAACAAAGGTAAAGCTACTACATGATAACTAGGACTATAAGTAGGCTTAAAGCCTGAAAAATCATCCCTAAGGCGTGTTACCTCTGTCTCGTATATGAGACTTTGTAAAGTCTTTGAGGTTCTCCAACCTCTCATCGATGAAAGCCTGCATCATGTCAAGGCTAGATGCTAGAAGATCAGCAACCTGCTATGCCAAAGTAGATGTGAAAGAGGCTGATGTTTGACCAACATCCTCAGCCGCTGCCAGTGTCAATGTCTCGACATGGGCTGGCTTCTGCTGCTAAACACCCTGGAGGCCAGCTTTTAAAGCTTCAGAGTCATTATCCTCCCAAGCAATTTCACCAGCAGGAGTGGTGAAATGGTAGTAGACTTCTCCTTCATAAGAATGTGGCCAGTTGTTTCCATTTTTATAAATGACTAGACATCAAGTCGGTCTCATGGATGTGCCGGAATGAAAGTGTAGATATGTTCATCGAGGTTCAAATAACTTAGCCAATGGCAAGGTGTGTCACATATCCTCCAATCAAAATGTCTCCTAACAGCTTCATTATGATTGAGAGAAGTTGATTTGTGAACCATCGTGATAAGGCTACGATCAGTCCTCTACGTGTCATTTCCAACATAAAGAGCTCCGACTTCCTGATAGCACCGTTGCTATCCCCATGAGTAAATATACTATAGGTGAAAATCCTATGTATATACTTGTGCACAGGAGTCAGAAGATGGGTGCTCTTCGTCTTTTTCACATCCCAATTGCATTTCGTGCCAAAATGTGTCAAAGCTGAATGGGCATAGAACTCTATCTCGCTCTCATTAAGGATTTCATCAAAAGGGAGCTTGAAAATGGCACCAAATTTCGCTGCGGAGAGAATGCAAGTATGCTTGCATAACTAGAATTTGACAGTTACAGTGGGTGAGACTTGCAACGTGCTAAAGAACTCGAGAATGGGTTCCCTTAGTGTTAGACAATAGATGTCCACAAACTCTCAGAGCTGGCATGCTTGTAGTTGTTCGATCATGCCAATTTCAAGACCAAGAGTCTTGATACAACTCCACTCAAAAGAGTGTGATGATAGTAGAGGTCATTTCTTGAGAACAACATAACGTGGATGGTAATGGTCCAGAATGACATTGAGTAGGAAATCGGTGTAGCATTTAAGAGCGTGTGTTTTCTCCCTAGTGCCCTTGGAGGAACCAGAATCCATCTTTTTGATAGCTTAAACAAAAGAAGAGAAGAGATTTGCAAAAAAAAAATATTGAAACCCTTGAAAAACTAGTGATTCTTTAATGAGAAAGGGGTTTGAGAGGGTTTTATAGAGGGAAAATGAGTGAGGAGGCCGGATTTTGTGAGAAATATTGAATGGGTGTATTGAATGCCAGAATTTGGAGAGATGGAAATGACGAAAGAAAAAAATTTTCATTTTATAGTCGATAGCATCATGGTCGTGAATAACCAGTCATAAGCGTGAAGAATTGGGGTCACGGTTTATTGAAGGGGTGCTCTAGCCGTGAAAAGGAAAGTGAAACGAGTCACAGATATGACATTAAACAGTCACGGGCGTGAAGAAGGATTTTCACGGGTGTGACAAATATAGTAATGGGTATGAAGCTTAGTCTTCACTATGTCTTCCCGTGAGGCAAGTTGTGAAGCAAAGCGTGAAAGCTTCTGGAAATTTTTGCTATCTTTGTTTGCTACCATGAATATATGTCATTGGCGTGAAGAAGGTTTTTCACAGGTGTTACAAATATAGTAACAGGCATGAAGCTTAGTCTTCACTACCTCTTCCTATGAGGCAAGTCGTGAAGCAAAATGTAAAAGCTTATGGAACTTTTTGCTATCATTGTTCATTGCCGTGAATATATGTCATGGGTGTGAAACACCTCAAATCTTCAAAAAATAAAACTATAAAACTAAGTCTAAAACAAGACTAGAAGATTTCTAAAAAGTTTATATGCCTTTAAACACATATTTCTATCATGTTAACCACTTCACACCATAAAATCAATCATGTAAAATGCATCATAGGAAGGAATTAACATTCAAGGTTCACATGACATACAATTGGAAAAAACAATTAATTAAGACAATATTGATCCATCAAGCATATCAAGCTCTCTTCTTATAAAATAAAAACTTTCTTCATTAAGAGGTTTGGTAAAAATATTTGTCAATTGATTATTTGTATCAATAAATTCTAACACAACATCTCTATATTGAAAATGATCCCTAAGAAAATGATGTCTAATGCCAATATGCTTACTTATAGAGTGTTGAATGAGATTCTTAGATAGGTTGATGGTACTATTATTGTCACATTTGATGGGTATATGGTCCAAACTATTACCATAATCCTTAAGTTGTTGTCTCATCCAAAGGATTTGAGTGCAACAACACTCTACTGCCACATATTCCACTTCAACGGTAAATAAGGCAATTGAAACTTGTTTCTTGCTAAACCAATAAACTAGGCATTCACTAATAAAGTGACAAGTGCCTGAGGTACTCTTTCTATCCAAAAAACTATCGACATAATCTGCATCTAAATATCCTATGATATGGAAAGATGAATTTCTAGGATACCATAGGGCCTAGATACAATGTGCCATTTAAGTATTTTAAAATCCTTTTTACAACATTCAAATGTGATTTTTTAGGACAAGATTGAAATCTAGCATATAAGCATACACTATACATTATATCGGGCCTAGAGGCAGTAAGGTATAAAAGTGATCCGATCATACCTTTATAGAGCTTTTCATTTATGCTCTTCCCCTTCTCATCTTTGTCCAATTTTGTTGATGTGCTCATAGGAGTCTTAGCATTTTTGCATCCTTCCATTCCAAATTTCTTGATTAACTCTTCGGTGTACTTGGATTGGTTGATGAATATGCCCTCATTGCTTTGCTTGATTTGTAGACCAAGGAAGAACTTAAGTTCACCCATCATGCTCATTTCAAATTCCCTAGTCATACACTTAGAAAATTCTTGGCAAAGCAATTCATTAGTAAAGCCAAATATGATATCATCAACATAAATTTGAACAATTAGAATGTCATGCTTATGCTTTTTAATAAACAAGGTTGTATCAACATTTCCTTTTGAAAAATTATTTTTTAAAAGAAAAGAACTTAGTCTTTCATTCTAAGCTCTTGGAGCTTGTTTTAATCCATACAAGGCTTTTGAAAGTTTAAAAACATGATTAGGCAAGTTATGGCTTTCAAAACCCGGAGGTTGTTCTACATAAATTTCCTTTTCTATAAAACCATTTAAGAATGCATTTTTGACATCCATTTGAAAATTTTTAAAATTCATATGGCATGCAAATGCTAAAAATATTCTTATGGCTTCTAATCTAGCTACCAGAGCATAGGTTTCGTCATAGCCTATACCTTCTTCTTGATTATAACCTTTGGCAACTAACCTATCTTTATTCCTAGTTATTGAACCTTGTTCATCTAACTTATTTCTAAACACCCATTTACTACCAATGATTTGATGGTCTTTAGGTCTATGAACTAAGGTCCATACCTTACTTCTCTCAAATTGGTTGAGTTCCTCTTGTATAGCAATCACCCAACTTTTATCATTAAAAGTCTCATCAATATTTTTAGGCTCAATTTGAGAGACAAAAGCAAGGTTAGAATCTAAGAGTTTAAGATGAGATCTAGTACTTACACCCTTAGTAGGATCACCAATTATTTGTTCCTTAGGGTGATTCTTTATCATTTTCCATTCCTTTGGGAGCTCTTGGTTGTCTTGCTCTTGAGCTTGAGGTAGAGAGACATTTTGTTGTTGTTTCTCTTTATAATCATCATCTTTCTCATGATCAAGATCAAGCTTCTCCATTTACCTACAATATCATCAAGAACACTACCTTTCACAAGATCAAGCTTACTAGATTCATCAAAAACAACATGCATAGACTCTTCAACAACTAAAGACATTTTATTAAAGACTTTATAAGCTTTGCTAGTTGTATAGTATCCTAAGAAGATACCTTCATCGAATTAGAGGCAAATTTTCCAATGTTGTCCTTAGTGTTTAATATAAAACACTTGCATCCAAATACTCTAAAGTAAGATATCATGGGTTTTCTTCCATTCCATAGCTCAAAAGAAATTTTGTTTAAAAGTGGTCTTTTGAAAACTCGATTTGAAATATAACACGCAGTATTAGTGGCTTCAGCCCAAAAGTAGGTTGGTAAACCATTCTCATTGAGCATTGTTCGAGCCATTTCAATTAAAGTTCGATTTTCCTTTCTACTACCCCATTTTGTTGAGGTGTCCTAGGAGTTGAAAAATCGTGTGAAATAACATATTCTAAACAAAATTTTTCAAAATTTTCATTTTCAAATTATTTGCCATGATCGCTTCTTATTTTGGAAATAAAATTGCCTTTTTCATTTTGAACTCTTTTAGCAAAATTTTTGAAAGATTTAAAAGCATCACTCTTTTGAGCTAAGAAAATTACCCAAGTGAATCTAGAGTAATCATCAATAATGATAAAAGCATAGTATTTACCTCCTAAACTAGCAACTCTAGTAGGTTTAAAAAGATATAAATGCAAAAGTTGTAGAGGTTTAAAAGTACTTACTACATTTTTGGATTTGAAGGATGACTTTTGTTGTTTTCCTCTTTGGTAAGATTCACATGTCTTATCTTTTTCAAATTTGACTTTTGGAAGTTCACTCACTAGCTCTCTTGTGCTAAGGCTTTAAATTAATTTCATGCTAGCATGACCAAGCCTTTTATGTCATAGCCAAGATTCAACACTAATAGACATAAGACACTTAGAGGAAATGTTAGATATTTTGTGTTAAGTCTATTATGTAAGTATTGACATCTCTATCTCCTTTGAATATCTTTTGGCCACTTAAAGAGGTTATAAGACATTCATTTGAGGTAAAAATAACTTGGTTTCCCTTATCACATAATTGACTTACACTTAAAAAATTATGTTTCAAACCATCAACAAGCAAAACATCTTCAATAAAAGTTGTATTATTAATACTAATAGAGCTAATGCCAATTACCTTACCCTTAGTATTGTTCCCAAAGGTTACCTTACCACCATCAATTCTATTGATGTTATTGAAGAGTTCTTTGTTTATGGTCATATGCCTTGAGCATCTACTATCCACAAGCCAAGCATTTTTCTTTATAGTGGACTTGAGGCATACCTATAAAACCACAATTCAAGTTTGGTGTTTAGGTACCCAAACAAACTTGGGTCCTTAGGGGTTAGCACTTGAAGGTTCCCAATGAGCCTTCCTTATCTAATAATGCTTGTTAATGTCACCAAATTTCATGCAATAATTGTATTTTTTAGCTCTATATATGTTTTTCAGTTTTGACATGCTATATGTGGTGGGACAATGTTGAATTCTGCCACATTCTTCAATAAATAAAGAGCTTGCAAAGATTGTCATTGCCTTTTTGTTTTTGAAATTAACTCTTCATTGAGGCTCCGTCCAATCATATCTTGAAAGAATTTCTTCTTCGCCATCAACTTTTTTCTTGGTTTGTGGTATCCATTCTTTTTGAACATTATCCCAAACTTCAATTCCTTCACTATCGATATATGTCTGCATCCAAAATTTCCAACTAGCATAGTTCACTTCATCAAAGTAATGCTTGAGACTTTGAAATCCTTCATTAGCCATTTTTTGATCTTTGCTAGCGCTTATTAGGCTTTGTTGCTAGACAATCTCTGATACCACTTGTCTCTCAGACAATGAACCAAGAAGAGAGTTGAATTGGTTAGCAAATAAAAATTTGCTTAATTGAAAGTGCAGAATAAATAAAATAGAAGAAGGAATGAGAGATATTACACACAAGATTTATAGAAGTTCGGGTATTAACTAACCCTACTCCTCTTTCCAATCTCAATTGGGTGTTTCACTAACACACTAAGTCTTACAATGGAGTTTTTCAAGCTCACTCCCAACTATGGTTTTTCTCTCGACGGCTAACACATAACCTAGAGATTCCCTTGTGTTTTTCAATGGTTCACACAAAAACCAATTTCTTGTGTTTTATGGCTCACATAATAAACTTTTAAAAGTGTTTCACTTTTAACCCAATATACTTAAGTAATTCATTACAATGAAAAACACTCACTACCTACAATGCTCAAAAGTTATGAGCAATTACGTTTTCACAAAAAAGTAGAGGATTATTGAAAAATAATTAATGCATAAGGTTACAACAAGATTAAAGATGAAAAATAATTGTTGTTCTTCTTGTTCTTGTTATTGGGATTCATAAATGACTTACATTTATACTCCATCTGTGAATTATAGTCGTTTGGGTGCATTTAATGCAAAAGTAATCATTAAACCAACTCTTAAATCGCTATTAACATGTTTCTATGTTCTAGTTCACGGACGTGACTATATGTGTCACGGGTGTGAATGTTCTTCCAAGTTAACACTCTCTGGAAGAATTGGAAATGTTTGGTCATGGGCGTGACTATATGTGTCACAAGCGTGAATGTTTTTCCAAGCCGTGGTCCAAGTGGTGAATCTGGCCGTGACACTCTCTGGAAGAATTGAAAATGTTTAGTCATGGACGTGACTAATATTTCACAAGCGTGACTTGTTTTTATCATTCACGGTTGGTTTGATCCTTCATGGCTGTGAACTTTGAATGGTGAAAAATTGACGCTAAGTTATATTCACAAGCGTGACACTTTGCTATTTCTTTGATATTTATCTTCAAAATTTGTCTTTCAATCTTACTTAATGTTCTAATCAAAGTATATCATGTTTAACACACTTAGAAAACAAACATTGTTTAATACATTATTGCTATTTTATTTGTTATCATCCAAATAACAGAAATACCCCTCAAGGTTCAACAAAACCCTAACCTTAAACCTCTTATATAACCTTAAACTCACATAACCTCTCACTAAAGCATATTATAACCTTAATCAAGTTTAAAGAGGGGTCCTAAACCATAAAAACTCATGATAAAGTTGAAACCTTACCCATTTGAAGGTCTCTACAAAAAATGGGATATACATAGAAAAAAACTATGAGCTTTTGTAAAGAAGAATGAGAAACACCATTATTTACCAAAATTCAAGGAAACACATCTGAAAAGAAAGATTAAGACTCCTTTCTTATTCTTTGGGTTGGTCTCTTTAAGAACACAACCTCCTTATGCTACTCTATCTCTAGAACTTTATAAACTTTGATATTTGTTGTTGGTTTAAGTATTTTAGTCTAGGAATCAAAGAAAAATGCAAGATATTGATCCATGGTATATTGAACTTCCAATTTTGGGGTTTCTTTTGAGTTTAGATCGTGAGAGAAAGATAAAAAAACTGTTAGAATTTTATATCTAATAAAGTTCATGGGTATGACCTAATCAGTCATGGGCGTGAACATCTCAAAACATTATTCACAGTTGTAACATTACATTCAAGGGTGTGAACAAGGGCATGAACATGATGACACTTTTCGCTTTTCTCAACTTTTCTGCACTCTTTCCCTCAACCAATCTCTTAAACACACTTATAACATTTCTAAACCACCTTATTCATTAGGTCCTACTTAGCAAGCGTTACATATTTTATGCAAAATATAATTATAATTAATTTTACATATACTAATACAATTAATTTATTTACATATAGTAATATAATTAATTTTAATATAATATATTATAAATTTATTCATATATAAATATATATTATATATATTTAAATTATTATAATATGTATTTGAATACTTTATATAATTTGAACTTTGAATGACACTAAAATTATTAAATATTTTATATATTTTTAATTGTGTTTAATTATGTCTAAAATTCATTTATAATATGATTTTTTTTGTATCGTAATTATATTAACATGATACATATTCATTTAACTCAAATTTAAAAAAAAATATATATATATATATATATATATATGTATATATATATAATTTAATTGAATCTTATCAAAAATTGTTAACTCTTTCAAAGACATGCTTAATAATGCATACTTTTATACCCAAATTAACACATGGCATCCAGTTGTATCGGAGAATCCTAAAAAAGTCCACGTTAACATCAATCATCCTACGAAGATGAAGATTTCTTCTTTCACACTTTTATTATGATTGGTAAATGACCCGCCAAAAGAAACGCACCATTATTTACCCGCGCAGGTGGCTCTTGACTTTTGCCCCACTTTTAGGCAATATATATTGGTTCCAAAATTATTACATCTCTAAATTTTTATTGTACTTTATTTAATTTTTAAATTTTTTACTTTTGCTCATATAAATTTAAAGAGGAACTCAATAAAAACTAATAATTTATGGACTTATTATGTGCTAAAATAATATTATATAATATATTCTTTTTATTTATCTATTTGTATCAATGTGTACTACTAATATAAATGTTTAATAATAATAATTAGATTTGGCAATTTCTTTTTATTTGGCCCGAATATATCATCTTAATTAACCTGAAAACTATGTAAATAATTTATAGTATCTATAAATTACTATAACATTTTACATTTCTATGTAATATATTCTAATTAATAGATTTATTTATAATTATAATGGCTAGGGTTTTATTATTGGTATGCTGACTTTAAAATGACTTCATCAATTTTGAAGCAAAAAGTGGACTACAATTATCAAATCCAACTCACAATCTTACATTAATTACAAGTAGAAAATGCCACCCATATTTGAAAATGACAATCGGACTAGGCCTATTACACTTAAGGAGAGAGTGCTAAAGGGTATTGAAATAGATTCTCACATCGCTATAATATAAAGAGTGACAAGGGTTTATAATTGGGCAAAACCTGTTTTTCTACTTTTCTTGATTTTGCTTTATACTTTTATTTTGATTCTGTTATTTTATTAACAATTGAGTTCCATTTTGATAAGTTTTTGCAAATTAGACTAACGTAATTAGTTTGCTAATTTAGAATTGTATTTTTTGTCCAACTTACACTGATTGTGATATGAATTGATGTGGGTAATTTATATATTACTCTTAGTTGAATTGTAAATACAATTTAATTATACAATTCAATTCAAACTTGATAAAAGAACAATTTTATATTAACATACTAAAACATTAGTCTAATTTATAAAAAACTGTCAAAAATAAACTTAATTATGAAGAAAATAATAGTAAAATGACTCAAATCATCAAAATAAAGTACATGGGCTAAATCAAGAAAAGTTAAAAAGTAAAATGATCAAATGATAGGTTCCTCCTTTATAATTGTGTATAAACTAACTCTGAAATGACTTAAGTCATTTTAGAAAAATGATGGAGTACAATTACTAAGCTTAACTCACAATTTTATGTGATGTACAATTTCTCTCACATTTTTATGTTTGGTACCTCACAACAATAATATTTCTTGAGCTTTGTTTGCTCATTCAACCATGGCAACATTATTGTCCGGTTCTACATTTGTGGCACCAATTATAGCAACTTCGGTGATTTTTTTTTCACCAAAGTAGTTACTTAGTAAGTAAATCATTCAATCTCATCTTTTACAACCAACTATTATCCATTTATGTTATATCCAAAGCCCCCTTAATTTAAAAAAAAAAACTTGCAGTCTTTGGTTATTAATCATTCATGGCACACCCAATGATATTCCTTGCTTATAATTATAATGTCACTCCACATATTGAAAATCCACTAACTTCCTCTATTCAAACCTCTTCCTTTTGTAAACAACAAGAACACCTTATCCATAGTGCTCTTCTCAATTTTCCTTGACAAGAAAAATACTCTTTGTCATAGTAGCCAAAACTTCATATGATGTCAAACCATCTAATATGCATGTCAAACCCTCTTGTGCTTTCATGAAATAATGATAAACTCTAGATAAAACCACCAAAGATATCTCGTCTTACTAGTTATTTGCATGCTCGATAAAATAACTAATGTATATCCTTACTGCTAATGATGGTCTTCCATCCATGGAACAAATTATATATTTCATATTTTCCATTATCTTCCACATTGAATTTTTAAAAAAATGGGTTGCAATTCGAGCACGAGATAATGCAATCACTTTTGAAGAGGTTCATGACAAACTTAACAATTATATACTTGTAAATTACAACAATTTATTAATTTTGTTACCCTAAGAGGAAGATGGGATGACACAAGTCTCTTATTTTAACTAAAGATATCAAATTCAAATCCTGAATATGGACACTTTTAAAAATTCAGAGAAACTATTTTGTTTCTTTTATGGATCTAGCCAACACGAATTTAAATCAGTCTATAGTCTTGTAATAATAATTCTTAACAAAGTTTCATTTTAATATACTAAAATATTGTCATTATGAATGCATGTCAAACTCTCTTGTGCTTTCATGAATTAATGAGAAACTTTAGACAAAACCACCAAAGGTATCTCCTCCTCTTACTAGTTATTTGCATGCTTGAAAAAATAACTAATGTTTATCCTTGTTGTTAATGGTGTTCTTCCATCCATGGAAAAAATTATATGCTTCATATTCTCCAGCATTTATGGCATTGCTAAATAGGTAAATGGCATCGCTAAATGACTCTAGCAATGCCTTAGCGATGCCGACGAAACGTCTCAAAAAAAGCAGTCACAACCTAGATTTAGCAATGCCTAACAAAATAACGTCGTAAAATAAAAATGCATTAATGGATTTGCTATTTAGCAATGTCATATGTGGGTCACTAATTGAAAACCTGCGTCACTAAAAAGGGGCAACATAATTAAAATATTTTGCCTTTAGTGACATTGTTAGCGATGCCAAAATTAGCAATGCCACTCAGCATCACTACATTTTGATTTATTACTAAATTATTTTATTATTAGTGGTATCGCTATATTTAATTATTTTTTAAATTTTGTAAAATAATTTTGTTCATTTTAAATATTTTGCTTATAATACATAAAATAACATGCTTATAAAATATTTGGATATCATATAATTCATCATATGCACACCATTCGACATTCATTATAATACAAATTTCTTTATTTTATGTAATTATAATTTTCATCATGTCTCAATTCCTAATTAACCTAAGCCAAATATAAAAATGCACATTGGTTCATATACTAACTCTGTAGCCTTTCTTGATAAAAAATATTTACTTGTATTTACCTAAAACTTTCCAAAGTAAAAGTGTTTTTGTCACTTGGGACATGTCCCTCCACGTGGATTGGATCCCCCTTCGTCCTCTTGTTGCTTTAAGATCTTAGATATTCGCTAAATAATATGGTTTATAGCTTAATTAGCAACACAGCCTTAGAGCATCACTAAATAATGACTTCAAAAGCGACGTTGCTATGTTGATAAAATTGGCACCAAATTTTGGCACCTCCTTTGGGTGTCACTAAACAAAAATCGTAGTCTTCCGTCACTCATTTGTTACTAACAACATTGCTAAATTTATTTTTTAAATTTCAATCTCTTTGCATAGCAAAAGTGTTGTTGTGGCATCACAAATTTGCAATGCCACTTTGCACATTGCTAACTGGCATCACAATTTTTTTCATTTTCTTGTAGTGATGGTCTTCCACCTTGAATTTAAAAAAAAATGGGTGGCAATTTGAGCATGAGATAATGCAATCACTTTTGAAAAGTTTCATGACAAGCTTAATAATTATATCTATAAATTGCAACAACATATTTAATTTTTGTTATCCTGAGAGTAAGATGGGGTGACACAAATCTCTTTTCTTAACCAAAGATATCAAGTTGGATATGTCTACCTTTAAGAGTTGAGAGGAACAGTTTTATAGATCTATTAAGTACGAATTCAAATTAATCTACAGTATTGTAATAATAATTATTAACAAAGTTTCATTTTAATATTCTTAAAATTTACCATTATGAATGCATTCCAACTTGATAAAAAAAGATAACAATTTTTTTTAAAAAAAAAGAGTTCAAACCTCATTAAAATAGTACAAAACAATGGAGCAGAGAAAATTTTCTTAAGTTGGTATAATTTAATTTTAATATAAACTATATATATATAACAAATTATAAAAAATCTCTTTGTGATTTAACAAATTACAATTAAAAATAAATTTTTAAAAAACTAACAGTTTACCTTTTGTCATTTGGTAAAAATATTATTTGAGATAATAATTAGGAAGATTATAACTTGAATGTATTGGTTGCTCTACAGTTACAGTCGTTAGTAATGACCAAAAGTTTTAAACTCTTATAAAAAATAATTAGACTGTACATTAAATTTTAAAAAAATTTACACAAAAATAATTCAAATATAAAAAATTATGTAGCATATTGCACTACAATATTTGAATTCATAAAATATCAAATGAATGAGTATTATTTCAAACAATAAAGAGATAAAACTATTAATTTTTTAAAAATTTATTTTTAGTAGTAATTTGTTAAAATTTCAAAAAAAAATTTCTATAATTTGTTCATATATATATATATAAGAGCATTTTTAACGATTATGACTTCATAGATAATCATTACAAACTTTAGTATTAAAAAATATTAAATAGTATTAAATTATCATAATTATTATAGAATTAGTTAGAATAATTCGGTTGAAAATAGTACCCAAACTCCATTCATATATATATATATAGGGTCCGTTTGATATTATATTTAGAAAAAATATTTAAAAAAATTAATTTTTTTAGTTTTAAAAATTGTTTTTTAAAAAAATGAGATAAATTAATATATATATATATATATATATATATATATATATATATATATATATTTTAAATAAATTTATAAAAAATAGTTTATAAAATATTAAAAAATTTATTAATTAAATAAAAAAATTTTAAATTTATTTTTTGATACTAGAAAAACAAGAGTCCTTTTATCTTCCTTCTTGTACTGCAACTTGCTTAAAAATCAATGGAAAAAGAACAGGTGTCAATGTCTGCAAAACAGATACAAACTAAATAACGTCATAGAAAATGGCCAAGGGGAAAGGTCTTTCAACTGATTCCGAATCGATAATGCGCTCCGTAGTGGAAGCCCTTACCCACTTCGCCACGTGTTCGTCGCCGCATCTTATTTTTAGAAACGTCGCACCTACATCTACACCATTCCTTCGGTCCTTTTCATTCCAGTTGTGAATTTAAATTAATTTAAATAATATTAAAAAAACTTCAACTTGGCTCTTTATCATTATGTAACATGGGTTCTCGACTGGGACCACGTGCGTCTGGCTCATTCATCGCCGATTTTTTTCGTAATTGTACCTCGTTCACTTGATCCTATTTCTGTTTGACCTCTTTGTAAAGCCGCCTAACGTTCACTGTTTTCTGCGGTTTTTCTTCGTTTGGGATAGTACAGGATAGGGTAACTGGAAATTCGAATCTATTTAAAATTATAACATTAATATCTATATTTATTTTAATTCAATTAATATTATCTAATTAATATTTAAAATTTATATAATTATCTATTTATTATTAAAAATATAAAATAAAATTTAAACTATTTAAAATTTTAAAAATATACAAATAAACTACTATAAATCAATACAAAATTAAATAAAATATAAAATCTAATTCAATATATTTAAATTAAAATAATTTATTAAATTGTTCAAAAATAATATTATAGCAATAAAATTAAATATCATTTATTACGATAGAAAAATTATATTTTAAATTTTAAACTCTTATTACATTTATAATTCATCAATATATAAAAATAATTAATTATATTATTACATTCAATAAATTAAAATAGAATAAATTGTATAAAATTTTAATATTTGCTCTAACCATGTCTTTTTGAATATTTCACTTTAATCAATCCTAAGAGAATTTTCATATATATTTATTATAACTTTTTTTTTCTCAAATAACTGTAGCCTTAAAAATCATCTGACTTCTAAATAATGTTATTAATGTAGTAAAATGAGTAACTAAAAAACAGGCTATTGAGAGCCCAAAAGAGATCATGTTGGCTAGCATATATATTATTTATGTTGTGACATCAGTAGTGGTCATCAGAGTTCTTATTAATTATATATATATAATCAAGTTCATTGAGTAGTGGGTACTCGAGAACTTCTACATGTACTCTACCCAAATCAGTTCTAAAACTCTAATACGGTTACCCATTATAATTTAAATGAGTCCGGATAAATGCGTGTACTTGTGAAACCTGTACCCACTACCTCGAAGACTGCATACCCCCATTGAACTCATTACAATTATTAGACATGAGCTACAAAGAAACCCAAAAAGCAATTGACCATAAAATTGGTTTCAAAGTAATTCAAAAATTCTAATTGATTGATTCAATATTTTAGTTAAGAATCAAGTATGTACAAATTTCATAGTTCTATTAATCAACTTATTTTTTGTTATATATATATATATATTGCATAACTCATGCAATTTACTTTCTACATCATTTTCTTTCTAAATTTAACACTAATTTCATCTTAAATAATTATTACATAAGTCTTTAATACAGGAATTTTCGATAAATATTTTGTTAAATTCAATATTTATGATTAAATGATTAAAAATAATGGACATATAAAATAATTTTGATCGATTGATTTATAAAAATGTGATTTTTTTATCGGAGGATGTACATGCTAATTTAAACTAAAAGTTACTCTTGTCAAGAATTGATCATGGTGAAAAAAAATATTGAGATAAAATTGACAGTTTATTTAATAAATTTAGGTTTAATTTTAAAATAAAACATCTAACATTTTATTGTTTTTTTTAATGAACATTAACACTTTTCTTTTTTTTTTTTGTTTCCGATTGGATATAATATGTTTTCATTTTTTTCATTAGACATCTATGTTAAATTTTCTGCTAATAATTAATGGAAGTTGATATAGCGAGATCTGAATGTGGATTTTGATAGAAAAAACATAAAATGTTAGTTTTTTTAAAATAAAAAAAAACTTCTTCATCTATGATATATTTTAATTATTTTTGTAATCAAGGTATATTTTAATTAACAAGACAATATTATATGTATTCTAATATATATTATAACTATAATTATAATAGAAAAAATAATATGGTAGTACTTATTTTTCTTTTTCAAAATTTTCAAAATTTAAATAAAAAATAAAATATAAAGTGTCATTCTTTTCAAAGGTATCAACTATAAAGGCAAAAATAAATAAATAAATAAATAGCGTAGTTGTGACAATATACATATATATGAATGTTGGGTTTTGAGCATGCATATCACATATGTCACAACAAAATTTTAAAATTTAGTTTAATCCAAAATTCATGAAACATCCTATATAATTCAAAACTGGAATAAATCATTCATTAGAAGAAAAATGATTATCTTTGTTTGCAACTTACTCTCCACGAATTTGTAAGTTTTTTTTTGTTGAGTTATAGCAAACCATAAAAATCTAAAGCTATGATTGTTTAACAATATCCACACGAAGGATTATCTTTGTTTGCAACTTAGTCTCCACGAATTTGTAAGTTTTTCTTCTTGTTGGGTTATAACAAACTACAAAAATGTAAAGCTAGGATTGTCTAACAATATCCATTCAAAGGAAGAAAAAGAAAACCTCTAAAGGGGATGAGATGATCAACAAACAATGTGCTAGCAATGTAGTTAATCTTTGAAAGAGTGTGGGAGAGTGATATCTCATATTTCTCTAAAGGGGCAGCTACAAAAATAATTCTTAATGAGGTTATTTATATGTCCTCTAATATGTATTAGAGTATGTTTATTAAAATCCTATAGGTTTAAGTTTCCAACTTTAAGTAGGATTGCTGAACCAACTTAATTCACGACTGCAAATTGTGTTAATGTTGTGATAGTCACGATTGTGAAAGAATGTCACGCCCATGACAATTCGTGATACAAAAATGGTAGATTGATTCGCGATTAAAATAACGACTACTAAACCTTTCGTGAATACTTTATCCACAATCACGATGCAATATTGCAACTAAGAGCCAGTTGCGACCACAAATTTGTCCAAGCCAAAATTTTTCTCTTTTGTTTTTATTCAATCCAACACTTATTTCAAATCTCCTTCATTCTTCCTATGCGTGTGACCCATTAGGTTTCTAATTATATTAGTAGCTTAAATCATCACATGATTTTGAGCATATCATGAGCGGTATATAGTAATACATCACGATGACTCAAATAACTAGAAAGTCAGTGGTCTGAGTGAAAATCCTTCCATAACCGATTACTATGCAATTCATATTTTCAACACATTATATCTCATATGGTTTAGAGTACGGATTATGTGTCAACTTTCACTAAAATAACTACGTTACATCTAGTCCAAATGATATTAGTTTTTATCTAAAATACTCATTATTGTCACGTCTGATAGTTTAGGCCCCAACCAATACATGTATTTCATGACTAGATGCGCCAGACCGACAGGAAGTCGAATGCATTCGCGATTGAAATAGAGACAATACGACTATAGTCTAAATTTGGACCATTGCAAGTGAGAAAATTGATTTTGATAAGTAACATTGAATTTTTCATGAAAATAAAGGAAAATGTGTCTAACCATAAAATATGTAATTTTTCGCATTTTCAGCGAATTGCGAACAGAGGGCACGAAGCATAAAAAATATTGTGACTAACTTTTCGATATAATTTGGTGTCAAACTTTTAATATTTTTGTCACAAAATTAAAGAAATAAAATTTATGGTGTGGCTCCACAAGAATATTAGAAAACTTGATTTTTACTTCGACGTCCCAATCGCAAAACCAAAAGTACCATTTTTAAGAGTAAATTATTTCGTGAATATTGATGCATTTAATTGTTAGAAATTAAATATTTTAGGAAATACATTTGAAGGAATTAAATTCGAAGTGCGGTTAAAATATAAATAGTAGAAAGTGTGAGGGCCAATAGTGATATTTGACATTAATTAAGATAAATGAGGATTAATTAAGTTAAAAACCGGATTTTAATATTAAAACTATATGCATGTGCGCTAAATGGCCATCAAACACACTAATATCCATTTTAATTAGTATAAATGTGTATGTATAAGTTATGCACACAATTGTTTTTAATTAAAGAATTATATTTTCCTTTCTTCTCTTTTTGGGCTGCCATCCATTCTCCCTTTCCTTCCATAACTGACCCCTTTCTCATGTTAATTTCTCCCATCTTCTCCTATTTCCCATATTCCAAACATTAAACTCTATCTAGAGACTTTAAGAATTGCTGAAGAGGGAGTTGTATATAGCTAAGCAAGTGTGACCGTAATATGGTGATGAAGGCATAGTCTTGGCCAAATTAAACTTCCATTAAAAAGACCTTATATGTGTAACTCAAGATAAGAGAAAGGCATTAGGTGGCTTTGCATGTTAGTCTAAATTGAGAAGAAAATGAATTGAAAGCATGGAGATCACGGTTTGTGGAAAAGGAATTCTATGATTCAAAAAGAAAAAAAAAAGATTGGAACTATGAAAGCCACAGGTTCAAGGTTGTGAGGTAAAGGTCGAGCCTTCTATCATTAATCTTTTCTTGATTCTTTTTATTTCTTGTTCCAATTTGTAAATTATAATCTCTTTTTTTATTTATTTTTTCTTGTTTCCTTGTGGAGATTAAAGCTTTTGGATATGTAAGAGAAGAGTATGGCTGAGACATACCTTTGAAGATGTGATGTTGCTAAGTTAGTACTAGTACAGGAAATTTCATGGAAAATACTTTTTGGAATCGAAACTAAGATTGAGAAAGGACTATGAATTTGGAATGGTTTGGAATCTGTAACCTTCTAAGAACCTTATTGATGCTCAGATAATTTTGGACCAAATTGCATCTTAATCCTTTTAGTGATTATAGAGAATTTAACCAAATTATTTAAGTAAGAAAGATTACTATTTGAGTGAACCTATATGGGATGGAAAAAATGTACATAAACCTAAAAACAAATTTTGATTTCAATTCATACTAATTTGCATACTAGTAGAGATTAGTATAGATTTCATGTGAAGTTGACCTAAAATATAAACCTAAATGATTAAGATAACACTTTTAAAACAAAAGAGTACTTTTAAGCCAAGTGAATCAAATCTAATGGCATAAACAAATATGAAAATGGACCACTTTTGGAGGACACCATAAATGTTAAATTTAAATCTTTAAATTTGGGTGGTGAAAGCTTATAATACATTAAATTCAACGTACAGTAATAAATAGTGTTACAACCTAGCTCAACGAAATTTTAATATTATATATTTAATAATGTAAAGGGCACATATATACATATAGAATGTATACGAAAGACTTCAGGTTAATTTTGAAAAAGGTGTTGTTTTCTAAATTACTGCAGGAGTTATTTTTTCCCAAATGCCTAATACTTAATTATGTATATTCTATCAGGTACATCTATAACACCAACACTCGTGCCAGATAAGGGTAAGGAACTGACAGATACAGGGAAAGTCTATAATATGTTTATGCAATTTTCTATAATATTGGCCATCAATAAAATGAATTTGATTTTGTTTGACATTTGGAATGAAAAATAATTGGATATGAAAATATTTTTGTGCAACATTTATAGAAATTTTACATAAACATGTTCTGAGGAATTGGTATATTTTAGCCAATATATTAGCCTAGACATTGGGCTTTGGGATTTATTGGTATGCCAATAGAGTAGGAACTTCATGGCCTATGATTATTTTTGTAGCGTCCTTTCGCCTAATTAGGATTAACCCGACTAAACGAGCAAGTGCTACGAAATCTGGTGTGTGAAAAACCTATGAAATTTAAAACTTTTTCTTTCCTTTGAAAATTTCTTTGTCATAAAACTCCTTCATATATAAAACTTGTTTCATATTATATAACATGCATCCATAAAACCATCTTTGATCCAAAAGATCCATCATATAATTAAAACCATTATGTATGGGCTTAACCAATTCGATGTTTATAAAAATACATGCCTTAACACAATTACATAATACTTTGAAATACAGACATGTATGCAGGTAAACAACTCAAACCCTATGCCAGGTACAAAATATAAAAGTATGACATATGATATCACCAACTTATGTTGGGTCTGAACTATTGTCTCTAATGTTGGGTTGACTTCTCTGGATCAACTTCAATTCTATCTACAAGGCTTCACCCTGCGTGGAAAAATACTCACACACTAAGCTATTGAAAGTTTAGTGATACATATAGGCATAAAAATTCAACATACAATTATACGTTAAACAAATTCATAGCAACATATAAAACATCATGGCATGGCAGTGAATTTATAATATCATGTATATACTTTACCTTATGGGATGAATTAACTCATTAAGTATTGAACAATAAGAAATAGAACATATAATTCCTTTTTAATAGCATATAACATATTGACCATGTATTTTTGTATACTTAGTTTTTTAATCTCTTTTTCATTTCATAATGTTCTTAAATCATTTTGATATGATTGCCCAACAACTTTCAACATAGACTATTTGGATATGGATTGTGAACAAAGATGCTCTTTGAGCTTAAGTCACCTTTCCACTGTCTATAATTATGTGTGTCAGTTGAGGCATCTCAAGTCAATGGTGCTCCTAGAGCTTAAACCATATTGACGAGTATAAAATCATTGTATCATAATCACTACAATACCAAACTCCCTTAATGGCATGCCAACTATCCTACTTCTAGTCCTAGTATCAAGTCTAGGCTTTACTTGTTCATATTACCTTATTATACTTCGTTATAACATATATACTTTGTTCATATGTAAACTTATCATATAACATTCGTGTACTAATATTCATAAAAGTATACTTTAACATATCATCATGAAGACATATACATAGTCATTACATTATAACCATTAAACATATAACATATATCATTTAAAGGAAACTTCATGGGCGTAAACTATGTGTTCACCACAGGTAACCCTATCATTGAACTAAAACGTGAAATTGGTTGGGAAAGCTTATATCCATTTTTGTGAACATTCTTTATGGGCGTGAAGAAATAGTCACAAGCATAACCTTGTTCTGAGGATGAGATTCATGGTCGTAAACACCTAGTCACGGGCATGAATATGGATTTTCCAACAATTATCAATATTAAAAACAAGTATTCATTACAAAACACATGTAAGGCTTTAAGGATGGTTCCATGACAACCCTTTTTCTATCAACATTCTCATCACAACATGTATTAAAACATGTTCAAATATCATTTAAACCCTTTAAAATATATCTCAACATAAATTACCCTATCAACTCATTTAATGCCAATTCATGCATTTATGGTTTAACAACCTTTTTTATAACCTTAACAATATTTCCCTTTACCTTTCCATCATCATAACTTGGCATTCCATTTAAAACACATATGATATACTTATAACAAGGTTCCTTTCAAGAATTTCCATTCATGTCTCATATTCTTATGGCATTCATTGCATCACTTATTTTCACATCAATAATCAACTAGCATTTAAGGCATTTAAAGAATTTAACATATAAAACATGCCAAAATTAGAATTTAAATGCATATAGGTAAATACCTCTAATGAAGCCTCAAAAACTAAACTTCTCTCAAGCTTGCTTATCCTTTTGATGGATTTC
The DNA here is from genome assembly GCA_023653625.1 of Triadica sebifera. NCBI lineage: Eukaryota > Viridiplantae > Streptophyta > Magnoliopsida > Malpighiales > Euphorbiaceae > Triadica > Triadica sebifera. The sequence goes on from CM042900.1 coordinate 20,295,395, forward strand.
ACCACTTCCTTTTTCAACTCTTATCACATATAACATGTATTCATCAACTTTTATAAATAAAAAATATAGCCTTTAAAAGTTAAAAAGCTTAAACCCTAACTTGAACCCTCTTATAGAACTTTAATCTCATAAAACCTCTTACTGAAGCATATTATAACCTTAATCAAGCTTAAAAAGGGTTTTATAAACATAAAAACTCATGTTCAACCGAAACTCTAACCCATATGGAAATGGGTTTCTACCATAGATAGGTTGTACATAGAAAAAGGTTATGAAAACTTATAAAGAAGAAAGAGAAACGTGATTCCTTACCAAGATCGAAGAAAACAAAACTGGAAAGAACAATATCAGACTCCTCTCTTCTTTTTTGGGTTGGCCTCATCAATAACACAGCCTTTCTCTTGCCTTTCTCTCTTAAGAACTTCATAACTTTGATTTTTGATGTTAATTTAGGTGTTTAAGGTCTAGGAATGAAAGAGCACACAACATTGGGTCTCTAGTAGGAAGAACATTCGAGTTATAGGGTTTTCTTTTTAGTTTAGGTTGTAAGAGAAAGAAAGAACAACTATGACAATTTTATATCTGATGATGTTCACGAGCATTACAAACACTATTATGGCTATGAATTAGCTTAAACCTAGAATTCCATCTTGCGATGGTTCACAGTTGTGAAAGCATTGTCACAGATGCGAACCATATGATATTTCATTTTCTTGTTTCTCTTCAACTCTCTTTATATACCCTAACTCTTAAACACATACTTAAATTTTCTTAATTCATCTTATTTACTAGGCCCTAATTATGAGTGTTACATTTCTTTTCCCCTTAAAAGAATTTTGTTTTCAAAATTACTTGTAGTGTTGTGTTAAAACATTTGGGGGTACTGAACCATCATCACCTCTTCACTTTCCCATGTAGCCTCTTCTGCTGTATGATTCCTCTTTAGGATTTTAACTAACGGTACTCATTTGTTCCTAAGCTCTTTGACTTCACGAACCAATATCTTAATTGATTATTCCTCATATGTAACGTCTAGTCTCATATCTATGCTTTTGATTATGATGATGTGTGAAGGATCTGACTTATACCTCCTCAATATCTTTTCTCTTGAGATCTACATATGATTTCTATCTATCTGAAGCTGCCTTTAGCCTTTTTTGTATAATCTTCACTTTTTCCTGTCTTTTGCACCAAGTCTGGCCCTACTAACTTTCACTCACTAAGTCCTGTCCAATATAATGGTGTTCGGTACTTCATACTATATAGTGTCTCGTAAGGAGCCATCTGGATGCTAAACTGATAATAATTATTATAGGCAAACTCCATTAATGGTAGATATTTCTCCTAACTACCTTCGAACTCTATCACACAACTTCTTATCATGTCTTCCAGAATTTGTATCACCCTTTCCAATTGACCGTTTATCTATGGGTGAAAATTCGCATTGAAATTGAGCTTGGTACCCAAAGCTTTTTCTAAACTTCCCCAAAATTGAGATATGAATCTTAGATCCTTGTCCAATATGATGGAGAGTGGAACTCTATGTAATCATACTATCATGTTTACATATAGGTTTACTAGCTTGTTCAAGAAATAATCTCTTATAATAGGCAATAAGTGCACTGACTTCATTAACTTATCCATTATGACCAAACGACATCAAATTTTCTCGATGTTAGAGGTAATCTAACCATAAAATCCATCGTGATTCGTTTCTATTTCCATTTCAGTATTGTAATCGGCTGCATCAAAATTGAAGGTACCTGATGTTCTACCTTGACTTACTGACATGTCAGACATCTTGTTATGAACTATGTGATATCTTTTTTCATACCTACCCACTAATACCTTTCTTTTAGATCATGGTATATCTTGTTACTTCTTGGATGCATCACAAATCTAGTTTCATGTGTTTCCTTTAAGATCATTTGTCTTAGCTTTATAATATTAGGCAAGCATAAACGACCTTGATAAAACAAACTGCCATTTGATTCGACTGTGTACTCAGGTCTCTCCCCTTTGGAGACAAACTTAGCTATTTCAACTAGTTTGCTATCTTGCCTCTGTGCATCTATGATTTCTTGGTTGATTATTGGTCGTATGTGTAACTCTATTATGTTTTTTCTGCTCAAAACGCCTACCGTAATATTGGCCTTACCTGGATGGTAGTCAATAACACAATTTTAGTTCTTGATCAATTCTAACCATTGTCTCTATCTCAATTTGAGTTTCTTCTATGTCAAAAGATACTTTAAACTTTTGTGGTCAGTTTAGATGAAATATTTTTTTCCATATAGGTAGTGATGCCATATCTGTAGAGCAAACACAATGACTGTCAACTCAATATCATGTATAGGGTAATTCTTCTCAGGTGACTTTAATTGCCTAGAGGCATAAGCAAGCACTTTTTCCTCTTGCATCAAGACACACCCTAAATTGTTGTGAGAAGCATCACTATAGATGATATACTCCTTATCAGGAACTGGCTATACAAGAATTGGAGCTTCTATTAACATATATTTGAGCTTGTCAAAACTAGCTTGACACTTGTCATTCCACTTGAATTTCACATCTTTTCTCAAAAGGCTTATCAAATGAGAAGCAATCAATTAAAAACCTTTGATAAACCTCCTGTAGTAACTTGCCAAACCAAGAAACTCCTTATTTTGATCACATTATAGGGAGGCTTCCGATTCAAGATTGTCTCAACCTTGCTGGAATCAATTATGATGTCATTTGCTGACACAGCATGCCTAAAGAAAGCTACTTTGCTAAGCCAAAATTCACATTTAGAGAGCTTGGCATACAACTTATGATCCACGATGAACTACAATACTATTCTTAAATATTGATTATGCGTTCCTTAATTCTGAGAATACACTAAGATGTCATCGATAAAAATAATTACAAATTGGTCCAAGTATGGCTAGAAGATTCGATTCATCAAGTCCATAAAAGTTACTAGAGTATTAGTTAAACTAAATGGCATAGTGACCATATCTGGTTTTGAAAGTTATTTTGGCTATATCCTCCTCTTTTATCTTCAACTGGTGATAACCCAACCTCAAATTGATCTTGGATAATACTCCTGCACCCTTTAACTAATCAAAGAGATCATCAATCTGTGGTAATGGATATCGGTTCTTGATAGTCACCTTGTTCAACTACCTATAGTCTACGAACAACCTCATAGACCTATATTTCTTCTTTACAAATAAAATTGGTACACCTCAAGGAGATACACTCAGCCTGATAAAACCCTTCTTTAGCAACTTTTACAACTGAGCTTTCAACTTTTTCATCTCTGAAGGTGGCATTCCATAAGGTGCTATGGATATCGATGTTATGCCTAGTGTGAGTTCTACGGAGAACTCAAAATTCCTATTAGGTGGTAATCCTAATAGATCATTTGGAAAGTCATCTGGAAACTCCCTCACTATAGGGATATCATAAAGATTTGGAACTCTTCTCCTGGTGTCAAGAACGTGAGCCAAATAAGCCTCACATCCTTTTCAAACCATCTTTTGTGCCTTCATCATGGAGACCATTTATAGAGGCTATGGAAACCTGTCACCTTTTACTACCATTTTTTCTTATTCTGTAGTCTGAATAACAACTTTCTTAGACTGACAATCCACATTTGCCTTATACTGTGAGAGCTAATCCATACCTAATATGGTATCGTACTTATGAAATGACAACTTTATAAGATTTATAGGAAACTCTTTCCTATGCACAACTAAAGGGCAACTTCTGTATACCCAGTTCATAACTACACTGTGGCCTAAAGGGTTTGTGACCTCTCTCAAACTCTAGCATCTCTATTGCTATACTGTGTTGATTAGGAGTGCTCATGCATACATAAGATGTGTAGAGCTTGTGTTTATCAAAGCACATAAATATGAGTTGTGTAAAAAATATTACCCACTATGACATTTGTGGCTCCCTAGTCCTCATGAGCTTTTTTCGCATATGCTTTAATCGAAGCTTTATGAGGTCACGACATGTTCATTGTCTCTGAAACAACCTAGTTAGGTCATACTTGACCTCTTTATGTCTAGTTCTTATTCTAAACTGGTCTTGACACTAATGTCTATATGGGTGTAGCATTTGCCAACAAAGGGTAATCCCTCCTCATATGATCTAGGGCTTTGCACCTAAATTATGCCCCTGTGTTCACCCGACACTCTCCTCTGTGATTCCCTTGACATGTCCCATATAAAGGAGCAAAATCCCTATTTATGTGAGTTCTGGTAATGGCTAATATAGTCTTAGAGGGTGGTCCCCTTTTGAAAGAACTAGATTGTGTGTGACTCTATCATTTGCTCTATCCCTAACCTTGGGAATGTCCCGAAAAGAATTAGCCTCTCTTGCTAGTAGTTTGTGCCACACTAGTTGTAGGTTTTGTAGCATTATCCTCTATTTTTTTTCTCTTATCTATATTGATAGGGGTGGACACAATCTTTGAGAATTCCTAAAGCTATAGAGAAATGACATGATATCCTATGTCATCATTCAACCCTTCTTTAAAATGACATCACTTATCACTCTCATCCACCAAAAGATCAGTGGCATATCGGCATAACTGTGTGAACTCTTTTGCATATTTTGAGACTGTAATGTTTCTCTATTGCATATTCACGAATTCCCTTCTTTTCTCATTTATGTAGAATCAGGGTACATATTCCTCCTTGAACTCTACAACAAAGTATTCCCAAGTCAGAGGTTGTGGGGTTTGAGGCTTCTTCAGAACTGTTTTCTACCACTCATATGCATTTTCTTGAAGCAATGATACTGCATATTTGGCCTTGTGCTCCTCGGTACACTCTAACTCCTTGAAAGACCCTTTCAGTCTTCTCTAGCCAAAAATCAATGGCGGCGAGATCATCCTCACCTCTACTATGAAAATTAGTGGTTCCATACTTTCAGAGCCTATCAATCTTCATCTTTGGTTCCTCTAATGGTGGTTGTGGAACTAGTTGTGGCAGTGCCTGTGGTATGGTATATGCCAATTGCTGCAAAATACCCGCCATCTGCTACATGATTGGTATAATAACACCTAGATATGTTTATACAATAGGTGGCTGCTGAGAAATTGAGCAGCACTTGGACTTTGTATACTTGAAGCCCTAGGTTGATTAGTAGCCCTCAAATTAGGAAAATTGTTGCTTTTGGAAAATTCATATGCTTTTAGCTCCATCTATACCTTGTACTCCTACAAGTTGATAAAGAAAACCCACATAAGAGATATATGAGATGTATTATTTATGCATGACAACCTTAACCCACTTAGGTTCAAAAATGCCTAAACTGAAGCTTTGATACCACTATATGTAGTGCTCTCTTCCCTAACTAGGATTAACCCAACAAAATGAGTGGGTGCTACGAAATCTGGTGTGCAGAAAACTTATGAAATTTAAAACTTTTTCTTCCCTTTGAAAATTTCTTTAGCATAAAACTCCTTCACATATAAAACTTGTTTCATATTATGTAACATGCATCCATAAAACCATCCTTGATCCAAAGATCCATCACCCAATGTTTACAAAAAAAAACATGTCTTAACACAATTACATAATACTTTGAAATACAAACATGTATGCAGGTAAACAACTCAAACCCCTATGCCATGTACAAAATACAAAAGTATCGAGACTAGGCTTTACTTATTCATATTACCTTATTATACTTTAGTATAACATTTATATCTTGTACCATGTATATTTTGTTCATATGTAAACTCATTATGTAACATTGGTGTATTGATATTCATAGAAGCATAGTTTAACATATCATCATAAAGGCATGTGCATAGCCATTGTATTATAACCATTAAACATACAACATATATCATTTAAAGTGTGACCTTGTTCGTGGGATGAGATTCACGATCGTGAACACCTAGTCACTGGTGTGAATCGTGAATCTAGGTTTTTCATTAGTTAATAGCATTAAAGACAAGAATTCATACAAAACACAAGCAAGGCTCTAAGGATTGTCCCATGACAACCATTTTCCTATCAACATTCTTATCACATCATGCATTAAAAAATGTTAAAACATCATTAGACCCCTTAAAACATATCTCAATATAAATTGCCCTATTAACTCATTTAATGCCGATTCATGCATTTATTGTATAACAACCTCTTTTATAACCTCAACAATATTTTCTTTTACCTTTCCATCATCATAACTTGACATTCCATTTAAAAAATATATGGCATACTTATAACAAGGTTCCTTTCAAGCATTTCCATTCATGTCTCATATTCTCATGGCATTCATTGCATCACTTACTTTTATATCAATAATCAATTAACACTTAAGGCATTTAAAGAATTTAACATATACAACATACCAAAATTGGAATTTAAATGCATATATGTACATACCTCTAATGAACCCTAAAAAATAAGCTTCTCTCAAGCTTGATTATCCTTTTGGTGGATTTCACCACCTCATCTTTCAACTCCTATCACATATAACATGTATCCATCAATTGCTATAAATAAAAAACTTAGCCTTTAAAACCTATAAAGCTTAAACCCTAACTAACCCTTTTATATAACTTTAATCTCATAAAACCTCTTACTAAAGCATATTATAACCTTAATCAAGCTTAAAAATGATTCTATAAATATAAAAACTCATGTTCAACTGAAATCCTAACCCATATGAAAATGGGTCTCTACCAAGGACGGGTTCTCCATAAAAAAAAGTTATAAAAATTTATAAAAAAGAAGGAGAAATGTGATTCCTTACTAAGATCGAAGGAAACATGGTTGGAAAGAATGATTTTAGACTTCTCTTTTCTTCTTTGGTTTGGCCTCCTCAAGAACACAACCTTTCTCTTACCTTTTCTCTCTCAAGAACTTGATAACCTTGAATTTTAATGTTGATTTAGGTGTTTAAGGTCTAGGAATCAAAAAGAACACAAGACTGAGTATCTGGTAGGAAGAACATTCGAGTTTAGGATTTCCTTGAGTTTAGGGTTTCCTTTTCAGTTTAGGTCGTGAGAGAGAGAAAGAAAAACTATAAAAATTTTATATCTAACGATGTTCACGGGGGTTACAACCACTATCACAGTCATGAATAAGCTCAAACTTAGAATTCCATCTTACAATGGTTCACGATTATGAAAGCATTTTCACAGATATAAACCTTGTGAGATTTCATTTTCTTATTTCTTTTCAACTCTCTCCATATAACCTAACTCTTAAACACATACTTAACTTTCCTTAATCCCTCTGATTTACTAGGTCATAATTACGAGTGTTACAATCTTGATCATGAGAGGTATAATATGTATCATGTGGTTATCTTGGACTATACTTATTATTATATATCGATTATATAGTTATCTTGGATCGAGTATCATCTTATGATTTTCTTGGACCATATAATATTATTTTAGGTCATGTGATTATCTTTAACCTTGAGATTTTTATCGTTTGACTGTACCCCTTGTTTTCCTGTGAGTAGGTCTATGACATCTTAATATATAGGTCAGATGAAGTTTTTATTTAGCAAATGGATATAGTTTTTATTTAGCAAATGGATATAGTTTTTATATTATGATTTTACATTTGCTTTATGCTCATTAATGAAATTAATTTCAAAAAATTTTGCTATTACATCCATTTACTGGAAATGTTTTATGTCTATTTTTGTACATAAACATAAGAGTTTATTAATAATTTTTTTGTGGAAAAAAATTTCATGTTCTTCCAAAATGATAATTATTATAAGTTATTGTCTCACTAAGCTAAAACTCAACGCGTGAGTTTACTTTTCTCTTGCGCAAGCATTAGGACAAGGGCCGAAAGCGGCGAGTTAGCTCAGAGAGCTGTTAGACCAGTGGATCCTACTTATGGAGCAAAGAAACAATAACAATCATTCAAATAAGGTTGATTTCTTTATGGATCACTTATATATATATATATATATATATATATATATATATCCTTGTGCATATATGAGATGTGTATATTTTATATTAAACAGGAGATTGTGATTAGAGTTGATAATATATATTTATAAGTATATTTAATGATATTATACAGGTTGATTTTTACAGGTAGACAGTGACATCAACTAACCTGACTGTTATTTTGGAGGATTAGGGAGTGTTATAATTACTCTATTAGATATGTCCTTAAAGACATTCTTCAAAATATGACCACATCGACTAAGGATTTTTGAGTAATGATCTCCACAAGAGCTTATAGATATACTCTCCTTCTATCAGCAGTGATGAATCATTTATTGACTACTCTCCTTCTATCAGTAGTAAATAGGTGAGTTAGAGTAAATTAGGATTAAATGAATATGAGTACTTATTTAATAATTAAATGGGTCATAAATGAGTAACATGCAACCCAACTCATTTAGACCTAACTCATACTCACCCAAATTCAGATTGTTATATCATGGATTTAGATCCATATTGCATTATGAATCTTCTTCCTTCACACATGTGAAATAAAAAAAAGCGTGAGTTTTTTTTTCTAGAATTGAATTTTGGTAAATTAATGAATATAAAATATATTTATCAGTTATTATTTATAGATTTATCATTTTAAACTTATAGATTTATCAGTTATAATTTACAAATTTATTATTTTGAACTTAAAAGTTTATTATTTATAAATTATAGTTTTATCGTTTACAATTTGTAAGTTTATCGTTTTGAACTCATAGATTTATTATTTATAATCTATAGGTTTATCATTTTAAATTTACAGATTGGTCGTTTACAATTTACTGATTTATCACTTACAAATTCATTGTTTACAAATTGTCGGTTCATCCTTTTGAAGCTATATATGTTTATTGTTTAGAACTTACAAGTTTATTATTTACAACTTATAAGTTAATCATTTTGAAATTATAGATTCATCATTTTAAAATTATAGATTCATTGTCTACAACAAGAAGGTTCATCATTTTGAAATTAGAGATTCATTGTATAAATATTACAGATTCATCATTTAAAACTTGCAGATTCATCACTTACAGGTTTATCGTTTACAATTTGTAGATTCATCATTTATAAATTCATTATTTCTATAAAATACATCATTTTCAACTTTCAGCAACACAAAATTTTCTCTCTATATTTTTCATTTTTAGTTCAAATATCTACATTTTCAACAATTTTATTCCACAAATATATCAAAATTAATATTTTTATAACAAAACAATAATAACAAAACTAAAACATTCAAAAATACTAAAAATAAAATCAAATATATAAATTAAAAAGTTTTTCTCTCTAAAATAAATTTAGAATATACAATATATTTTTCTCTATGAACAAAAAGAAGAAAAAAAGAAAAAGAAGAAAGATATGATGAAATACGCTAACAGTAAAAATATTGTCTTATGAATAAATAAAATATGTGAATATTAATACCCTAATTAAAAAACGTTGTCGTTCAAATTAATGATATACGAAATATAATACACTTAGGTACATAATATAATTTGTGATCCAAATCTAGCCATTTGCCACCACTAAGTAAATCTAACAATTAAAATTTTCTAAAATAATTAATTTTATATTTATTAGCATTCACAATTAAAATTAGTTCCATATAAAAGAAGTAAATTTTTTTTACCAAACAGTGTTATAAGAAAGCTGAAAATAGCAAGCTTTTTGTGATACAAATAAAAATTAAATTTGAAATTATATTAATAAATAAATATAGTATTTTTTGAGAAATGTTTCAACATATTAAAGCTTAATAATCATGAATATAATGTAACTTCTAAGACTTTCATTGAAGTTTTTGTGAAAAAAAAGATAATGTAATTAAAAAATATAATGAAATTTCATCAAAAGTATGAAAGAAAAAAAATACTAATTTTCTCATCAGAAAACTAGAAAATGGGTTAAAAAAGACTAACTATAGCTATTAGGTCTAAATCTCTTAATGATTTATTTTAAATAAAGTATTTATTAAATATAATAAATATGGTTGAATATAATTTTTAATAGAAATGACAATTAGACCTATTCCTATGGTGTCTCTCTTCGAACCCGATAATTTTTAATCTTCTATTCTGACTCCATCTCTATTCTGAAATTTTTTTATATCGGGGACGAGACGATAATTATAAAAATAATAAAATAAAATAGAATACTCATTTAAAATAAAAAATATTTTTTTATTTAAACATTTATATAACTAACTAATTAATTAAAATAAAAAATATTTTTAATATTAAAATAAAATAAAATTTTTAATAAAAACAGAAGATCAATAATTTCCGTAGTCGTGTGGTACAGAAATAAAATTAAAATCTTTTTCCTCCATACAACAAGGCAAATAAAAAAAAACGAAAATTTGAAATCAGAGATAAAAATGGAAAACTCCGTTCAGCATCCGCACGGTCATTCCAAATTTTTTAACTTTAAACAATTAAAGGAACTAATAAATTTAATTATTCTTAATTATTAATAAAAAATAACTAAAATATGTTAACCAACCTTCTCTATGCATTTAGTTAAGTGACCCCTGACCTCACCATTCATAAAAGCGTATGACCACGTGGCTAGCTCCTGGAGACTATAATCCTAACGGCACTTGGCTGAACTTTTTTGAATTAGTCAGGTTCCAACACGCGCCCACTTAAAGAACGTAGCTTGTCCTGCCTAAAAACACACTGCAAAAGGACAAGACCAAAACTTAAATAATTTCTGTAATTCAAATAATTTAAAGAAAGGGAACAAAGTTTTCTGTCAGACTTACCCACGTGTCTTTCTGCCACCTCTCGTGATCGCCACTTGGCTATCTCCCAGGTACTTTTTTTCAAAAAGTTAAGGGTATTTCGTCACTAAGTAAATATATTATTATATTTACGCTAATATATTATTATTTTTAAAAACAAAATTTTCCTATTTTTATTTTAAATTTTTTTTTCCAAATTATCCAGCTATTAAAAAGTGGGGGTCCAAAAAAAAAAAATATTTCGCTCTCTCTCTCTCTGTCTGTCTGTGAAAAACTGAAACACCTTCTCCCTCCTCGTTCTCTGGCGTCCCCTTCTTTTTTTCTCTCTGTTTTTCTCGTTTTCTTCCCTATTCCTCTCTGTTTCTTTAATTTCTTTATTTTTTAATTTAATTTTCTTATGACTTCATGCTATTGCTTCTCTTAAACTCATTAAGTATTTCAGATTATTGGAAACGTTTCTGTTTTGGTCTTGTTGGGTTTCAATTGTAACGCTTTTGTTTTTGTTCATTGAAGACAATAAAAATCGAGTATTTTTCTGTAAATAACACATGGGTTTTTCTCAGTCAGACCAATTAATTTTTTTTTTCTTTCCATGCTCTGTTTATCCCCCTAGAAATTACTATCCAATACACTGAAAAAGCAACAATTGTCTCTGTTTTTGTTTCGTAAGCAAGTAAAAAGCATGGTGGGAGAAGAAAATGGGAACAAAACAAGAACCAGCCGCAGTAGCAGTAGTAGAGCAATGGAGAATCTCTCTTTGGAAATAAATAGATACCCAAGAGATCTATTACAGAGATTTATATCCACTGATACACACCAAGACAGAACAACGCCGGCAAGTGAAGGAGAAGAAGCAGAGGAGATTGAGCTAAATCTGGGGCTATCACTAGGAGGCAGATTTGGGGTCGACAGGACCGCAAAGAAACTAACTCGATCATCATCGATAACTGGCTCAATACCACTAGTGAGAGACCATGATGCATTTAATGCACTGCCGGTATCGTATCATGTGCTCATGAAGACAACTTCTTTGCCTACGGAGACAGAGGAGGAGTGGAAGAAGAGAAAGGAAATGCAGAGCTTAAGGAGAATGGAAGCCAAGAGAAGGCGAACTGAAAAACAGAAGAATTTGAATGCAAATTCTAGAGGAGAGTTGAATTTGGAGGAGGAAAGAAGAGGATTAGATGCGAATAGGGGAAGTTGGGTGCCCAACTGGCCTACGCAGGCGATTCGAGGTGATACTTTGCAGGGATTGGTGGGGCAACAACAGGGCTCGCGGGGCTCTCTAGAGTCTCAAGCAGGAAGTTCTTCTGGGATATCAGAAATGGACAGTAAGCCTGAACAAGGTTGTTTCTTTTTTTCATTTTTTCCTTTTCCGTTTTTTTTTGCTTGCAAATGCTTTGGTTTTTCTAATTTTGTCCTTGCTTCCCATGTTTGATTTTGTTGCGAAATGGATTTTGGGAGGGATGCTGGATGAGTGATTTAATTAGGTTTGGTTTAGTTGGGAAATAGTTTCCCTCTTGTGAATTATTAACGCTTATACTACTATTCTTTTGGGATTGTCATCTACTAGTTTGCTTATAGAGGTGGGAAAGGTGCTAAGTTTTGATGTTTGGTTTTGTTTTTAATAAATGCAATTCTTATTCTCACTAATTTAAATAATTATATTAGGTTTTGTTGGATGGAGTTTATTTTGCTTTCAAAATTTTCTAAAGGAAAGAAGGAATTAGAGGTCCAAAATATTCTAGTGATAATTTGGCATGTAAGTTTGATGGTTCACGTTTGTGCTAATCATTTAAGCTTATAGTTATTATTAGAAGTTCCTTAAAGTTTCATCACTTAGATGGGTTTCCTACTTAAATTTGATTGAACATTCATTAAATTTCAGTGCATAGGGACGTGGAATTTTAGTTTGTGAGACATTATTATTGTTCTTAATAATGTAAGTAATGTAAGGAAATTGAATGATGCCCCATTTTGTGATCGCAACCTCCATGAGGGTACAAGCCAAAGGGCTAAACTATCATACGTGGGGAAGATCTGTCATTTGCTCTCTTAACTGCTTGAAGTTGATACAAATTAATGGCTGAGTTGTTGGGATGAGGGACATAGAGAATGTGTGAAGCATATTTGATAGAGGGGGATAATGAGTGACTGAGAGAGAAATATAATTAATATTTAGTGAATCTTTCCAATAACAAATTGGCCTTTTTTTTTTATTTTTTATTTTATGGCTGGTGGTGTTGATGCGATAAGGATCACATTTTGGTATGCTTCTCACTTGAGGTATGATGTAATAAAAAAATTGCGGTTATTGGCTTTCTATTGGGAAGGTTTGGCACCTTGATATCAGCTCTTCCCTGCTTGGGCTTGTAGTCTGTTTCAAGGGTTGGGCTGTTCACTGATTGAAGCAGGATGTGAGCTAGGTTCAAACGCTGTGAGACAGTTCGATCCATATCTGTTGTGGGGTTAGAGCATTGAGAGGTGAAGGCCATCTTCATGCATTGTCTATTTCTCAAACTGATCATGGGATATTATTGAGATCAAACAAGAATTAGTGCTGCTATGTCTTGCTGCAGGCTGGCTAAATGATTTGGTAAAATACTGAGACTGGATCAATATCTATAATTGTCCTACTAATCAAGTAGCCACGTCAAAATTCTACCCTTTATAGTCAATTTTGTTTTATGCAAGATTATTAATGTGAGGATAGATCAGGACTCGACGATAGATTACCTGGTCTATCTAGTATTCATCGGAATTTTCATTTTGGCAACATTTGACTTTCTGGTGTGTTGTTTTCAAATTGTTTTTGTTCAATAATATGCTTCAATATGTTCAACAGTGTAGATTTACTCTATCAGGCTTGTTGATCTCTTTGGCTATCAGCTACTCATCACACCTGGTCTATGTAGTATTCATCTTAATCCAAGTTGCTTTCACATTACTATTATAATCATTATTTTTCTATTTTCTTTTTTTTTTCTCTCCAATTTTTTTGAGGGGTGGGGTTGGGAGGGAGGTTGTGAAGGGAATTTTTCTTTATTTAGAACAGGTCTATATTCTCAGATTGGCACCAAACGAATGACATTTTCTGTCATGCATATCTCATGTACATCAAAGGATTGAGCAGTGGTGGCGAAGCAAGAAGCCCAAAGAGTAGTCAATCCTTGCAAGATCGAAGTAATCAAGAAGATGTCGGTTCTTCAGGGACCAAGACGAATGAAAGCATAACCAGGAGCCCCAGATCCGAGATGGAGAATCCATCGAAGAAGCTTGATTCTACGGAAAATAGAGGGAGGGAAATGGGCTCAAGTGCTGTGGAAGACATGCCCTGCGTGTTCACCATAGGAAACGGTCCTAATGGGAGAAGAGTCGAAGGCATACTGTACAGGTATGGTAAAGGCGAAGAAGTGAGGATAATGTGCGTGTGCCATGGCAGCTTTCTTTCCCCGGCAGAATTTGTTAAGCATGCGGGTGGAGGTGATGTCGATCACCCTCTTAGGCATATAGTCGTAAATACTTCTGGTGCTTCGTCTTTGTGATGTGGATTTTCTTGCAATGGTTTTCAACCTTAAAAGGAAAATCTGGGGATGTGAAATAGGAAAATAAAAATGAGAGAATTTTAGAAGATATCTTTTTTCCAATTTTATTTCTTTTTTCCCTAGGGAACTTGAATATAAACAACTATATTTCTCATTTTCTAGAAGATTTTTTCTAACTGGTCTTTTTGCAGACTTGTCTGTTGAAAATTCTCATTCTCCTTCCCATTTGTAAGTGGAACTAAGCAAGCATGGCTATTGTAAGGAAAGGAAACCTGCCCATAATGCAGAAAGCTAAGAGTTTGAATTGACTTGATTTTTAAAAATTTTGTGATGTTTCAGGAAGACAATGCCTGTCTCAAGGATTTTACGTGATTGTTTTTACCTTTTCATTTTTAATTTTTTCAAGAAACATCTGAATGGTTTCTTTGATGTATGAAATTCAATTTCAGGAAGCGGTTGAAAATCAACCAAAAGGATATTTATTGTTTACTTGTAGATTTTTACTTCTACAGTAGAGAGTGGTTTCTTCGTTTTGTGTCATGAGAATATTGTTATCCAAAACAATAACTGAGAAGTGAGTTGAATTGTGTTTGACAAATAAAATTTTTGCTTTAAAGCAAACAATTAAAAATAAATAAAAAAGAAATTGAGAGGTATGAATACAAAATTTATAGAGGTTCGTTTATTAATAAATTATATTTCTGTTACCAATTTCAATTGAGTATTATACTAACATTTAAAGTATTATAATGAAGTTTTTCTAACTTACTCTCAATTGTAATGTTTTACTCTATTAGTTAACACCTAACCTAATAACAACCCTTATGTTTTAATGGTTAACATTATAACCAAATTCTTTTGTTTTTTACGATACACAAAATTGTTTTTAGAAGTGTTTCACTAAACCCAAATCACTCAGACCTACTAATGAATATAAAATATTTGATTGTAAAAATGAAAGTACTCACTAACCAAAGTAGCTCAACAAACTGAGCAAAAATGATTTTCATAACAAATATTGTAAATAGATGAAGTTTGAATAAATGTACAATGATTTTACAAATATTAGATATTTGATAATATATTGTCTCTTATTTGAAAGTTCATAAATGATTGTATTTATACTTTTTTTTGAAAAATAATACCGTTTGGATGCATTCAATACGAAACTAGCCGTGCAACAACTTTTCTGTTCATGTCTGTCAACATTATATATACAGGTTCACAAGTGTGACTGATTCTTCACAAGCGTGACTATTTTTGGCAAACCGTGACTGAAATAGTGAAGTTGCTTATGAATTTTTCTATTAATAATTTGCAAAAATCCTTTACGGGCGTGACAAACTATTCATGTGTGTGATTAATTTGGATTCACGGGTAGACCAATTCTTCAGAATCATGAACATTTTAATTCAAGGTATTTGGCATTAAAGCTTTCATTGGCGTGACTAGAAAAACTACCAACGTGACTGTTGTCTTTCACGGTGGTGGCAAATTGTATCCACAGGCATCATGGATTTGTGTTACAAGCATGAAGCTTTATTGATTTTCAACCTTTTGAGCTTCAATTGACTTGGATTAACTTACTTTATGGACTTATGAATCTTTAACTTGTCTAAAACACTTAGAACACAAAATATGGTTAAATTTTTTATTGTTCAATTATTTGTGATAATCAAAATGACGGAAATACCCCTCAAAGTTTAATAATTTTCTCCTTTTTGATGGTGAAAAATAATTGTGCAATGTGTGGCTTAAGGAGAAATGAATTTCTCCCCCTCAAAAGATGTTCATAACATATGAAATATAAAGAACTTAAGAATGCCTCAGTTTAAGCCATAAGAAAATATAAAGCTGAAATTCAAGAGATCCAACCAAGTTTGATCACAACATGCATATTAAATACATCATTCACATAGAGTATAATTCAAGCAAAATATTGCATATAGTGAAATGGATGCACTACAGAAAAATGGCATATGGTGCATTGTTTCTCTTCCACCAGAAAAGAAACCAATCAGTTGTAAATGGATTTTCACTTTTAAGAATAAAGCAGATGGAATAATTGATCTATACAAGGCAAGGTTATTAGCAAAAGGACATTCTTAATCTTTTGGCATTGATTACAATGAAACTTTTACTCTAGTTGCAAAGATGAATACATATAGAGTTTTATTATCTTTGGTAGCAAATTTGATTAGCCGTTGAAACAATTTAATGTTAAAAATGCTTTTTTGTATAGGGACTTAGAAGAGGAAGTGTGCATGCATATTTCTCCTATTTTTAATACTTCTCAAGCCTAGTGACAAAGTGTGCAAATTACGAAAAGTGTTGTATAAATTGAAATAGTCAGTAAGAGAATAATTTGGGAAATTCATAGATGTTGTGAAAAGAAATGGGTAACATAAAGGAAACTCAAATCATAACTTGTTCATAAAATGCACGGATGATAAATTTACTATTCTAATCATTTGTAACACCTGTTAAATAGGACATAGTTAATAAGATGGTTTAGAGAAGCTATAAATGTGTTTAAAGGTTTTGTTAATAGGGAAGAGTTAAGAAAAGATGATAAAGTGAAGAGTTAAGTGTTCATGCATGTGACTTCAATATCACGACCGTGAATGATGTTTTGAGATGATTCATGCCTATAACTGATTGACCATGCCTGTGAACAATGTCAAACATAAAACGGGATGAGTTCATTCTTTTCTCTCACAGGCCCAAAACTCATAAGAGAACCCTAGATTTTGATATTCCTGCACATTAGAGGCAATGCTCTTTTATTTTCCTTTGATTCCTAAACCTAAAACACTTGAACCTAAAGTAAAGATCAAAGCTTATCAAGTTCTTAAGAGAGAGAGGTGAAAGGAAGTTGTGTTCTTGAAGAGACAAACCTAGAGGAAGGGTAGAGGAGTTCAAAATCTTTCATCCAAGTTGTGTTTCCTTCATTTATAGTAAGGAATCACATTTTTCCTTCATGTTTACAAGTTTTCATATCCTTTTTCATGTTGAACTCATTTTTTATGGAGACCCATTTCCAAATGGGTCAGGTCTTAGTTCAAGCTTGAGTTTTTATGACTAAAGACTCTTCTTTAAGCTTGACTAAAGGTTATAGTTTGCTTTACAGAGGGGTTAAGTGAGTTTAAGGTTATATAAAGGGTTTAAAGTTAGTGTTTTATCTTTATGGATTTTAGGATTAAGTTTATGGTTTATATAAGTTAATAGAGATTTGTTATATGTGATAAGAGCTGGAGGAGAAGGTGGTGAAACACACCAAGAGGATAAGCAAGCTTAACTTAAAGCTTGGTTTTGAGGCTCCATCATAGGTACGTACATATATGCATTTAAATTCCAAAGTCTGGCATGTTATATGCGATAAAATGCTTTGTATGTTTTAAATGCTAGTTTTGAATGTAATGAAGTTTATAGGTGTAATTAATGCCATAGGAACATGCGTATATTGAATGATTATGCCTTTAGTGATTGAAAGAGGTAAGTAAGGATGCATAAATGCATATGAAATCATAAATGATTGCTAGAATAATTAATGAGCATAAAAAAGGAAAGTTGAGTGATTATGTGTTTAATTGATGTTCTAGCATATTTAAATGCATGAGTGGAAAATAATGTTAATAAGAAGAGGTTGTCATTGGACAACCATTTGAGCCATTGCATGTGACTTATATTGAATATATTGTTTTATGCTATAAACTGCTGAAAACCCCAAATTGATGCCCTTGACAAGGGTTCATAGTTGTGAATCATTAAGACGGAACTACCTAGTTCAGGCAGAATGCTTCACAGCTTGAGTTACCACTTTACTCATGACCATGAATCATCCCAATCACACCCATGAATAGTTCTTTACATTTGTGAAAAATGTGCATCTAATGCACTGAAGTATTCACGACCAAGTTCACGGTTGGTTCATGGGTAGGGGTACTCATGAGTGAGAATTCACAACCATGACCAAATAGTTCATGTTTATGAAGACTATTTTAAAGGTAATATGTTGTTTATCTTTTATAAATTAATGTAATGGTTATGCATATGTTTTTCTAGAGGTATTATATGAATAAGAAACATATGTTTCCATGATTAAAACATATGAATGATTTATGTTGACATTTCATATGATCAAAGTATATATGTTATAAGATAAAAGCATTATAATAAAGTATAAGAAATAGTATTTGAACAAGTAATGCCCATACTCAATACTAGGACTAGAAGTAGAATAGGTGGCATGCCATTAAGGGGCCCTACGATATCGTAGTTATATGTTATACATTTATCTTTTCAAGGCCAAGGTGGTTTATGCTCATAGAGTGCTCCCATTCACAACCCATATCTGAACAGTCCATATTGAAAGTTGTTGGGTGAAAGTAGTTAATGTATATGGTATAATGAAAAAAGTTAATGACACAACTATATGATGATAATAAGTTGATATGTTATATGTTATGAAAATGTTATATGTTCACTTATGCATGGTTTATGAATATGATGTCATAATAGCTTCAATGAGGTAAAGTATGATATATAATTAAGTGCTCTATTTGCCTTGCTTCGATGTATAAAGTACAACATAAATATGATGTATGTTGATATGTTTTATATGAATGCATGTTGAATTTTTATGCCTATATGTACCATCAAGCTTTAAATAGCTTAATGTGTGGGTTTTCTACATGTAGGTCTTAGAGCCTAGTAGATAAAGATAAAGGTTAATTAGTGAAGCTAGCATATTCAAAGACAATAGAGCATACCTGACATGGGTCTGTAATATCATTTGTCATCTTTTTGTATTTTTACATGTCTTTTATTTAAAGAAAACATGTATTTTTGCTAAAGCCATATATTTTTGTAAATATCGGTTCGATTGAGCCAAACACAATATTTCTATATATACTAGTGTTTTTTCTCTATGGATCAAAAGGTTTCATCATACATGTGATGAATATGGTTTAAAGGTTGTTGCCCAGACAATGAATCAAGAAGGGGGATGAATTGGTTACCAAATAAAAATTTGCTTAATTGAAAGTGCAAACTAAATAAAATAGAGGAAGGAAGGAGAGATATCACACACGAGATTTATAGAGGTTTGGGTATTAACAAACCCTACTCCTCTCTCCAATCTCAATTGGGTATTTCTTTAATACACTAAGTGTTACAATGGAGTTTTTCAAGTTAACTCCCAACTATGGTGTTTTTCTCAATGGCTAACACCTAACCCAAAAATTCCTTTGTGTTTTTCAATTGCTCACACAAAAACCAATTCCTTGTGTTTTATGGCTCACACAATAAACCCTTAAAAGTGTTTCAATTTTAACCTAATATATCGAAGCTCACTTTTGAGTAATTGATTACAATGAAAAACACTCACCAACCTACAATGCTCAGAAGTTATGAGAAATTAGGTTTTCACAAAAAGTAGATGATTGTTGAAAAATAATTAATTCACAAGGCTACAATAAGATTAAAAATGAAAAATAATTGTTGTTTTTCTTATTTGGGATTCATAAATGACATGCATTTATACTTCCTCTGTGAATTATAGCCGTTTGGGTGCATTTAATGCAAAAGTAGCCATTGAACCAACTCTTAATTTGTGCCTGACATATTTTTCTATCCTCATTCATGGGCGTGACTATATGTGTCATGGGCGTCAATGTTCTTCTAAGCCATGATCAAAGTGGTGACTCTGGTTGTGACACTTTCTGGAAGAATTGGAAATGTTTGGTCACAAGCGTGACTAATCTTTCATGAGAGTGACTTGTTTGATCTTTCATGGTTGGTTTGATCCTTCATGGCTGTTAACTTTGAATGGTGGAGAATTGGCGCAAAGCTATATTCACGGGTGTGACACTTTGCTATTTCTTTGATATTTATCTTCAAAAATTGTCTTTCAATCTTGCTTCATGTTCTAATCAAAGTATATCCTGTTTAACACACTTGGAACACAAACATTGTTAAATACATTATTGTTATTTTATTTGTTATCATTAAAATGACGGAAATACCCTTTAAGGTTCAACAAAGGTTTTATAGGCAAATAAGCTTTTACAATAAAGGTTTTCCAAGAAAAAGAAAAGTTTTAAGTGTTAACAGGTTTTGTGCAATAGGTACATATGCAATTACCCATTTAGTTGTGATTATCCTTATTAGATGAGAGGACATTACATTTAGTGGTATCAGAGCTTAAGTTTAGGTGTTTATGAGCCTATATTGGCTATGGGTTATCATACATGCATAGTACCTCTCATATGTCTTTAATGTGAGCTACCTTTCTGTCGACTTATGGGAATAAAGATATAGATGGAGTTAGAGGCATACAATGTTTTTGAGAACAACAGCTCTCCTGATCTAAGGGCTCATAATTAGATTGGTGCATCGAGTGTTCGGGGTCTGAGTGCTACCCCATTTCCTCAGCAGCAACCCACTGAACAGGCAGATTTGGATGCAATATCGATTGTGCAACAAATGGCCGATATTCTATAGCAATCAGTAATGCCAAACCTTACACAATGCAGCTCCACAACTGCCACTATAAGAGAAACCCAATACAAAGATTGATAGGTTTCGAAAGTATGGAGCTACTGCTTTCCTTAGTAGAGGAGAAGATGACCTAGTTGCAGTTGAGTTCTGGCTAGAGAAGATCGATAGGGTCTTCTATGAGTTGGAGTGTGTTGAGGAGCACAAAGTGAAGTATGTCTTATCGATTCTACAAGGACATGCATATGAATGGTGAAAGTCTATTTTGAAGAAGCTACAAACCCAACAACCTATGGCTTGGGTGTACTTTGTTACTAAGTTCAAGAAATAATTTGTACCCTGAGTCTATATCAATGAAAAGAGATGGGAATTCCTAAATCTACAGTAAAGGAACATGAAAGTCTTCCAAAATAAGAGCGAGTTCACATAGTTAAGCAGATATACCACTAGTCTTATTATGGATGAGGGAGATAAGTGTTGTCACTTTGAAAATGGTTTAAATGATGACATTGGATATCATATCATTTCCCTTTAGCTTGAGGACTTCTCCACACTTGTTTTCTTTACCATTAGTTTGGAGAAGAGAAAAAAAAAGGAGAACAAATGAGACCTACTGGAGACCCATAGCTAGTGTGGCATAGACAATTGGCAAAAAAGGTTGTTTCTTCTCAGGATAGTCCCAGAGCAGAGGACAAAGTAGATGACATAATTACTCATAGTCTAGTTCTTTCATGAGGGGACTAACCTTTAAGAATACATCATCCACTGTTAGCACACAAATAACTAAGGATTTTGCTCCTTTATGCAAGATATGTCAGAGAAACCATAGGGGAGAGTGTTGGTTGGCTATAGGGGCTTACTTCAGGTGAGAAGCTTTAGACCATATGAAAAGGGATTGCCTTTTGTTGATGAGTACTGCACCCACTCAGATGGTAGGATCAACTCCAGTTCAAAGCAGAAATCAAACAAGAGAAGGTAGAGTGGAACCTAGCTAGGCTCCTTCAAAGATAATGAACAAGTTGGGCCTAACAGAGCTCCAGTTCAAGCATATGCTATAAAGGCTTATGAGGAACAGAAAGCCAATAGACATCATAGTGGGTATGTTCTCTTTATATGGCTAAGATGTATGTGTTTTAATAGACCCATACTCTACACATTCTTATTTATACACGGACACACCTAGTCAACACAATATGATAATAAAAAAAACTAGAATTTTAGATTGAGGTTATGAACCCCTTAGATTATAATGTGACTATGAATCGGGCATACAGAAGTTGCCCTTTGGTTGTGCATATGAAGAAGTTTTCTGCGAATCTCATCTATTTTAGATTGAGGTTATGAACTCCTTAGATTATAGTGTGACTATGAACTGGGCATACAGAAGTTGCCCTTTGGTTGTGCATATGAAGAAGTTTTCTGCGAATCTCATATAGTTGCCATTTCATAAGTACGATGCCATATTAGGTATGGATTGACTCACAAAATGAGGCAATTGTAGACTGTCGGTCTAAGACAGTAGTTCTTAAGACTTCAGGACAAGAATAGGTGGTAATAGAAGGTGAGAGATTTCCACAGCCTCCACATATGCTTTCCATGATAAAGACATAAAAGATGATCCAAAAAGGGATGTGAGGCCTTTTTGGCTCACATGGTTACACTAGAAAAGGAGATCCAAATCTCTAGGATATCCCTACAGTAAAAAGAGTTTTCATATGTCTTTTTGGATGATCTACCATGATTACCAACGAACATAAATGTAGAGTTCTCCATCAAACTCATGCTAGAAACAACACCGATATCAACAACACTTTACAAAATGACACCATTAGAGATGAAAGAGTTGAAAGCTCAGTTGAAAGAGTTCTTAGATAAAAATTTTCATCAAGTCGAGTGTATCTCCATGGAGTGCACCCGTTTGTAAAAAAGAAACACTATAAACAAAAACAGTTATTTAGTGACCACATACGAATGGTCACTAAAGAGCTATCAAATAGCGACCACCTAGCTACCACTGTTAGACCAAATTTTTATTTTTAGTATTAGTGACCAAATTATCTAGTTGTCCCCAAATCATGCACCAAAAAGCACGATATTTAGCGATGATTTTGAGACCACATGTGTAATCATTCAGTAGCGACTAGTTAACTGTGGTCGCTAAATGATCATTATGACTCCTCGCAGCTCCACTACTTCCTCCGCTGGCATGCATTGATGCCACCTTGGATATTCCTCTACAACTGGTGCTGCATCCGTCGGAGTTGGATCAGGCGGGATCGGTGGAGGATGTAGCCATATGTTCGATTTTACATTGATAATACTCTGGGCCCCCAGATCTTTTTTTTTTTTTTATCATTGTTCTCATCATGAGCCTATCCTTCATTGCCTTCATCATGACTCTCCACATCTTTTGACAAGCTTTACTGCAGCAGGATTGCTTTGAATTTTACACTGGTAACTGAATGCTTTTTTTTAAAAAAAAAATTTCTTCCACACGTTGCTCTATAAATTACGAAAAGGATGTAATAAATAGGAGATTTCTTTTTTTTTTTTTTTTTTCCAATTTGAGTTTCGTTATTTATGTTTTGATCATGTTTCTTCTTTACTCACTCCTTTTAATTGCTAGTTTTATGGCAACGTTGATAATACTTAATGAATATGTAACACTCCCTCACTCCAACAACACGTGCCCAGATAATGGAGTACTATACTGACTTTATCAGTTGAAATATCATTTTCAAATTATGTATAAATGAAAATCACTCATATATATATTGTTTCTTTATTTACTATTTATTTACTTTGCAGTGTAAAACAAATCATAACAAGAAAGATAAAATACTTTTTATATAATAATATATTATTTACAAAATGATCAGTTTATTTTACAATTACTATAAAATAAAATTCAAACTATAAATACAAAAGTTATGTGACCCACAGTGGTTGAAACAAACTGCTTTACTAGATCAGGTCATCACTATCTTTGTTTACTATTGTCTATTTATTATTTGCTATACCTGCGTGAGAAAAACTCTCACGCTAAGCTCTAGGCTTAGTGATGCATATAAATAAGACAATAAACTATTTTAGCAACATGTATTGTCATATATCAACTCATGCTCAATCATATTCTCATACAAATATACATATCGTGGTATTCTAGCATGTATAAACATCAAATTATATTCTTTTATCTTATACTTGTTTACTTTATTAAAATATCATTATATAACACGTCATAATTAACCATGTTACAAGTCATTATTCCTTTTATTTTCCTTAACCTTTTTATGCTCACAACACCCAATCATCTTTTCATGCAAATATACATTTCATAAATTTTATTCTTTTATATCTCATATTTATTTTACTTTATCAAATCATTATTATCCATAGCCTTTTATTGCCCACAACACCTATGAACTCCTAACTAGGATAACGGAGTTGCCATCCAGGTACTTAGGAGCGTCACCTGGGCAATATGATTTGCACATATAAGTGTCATTACCGGCTTCATAATAGTGCCATTACTGGCCTTATAATATACTCAACTTCAATAGTAGTGCCATATCTGGCATCAATAATAGTGCCATACCCAGCGTCATTAATCATACCATTAATGAATTTAATCATACTCCCCCTTGCTTGGCATGCCAAACTATCCCAAGTCTAGTTATAGTTAGGTGTTCTAGGGCTTACACAATCTCATTAAAATTCATAAAAATTAAATTCACACTTTTATGCATTTAAAAACTCAAATAATCACATAATCACTCAATTAAAATAATATTTGCATAATATAACAAGGTTCACAATATTTTACTCTTTAAATTCCTCAACTCATATGCTGCCTTGTCATTGACAGATTCCATTCTCTGTTTTGGACCTTAATTTTGGTCCTGTTAAAATCTGAATTTAGTTATAAGGTCTTCTTAACAATTTTAGATCTGAATCTTAGATTTAATATTCATCGTGAATCACTTAATTCTGAGTTTTTTTTATTAAAAGATATGACAAAATGAACACTGACTGGTCACTAACAATTCTGCCCAAAATTTTCTGGACAAATTCTAAGTCTGAACTTTAGGATTGTTTTGGACAATTACAGACATATTTAGATATTATGATCTGAATAAAAGTTATATCCCTATATCTTATCTTTCAAACCAAACAAAGAACACAAAAATCTGAACTCTATAACTCAAGTTATAACAGTTTAAGTACTTACTGCTCATCAATTCCAGCAAAGAACACACATAATTACCACATTCAATTTTTACCAAAATTAATCCTAAATCTAGAAAATATGTATTCCCAATATTTCTATTACCAAATAATATTAATTTGGAATTATTAACATGCAAAACATTCAAATCATGCAACTCAAATATAAATCATAGGCTATTGCCTTAAGTTATGCACAAACCTCTACATTTTCCTTTTCTTTCTCTTTACTTATCTTTCTTTTTTCCTTTGCTCATTTGAGCTAGGTCCTTGTCAATTTGAGTTTTTAAAACATAAAAGAGATAATTAAAATCATACTTCATTGAAACTCCATAAATCCTAACCTCTCTCTTTTTTTTGCTCTCTCAAGCTTCTGTAAGCTCTTTTATGCTTGAAAATGGCTTTTTCCCTTACTTTTTCTCTCTTCTTTCTTTCTCTTCCTAGCATCAAGCTTTGGCCATGGATGATCAAAGGGGAAATGTGGTCTGGTTTTAGGTTAGGATAAAAGTCTTCTAGATGTTTAAGTGATAAGGAAGAAGAGAGACAATTAAGAGCATAAAGACAAAATTGATTAATAATGGGACACCTAAGCATATTCTAGATGTTTTCATTAATTTCTAATTAATGTGTTCATTTTAATTTGATGTATCATAATTCAAGAGGAATGTGGAAGACAATTTAATGATGGAAAAATTCTAGATTAAGAATGATAAGGTAGAAGGAGAGGTAATTAAGAGCAAAGTGACAAAATCAATTATTAATGGGACACGTAAGCCATATGAATTAAATGTCTCATTCATTTATGTAATATGGCCAATTAAGGGTTGCTACTTGGTTAAGCCAACCACTATATGTATTTAGTGTTCCAATCATGCATTTAATTGGCAATTATCCCCTTTAATCTTTCAATTTTTGGTAAATTGCAAATTGACCTCTAAACTTTTTAAAATTTGTGATTTAGTCCCTTACCATAATTTAACATTTTTAAATATCTTAAAAACTTTATTAAATATCTTCCATAATTAGTTTCCATTATTTTAATTATTTTTTGGTCAAAATCCTAATTTAGACTTCGGTCAAATCGATGCATCAATTTAATGACACACGTGACTCGGGCCTAAATTTGCAGATATAACATTCTCTCCCTCTTAAAATAAATTTTGTCCTCAAAATTTAACTGTTAATTCTATGAACAACTGGGGATATTTCCCTTCATGACTTCTTCACTCTCCTATGTGGCTTCTTCTGTAGAATGATTCTGCCATAGCACTTTGACTAGAGGAACTCTTTTATTCTGAAGAATCTTCTTTTCAAGTGCTGATATAGCCACGAGTTCCTCTTCACAAGTCATATATGTCTGCACTTCTATCTCCTCAACTGGTATAACATGAGTCAGATTGGACCTGTATCTTCTTAAGATAGATACATGAAACACATTGTGAATTCAGTCTAACTCCAATGGAAGGGCTAAACGGTAAGCCACGAGTTCGATTCTTTCTAGAATCTCATAAGGTCCAACGAAACTTGGACTTAGTTTTCCTTTTTTACTGAACCTCAATATCTTTTTCCAAGGAAAAACTTTAAGGAATACTTTATCACCCACATCATATTCAATGTCTCGCCTTTTTAAATCGACATATGATTTCTATCATTCCTGTGCTGCTTTTAGCCTTTCTTTGATCACTTTAACTTTCTCCTCAGTCTGTTGAACTATCTCAGGCCTAATCAACTTTTTCTCATTCAGCTCAGTCCAACAAAATGGGGTTCTACACTTCCTTCTGTACAAAGCCTCATACGAAGCCATGCCTATGCTTGTCTGATAACTATTGTTGTAGGCGAACTCCAAAAGAGGGAGATATCTATCCCAACTTCCCTCAAATTTGAGCACATAGCTTCTCATCATATCCTTTAGCAACTGAATAACTCGTTCTGATTGTCCATCTGTCTGCAAATGAAAGGCCGTAATGAAACTGAGTCGAGTTTCCAAAGCTTGCTGTAGACTTTTCCAGAATTGTCACTCCATGCAACCTCACTATCTCACTTACATAAATTTTGGCCAGCTTTTTTAATGAGTAGTCCATTATTACTGGTGAAAAGTGTGTTGACTTCGTCAATCGATCCGCTATCACCCACACTGCATCATGCTTTCCCTGAGCCATCGGTAAACCAGACACAAAATCCATTGTGATTCTTTTCCATTTCCACTCTAGAATCAGTACTGGTTGCAACAATCCTATGGGTAACTGATGTTCCGCTTTCACTTGTTGACAGGTTAGACATTTAGCAACATACTTGGTGATATCCTTCTTCATCTCTGGCCACTAGTATTTTGTTTTCAATTCTTGGTACATTTTGTTTCCACCTGGATGTATTGTATACACCATTTCATGTGCTTCTTTTAATATCTCAGACTTTAGTTCTTCTATATTGGGCACACAAATCCTATTCTTGAAGTACATTGTGTCATCTTCTATCAATGAAAACTCAGGTTTTTCTCCCTTTTTCATTGCCTCCACTATCTTTACTAACTTGTCATCTTGCTTCTGAGCATCTTTGATCCTCTACATCAAAGTAGATTGTATTTGCATCTCAGCTTAAATCTTCATGCTTAGTGCATCTGCAACCACATTAGCTTTGCCTGGCTAGTAGTCGATCACACAGTCATAGTCTTTAATCAATTCCAACCATCTTCGTTGTCTCAGATTCAACTCTTTCTATGAGGGAAGACACTTAAGACTTTTGTGATCTGTATAGATATAACATCTTTCCCTATATAGATAATGTCTCCAGATCTTAAGAGAAAAAACTATCGCAACTAACTCTAAATCAGGTGTCAGATAGTTAAGCTCGTGAGGCTTAAGTTGTCTTGATGCGTAAGCAATCACATTTCCTTCTTGCGTAAGAACACAACCCAAACCATTATGACTAGCATCACTATACACAACAAAGTCTTTTCCTAGAGTAGGCAGAGTCAAAATTGGTGCTTCAGTCAACATTGCTTTCAGTCGATCAAAACTTGCTTGACACCTCTCTGTCCACTCAAAATGGACCTCTTTTCATAGCAGTCGTGTCGAAGGAGTCACTAAGGATGAAAATTCCTTCACAAACCACCTATAATATCTAGCTAATCTGAGGAAATTCCTTACTTCTGTCACATTTCATGGTGGTTTCCAATTAAGAATAGCCTCAATTTTACTAGGGTCAATCCGAATACCTTCTACTGAAACTACGTGACCCAAAAAATGGACTAATTTAAGCCAAAACTCGCACTTAGATAGCTTTGCATACAACTGCTTTTCCCTCAATGTTTGCATCACTATTCTGAGATGTTGATCATGTTCTATTCGGTCTCTAGAGTAGACAAAATGTCATCAATAAACACCACTACAAATTGATCAAGATATGGCCTCAACACTCGATTCATTATGTCCATAAAAGCTGTTGGTGCATTCGCCAATCCAAATGGCATAACCAGGAACTCATAATGACCATAACGAGTCCTGAATGCCATCTTAGGTACATCTGACTCTTTTATCTTTAGTTGATGATATCTCGATCTAAGATCTATCTTTGAAAATATGATTGCACCTTTCATCTGATCAAATAAATCATCAATTCTGGGTAGTGGGTATTTATTCTTGATAGTCACCTTATTGAGCTACTGATAATAGATGCAGAGACTTAAGGTGTTGTCTTTCTTTTTTACAAATAATACTGGAGGACCCCACGGTGATACACTAGGTCGAATAAATCCCTTATCTAACAATTCCTGCAACTATATCTTCAGCTCTTTCAACTCCACTGGTGCCATTCTATATGGTGTAATGGAATTAGGAGTAGTGTCGGGTACCAAATCAATAGCAAACTCTATTTCTCTATTTGGCGGTAACCCTAGCAGTTCTTCTAGAAACACATCAGAAAACTCACTAACAGTAGGAATATCCACCAACTTTGGAGTTGCTTTTTCCATATCAACCACATTTCACATCTCTTACTGATGGGTTTCTGAGCTTTCAACACTGATATCACATTGTCAATATGTCTTCTATTCTCACCCATCACCATTATCTCATCTTGTTCCGAAATTCTGATGATCATTTGTCTCCTCCCACAATCCACTATCACTCCATAACAAGCTAGCCAATCCATTCGCAAGATCACATCAAAATTGTGGAATGGTAGCTCTACCAAGTCAGTTGGGAATTGCCTACCTTGAATTTCAACTGGGTAATCCCTAAATACCTTGCTAACCCTCACATTGTGCCCTAACAGGCTAGTCACAATAATCTCAAATTCTAGAGATTGTGGTTCTAAACCCTCTCGACCCAGTGGTGGTGTGCATATGTATGAATGCATTGAGCCTAGATTTATCAATGCATGTATATCAAAGCCAAAGAGAAGGAATTTACCAATTAAGACGTCAGGTGCATCCTGCTCCTCTCGACCTCATATGGCATATGCCCTGACTAGGACAACTCTACTACCTTTTGGGCTTTCAACTGTCTCTAATCTAAACTGACTGGGTCCAGATCGGCCTCATCTGCTTTGCCCTCGACACGCTCCTGTCATCCACCAACACTCTCCTGGATGAGGATGACCACAATGCTGACATTCTGGTACAGGTAGAGATCTATGTGGTGTCTGTGTTGGTGCACTGACTGCCAAAGAAATGGATCTCATGGGTTGTCCTCTCCTAAAAGAAGAAGGCCTGCTGGAACCCCCATCTTGAAATCAGTCACGAAAAGATTTGGTTCTCTTGCCATTTGACTGTATTCCACTCAGTTGTGGCATAGGTCTCTTGAACCCTTTATCTTGTGCTAGTTGTTATGTTGCTAGAACTCTCTCAACTGTTCTAGCATATGTTAGCAAACTAGGAAAACTCATTAGGCATAGGGCTAAAACCTGTAGCTTGATCGAGTCTCTTAAGCCGTCTTCAAATCGTTGACATTTATCAGCTTCTGTAGACACAATGCCACCAGCATACTTGCAAAGATGTGTAAATTCTCTCTTATATTCTGTTACCGATATGCTCCCTCATTTTAGCGTCAAAAACTCTATTTTCTTGTCGTCTGTGTAGATAGGAGGAATATATTGCTCCTTAAATTTCTCTAGAAAGAATTCCCAGGTCATAGGATCAGGTGCCTCTATGCTCTGTGATTCATATCGCCACTAGTCATATGCATGATCTTGTAACAAAGACACTGCATATTCATATTTCTACTCGTCTGTGCAATATAGCTGATCAAAGACTCTCTCTGCTCATTCTAGCCAAAACTCTGCCACTGAGGGGTCATCTTCCCTTTTACCATAAAAGGCAGATGCCCCTAGCTTCCTCAATCTCTCAAATTGTAGCCCAGACAAGGCTGGATGTGATGATGCTCTTTATAGCAAATCTATCATGTTCCTCATAAGCTTTGTTTGTCTTGTGCCAGCAATAGACTACTCTTTCGATGAGCTAGCACCAGATCTCGATGCAGTAGCTCAGCGATGACTGGGTCGTGATATGAGCCTCTGTCCTTGTAGGCTCATTACTTTCGGCTTCTTCAGCCACCGCTTGATGTGATCCCGAAGCCATCACTTACCAATATCGTAAAGCAACATCTCCAATCAGTAAGCAACAACTTTAATACTTAATTTTGGGTACACACATGTCATAATTATTTTTGAAAACCATTTTAAAATCTCAAAACCGTCCAAACCGGGCTCTGATACCAAAAATTGTAACACCCCCTCACCCACAACACATGCCCAAATAAGGGAATGCTATATTGACTTCATCAGTTGAAATATTATTTTTAAATTATGTATAAATGAAAATCACTCGTATATATTTTTTTCTTTATTTACTATTAATTTACTCTGCAATGTAAAAGAAATCATAATAAGAAAGATAAAATACTTTTTATATAATAATATGTTATTTACAAAATGTGCTGTTTATTTTACAATTACTATAAAATAAAATTCAAACTGTAAATACAAAAGTTATGTGATCCACAGTGGTTGAAACAAGCTAATTTACTGGATTAGGTCACCACTACCTTTGTCTACTTATTCTTTGTTATACCTGCAAGAGAAACTCCCACATTAAGCTCTAGGCTTAGTGGTGCATATAAATAAGGCAATAAACTATTTTAGGAAACATGCATTGTCATATATCAACTCATGCTCAATCATCTTCTCATGCAAATATACATATCATGGTATTTTAGCATGTATAATCATCAAATTATATTATTTTATCATACTTGTTTACTTTATTAAAACATCATTATATAACACATCATAATTAACCATGTTACAAGTCATTATTCCTTTTATTTTCTTTCACCTTTTTATGCCGACAACACTCAATCATCTTTTCAAGCAAACATACATTTCATAAATTTTATTCTTTTATATCTCATATTTATTTTACTTTATCAAATCATTATTATCCATAGCCTTTTATTGCTCATAACACTTATGAACCATTGACTAGAGTAACGGAGTTGCCATCCAGGCACTTAGGAGTGCCACCCAGGCAATATGATTTACGCATATAAGTGTCATTACCGGCTTCATAATAGTGTCATTACTGGCTTCATAATAGTGCCATACCCGGCGTTGATAATAGTGTCATACCTGACATTGATAATAATGTCATACTCGGCGTCATTAATCATACCATTAATATATTTAATCATACTCCCCCCTGCTTGGCATGCCAAATTATCTCATGTCTAGTTCTAGTTAGGTGTTATAGGGATTACATAATCTTATTAAACTTCATAACAATTAAATTCAAACTTTTCATGCATTTAAAGACTCAAATAATCACATAATCACATAATCACTCAATTAAAATAATATTTGCATATTATAAAAAGGTTCACATCATTTTACTCTTTAAATTCCTTAACTCATATGCTGCCATGTCATTGGCAGATTCCGTTCTTTATTTTGGACCTTAATTGTGGTCCTGTTACAATCTGAATTTAGTTACATGGTCTTCTTAATAATTTTAGGTCTGGATCTTAGCTTCAATATTCAACTTTAATCACTTAATTCTGAGTTTTTTTTATCAAAAGATATGACAAAATGAACACTGATTGGTCACTAACAATTCTGCCCAGAATTTTCTGGACAGATTCTAAGTCTGAACTTTAGGATTTTCTTGACAATTACAGACATATTTAGATATTATGATCTGAATAAAAGTTATATCCCTGTATCTTATCTTTCAAACCAAACAAAGAACACAAAAATCTGAACTCTATAACTCAAGTTATAACAGTTTAAGTACTTACTGCTCATCAATTACAGCAAAGAACACACATAATTATCACCTTCAATTTTTACCAAAATTAATCCTAAATCTAGCAAATATGTATTCCCAATATTTCTATTACCAAATAATATTAATTTGGAATTATTAACATGCCAAACATTCAAATCATGCAACTCAAATATAAATCATAGGCTATTGCCTTAAGTTATGCAGAAACCTCTAATTTTCCCTTTTCTTTCTCTTTACTTCTCTTTGTCTTTTCCTTTGCTCCTTTGAGCTAGCTCCTTGTCCATTTGAGTTCCGAAAATATAAAAGAGATAATTAAAATCTTACTTCATTAAAACTCCATAAATCTTAACTTCTCTCTCTTTTTGCTCTCTCAAGCTTCCTTAAGCTCTTTTATGCTTGAAAATGGCTTTTTCCCTTACTTTTTTCTCTCTTCTTACTTTCTCTTTCTAGCATCAAGCTTTAGCCATGGATGATCAAGGGGAAACGTGGGCTGGTTTGAGGAGAGGAGAAGAGTCTTCTAGATGTTTAAGTGATAAAGAAGAAGAGAGGCAATTAAGAGCATAAAGACAAATTTTATTAATAATGGGACACCTAAGCATATTCTAGATGTTTTCATTAATGTCTAATTAATGTGTTCATTTTACTTTGATGTATGATGATTCAAGAGGGACATGGAAGACAATTTAATGTTGGAAAAATTCTAGATTAAGAATGATAAGGTAGAAGAAGTGGTAATTAAGAGCAAAGTGACAAAATCAATTACTAATGGGACACCTAAGCCATTTGAATGAAATGTCTCATTCAGGCATGTAATATGGCCAATTAAGGGTTGCCACTTGATTAAGCCAACCAACATATGTATTTAATGTCCCGATCATGCATTTAATTGGTAAATATCTCAATTAATCCTCCAATTTTTGGTAAATTACAAATTGACCTCTAAACTTTTTAAAATTTGCGATTTAGTCCCTTACCATAATTTAACATTTTTAAGTATCTTAAACACTTTATTAAATATCTTTCATAATTATTTTCCATTATTTTAATTATTTTTCTGTTAAAATTCTAATTTAGACTCTGGTCAAAGCTATGTATCAATTTAATGACATACGCAACTCGGGCCTAAATTTGCGTATATTATAGAATAGCGTGATTAGAGTTAGGTTTTGACAGTTTGAGATATTCTACGCCATTAATATTTGAAATGCTGGCTTGAAGATTCAATGAAATGGATGACAACAGATATTGTCTGAGGTCTTTGTTTAAATTTCTCAATGAAGACAGTGAATTTCAATGTGAATGTATTTTGAGAGAGGTTATATTATAGTTGTTTCTGACTTTTTTTTTGGTGCTTGTTATTCTTTAAATAATGTATTGCCACTTTTATTATATTCAGTGTTATTCTTATTACTTACTTTGCTCTCTAATGCTTTTTTGATGAAGAGTATTGATGTGGATTTTTTTATTATGATTATACATCCAATATTGTTTGAAATGCAGATGAGGGGACAGTGGTAAGGTGTGCAACCATTAAAGAGATTGAAACAGACCAGTCTTCTATTGAGAAAGATGTTGTAAGTGTGTTTCTTAGATGAGGGATTGAGAGTTGATGGCCTAATGAACTTTATTAATTCTGTCTAACAAGTAATTGAGAATGTTGGTTATTTTTAGAAAGCAAGGTTGGAAAAGACTATTGAAGTAGCTCGAACCATATTTAATTCCATAAGGACAGACAGAGCTAACTTAGCTATGCTAGATAAAATTGAGGTGCAAATCCTTGTCTAGGTTAGTACCTATTTGTTTGTAATTTAAATACAACACTTTGACCCTTTTAAAATTTTGAAGATAAAACACCACTATAAAATTTTAAAAATTATTGATTTCTTAATCCTATGCCCATATTAACTTTTCAAATGATCCATATCCATAAGTACATTATTTAATTCCTTCTGACCAAATCCTCTCTTTCAAGGCAGAATTTCATATGCATTGCTTGTTTGAATTCATAATCTGTGTTTGTAGTTTCATTTGATGGTGTAAGGACATGTTAGTGATTTTGAGTTTCAAGTGATGAGCATATATATGCACATATATATAAGTTTCGTAGTTGATGCCTTGATGGTTTGCTTCTCTTCATGGACATGGGCATATATGTATCTTTACAACCACAAAAGGTAGCATAATCAAGAGGTAAGCAGTCTATATCAATTTATTATAATGCTAGCATAAATCTTGATATATGTCAGGTATTGAATTAGTTTATTCTTTTAATTGCAAATATAATTTAATCTTTCAATGTATTTCCATTACAAAGCTATATACCTTTTTTTGTTATAAATATGCGAGGAAGCCCTGCGACCACAAACTCTTGGCTCGTATTTGCTAGGTGGAAGATGACTAGCATTACTACTTGTTCATGTTTATTTTGTACCCTGCATGAATATGTAAATATTACTTTTGTATTAGTTTTCATTTGCAGAATAATTGTCTTGCTTATTTGTCAAAGAGACCAACAAGTTCAAATCTTGAATTTTTTGGATTCCAATGGACTTTTTCCCCTGAGTTGATTAATGCATAATTTGCCTCCGAATTCTTTCTATATAAGATTTTGAAAAAAATAAAAGAAAAAAAGTTATGAAGATGAATGAGATAAATTGGCCATAGAAAAAAAATTATATATTTTTTAAATCCATAATTAGCAAGTTGGTCTCTCCAAGTTTTGTGATGGGTTTACTCATTACCACTTGTTGCTTACATGCCATATGTTTAGGTGGTTATTTATATGCTATTTCTTCATTTAACTATTGTAAATTTGTGTACTTGTTATATATGGGGTAAAAAAATATTTGCATTCTTCATGGATTAATGCCTTTTGAACTTCATTTTGCCCATTATCATTATTGATTGTGTGTTGCCTTCAACAACCAATTTTCTGATTCCTTTCTTGTAGAAGGGAAGACTAACATATCAGAAAGAGTGTATGGAGTCAGTAAAGAAACTAGAAGAAAAATGGATGGTGAACCAACAAAGGCATGCTAGAAATGAAAACATGGTTAGAATAAAAGATAATGGTTCTGATATAGCTTCGAAAGGAGACGTAATTTTCTAGAATTATGAAACCTATTAATTTCCGTGGCTATAATATCTGTAACATGGTGTTATATGTGTTACCTCCATTTTAAATATTTCCATTTTTATTTATTTATTTTGAGTTCAGGATAATGATATTGAATCCACTGAAAAATTGCAAGTTAAATGTGAAATATCTTTTTGGCAATATGCTAACTTGTAAAGTCTTAAGTGATTGACTTTTCATCTGCCTAGTTCTTTTTGTCATAAGTTTTATTTCAAAAACTCCTTTTACCTACCATATAAAAAGAATGGAAAAATAAGCCAAACTACAATCTGTGTTAGGGGTCTTTCCATTTGCTCCGTCTCATTGACTTGAGATGTTCGCAATTCTAATTACCGAGTGAGGAGATATCTATTGAAGTTGCTAGGAAGGCATGATTCTAGTAAAGTCTGAATAAATTAATTTGTATAGTTTATCTTTTGATGAAATCTATTGAAACTCCAATTGATTGGATATTGCGTTCCTTATCTCATCAGGCCTTTGAAAATGCCACATCGTAAGCTTAACCTTGTCCTATATTTTTCAGCATGCATCATTTTCCTTTGGCTGGCTTTGGAGGTATATGTAAGCAAGGGTATGGTTCATGTCATTGATTATTCAGGGCATAAGAAAATAATAAAAGATAATAAAGGTAGAATAAAATATTATACATTTAAAATTAATTGGTTTGGCATGCACTATGAGCGATGCTTTGGTGGCCTTGGTTGTCATTTTGCATTGAAAAATTTATGAAATTGCTAATGTATTTCATATGGTGGCAGGAAAGCCAACAGTATAAAGGCTTTTTTTCTCTTGGAAACTTGAAATGCTAAATTTTTCACTTTCATAATTACTACTCAGACAATATTAATGATAAGATAAAACTATAGATAAAAACTGCTGGAAGTTGTCACTGCTAAAATTTATGAAATTGCTAATTTTTTTTTCTGCTTGCGTTAATACCTGGCTAAAATTGAGAATTCTAATGAAACTTGAAATGTTAGAATTATTTTCTATTTTTTGTAGATTTTTCTTTAATTTTTGCAGTATATGAAACATCCTTGTGCTATAATATTATCAGCTAAGGCTCTTTATGTTTGATAATTGTTAGTATCTGAAGTATAAGGTGTTTTTTCTTCTTCTGTTACTGCTATTACTTCTACTCATTCTCCTTCTTATTATTTAATTTAACGATAGGGAGTCAGTTGCCAGGTCTAGGGAGAGAAAGTAGGCTTACCAAGTGGAAAAGGGTCTGCTTTATTCTCAATTTCAAGCAATATAAAGTGATTAATTAACCTCCATTTTACTCAATATGGTGTGTTTCTTTAAGAAGGCAATGAGAATGTCATCTGGGTTTTACATAACACAGCGGCTAGCTGTGTTTTTCTCTATAGTATATGGAGTTTCTGCTGTTTGTTTTGCCGAAATTCTTTCTGTTTCTGTCATAACTATTTTAGCCTTGAAAATTTAGTAATAAGTTTTTTGGTAATGGCTTTGATTTAGAGGGTACTTGTCACTTGATATGGGTAGATTTTTAACTGGATTTGGCATTGGAGTTCTCTTTTGTGATAATTTATTAACCATACACTTATTAGTTTGATATGTTTTTTTCCCTTTCAAATTCTGGGGACAATGATTTAAAAAAAAAACAAATTCAAATATTCATAAGAGAAATTGCTCCAAAGATTCTTCGTGGTGGTCTTACCACATTAAATCAGGTAGGAAATAAAAAAAAATATTATTCATGAACTTGCCTAAAAGTATTATTCTGATGAGTTTTATCTCCTAAGACATGTTTTGCAATTTTTTATTAGTAATATATGTAATTGATCATTTCCGGCTATGCTGCCTTAGAAGTTTCTGCCATGACTTTAACAATTATATTGACAATGAATGTGTTGAATATTATGTTAAAGGACCATTATATCACTGGATAATTTGCTTGACAATCGATATTTGAATTTCTCATGCTTCAGCCTTGCATTATTTCTACATAAAATGGATGAACCTTTCAGCAATTTGCTTGTCCTGCCATGTGGTCATGCTTGCTATTTGTAGTAGTGATACAGTGTGATATGACTTTCTGGTTATTAACAGGCTGCAAATTGTTATAATTTTAAATAAAGATATTACCTTATCTTGTTGGATTTTTTTATATGTTTAAAGTATAATTCTGCAGGCATAAGTTTATTTGTAACCAAGTCTAGTAGTTGCTTCATCAAGAACATGCCTATATATTTAAGATGGTTTTTATGAGTTAAAAAACTAAACGAGCATGTATTTGTAAAATATTTTTTGTTAAAACTCTACAAATGCTTTGTTGTCGTAGGCTTTATTGAGTGGGGTGAATAGAACCTTGTGGTTTATGCAACTCTAAATTTCATTGTATTGCTCCTTTCCTTCAAAGCTGTAGTGTAGTAGTACAATGCTCTATAGGATTTTCTGAGGGAAAAGGCATAAGCATTTTAATACAACTTTTTTGTTTTGGCAATATTCATATATAATAATAATACTTTTCGTTTTCCTGTCTATTGATTTATTTATCTAATCAGTCCAGATTATAGTTTTATGCTTATAGTTTTTTTTTTCTTTTTCTTCAATTTAATCATAATTTAATGTAATATTTTCTTTGGCCTTCTTAGATGTATTGAATATTGATTGGGATTGTTATTGCTGGACTGCAAATCCAAAGACTCAGTACAGTTGATTCTCATTTTGCCCCATTTATGCAACACACTGGGAATCCTTCTATTGATATATATTGTAGTAGAGGTATATTTTTCACCTATACCTTAACCATTTCTATTGATATATTATGATAGATGCAATGCACATTCTTAATTATGTCATTAAAACAATAATGTTAATTATATAAATACATTGTGTATAGCACTATAATGGTGCAACAACTTGTTCATTGGACTTGCTATCATATTATTTTTAACATATTACTAATGCAGTTGGGCTTAATATTGTCGAAAGTTCTAATGATGCATTCAAAAATTATGCTTGGTGTTGCACAATAGCTACACAAGCTTCCACATTTAGGATGCTTGGATGAGTAAATGCTAGTTATATGGCATCAACTACTCTTGTATTGCCCTTGATTGGCAAAAAATTGTTGAGTCTAATGTGGAGTCAAGTCCAAGTAAATATATATTCTCTTGGTTGCTGTAAATTTTTGCATATGTATTATAACATTCTTTTGCTGCATTCTTTTGTCAATGATTAACATTCTTCTCTAATTGTATATTCAGAGAGTGAAATCAAATCTAAATTATTGTTTAAATTTAAAGTAAATAATAATAACAATAATAATAATAATATACAATAATTATTAATATTAATAAATAAAATTATTGTATAATAATTATAATATTTAATAATTATTTAAAAAAATTATCCAAACATCAATATTAATTTAGCGACCACATCAAAATTGTTGCTAAAATAACCAATTTTTGTGACCACATTAACAACCATCATTTAGCGATCCCTCTTGTTGGTCATTGTATGGTCCCTTAGTCTTACCATTATCTAGAATTAGCAACCACATAGACACATGTAGTGACCATATTTTGTGGTTGCAATTTAGAGAACCACTTATTTGTGGTCGCTATTTGATCGTTAAACTGCTTTAACGACCATTTAGAGACCACTTTTTGTAGTCGCCAAAACTTTTTTTTTTGGGTAGTGTAAGCAACTAAGCAAAGTGACTATCGAGAATTGATATTTGTTGCCTCATATTGATTATCTTTTTGATTAGTTAAAGGGTACATGAGTGTTCTGCAAGATTGATTTAAGATCGAGATATCATCAATTGAAGATAAGGAAAGAGGATATAACCAAGACAACCTTCAGAACAAGATGTGACCACTACGAGTTTATGGTTATGCCCTTCAAGTTGACGAACACCCTAATAGCTTCATGGACTTGATGAATAAGATCTTTAGGCTATATTTGGATCAGTTCGTTATTGTTTTTAGAGAGATATCTTGGTGTATTTTAGAAACCAAACATAGCATGATCAACATTTAAGAATAGTGTTGTAGATCCTCAGGGATCAAAAGTTTTATGCCAAGCTCTCCATATGTTAGTTCTGGCTAAATAAAGTAGCATTCCTTGGACATCATGTCAGCAAACGACATCAAAGTTGATCCCAGCAAGGTTGAGGTAATCTTGAATTAGAAGTCTCCCTGAAATGTGATTGAAATAAGGAGTTTTCTTGGTTTGGCAGGTTATTAGAGGAGGATTGTGAAAGATTTTTCTTTGATTGCTTCTCCTTTGATCAAAAATTTGAGAAAAGATGTGAAGTTTGAATGGAATAACAAGTATCAAGCTGGTTTCAATAGGCTCAAGTGTATATTGATAGAAGCTCCAATCCTGATATAACCAATACCCGATAAGAAGTATTTTTTGTACAATGAAGCTTCTCACAACGGTTTAAAGTGTGTCTTGAAGTAAGAAGGAAATGTTATTGCTTATGTATCTGGGCAATTAAAGCTGCATGAAAAGAATTACCCCACATATAATCTTGAGTTGGCAACTATTGTTTTTGCTCTAAAGATATGACAACATTACCTATATGGGAAAAAGTATTTCATCTACATCGACCATAAGAGTTTGAAGTATCATTTGACAAAGAAAAAACTCAACTTGAGGCAGGGACAATGTTTAGAGTTGATTAAGGATTATTACTATGTCATCGACTATCATCAAGGCAAGGCCAATTTTATGGCCGACGCTTTGAACAGAATGATTGTATCAGAGTTACATATTTGACCTACACTAAATTAGGAAATTAGAGAAGCACAGAAGCAAGATAGCAAACTAGTTGAGATAGTTGAGTGGGTCTCTAAAGAGGAGAGATCAGAGTACATTGTGCAATTAGATGACAATTTGTTTTACCAGGGTCGCTTATGTGTGCCTAATATTATAGAGTTGAGATAAAGGATTCTAAAGGAAGCTATGAGACCATATTTTCCATAGATTCTAGAAGTAACAAGATGTACCATGATCTGAAAGGAAAGTTTTAGTGGGTAGGTATGAAAAAAGGCAACACAAAGTTCACAATAAGATGTATGACATATCAACATATCAAGGCAAAACATCAGGTACCTTCAAGTTTGATGCAACCAACCACAATTCTAAAATTGAAATGGGAATGATTCACAATGGGTTTTGTGATTGGATTGCATTTGACATCAAGAAAGTATGATGCCATTTGGATTATAGTGGATATGTAACGCACAGTAATTAGGATTTAATTAGAATAAATATGTGGAATAAATAGGAAGAAAATATGATAGATAATATAGATTAAAATAGATGAAATAAATGATTAAATTAGAAATTAAAATAATTTAAATTGATATTCATGATGAATTTAAATAAATTAGACCAAATAATTAAATTGTATTTTTAGTAAAAAAAATGACTAGATAAGTAAATAATAATAATAATAATAATAATAATAATAATAATAATAATAATAATAATAATAATAAAAGTAAAAAAAAGAAGAAGAAGAAAACAGAAAAGTGAATAGTACAAGGGACAGCAGGAAAAAAAAAGGGGGAAAGACAAAATCAGGAAAGTGGGAGGGGAGGGGAAGTCAATTGAGACTTTACCACATTCCTTCCAACTTCACCTCTTTCTTTCTTCTTCTTCTTCATCATCTCTTTTCCTTCCTTTATATCACAACTCAAATTATTCATCATTTCCTTCATGATTTGCATTAAAAATCAGTCTAAATAAATCTGATCTTGGTAAGAAATATTTTTCCATGATTATTGTGTTATTAGAACTTTTTGGATTATGTTCTGCAGTGTACTTCGTTTATTTTTTTGACTATCTTGTGAATCGAATTTGGGAAAGTATTAAACATAAAAGTTGTTCATCTATGTCTTATGTATCTTTTTGAAAAATTTTATTGAATGATTTTGAGTATATGAAGATAAATATTCATTAGAGTAAAACTGGTTCAGGGAGACGTATCAACTGAATAACTTATAGTTTTTGTAAATATTGATCATCTTAGTGGCTTAATTTGAGATTTTGTAAAATATGAAAGTTGTAGATATATGTATTATTTAGGTATCTACCAAATTTAGTATAAATTTCTCTTATTTAGGTTGAGTTATAGTGAAATAAACCATGATTGTTCCTTGATTAAGTTGTGTTCTGGTACCTGTGCAGCTCCAGTAAATTCGTCCTTATATTTCACCTATTTTCAGATAAAATTAGCCAAAGTTTAAAATATGAAAGTTTTAATTCTATGTCTTATCTAAATTTCTGTGAAAGTCCCACCTTAAAATGTCATTTATTGGGTGAGTTATGAGCTAAATAATTGAACTGGTTGGGTTGATACTTTATGTTGAACCAGTTATAGATCCTCCAATATTTGAGAACCTTAGACACTGAATCTGGAATTGAGTTAAACATGAACAATGTTCCACATTAACTTATACAACTTTATAGAAATTTTCAGAATAATTGAAGCTACACATTGAAAGCTATGAATTTTTGAATTGGGTAGCTCGAAACTGCCAAAGGGCAGAAAACAGGGCAATATTTAAAATTATACCAAAAAGTATGTAAAAGTTTAAAAATTCTGAAATTTTAGTATATTTTATTTTTACATGTTATATTTAATCAGGATAAAGAATCATATAAAGTGGATAATTTTAGAAAAAGTTATTGATCCAACAGTCCTTAGAGGTCTCATTCTAGCTTAAAAGAAATTGTAGTTATTTATTTAAATTATATTAAGAATAAATATTTTATTAAGGTATTAATTAATTATATTTTTAAAATAGGATTTCAACAAGAAGAAGACCAAAAAAAGTGAACAAGCTTTGAGCTTATATTTTGGAAAAGAAAAACCGTATCGATGTTTGTACATATAATTATTGTAGTTTGCTCTTTATGCATGATTGTATGTGCATATAGATTATGCCATGTTTTAACATTATAGAAATGTTATTAACTATGAACTTAACATTATGCTAATATTTGATAAAATATCATGCTATTATATGGTGTTGAAATAAGTTATGCGTATATCATTATGTTAATATGAAATAAGTATTGGTTATAGAAACAAGTAATTAATGGTGTTAATTGCCCATTTCTCTACCTGAGGACTGACATAGGATAGATGTTGCACCATTAGGGGGAAGTTCGGTACCAATATTGATATGATTTAAGGATAGGGTGACTATATCTCCGAGAGCGCCTCTGATCCTATTTACACACAGATAAATGATTTCACTAGGTCAAGGTGGCACCCTTGACTTGAGATTATAGTGAGTATGGTGGCTTAAGCTCTTCGAGCGCTCCTATTTCATACCCCGTATCCGGATAGTCCGGGAACGAGATTTTGGGCCAATAATTCATAGAATAAAATATGAAATTTAATTAATTGATGTAACTAACAAAGTATAAAATGCTTACATGAGGTGGTGCAAATTTAATTATTGAATAATGTTATTTTTTTATTTTTTTATGTTATGTATTTATTTATTTTATTTGACAAATATGCAATAAAATTTGATATGCCATGATTTTATTTGAGACATGCATTTGTGTGACTGCTTGGGGAAAACTTTATTACTTATATGTACCACTAAGCTAGAGATAGCTTAGCGTGGGTTCTTCTTATGCGGGAATTAAAGTTGTAGATAGTAGATAGTGGAGTTGATCAGGAAGAAGCCGAAGCCCATATCAGCAGAGACACAAGAAGTATAGTTAGAGGGTTGGTTATCTATTATTAATTTTTTTTAGTTTGACTATGTATATGGTGTTGTAGACATGTCTCATATATTAATATTGTGTATGTAAATAATTATGTAACATAATCGGGTGCCATATGTGTATACAATATAAGGATAAAATATATATTGTTAATTAGAACAACTTGCCTAAACCAATATAAATAAATAGATCAAGTTATTTAAAATGAAAAAAAAATTTCAATTCGAGCAGATTATCGAGTTAAGCTTGTGGCATCCTTCTTATATATGTGGAGTTGATCAGGAAGAAGCCGAAGCCCATATCAGCAGAGACACAAGAAGTATAGTTAGAGGGTTGGTTATCTATTATTAATTTTTTTTAGTTTGACTATGTATATGGTGTGGTAGACATGTCTCATATTAATATTGTGTATGTAAATAATTATGTAACATAATCGGGTGCCATATGTGTATACAATATAAGGATAAATATATATTGTTAATTAGAACAACTTGCCTAAACCAATATAAATAAATAGATTAAGTTATTTAAAATGAAAAAAAAATTTCAATTCGAGCAAATTATCGAGTTAAGCTTGTGACATCCTTCTTATATATGTGGGATTATTCCTAATATATAAGTGGGGCGTCACATTTAGTGGTATCAGAGAAGGTTTAGGCATTTCTAGGCCCAGGTGTGAAATGAGATATTAGGTTTAAATATACATGTGTCTCATATAATTCTGATATGGGCTTTCTTTTTGGCAACTTGTAAGATTGTAGGAAGACGTCTTCGGATGAACGGGATATGGCTGAGAGTACCGGCTCTCCTAATACTATGACTCCTCATCAGCCTAGTGTAGCGAGCGTGCAAAGGCAAAATGCTGCTCCAAATCCCCCACCGCATGCAGAAGAACAGATTGACCGTGGTCAAAATCCATTTATACAACAGATGACTGGATTATTCCAATAGATGGTACAAGCCATTCCTCAGCCTACCTTAGTGCCACCACCTATACCAAAACTAACAATTGATAAGCTTCGTAAGTATGGGGCTTCGGATTTCTATGGTAAGAGAGTTGAAGATCCAGTTGCAGCTGAGTATTGGTTGGAAAAGACTGAAAGAATTTTTAAAGAGTTTCAAGTGGAAGCAGATGACAAAGCTAGATTTGCTACTTCTCTACTCTAAGATGAGGCACATGATTGGTGGAAATCAATTCTTACCAAGCCAGATATGGTGGAACCAGTCTCATGGGATTCCTTCCTTTCTGAATTTAAAGAGCAATATATTA
This sequence comes from Triadica sebifera, assembly GCA_023653625.1. Classification (NCBI taxonomy): domain Eukaryota; kingdom Viridiplantae; phylum Streptophyta; class Magnoliopsida; order Malpighiales; family Euphorbiaceae; genus Triadica; species Triadica sebifera. Next base: position 20,339,817 of record CM042900.1, read on the forward strand.
TGTTGATCTATATTGATGAGAAAAAGAAAGAGTTCATGAATCTCAAGCAAGGTAAGATGTCAGTGACTGAGTATCAATGGGATTTTACTAGATTGAGCAAGTATGCCCCTGAATTAGTTGCAAATGAAAGAGATAAATGCAGAAGATTTGAAGATGGCTTTAATGAAGAGGTTGGAGATATTGTGATTGCTCTTCAGCATAACAATTTTTCTCAGTTAGTTTTTGCAGCACTCAGCCTTGAAAATAGGAAAAAGAGGAAAATAGACTGGTTCCACCTGAGACTCAATTCACAGGGAAGAAGAGTCGTTTCTTTACTAGTCATTCACTGAATAGAGGACAAGGAAAGGGTGTTAGCTATTTACAAACAAGGTCTTTTAAGAGGGGGCCGCCCTTTAAGGCACCTTCTGCTACAGCCAGTTCACAACCTCAGGTTGGCAAGGAAGCTATACCGGTATGTACCATTTGCAATAGGAGCCATCAGAGGGAATGTTGGCGTGTCACAGGTGTTTGCTTTAGATGTGGGTCCAAGGAACATATAATGAGGGATTGCCCACTCTTGACAGGTGGTACTCCTACTCAGACTACTAGGTCGACCGAGGCAGGATGTTTTAGAGACAGTGAATAGACCTGGATCTAGCAGAGCTCCAGCCCGAGCCTATGCCATGAAAGCTAAGGAAGATCAGGCGGCAACGAATGTTATTGTTGGTATGTTTTCATTATATGATTTTGACATTTGTGCACTCATAGATCCGAGTTCCACACATTTCTATATTTGCACTAGTACACCTAGTCAACATAATATGATTAAAGAAAACCTAGAATATGGAATTGAAGTTAAGAATCCTTTGGGTCACAGTGTAATAGTGAATAAAGTATTTAGGAATTTTCCTTTGGTTGTGCATGGGAAGGAGTTTTCTGCAGACTTGATTGAATTGCCTTTCCATGAGTATTATGTCATATTAGGCATGGATTGGCTCTCACGTCATGAAGTAGTGGTGGATTGCAAATCTAAATTTGTGGTACTTAAGATAGAAAATCAGGAGGAAAATATTGTAAAAGGTGAATTATTTTCACAACATCCTCGAGTCATATCCATAATGAAAGCTCGGAGATTGATGAGAAAAGGGTGTGAAGCTTATTTGGCCTATGTGATTGACACCAGAAAAGGAGGTTCAAATCTTGAAGATATTTCGGTGGTAAATGAATTTTTAGATGTCTTTCCTGATGACTTACCTGGGTTACCTCCAGAGAGAGAGGTAGAGTTTACTATTGATCTTGTTCCAGGAACTATGCCTATATCAAAGATGCCATACAGAATGGCCCCATCAGAGATGAAAGAACTTAAGAAACAATTGCAAGAACTCCTTGATAAGGGTTTCATTAGACCAAGTACATCCCCATGGGGTGCACCAGTATTGTTTGTGAAAAAGAAGGATGGATCTTTGATGCTATGTATTGATTATCGACAATTGAATAAGGTGACCATCAAGAACGAGTACCCATTACTGCGGATTGATGATCTCTTTGACCTACTGAAAGGTGTATGAGTATTTTCCAAGATAGACTTGAGATCTGGTTATCATCAATTAAGGGTGAAGACAGAGGATATTGCTAAAACTACATTCAGAACCAGATATGGTCATTATGAGTTTTTGGTTATGCCATTTGGGCTGACCAATGCTCCAGCAGCATTTATGGACCTTATGAATAGGATCTTCAGGGTACATCTTGATCAATTTGTTGTCGTTTTCATTGATGATATTTTGGTGTATTTTAAAGATTCTGAAGAACATGAAAAGCATTTGAGAATAGCATTGCAGACTCTCAGAGAATATAAGCTTTATGCCAAACTCTCAAAATGTGAGTTTTGGATAAAGGAGGTGACATTTTTAGGACACATTATCTCTGCAGAAGGCATTAAAGTGGATTCTAGCAAAGTTGAGGCAATTGTGAGTTGGAAACCTCCATGGAATGTGATTGAGGTCAGAAGTTTCTTGGATTTAGTTGGATATTATCGGAGATTTATCAAGGGTTTTGCAATGATGGATTCTCCTTTAACAAGACTATTGAGAAAGGATGTTAAATTTGAGTGGACGGATAAGTGTCAAGCTAGTTTTGATAAGCTCAAAAGTATGCTCACTAAGGCCCCTGTTTTGACCCAACCGATTCCTAATAAGGAGTATGTCATTTATAGTGATGCTTCTCATAATGGATTGAGTTGTGTATTGATGCAAAATGGAAAGGTGGTTGCTTATCCTTCTAGACAGTTAAAGGCACATGAGAAGAATTATCTTACCCATGATCTGGAGTTGGCAACCATAGTTTTTGCATTGAAGATTTGGCGCCATTATTTATATGGGGAGAAGTGTTTTATTTACACAAATCACAAGAGTTTAAAATATCTTCCCTCACAAAAAGAATTGAATTTAAGGCAAAGAAGATGACTAAAACTAATGAAAGATTATAATTGTGTGATTGACTATCATCCAGGCAAAGCTAATGTAGTAGCAGATGCTTTAAGCAGAAAGATGGTGGCAGAGTTGAACCTTCAACCCACTCTTATGCAGGAAATCAAGGATGCATAAAGACAAGATAGAAAGCTAATTGAATTAGCTGAGTTGATCTCTAAGGGGGAGAGACCTGGATTCACTATGGACTTAGATGGTGGATTATTCTATCAAGACAGATTATGTGTGCCCAATGTAGAAGATCTTAGATAGAGGATTCTTAGAGAGGCCCATGAAAGCAAATATGCTATGCACCTAGGGAGTAACAAGATGTACCAAGAGTTGAAGAGCAGATACTGGTGTGTAGGTATGAAAAAAGATATCACAGAGTACACTTCAAAATGTTTGACTTGTCAGCAGGTCAAGGCGGAACATCAAGTACCTTCAGGGTTGCTACATCCAATTTCTATTCCAGAATGGAAGTGGGAACAGATCACTATGGATTTTTTGACTGGATTGCCTTTGTCTCCAAAGAAACATGATACTGTATGGGTCATAGTGAAAAGATTTACAAAGTCAGCACATTTCTTACCTATCAAAAAGGACTATCCACTGAATAAATTGGCAGAAATTTATATGAATGAAGTTGTTCGACTTCATGGAGTGGATATTTCTATTGTGTCTGACAGAGATCCCAGCTTCACATCTCAATTTTGGGGTAGTCTACAACGAGCTCTAGGTACTAAGCTCAATATCAGCATGACTTTTCATCCACAGACAGATGAACAGTCAGAAAGAGTCATTCAGATTCTAGAAGATATGATGAGAAGTTATGTCATCAAATTTAAAGGTAGTTGGGACAAATATCTTCCTTTAATGGAATTCACCTATAATAACAGTTATCAGTCTAGTATCCAGATGACTCCATATGAGGCACTTTATGGTAGAAAGTGTCAAACACCTATATGTTGGGCAGAGCTCAACGAGAGTAAACTTATGGGACCAGACCTAGTGCAAGAGATGGAAGAAAAAGTGAAAGTCATCCACGAAAGACTTAAGGCAGCTACAGATAAGCAGAAATCGTATGCTGATCTTAAGAGACGAGACATTGATTATGCAGTGGGTGATAAAGTTTTTCTTAAAGTATTTCCCTGGAAGAAAGTTCTGTGATTTGGGAAGAAAGACAAGTTAAGTCCAAAGTTCATCGGACCTTATGAAATATTAGAAAAAGTTGGACCTATTGCTTATAGACTCGCTCTACCACCGGAGATGAGTCAAATACATGATGTCTTCCATGTCTCAATGTTAAGACAATATAGATCAGATCATAATCACATCATACCTGCTGAAAGCATTCAGGTCAGACAAGATTTGACATATGAAGAAGAACCAGTTCAAATTTTAGCAAGAGAAATTAAGGAGTTGAGGAACAAGCGAGTACCATTAGTGAAAGTACTATGGATGAATCATGCAATCGAAGAAGCAACATGGGAAAATGAGGAGGTGATGAAAGCTCAATACCCTCACCTATTCAGTGACGATGCATTAGGTATGTTTCGAAAATGAAACATCTTAAGCGGGAGAGAATTGTAATGCCCATTAATTAGGATTTAATTAGAATAAGTATATGGTATAAATAGAAAAAAAACATGATAGATAATATAGATTAAAATAGATGAAATAAATGATTAAATTAGAAATTAAAATAAATTAAATTGATAGTCATGATGAATTTGAATAAATTAAACCAAATAATTAAATTGTATTTTTGGTAAAAAAAATGTAAATGACTAGATAAGTAAATATATGAAGATAATAATAATAATAATAATAATAATAATAATAATAATAATAATAATAATAATAATAATAATAATAATAATAATAATAATAAAAGTAAAAAAAAGAAGAAAACAGAAAAGTGAACAATACAAGGGACAACAGAAAAAAAAGAAGGGAAAGACAAAATCGGGAAAGTGGGAGAGGAGGGGAAGTCAATTGAGACTTTACCCCATTCCTTCCAACTTCACCTCTTTCCTTTTTCTTCTTTGTCATCATCCTTTTTCCTTCCTCCATATCACAGCTCAAATTATTCATCATTTCCTTCAAGATTTGCATCAAAAATCAGTCCAAATAAATCTAATCTTGGTAAGAAATATTTTTCCCATGATTATTGTGTTATTAGAACTTTTTGGATTATATTTTACAGTGTAATTCATTTATTTTTTTGTTTATCTTGTGAATTGAATTTGGAAAAGTGTTAAACATAAAAGTTGTTCATCTATATCTTTTGTATCTTTCTACAAAACTTTATCAAATTATTTTGAGTATATGAAGAGAAATGGTCATTAGGGTGAAACTAGTTCAGGGAGATGTATCAACTGAATAACTTATGGTTTTTGTAAACATTGATCATCTTAGTGGCTTAATATGAGGTTTTGTAAAACATTAAAGTTGTAGGTATATGCGTTATTTAGGTCTCTGCCAAATATTGCATAAATTGCTCTTGTGTAGGTTAAGTTATAGTGAAATAAATCATAATTTTTCCTTGATTAAGTTGTGTTCTAGTACCTGTGCAGCTCTAGTAATTTTGTCCTTATATTTCACCTCTTTTCAGATCGAATTAGCCAAAGTTCAAAACATGAAAGTTTTAATTGTATGTCTTATCTAAATTTTTGTGAAAGTCCCACCTTAAAATGTCATGTATTTTGTAAGTTATAAGCTAAACAATTGAACTGATTGGGTTGATACTTTATGTTGAACCAGTTATAGATCCTCCAATATTTGAGAACCTTAGAGATCAAATATGGAAATGAGTTAAACATAACAAATGTTCCAAATTAACTTATATAACTGTATAAAAATGTTCATATTAATTGAAGATACACATTGAAAGCTATGAATTTTTGAATTGGATACCTCAAAACTGCCTAAGGGCAGAAAACAAGGCAATATTTAAAATTATACCAAAAAGTATGTAAAGTTTCAAAAATTATGAAATTTTAGTATATTTTATTTTTACATGTTATATTTAATCAGGATCAAGAATCATATAAATTGGATAAGTGTAGAAAAATTTATTGATCGAATAGTCCTTAAAGGTCTTGTTCTAACTTAAAAGAATTGTAGTTATTTATTTAAATTATATTAAGAATAAATATTTTATTAAGGTATTAATTAATTATATTTTTAAATTAGAATTTCAACAAGAAGAATACCAACAAAAGTGAACAAGCTCTGAGCTTATATTTTGGAAAAGAAAAACCGTATCGAGGTTTGTACATATAATTATTCTAGTTTGCCCCTTATGCATGATTGTATGTGCATGACATGAATTATTTGTCACCATGATGAAATAATAGATTATGCCATGTTTTAACATTATAAAATTGTTATTAACTATGAACTTAACATTATGCTAATATTTGATAAAATATCATGCTATTATATGGTGTTGAAATAAGTTATGTGTATATCATTATGTTAATATGAAATAAGTATTGATTATAGAAACAAGTAATTAATGGTGTTAATTGTCCATTTCTCTACCTGAGGACTGACATAGGATAAATGGTGCACCATTAGGGGGAAGTTCGGTACCGATATTGATATGATTTAAGGACAGGGTGGCTATAGCTTCAAGAGCGCCCATGCTCCTATTTACACACAGATAAATGATTTTACTAGGTCAAGGTGGCTGAAGTTCCATGAGCGCCTTTGACTTGAGATTATAGTGAGTACGGTGGCTTAAGCTCCGCGAGCGCCCCTATTTCACATCCCGTATCCGGACAGTCCGGGAATGAGATTTTAGGCTAATAATTCATAGAATAAAATATGAAATTTAATTAATTGATGTTAGTAACAAAGTGTAAAATGCTTACTTGTGGTGGTGCAAATTTAATTATTGAATAATGTTATTTTTTTTATTTTTTTATGTTATGTATTTATTTATTTTATATGACAAATATGCAATAAAATTTGATATGCCATGATTTTATTTGATACATTGATTTGTGTGACTGCTTGGGGAAAATTTTAATACTTATATGTACCACTAAGCTAGAGATAGCTTAGCATGGGTTCTTCTCACGCAAGAATTGAAGTTGTAGATAGTAGATAGTGGAGTTGATCAAGAAGAAGTCCAAGCCCATATCAGCAAAGACACAAGAAGCATAGTTAGAGGGTTGGTTATCTATTATTATTATTTTTTAGTTTGACTATGTATATGGTGTGGTAGACATGTCTCATATATTAATATTGTGTATGTAAATAATTATGTAACATAATCGGGTGCCATATGTGTATACAATATAAGGATAAATATATATTGTTAATTAGAACAACTTGCCTAAACCAATATAAATAAATAGATTAAGTTATTTAAAATGAAAAAAAAATCAATTCGAGCATATTATCAAGTTAAGCTGTGGCATCCTTCTTATATATCTAGGATTATTCCTAATATATAAGTCGGACGTCACAGGATAGGTTAACAAAGTCAGTCCATTTTTCACCTATCAGGAGAGACTATCCTTTAAACAAGCTAGTAGAGTTATATGTGAATGAGATAGTATGGCTACATAGATTGTTGATCTCCATCATTTCGGATAAAGACCCAAGGTTCATATATCAGTTTTGGGGAAGTCTCTAGCTAGCTTTGGGTACCGAGATCCATTTTAACACAATTGTTCACTTATAAATAGATAGTCAGTTAGAGAGGGTGATATAAATTTTAGAAGACATGATGAGAAGTTATGTGATTGAGTTTGAAGGTAGCTAGAAAAAGTATCTACCATTGATAGAGTTTTCCTACAACAACATCTACTAGTCTAGCATCCAGATGACTCCGTATGAGGCATATGGTAGAAAGTGTCGAATACTGTTATGATGGATAGAGCTCAATGAGTGAAAGTTAGTGGGGGGCCAGAGTTGGTGCAAGAGATAGAGAAAAAGACGAAGATCATACATTAAAGGTTAAAGGAAACTTCTAATATACATAAATCATATGTAGATCTCAAGAGAAGAGATATAAAGAGTGAAGTGGTAGACAAGATTTTTCTTAAAGTTTCTCCATGTAAGAAGGTTTTAAGGTTCAAAAAGAAGGATAAGTTGAGACCTAGGTTCATTGGATCGTATGAGATCTTATAGCGGATTGGACCAATCATCTACAGACTTGCATTACCATTAAAGTTGAGTAAGATTCATAATATTTTTCACGTCTCCATGTTAAGGACGTATAGGTTAGATCTTTCTTACATCATCACAGTTGAAAAGCATAAAATTGAGACCAAATCATATATATGAGGAAGAGACGATTGAGATATTGGCGCGAGAGGTCAAGGAGCTCAGGAATAAATGAGTATCATCAGTCAAATTCCTATAGAGGAATCACACAATGGAAGAGGCGATGATAACACAATACCCCAACTATTCTAACACATCACATAAGGTACTTTCAAGGATGAAATTCTTTTAAGGGGAGAGAAATGTAATGTCCGCTAAGTATGGCCTAGTTAATAAGATGGTTTAGAGAAACTCTAAATATATTTAAGGGTTTTGTTAAAGAGAAAGAGTTAAGAAAATATGACAAAGTGGAGAGGTATATATTCATGCCCGTGACTTAAATGTCATGGCAGTGAATGATGTTTTGAGATAATTCATATCCGTGAACATTGTCAGGTATAAAATAGGATCATTTCAGTTTTTTCTCTTTCATATGCCCAAAAGTCAGAAGAGAACCCTATATTTTGATATTCATGCACACTAGAGATAATGCCCTTTGATTTACTTTGATTCACAGACCTAAAACATTTGAACCTAAAGTAAAGATCAAAGTTTATCAAGTTTTAAAAAGAGAGAGGTGAAAGAAAGTTGTGTTCTTGAAGAAGCATACCTAGAGGAAAGGTATAGGAGTTCAGAATCATTCATCCAAGTTGTGTTTCCTTCATTTATAATAAGGAATCACATTTTTCCTTTATCTTTACAAGTTTTCATACTCTTTTTCATGTTGAACTCGTTTTTGGTAGAGACTCATTTTCAAATGGATTAGTTCTTAGTTCAAGCTTGAGTTTTTATGACTAAAAACTCTTCTTTAAACTTGATTAGAGGTTATAGTATGCTTTACTAAGGGGTTATATGAGTTTAAGGTTATATAAAGGGCTTAAAGTTAGGATTTTATTTTTATGGCTTTTAAGATTAAGTTTTTGGTTTATAGAAGTTGATAGAGATGTGTTATATGTGATAAGAGTTGGAGGAGACCAAGAGGATAAGCAAGCTTGAGTCAAAGCTTGGTTTTGAGGCTCCATTAGAGGTATGTTCATATATGCATATAAATTTCAAAGTTTGGCATGTTGTATTTGAGAAATGCTTTGTATGTTTTAAATGCTAGTTTTGAATGCAATGAAGTTGATAGATGTAATACATGTCATGAGAACAAAATTATATCAAATGATGATGCCTTTAGTTATTGAAAGAGGTAAGTAAGGATGCATAAATTCTTATGAAATCATAAATAATTGTTGGAATAATTAATGAGAATAAAAAGGGAAAGTTGAGTGATTATGTATTTAATTGATGTTTTAGCATGTTTAAATGCATGAGTGGATAAGAATGTTGATAGAAAGAGGATGTCATTAAATAACATTTACAGCCCTTACATGTGACTTATATTAAATGCCTTGTTTCATGTTGTACACTATTGGATGTTATGAATCATCAAGGCGGAACTGCCTAGTTCAGGCAAAATACTTCACAGCTTGAGTCACCATTTGACTCATGGCTATAAATCACCTCAGTCACGCCCATGATTAGTCCTTCATGCTTGTGAAGAATGTGTCAAAAATGGATAGAAGTGTTCACGACCAAGTTCATGGGTTGGTTTATGGGTAAAGGTACCCATGAATGGGACTTCACGAGCATGAACAAATAGTTCATGCCCATCAAGATTGTTTATAAAGTAATATGATGTTTATCTTCTATGATGTAATGTAATGGTTGTGCATATATTTTTATAAAGGTGTGATATGAATAAGAAGCGTATGTTTCCATGATTGAAACTCATGAATAATTTATGTTGACATTTCATATGATCAAAGTATATATGTTATAAGATAAAAGAATTATAATGAAGTATAACAAAGAGTATCTGAACAAATAATGCCTAGGCTCTATATTAGGACTAGAAGTAAGATAGGTAGCATGCCATTAAGAGGGCACACGGTACCGTAGTAATATGTTATACAATTATCTTTTCAAGTAGAAAATGGCTTAAGCTTAGAGAGCACCTTTGATTTTGTATTGCATGGAAATTATATGTTTTACTCATTCAAGGTAGCTTAAGCTCGAAGAGTGCTTTTGAGTTGAGGAGCTCAGACAAGCATATATGATCATAAATAATGACATGGTGGCTTAAGCTCAGAGAGCACCCCTATTCACAATATATATCCGAATAGTCCATATAAAGAGTTGTTGGACAAAAGTAGTTAATGCATATGGTATAATGAAAAAGTCAATGACACATATATACGATGATAATCAGTTGATATGTTATATGTTATGAAAATAATAAATGTTCACTTATGCATGGTTTATGAATATGATTTTATAATAGCTTCTTTGAGGTAAAGCATGATGTATCATTAAGTGCTTTATTTTCCATGCTTCGGTGTACATAGTATAACGTAAACAAGATATGTATGTTGATATGCTTTATATGAATGCATATTGAATTTTTATATTTGTATGTACTGCTAAACTTTTAGTAGCTTAGTATGTGAGTTTTCTGCAAGCAAGTCTTAGAGCCTAGTACATAAGGATTGAGGTTGATTAGAGAAGCCAACCCATTCAGAGACAATAGAGTAGACCCAACATGAGTTAGTGATATCATGTCATTTTTTGTATTTTATACATGTCTTTTATTTCAAATAAACATGTAATTTTACTAAAGCCATATATTTTTATAAACATCGGTTCGATTGAGCCAAACACAATATTTATATATATATATTGATGTTTTCCTATGGATCAAAAAGTTTCATCATACATGTAATGAATATGGTTTAATAGGTTTTATATGTAAATGAGTATTTGTGGTAAAGGATTTCCTACAAAAAGAAAAGTTTTAAGCATTCATAGGTTTTGCATAATAGGTACATGTCACACTCGCTCATTTAGTTGGGGTAATCCTGATTAGATGAGAGAGTGTTACATCATCTTTGTAGATGATATGATTGTAATAGGTGATGGTACGAAAGAAATAAAAATTCTACAAAAATATTTATCTTATGATTTAGAAATGAAATATTTATGAGTACTTCTTAGGGACTAAAGTTGGAAAACCTAAATAAGGTATTTACTTGTCCCAATATACTTGATCTCTAATCTGAAATAGGCATGCTAGATTGTCAACTTACTCAAACACCAATTATTCAAAATCATCATCTTACCATTTACCTGGATCAAGTTCCAACAAACAAGAATCAATATCAAAGGTTGGTAGGAAGGTTAATTTATTTATCACCTACACGGCCATACATTGCCTATGCTGTTAGTGTGGTAAGTCAGTTTATGCATGAACCGAGTGAGGATCACATGGCTACTATTATGAGAATGTTAAGCTATCTAAAGGGGACACTTGGAAAAAGGGCTGACCTTTAAGAAGCATGGCCATATGGAAGTAAAAGGGTATATCGATGTCGATTGGGTTGGGAATATCACGAATCGTTGATCAACCTCTAAGAGCTTTACATTTATAGCTGGAAATCTTATTACATGGCGAAGCAAAAAGGCAAAATGTAATTGTAAGATCATCGATAAAAGCAAAGTATAGAGGCATGGTTCATGGAATATCAAAACTGTTATGGATTAGATTGTTGCTTATTGAGATTGTTGTCACACCAAAGGTACCTATGCTTTTGTGTTATGATAATAATGCAGCTCCAAAAATTAGCTTATAATATGGTACAACATGTTCGAACTAAACACATTAAAGTAGATAGATACTTCATCTAGGAAAAGCTGAACCAAAGTTGGTGGACATTTCTTTTGTTCAATTTAGTGAGCAATTAGCAAATGTTTTAACACATGCATTCCCAATAGAAGTATTTCAAAAATCACTAGACAAGTTAGGCTTAGAAGACATATTTGCACCAACTTGAGAGGAAGTGTTAGCATGATCTTAGAGATATTTGTATGATTGTAGGGATATTTGTGATTTAAACAATTATAGAAAAATAAGTTTAGAAAATTTCTTGATTTTCTCCATGATGTAATCCATTAATTTAAGCTACATACCAAACTTGTATCTTGTAATCCTCTTTATATATTTTTTCCTCCTTGAAAGAAGAATATGCATAAAAACCTTTTATCGAAATTTAATGTTTGACAAAAGTAACATTTTATATTATTGTCACTAATTAATATTTTTTTATCAATTTGAAAATACGAAATTATGTTTATAAAATGTTGCTATATTGTAAGTCATTTTGCAACTGTTCTTGCAACATTATTAAATGTTTTATATGCTTTATTTTATTGTGTCATTTTTATGACATTCAAGATAAATGCTAATTATATTTGAGGCTCTTTTGTGACATTTATGGCAACATTTTATTATTGTTACTAATTAACTTGCTTTTTTGTATCAATTTAAAAATTAAAAAAAAATGCTTATAAAATGTTGTAATATTTTAAACTGTTTCATAATTGTTTTTGTATTAATAAATGTCAACATATGCTTTTTGTTTTATTGTATTATTTGTACAATATTTTCAGATCCTGCTTGACCAATGAACCGGAAATGTAAAGAGTCATGGGTTATAGATTCATTCGGGGTTAAATTAGGATTGAATCGTTCAAAGTAAAATTCATTCAAAATATAATATTTAATTTATTTTATGTATAATAAAATATTAAAAAAAATACTTACATTAAACTTGTTTCATATACAATAATATGTTTCAAATGTTAAATGTTCAAATTCAAATTAATACACAATTATGTTCAAAAATATTCTCAAATATAATAATATAAATTTATATATTATTTCAATAAATAATAGAATTGATTTATTTGTACATTTTTTATTTTTAAAATTATAATAAATAATAATTTCAAAAAATTACATTCAACATGTATTCATTTCTTAAGTAAAATATTTTTTTGATAAAAATAAAATAATTTTAAAAATAATCAAAATTACTATTTTGTCATAATTTATATTAATAATAAAAACGCATACAATTGAATTCAACTTTTCAATTATATAAGTTAGTTGAATAATGTGAATATTTTTTTTTATGAATGATTAAAATTAATACATAACCTTATATTGATAATAGATATTCATAATTCAAATTTCATATATAATAATGTCTATATTTGCATTTATATTTTGATAAATAATATAATTGATTTATTTATATATTTTTAAGTTTTCATATCATAATGGATAATAAGTTTTTTTAAAAAAATTAACATGTATCTATTTATTAATTAAAATAATTTTTTAATAAAATTAAAATAATTATAGAAATTATTTATATGAAAAATTTGTCATAATTCATAATGAAAATATAAATAATTAATTGGTTATAAATATTTGTATGGATTAAGTTATTAGTGATGATGTGGCCTAGTGGTAAATGCCTTTGTCCATTCCTTTAGATCAAAGGTTTAAATCCTTTCTTCAACAAGGTTTTAACACATTTTTGAAGCATTTTAAGCTGGCTGAACTGGTCAAACCATGATCAGTTTCAAGGGGTGGCAATCCAACTGGTCGGGTGACCAGTTTTTTTGTTGGTTGAATACATCCCGATTTGATAGACTAAACTAGCTCAGTTTTGAAACTGATTCCTAATTAAACCAATGTTTTAACAATAGTACTGAATTTGTATGATATTTAAGGTAAATATTATTATATTCAATACTTTTTTTATATGATATTTATGGCAATGTTGGATTCGCATGGTTCTTAAGCATTATAATGTTACAATGTTCATGATGGAAAAATCAAATTTTTATACGAGAAAAGTTGAAGTTCTTGTATTAATAGAGTTATTGATAAATTTGTAAAATATAAATATGCCAAAATACAATGTTATTCATTTGAATCCGAGAATACTAATTTTTTTTTTTTTTGCATTATTTACGCAATATACGTCAATGTTAAAAATAATATGACAAGAAAATAAAATAAAAAAATTTCAGTGCAAAATGGAAGCAGCGGACCTTAAACATCTTGAGGTGGACCTCGAATTGATATTAAGTTCAAATAAAGCCTTTGCTGGTGAATCTCATATCATTGAGATAGACCACAAGATTATATGATCCTAAAATTTGTAACTGTTGTTGAACAACATATTAGAGCTGAAATAGAGGTAATCGTAGTCATGAAAAATTTTAAATGTTAAATATATATATTATTTTTCAAATAAATTCATCACTAATTTCAAATTATAATCAATTGCAGCAGAAAAAGATATAAATGGTATCTTTATGTAACACTCTCTTGCCCTATTGTATCTATACTTAAACAAAAAAAAGTTACGAACTTTCTTTCAAAGTACTTGTTTAAATTATATATATATATATATATATATATATATATATATATATATATATATATATATATATATATATATATATATATATAATGTAATAATCACTCACATTTGGAGATTCATAGCTACTTCGCTGGCCTGAATTTTTACTAGTATTTGTCTTTATTCACTGTATAATTTTTAGCTTTTACTGTTACTTTTAACTTGTGCGAAAGAAATAAACAAGTCCTACGCTAAGTATAAATGCTTAGTAGTCATACAAATAGACAATAAGTTATAAACTATGTTATGACATGCATTGTATTTAAATATAACATTTATGAAATATGCAACAACTCTAGTCAATTATTTCTTTGTTAATTTTTATCCTGTATGCACTCTATGATTGTTGGGATTAATATTGTTTTATCCTTCACCGTATTAAACTACGTCTAATATTTTTACTTAATAACATTTAAATCATAATGTATTATTATGCCGGAGTATAGTTACATATATTTTTTTATTTGGATAAAATAGATAATTTCATACTAACCTTATTCTTTATATTTAGTCTATACTAGTGATACATGTACTGTTCACATCCTCATTGCATTATCTATGATGTCATCACAATGTAACATTATTTATCTGAATTATTTTGCTTCATCTGCTTCTCCAATATCTCTATATCACACTATTTATAGGTTATATATATATATATATATATATATATATATATATATATATATATATATATATATATATATTATTCTCAACTTATTTTTTATTCAAACTATGCATTTCATTTTTGGTAGGCTACATTATTTTTATTATATCATATATGAACAACATTAATTTTATTAAACACATATTAAATCGTAAAATATTCTTGTACTTAATAATAACATAAAACATGCATTATCTTTCAGCATAAATTTTACTGGTTCGCTCATATTACTCTAAACTGGATATAGGTTATGGACTGAGGGCGCTTCTAGAGGTTAAGCCATCATGTCCATCATCTAGCTCATCCAAGTTTTTCAAGTCAAAGGCGCTCTGAGAGCAAAAGCCACCCTGACTGAGTAATATATCATAATACAAGAATTACTACTCCAATGGCGCTATGAGAGCTAAAACCACCTTATCCTCTATTTGTATATGCTCAATCGAGCTTCTCACGTCAATGACATTTTAAGAGCTAAACCCACATTGACTTAAAAATACATCTCAAATTTTATGGTACCGTTCGCCTATATAATGATATGTTATCGATCCTAATTCTAGTCTTAGGTTAGAGTAATGGGCATATCTATTTCAAAATTAATCCAATATTTCATATAATTACAATCATCACATTTCATTATTTCTTTCTTTTTATCACATAATTTCATGCATTCTTTGTAATAATTATCTCACAACTATATTACACAATTCCTAACATCCATATACGTAACATTTCATGGCATCATCAACCTTAACACACACACACACACACACACACACATATATATATATATGATACAATCACATAACTTATTCTACTTTATTTTGTTTTATATTCTCTTTTATGTACATTCATTCTCTTAGGTTTCCATTATACATACTTCATATTTATCCCTTCATAGAATAATCACATTGTTGGCATTCATATCATATAACTAAACATTTACTATATCGTATTATTCATAATACAAAATCCAATTCATGATATAAATTATAATTATTTAATTTTATTTTCAAATTTTAATCCACAACTATAAGGAAATAAATATGTATTCCTCTCTCTTTTATTATCTTAATCAAAAAATATTCAGCCACAATTTTATTTCCACATCATTTTTATGGGCCTAATAACTCATTTGATTTCTCATATACTTCATTTGAGTAAAATTCACATTATAGCATTTAACCCAATATAACTTAAATATTTTAATTTTATTTTTCAATCTGTCTTGTTCTAGGCATAATTCATGCCCTATATTTTACCTCCATTTTAGCCATATTACCATCCAATTTATGCCAAAATCTTAGCTTTAATATGCAACTTGAATCACTAAATATGCATAATTTAAGGCAATAGCCTATTTTTGTTTGAAATAATGCATGCCGAATATGATTTTAGATAAATGCAATTTCAAGAATGATGATAATTATGGCATGAACCATAGGATTAGAAATGGATGAATGAGTTCTTTGTGTGACTTTGAATTAATGATGCATGTTAGAAAATCTTGTATGATCAAGGCAGATACATGTATTGAAAAGTAATAAGTTGAGTAAAGAGCCTTAGAAATGCATGAAATATAATTTGGTATGTTTTGGATGATGTTAGAATGAATGAAAGGTGAATATGCAGATTTCCTGCTGAAAGTCACGGGGGTGACTATTGAGTCACGGGCGTGAACTTGAGGGTTCACGGTTGTGACTGATTGTGTCACGGTTGTGAATTTCTGGGTGGAAATGGTACTATTCATTCCAGAAGCGTTCACGAGTTGGAATCACGGAAGTGAACTTATTCATGGGCGTGAATGAGTAATCACGACCGTGAATGCTTTTGGGCGATTCATTCCAGTAGCGTTCATGGCTTGGGATTACGGGCGTGAACCCATTCACGGGCGTGAAAGTAGTAATCACGGCCGTGAATGCTCTGTATTTGAAATTATGAATGTGGTTATTAAATGAGGAATTCAGGTAAGTAAATGAAAGTTATTGTCTATCCAGCAAAATAAGAATGATATGGATATGGATATATGTATATATATATTGATGTGAGAATGTGATATGTTGTGATATAGAAAAATGAATTGATGTAGAAAAATGAATTGTCATGGATAATATATGAAATCTGATGCAAATGATAAACATGAGAATATTGACGAATCTAGTAAATGAATGAAAAGATGTATGAGTATGACTATATGTTTGTAAAACAAGAAAATTGAGATGTTGATAAATATGAGAAGAATGGATGTGTTGAAATTTGAGAATAATGATTGATGTGAAAATATAAAGAAGCCCATTACTCTACTTGCGGACTAGAATCAGGATAGATGACATGACATTAAGGGGGCGAACGGTACCGTACTATACCTCAACCAATGTGGCTAAAGCTTGTGTGAGCGCCATTGGTCTGGGATGCTCAGTCAGTGTGGCTAAAGCTTGTGTGAGCGCCACTGACTTGAGAAAGCTCCGATGAGCATATATAAATGAGGACAAGGTGTCATAAGCTTGTGTGAGCGGCATTGATCCAGTTATTCATCTATGATGAAATTATACTCAATCAATGTGATGTGTGAGCGCCATTGATTTGAGAAGCTCTTATGAGCCAGATAGTGGACAGGGTGGCATAAGATTGTGTGAGCGCTCCTGATCCATAACCCGTATCCAGTCAGTCCAAAAATTTAGAGTGATGCGGGCAAGATAATGAGGATATGTCGGAAAAATAAGAAAAGGAAAGAATAAGAAAATGATGATGATATGAGATTGAAATGTAATGATAAAGAGATTTACAGAATACTTTGCTAATAAAGATAAATGAAAATAACAATGTCTATATGAGCATGACATTTATACTTTTATGAAATAGGAATATGTTGATAGTCATGCATGCAAACATTTTAATGCACAAAATGATATTTGTTAATGCTTGTTGCATGATATAGTATATTGCCTTATTTATATGCACCACTAAGCTTAGAGCTTAGCGTGGAGTTTAATTTCCACGCAGATATAGAAAGGTAGCTGAAGACGCTAGATAAAGCAAGCGGTGATCCCATTCAAGTAAAGCAGTAGGACCTTGAGAAAGTGGGTTACAAGTTTTGAAACTTTTGTATTTGACTTTTTATTAAAGAAATGTTTGAGTTTGTAAAACTTGCTTTTAAAGTTTGTTAATAATTCCGCTGATGTTATAAATTACTATTTTATGTAAATAAATTGTGTTATGATTTTTGTTTATATCCATATATATACATGAGTATAAAAAAAAAATATAGCGAATTGAAGAAGTAAGAAAGTCAGGCAGCAACGCTTCCTTATCCAGGCACGTGTTGCGGATCGGGTGGGGAGGTGCGGTTGCTACAGTTTTTGGTATCAGAGCACCAGGTTTGGTGTTTCTGGATATTGATATTAAAGCCGGTTTGGATTTTAAAGTGAATTTTGAAAATGTTTTTCTTAAATGTACCCACAATGACATTTTTTTTTGGAATTGCTGCTTTATTGATTATGGCCGTTGCCTTTATGTTATAGGTAGGATATGGCCTCGGGATCAAGACGAATAGTTATAGAAGAAGCTGAGAGTAATGAGCCCTCAGAGGCAAGAGCTTCGTCGCAACCAAGTCGTCGTCGAGCTGCGGCACCGAGATCTAGTGCCAGCTCACTTCGTGAACATTCAGCTATTAATATGGGTCAGACTGAGCTCATTAGAAATATGATAGATTTTCTACAGAGAGCATCACGATCAGATTTGTCTAGATTACAATTCGAGAGATTGAGGAAATTAGGGGCATCTGATTTCTATGGTAAACGGGAAGATGACCCCTCAGTGGCAGAATTTTGGTTGGAACGAGCCGAGAGAGTATTTAATCAACTGCACTGCATAGATGAACAGAAATATGAATATGCAGTATCTCTGCTACAGGAGCATGCATATGATTGGTAGCGATCTGAATCACAGAGTATAGAGGCTCCTAACCTTATGACATGGAAATTCTTTCTAGAGAAGTTTAAGGAGCAGTACATTCCTCCTATTTATACAGACGACAAAAAGAGAGAGTTTCTGATGTTAAAACAAAGGGATATGTCTGTAACAGAATATGAGAGAGAGTTCACTCATCTTTGTAAGTATGCTGGTGGTATTGTATCCACTGAGGCAGATAAGTGCCGACGATTTGAAGATGGATTGAGGGATACTATTAAGTTACAAGTTTCAGCCCTGCGTCTGATGAGTTTTCCCAATTTACTAGCATCTGCTAGAACAGTTGAAAGAGTCCTGGCGACACAACAACCAGTACAGATTAGTGGGGTTAGTAGACCAGCACCACAACCAAGTGGAGTACAGTCTAGTGGCAAAAGAGCCAGATCTTTTGGTGGTTGATTCCAGGCTGGGAGTTCCAGCAGATTTCATTCTTATAGACGGGGACAACCCGTAAGATCTACTTCATCGACAGCCAATACATCGACACAGGCATCCCGTAGGTTTACCACTCTATCGGTGTGTCAGCATTGTGATCGTTCGCATCAAGGAGAGTGTTGGTTGATGACAAGAGCGTGCATGAGATGCGGCTCCAAGAACCATATTAAAAGAGATTGTCCATTGCTACAGTTTGGTAGAGGTTCAGGGAGTATTGAGTCAGTGCCAATACAGACTATGGGACAAGGCAGAGGACGAGGCCGAGGACAAGGAAGAGGAGGCCGTGCAGGGCCAAGCCAATTCAGATCAGATACAGTAGAGAGACCTGAAGGCAGTAGAGCTGCTCCAGTAAGAGCTTATGCCATGCGAGGCCGAGAGGAGCAGGATGCACCTGACGTCATAACGGGTAAATTCCTTCTCTTTGGCTCTTGTATACATCCATTGATAGACCTTGGTTCAACACACTCATACATATGCACACCACCATCGGGTCGAGAGGGTTTAAAACCAGAGACTCTAGAATATGAGATTTGTGTGACTAACCCATTAGGACACAGTGTGCGGGTTAGTAAAGTGTTTAAAGGTTGCCCAGTCAAAATTCAAGGCAGGCAATTTCCAGCAGATCTAATAGAGTTACCATTCCGCGAGTTCGATGTGATCTTAGGAATGGATTAGCTAGCTTGCCATGGGGTGATAATAAATTGTGGAAAGAGGCAGATGAGAATTAAAGTTTCAGAACAAGAAGAGATAGTAGTGATGGGTGAGTATAGAGGATATCCAAATAATGTGATATCAGCGTTGAAAGCTCGAAAACTCATCAATAAGGGATGTGAGACTTACCTAGCGTATGTGATTGACACCCGAAAGAAAAGTCCAAAGTTGACCGATATCCCAACTGTTAGTGAGTTTTCTGATGTATTTCCTGAAGAGTTACCAGGACTACCACCTGATCGAGAGATAGAGTTTGCTATTGAATTAGTACCTATCACCGCTCCTATATCTATTACACCATATAGGATGGCACCCATAGAATTGAAAGAATTGAAGATACAGTTACAAGAAATGTTAGATAAAGGATTTATACGACCTAGTGTATCTCCATAGGGTGCTCCAGTACTATTTGTGAAGAAGAAAGACGGTACCTTACGTCTTTGTATTGACTATAGGCAGCTTAATAGGGTTACTGTTAAGAATAAATACCCACTGCCTAGGATTGATGATTTATTTGATTAGCTGAAAGGTGCAAGTATATTTTCAAAGATAGATCTTCGATCGGGGTATCATCAACTGAAGATCAAAGAGTCAGATGTATCTAAGATAACATTCAGGACTCGTTATAGTCATTATGAATTCTTGGTGATGCCATTTGGATTGACGAATGCGCCGGCAGTTTTTATGGACCTGATGAACTGAGTGTTCAGGCTATTGATCAATTTGTAGCTGTATTCATTGATGACATTCTTGTCTATTCAAGAGATCGAGTAGAACATGACCAACATCTTACAAAAGTATTGCAGACCTTGAGGGAGAAACAATTGTATGCAAAGCTATTTAAGTGTGAATTTTGGCTACAAGCAGTTAGTTTTCTAGGTCATATAATTTCAGTCGAAGGTATTCGAGTTGATCCTAGTAAAATTGAGGCTATTCTTAATTGGAAACCACCTCAAAATGTGACAGAAGTGAGAAGTTTTCTTGGATTAGCCGGATACTATAGGAGATTTGTGAAAGGATTTTCATCTATAGCGAATCCTTTGACACGACTACTGCGAAAAGAGGTATGTTTTGAATGGACAGATAAGTGTCAAGTAAGCTTTGATCGATTAAAAGCAATGTTGATTGAAGCACCAGTTTTGACTCCACCTACTCCAGGAAAAGATTATGTTGTGTACAGTGATGCAAGTCACAATGGGCTAGGATGTGTTCTGATGAAAGAGGGAAATGTGATTGCATATGCCTTTAGACAGCTTAAGCCTCATGAACTTAAATATCTGACGCATGATTTAGAGATTGCAGCGATAGTTTTTGCTCTAAAGATATGGAGACATTATTTGTATGGAGAAAGATGCTACATTTATATAGACCACAAGAGTCTTAAGTATCTTCCTTCGCAGAAAGAGTTAAATCTGAGGCAACAAAGATGGTTGGAATTGATTAAAGACTATGATTGTGTGATAGACTACCATCCAGGAAAGGCTAACGTGGTTGCAAATGCACTAAGAAGGGAGATTTTAGCTGAGATGCGAGTGGAATCCACATTGATGCAAAGAATTAAAGATGCCCAAAAACAAGATGAGAAGTTAGTAAAGATGGTCGAAGCCTTGAAAAATGGAGAAAAGTCAGAATTTTCTTTAACAGAAGATGGTACTGTGTATTTCAAGAACCGGATTTGTGTACCAAGTATGAAAGAGTTGAGGACAGAGATTTTAAAAGAAGCTTATGAAACGGTCTATACTATGCACCCAGGTGGGAACAAGATGTACCAAGATTTGAAAGCACAATACTGGTGGTCGGAGATGAAAAAGGATATCACTGAATATGTTGCTAAATGTCTAATATGTCAGCAAGTGAAAGCTGAGCATCAATTACCCATAGGATTACTACAACCGATTCCCATACTAGAATGGAAGTGGGAGAGGATCATGCTGGATTTTGTGGCTGGTTTACCGGTAACTCAGAGAAAGCATGATGCAGTGCGGGTGATAGTGGATCGATTGACGAAGTCAGCACATTTCCTACCAGTCCGAATGGATTATACTTTGAACAAGTTGGCTGAGATTTATATGAATGAGATAGTGAGACTTTATGGAGTACCTGTATCTATCATTTCTGACAGAGATCCCAGGTTTACGTCGCAGTTCTTGAAGAGTCTACAGCAGGCTTTAGGAACTCGACTAAATTTTAGCACGACATTTCATCTGCAAACGAATGGACAATCAGAGTGAGTGATACAGTTGCTAGAGGATATGATGAGATGTTGTGTGCTTGAATTTGAGGGAAGTTGGGATCGACACTTACCTCTTATGGAGTTTGCCTATAACAACAGTCATCAAACGAGCATAGGCATGGCTCCTTATGAAGCTTTATATGGAAGAAAGTGTAGGACACCAATATGTTGGACCGAGTTGAATGAGAAAAAGTTGATTGGGCCAGAAATAATTCAACAAACTGAGGAGAAAGTTAAAGTGATCAAGGAAAGGCTAAAAGCAGCACAAGATCGACAGAAATCATATGTCGATTTAAAAAGGCGAGATATAGAATATGCAGTAGGAGACAAAGTATTTCTTAAAGTTTCGCCTTGGAAAAAGATATTGAGGTTCGGTAAAAAAGGAAAATTAAGCCCAAGGTTTATTGGTCCCTATGAGATTCTAGAAAGAATAGGACCAGTGGCTTACCGATTAGCTCTTCCTCCGGAGCTAGACAAAATTCATAACGTGTTCCATGTTTCAATGTTAAGAAGATATCGTTCAGACCTAACCCATATTATACCGATTGAGGAAATAGAGGTACAGACAGATATGTCTTATGAGGAAGAACCAGTGGCTATAATAGCATATGAAGAGAAAGTTCTCAGGAACAAGAGAGTTCCTCTAGTTAAAGTTTGGTGGCGGAATCATACAATTGAAGAAGCCACGTGGGAAAGTGAAGAAGTGATGAAGAAGCAGTATCCCCAGTTGTTCAACCCCGAATGAACAGGTAAATTTTGAGGACGAAATTATTTTAAGGGGGAGAGAATGTAACATCCGCTAATTTAGGCCCCGAGTCGCACGTGTCATGAAGTTGACGCGTTTGACCGATCAGAGTCTAAATTCGGATTTTTACACAAAATTGATTAAGAAATGGCTAAATTAAATGATAAATGCCTAATTAAGTGATATTAAAGTTTAAAGAAGTTGAATTATGGTAAAGAATTATTTTGTAAAATTTGATAAGTTTTGGGGTCAAATTGCAATTTACAAAAAATTGGAGGATTAATGAGATTAATTGTTAATCAACATATTAATTTTGGGCATATTTTGATAGGTTTGGCCGGCCATGACACTAAAAGAAGAAGATCAATATTGATTAAGTGTGAAATTGGGAGAAAATGGTAAAATGGTGGGTCCCACATGAAGACTTTTTGGGTACCCTATATAAGACTTTTCTTCTTCTTCTTCTCTTCATTTTCTGCCTTCTTCTCTCTTTTCTTTACCAGTCACGCCAGCCACAATTTTCCTCCATAGCTCACCTTGATTCTAGAGAGAGAAAGGAAGGGAAGAGAAGGGAAAGAGCAAGACAAGGTGATTTTCATGTTCTATAACTCATAAGGAAGCTGGAAAGAACAAGAAAGAGGAAGAAAAATCAAGTTTAGTAGAGAGAGAAAATCTCCAAAGTGGTGATTAAGTGAAGAAAAGTGTAAGGTAAGAAGTATTTCTTCTTCTTCACCATCTTTTCTAAAGGAAGTTCGAATTTTGAGCTCATCCAAGACTTATATGGAATGAGAGAGAAACTAGGGTTTTGAAAGAGAGAAATAGAGCTTAGGGTCTTGAGGAAATCAGATGATGATGATAATAATTTATGATGTTTTAGGAGTTCCAAATGACAAGGAACAAGCTTTAAAGAGCAAAGGAAAAGAGAAAGCTACCTAAAAGAGTGAAGGAGAAAGATTAAGGTTTGTGCATAATTTAAGGCAATAGCCTATTTTTGTTTGAAATAATGCATGCCGAATATGATTTTAGAAAAATGCAATTTCAAGAATGATGATAATTATGGCATGAACCATAGGATTAGAAATGGATGAATGAGTTCCTTGTGTGACTTTGAATTAATGATGCATGTTAGAAAATCTTGTATGATCAAGGCAGGTACATGTATTGAAAAGTAATAAGTTGAGTAAATAGCCTTAGAAATGCATGAAATAGAATTTGGTATGTTTTGGATGATGTTAGAATGAATGAAAGGTGAATAAGCAGATTTCCTACTGAAAGTCACGGGGGTGACTATTGAGTCACGAGCGTGAACTTGAGGGTTCACGGTTGTGACTGATTGTGTCACGGTTGTGAATTTCTGGGTGGAAATGGTACTATTCATTCCAGAAGTGTTCACGGGTTGGAATCATGGAAGTGAACTTATTCACGGGAGTGAATGAGTAATCACGACCGTGAATGCTTTTGGGCGATTCATTCCAGTAGCGTTCACGGCTTGGGATTACGGGCGTGAACCCATTCACTGGCGTGAAAGTAGTAATCACGGCCGTGAATGCTCTGTATTTGAAATTATGAATGTGGTTATTAAATGAGGAATTCAGGTAAGTAAATGAAAGTTATTGTCTATCCAGCAAAATAAGAATGATATGGATATGGATATATGTATATATATATTGATGTGAGAATGTGATATGTTGTGATATAGAAAAATGAATTGATGTAGAAAAATGAATTGTCATGGATAATATATGAAATCTGATGCAAATGATAAACATGAGAATATTGACGAATCTAGTAAATGAATGAAAAGATGTATGAGTATGACTATATGTTTGTAAAACAAGAAAATTGAGATGTTGATAAATATGAGAAGAATGGATGTGTTGAAATTTGAGAATAATGATTGATGTGAAAATATAAAGAAGCCCATTACTCTACTTGCGGACTAGAATCAGGATAGATGACATGTCATTAAGGGGGCGAACGGTACCGTACTATACCTTAACCAATGTGGCTAAAGCTTGTGTGAGCGCCATTGGTCTGGGATGCTCAGTCAGTGTGGATAAAGCTTGTGTGAGCGCCACTGACTTGAGAAAGCTCCGATGAGCATATATAAATGAGGACAAGGTGTCATAAGCTTGTGTGAGCGGCCTTGATCTGGTTATTCATCTATGATGAAATTATACTCAATCAATGTGGCATAAGCTTGTGTGAGCGCCATTGATTTGAGAAGCTCTTATGAGCCAGATAGTGGACAGGGTGGCATAAGCTTGTGTGAGTGCTCCTGATCCATAACCCGTATCCAGTCAGTCCAAAAATTTAGAGTGATGTGGGCAAGATAATGAGGATATGTTGGAAAAATAAGAAAAGGAAAGAATAAGAAAATGATGATGATATGAGATTGAAATGTAATGATAAAGAGATTTACAGAATACTTTGCTATTAAAGATAAATGAAAATAACAATGTCTATATGAGCATGACATTTATACTTTTATGAAATCGGAACATGTTGATAGTCATGCATGCAAACATTTTAATGCACAAAATGATATTTGTTAATGCTTGTTGCATGATATAGTATATTGTCTTATTTATATGCACCACTAAGCTTAGAGCTTAGCGTGAAGTTTAATTTCTACGCAGATATAGAAAGGTAGCTGAAGACGCTAGATAAAGGAAGCGGTGATCCCATTCAAGTAAAGCAGTAGGACCTTGAGAAAGTGGGTTACAAGTTTTGAAACTTTTGTATTTGACTTTTTATTAAAGAAATGTTTGAGTTTGTAAAACTTGCTTTTAAAGTTTGTTAAGAATTCCGCTGATGTTATAAATTACTATTGTATGTAAATAAATTGTATTATGATTTTTGTTTATATCCATATATATACATGAGTATAAAAAAATATAGCGAATTGAAGAAGTAAGAAAGTTAGGTAGCAACGCTTCCTTATCCAGGCACGTGTTGCGGATCGGGTGGGGAGGCGGTGCCGCCACAGTTTGTTAGTCTAACATTTATAACCCAATTTGAGCAGAGCTATGATCAAAATTAGATTTCATATTCTTCATAGAAGTTTTAACCTCATGTCTTAAGTTTCAAAATCAACCATGAACACAGTAAAACGAATCCATAACTCAAGTTATTCCATAATATATAAAGACTGCTCCCTAATAATTTCCAAATAATACAAACAATATAACTCATATTACCATGTTTCAATCCAAAGTTCATACAAAATTACCAAACTAAATTCATGCTAATTACAAACTGGCATGCCAAATATTTAAATTATACAAATATATAACAATTTTATACATTATTGCCTTAGGGTATGCACATACCTTATTATTTTTTTCCTCTTTGATCTTTTATGCCTAAAATATGTAAGAACTAATAAAAAATCTTTCTTTCATAATATATTTCTAACCTCTATTTTCTCTTTCTATAAATTCTAAAATCTCTCTCATCAAAACTAAGTACCAAATAAGCTTAAAACTCTATATTCCTTTAGAGAAAAGTGTAGAGATGAAGAAAAGAGCCACATCTTCACTCATTTTCTTCCATAGCCAGCCAAAAGAGAGTTTTTCTCTCTTCTTCCAAGCTTATTTTACGCTTCTTTTTACTCCCATTGGTTTCTCTAAGTCTATTATGTATGAAAACACATTTTTCTATGTTTTTCTTATATTAAGGGTGCACCCAAAGCTAAAGCCACATTGACTAAATAATATATCATCATTTAAAAATTGTCGGACCAAGGACATTCCGAGAGCTAAAGTCACATTGTCCTCTATCTATAAATGTTCAACCAAACTTCTCAAGTCAATGGCGTAACCAGAGCTAAAGCCTAATTGACTAGGAATACATCTCATATTTTACAGTACCGTTTACCCCCATAATGGTATGTTATCTATCCTAATTATAGTCATAGGTGAGAGTAATAAGCATATATGTTTCAAAATTATTCTCATATTTCATATCATTACCATCATCATATTTCATTATTTCTTTCTTTTTTTATCACATAATTTCATGCATTCTTTGTAATAATTATCTCATAACTACATTACACAATTTCTAACATCCATATACTTAACATTTTGTGGCATCATCAAGCTTATATATATATATATATATATATATGACTGATACAATCACATAACTTATTTTTCCTTATTTTGTGTTATATTCTCTTTTATGTACATTCATTCTCTTAGGTTTCCGTTATACATACTTTATATTAATCCCTTCATAGCATAATCATATTCTTGTCATTCTTATCATATAATTAAACATTTACTATATCATATTATTCATGTGAATTATAATACAAAATCCAATTCATGGTATATAATTATAATTATTTCATTTCATTTCCAAAATTTAATCCACAACTATAAGAAAAAAAATATGTATTCCTCTCTCTTTTATTATCTCAATCATAAAATAATCAACCATGATTTATTTCCATGTAAGTTTTGTGGGCCTAATAATTCATTTGATTTCTCATATATTTCTTTCGAGTAAAATTCACATTATATCATTTAACCTAATATAATTTAAATATTTTATTTTTATTTTTCAGTCTACCTTGTTCCAAACAGAATTTGTTCCCTATTTTACACGTCAATTTTATCCATATTTCCATATAAATTAGATTAAATTATCTCTAAAGAATTGTATCTTAAGATCTTGGCTTTAATATACAATTTAAATCAGTTAAATTTGAGTTCTATATCAAAAGATATTTAAATGCTGACTACTCATTAAAAATCTGCCCATAAATTTTGGATGTTTTGCTAATCAAACATTTATTTCCAATTTAAGCATAGCTAAGGTCAAAATTAGGTTTCATGTTTGGCATGGAAGTTTTAGCATTGTGTCTTCAAACCCAACCAAAAACACACTAATCTGAATTTCAAAACTTAAGTTATTGCATAATATATACAGACTGCTCCCTAATAGTTTCTAATAAAATAACACAAACAATATAACTCATATTACCATATTTCAATCTCAAGTTTATACAAAGTTACCCAACCAAATCCAACCTAATTACATACTAATATGCCAAATATTTAAATCATGCAAATATATAGTAATTTTATAGGTTATTGCCTTAGGGTATGCACATGCCTTATTATTTTGTTCCTCTTTGATCTTTTATGCCTAAAACTTGCAAGAACTCATAAAAAACTCTTTCTTTCATCATATATCTCTAACCCCCACTTTCTCTTTCCACAAACCCTAAAATCTCTTTCTTCAAAACCAAGCACAAAATGAGCTTAAAACCCTATCTTGCTTTGGAGGAAAAGTGTAGAGATGAAGAAACGAACCTCACTTTACTCATTTTCTTCCATGGTTGGCAAAATGAGATTTTCTCTCTCCTTTTACAAGCTTCTTTTACATTTATTTTTTCTCCCTTTAGCTTCTCCTAGGTCTATTATTCATGAAAACATTTTTTTTCATATTTTCTCTCTCTTTTTCTCACTTTCTCTCTCTAAAATAAGCTTTTGGTTATGGTGGATATGAAAAATGTGGGGCTGGTTTTGAAATACAAAAAAATAATTTAGAATGAGGTGATAATTAAGGAAGAAGAAGAAGAAGAAAAGAAAAGAAGATAAACTAAAAGTCTTGATATGAGGCCCTTTTTTACTATAAACTTTGATATTTTTGCATAATTATCTCTTTAATCTCTTTTCATTTAAGGTGGCTAGACAACATAATATTAGTTATATCCAAAACTATATTTAAATGGTAAATATCTCATTTAATCCTCAATTTTTTTAGTAAATTACAAATTTACCCTAAACTTTTCAAATGTTGTATTTAGGCATTTACTGTAATTCAACATCTTTAGACCCTTTATATACCTTTTTGAGAAATTTTCATAATTATTTATCATTATTTTAACTTTTTTCCAATCAAAATCTGAATTTAACTTTTGGTAGGACCAACACGTCGATTTAACGACACACATGACTTGGATCCTAAATTAGCGAATATGACACTTTAATAAGATAAAAATGGGTATGCTCATGAATGCTTTATATTTAAGAAGGCAAACATTGATGATACTGAAAAGCTTTAACAAGTAAGAGTAGAAAACTCTAGTTTGTGCCAAGTTTTATATATTTATAGTAAAATTTTATTTTATAGGTTTGCAAATTACATTTATTTTCTTATTAGTAGATCTTTAAACTAGAACATTGTATTTTCAATATTTAATAATATTGTTTTGCTTTCATGTGTTACAAATTAATAAGAAAATATTGTATAATTGACATTTGTCATTTATTTTTTCTTTAAAGAAATTTGTAAAATGTTAAAACAAGTACTTTATACTAATATTTGAGAGGCTACAATCGAACTGAGCTGAATATTGATGAGTTTGAAATTTAAGCTCGAGTTTGGCTTGTTTTAAAATTATTAAGCTCATGAGTAGCTTAAGCTCGGTTCGTAAATAGCTTATTTATTATGCTTAATGAGCTTAGTTCGAGTTCGACTCATTAACTAATAATGACAAAAGCTCAATTTTGAGTTCGAGCTTAATACAAAATATAATATAAATGAGTCTTAAATGAACACATTTATGAGTTTTTAAATGAATGCATTTGCGAGCTTTTAAATGAACACGTTCGTGAGCTTTTAAATAAATACGTTCATAATCTTTTAAATGACCACGTTCGTGATTTTTTAAATGAACTTGTTTGCAGACTCTTAAACAAACATGTTTGTGAGCTAATGAATCAAATAATATTAAGCTCAAGCTCAAGTTCAAAAAGGTTTTCAAGCTCGACTCATTAAGATTAATAAATGATCTCAAACGATATTTTTTCCAAAATGAGACTTGAATAGCTTACAAGCAGTTTGATTTATTTACAACCCTAACATTTGATAAATGTCTTGTTGTTAATACTCATTGAAAACTTTAAAATGTTGCAATATTATTTTGTAGTAATATTTGGTATATATTATTGTTAACCCTTCAAAAGTTAATCCATTCACATATATATTGAGAACAAGAGGCTAACACCCACACATAGAGAATAATGAGGTCCATTAGTTGATCTACATAAGATTTAAAAAAAAAAAGATAATAGATACCAAAGTCGAACTCCTGCACAACACCAAGTGTTCGGCTAAATTAGGGCTGATATTAATAGATTAGCATGATGAACACTTCAGCTATTGTCACCTTGATGAATTAAACATACAAATTCAACTTGAACCCCATCCGAATGAGAAGGTGAGCAAAGCTGGTCCAACTTGGCTACGATTGGCTATGTAGTAAGCGAACTAGGGAACTATAGAGAGATCACTTGTAACATCCTCGACTTCCCACATATGCATTATCACATGCATTTTATTTTGACATATGCATTTGAATATAATTCAATTGAACACATGCATTTCATACGTATTTTCGTAGGATCAAGTTTATGACACGCACTAGCTACGTGTCCTAGTACATTGCAATTGTATTGAGTCACACATGTGTATTTATAATCTAAATGAGGATAAAAAGTATTAAAAAAAATGAATGAAATAAGGTGACTAAATTAAAGTAAGCAAAATGACTAGATTGAGATTAAATTGCATATTATGTTGATTTGTATAATAATAATAAAAAAATAAAATAAAAAAAATAAAAGTCAGAAAAATAAATAAATAAATAAATAAATAAATAAATAAAGAAAGAAGGAAAAAGGGGACGGATGAAACAAAGAAAAGGAAGATAAGGTGGTGGGTGGTGGCTTTTAACTTATTAGGCAGCCACCTTATCACTTCCCTTCCTCATCTTCTTCTTCTTCTTCTTCTTTGCTTCATTCCTTCCATTTCTTTTCAAGTTTCAGCCACCATTTCTTCCTTCTTTCACTCCAAAAATTGCAGGAACAAGATTAGCCAAGAGTGATTATAGGTGAGTAAACATTTATTCTTGTGTTAAGCTTGATTTTGGTGTTTAGGGTTCATTAATAGGCACTGTTTTGCAACCCGATTTTGATGAACATCTAAATTGATTCTGGACAAGTATAAAACACAAAAGTTGTTCCTTTATGTCTTATATTTATGAATATGTAAACGGTGTTTCGTGATTTGGTTTATAGAATTAGATATGCTCTTCGTACTGAAACTGGTCAGGGTGTAAACCCTAACCAAGTTAGCTACTGTGTTACTTGATTTCGAATAAGTTAAAGCCATTATTTGAAGTATCTCAAAACATAAAAGTTGTAGATATATGTGTTATGTATCTGTATACCAAATTTCAGGTTCATATGTCTTGTAAATTGTGAGTTATGGTAAATGGAACCATGACTGTTCCATGGTTTGAACTGCCTATTGAGTGCCCTGGGCAGTTCCAGAAACTTTTTTTGTCTAATTTGAGCTCCTTAGAGCTAGATTATGTAACTTATCAAAACATGAAAGTTATAGGTATATGTCTTAGATAAATTTTGGTACTAATTTCAGCTTAAAATGTTATGTATAGAGTAAGTTATGTCCTTTAGAAGTCATACTGGTCCGGAAGCCAATTCTGTTCTGGACCAGTGAAATGTTGCTTATAATTTGAAGACCTTAGAGGCATAATTGGTAAAAGTTGTGAACATGAAAAATTTTCCATTTGAACCCATATAAATTTATGCCAAGTTTCATTATAATCTGATTTACAGATTGTAAGATATGGACTACCCAAATTGGTACCCTGAAACTGCCAAAGGGCAGAAACAGGGCAGGAAACAGAACACTCTTAGAAATTCCACCAAAAATTGTACAATGATCCAATTGGTCTGATATTTTAATATGTTTCAGGATTATGTGTTATTTTGAATTAGGAACAAGAATCAGATTAATTGGTCAACTATAGGAAAAGTTATAGGCTTAACAGTCCCATAAGGTCACACTGCCCCATAGGAAAAAGCCTAGCTATGTATATGCATTATGCATATTAATTTGTTTAAGCCGCATTAAGTCTCCCTAATCATGAGTTAATCCATTATATTTTCATGTTAGGCTCACAACATATTGGAGACCCACAAGGAGCAGATAGACAATAAGTAAGAGTTGGGATCAAAGGAGAACGGTGAGTCTAATTATCGATTGAATTCTTAGTGCAAATGAATGTTGCTTGCTATGTGATTCATATGATTGTCATAATTTGTCCTTGATAATATGATGATGGATAATTTGTGACGTTTGTGGTTTGACATATGATTGTCATGATTGTCCTTGATAATATGATGATGGACAATATGTGACGTTTGTGGTTTGACATATGATTGTCATGATTGTCCTTGATAATATGATGATGGACAATATGTGACGTTTGTGGTTTGACATATGATTGTCATGATTGTCCTTGATAATATGATGATGGGCAATATGTGGCGTTTGTGATACGTATAAATGGTATACTTGTGGTATATTTGAGGTATATGTTTGACATATGTGATATATATACATGGTATATGTATAGTATATGCAAGGTATATGCGTGGCATATGAGGCATATATGTGGTATATGTATGTTATATGTAATAAGATGCAATGGTTCATAAATGCTTAGTACAAATGCATATGCATATGGACTTAAAAGGCGTTGTGACTAGTTAATCAATATTGCAAAGCAAAAGAAGAGGCCTATGGCCCAACAAATGTGCAAATGAAACAAATGATCAAGCTAGCTAGCAAATGCAAATACAATTGCAAATGCAAATGTTCACATGGCAAATGTTCACATGGATACCCGGGGCAATATCTGTTTAACTTGGTCACAACAAAATGAAATAAGCAAAGCATTTGCATACATAAAGAGTAATGATTATATGTTTCAACTTTATTGATACTTATATGATACTGATGAATGGAATAAAATACCTGATATATATTGGATTTGTGATTTATTACTATGAGTTGTTTGGTACTTTAGAGCTCATTGGATGATTATTCTCACTGAGCCGCAACTCATCAATTTGCGTCATTTTTCAGGTAAAGAAAAGTGATAGCTCATTTTGAGTAGTGTATAGAAGACATGGAGCACAGGTCATTGGCCGAGCCTCATCACTCTCTCTCCTTGCATTCCACACAAGCATAAAAATATGTCATCTGTATTTTGGACTTATATGCTTGAATATGTATAGTCATTTTGGAATGAGTCTAAATATGTATAAATGAAATCAACTCGGAAATACTTATGTGTAAAGTTTATATTTTGATATATGTGATATATCGTATTGTGGTTTTAATGTTGACTTGAAAAGTCATTTAGTAATTTTACAGGATATAAGACTTGTAAAGTCGTTAGTTGATTTTACAGGATATGATATGAAAAAAAAAAAATTACTACTATTGTTAACAGGGTATTTTGCCTTTTCAGTATGCAGTATGTGACTATTTGATACAGGGATAGGTTATACTTAAATGCATAAGAGGTGTGATGTTACATTTTTGGTATCAGAGCAGGGATAGGTTCCATGGGAACATGCATTTGCATAAGCGCATGATAACATATGCATCATATGTGTTGAACATTATGTAGTGACATACTTTCATTTATTTTAGGGACATCATAAGACATGGTACACCAAGGAGGGAGAGGCCGGCCGAAATGCATTCTCATGAGGCATCACCTCATTTACATAGAGAGCAACCAGCAATAGGAGCTAGAGCTCCAGTACATGCATCACAGTCATCTCATGCAGAAGTACCCCATGAAAACCTAGAACAAGAAGTATATGGTCCTGAAATGTACAAGGAAAGACGGTATGACAAGCTGAGGAAACATGGTGCAACTGATTTCAATGGCACAACAGACCCAGCAGAAGCTGAGACATGGCTGAAAAGGACACAGAGGGTACTGAATATGATGAGATGTACTCCAGATGAGAAATTTGATTATGCAGTATCCTTACTGCAAGGAAATGCTTATGAATGGTGGGAGACAGTCCCTGACAGTGATGCACAACCACCAGTGTTGACATGGAATGATTTTCTCCTGGAATTTCAGAACAATTATATGCCTGAAGCATATAAAGATGAGAAGAGGAAGGAATTCCTGAATCTGAAGCAGGGGAATATGTCTATTGCGGAGTATGAAGTACAATTTAACAAGCTTTCCCATTATGCCACTTTCATGGTCTCTACTGAAAGAGACAAATGCAGAAAGTTTGAGGAGGGCCTCAAATATGAGATCAGAAACAGAATCACGACTACTGATCTTGATAGTTATGCTAGGCTTAGAGCTGCTGCAATCAGAGCTGAACGGTTAATGACAGAAGCTGGGGAACAACAAATAAAAAGGCCATCACGTGAATTCTTTGGTGAGTCTAGCAGAAGGTTGGGGAAAAGAGGTAGATATATGCCTGCACAAGCTGGTAACAGAAGTGGGTACTCCAGTTCTAGAGGTCGACGAATGACTTTCTCTTACCCAGGCAGAGGGCAGAGCCAATATGTTGAACAGAGGCCCACATGCAGTCATTGTGGCAGACAACATACGGGCGAATGTAGAAGGCTCACAGGAGCATGTTATTTCTGTGGATCGATGGAGCATATGTATAGAGACTGTCCAAATAGAGCCAAACTAGCAGAGACTAGTAGAGACAGAGGAGTATCTGAGACTACTGTTGAGGCACCGAGGGTCTACCCTACTAGTGGGACACAAGGCAGAGGAAGAGGCAGGGGCAGGACTGGTACACTGGGTAGAGGAGTGACCAGATCTGAAGGTCAGAGTTCTAGACCCCCTACTCAGGCCAGGGTGTTTGCTATGACTAGACAAGAGGCAGTGGATGCTCCCGAAGTAGTCACTGGTAATATTTATATTTCTGAAATATTAGCATATGCATTGATTGACCCAGGCTCCACTCATTCATTTATATCATTGCATATGGCATCTAAACTACATCAAATGCATGAGCCTTTGGGGATTGACATAAATGTGAGTACTCCATTGGGAACAGTGGTAGTTGTGAATAATGTCTGTCGTGATTGCCTGATATGCATTGACAGAGCTGAGTTAATAGCTGATCTAATTTTATTGCCAATATATGAATTTGATGTGATACTGGGAATGGACTGGTTAACTAGACATCATGCAATAGTGAATTACTTTACTAAGGAAGTAATTTTGGAATCACCAAACCAGCCAAGGGTAGTATTTCTAGGTGAAAGAAAACTTGTGCCTACATGTCTAGTTTCAGCAGTAAAGGCATTTCGAATGATCAAAGGGGGATGTGAAGCATATTTGGCATATGTGACTGATATTAGAACCACTGATAGCTTGCTTGAAAATATACCAGTGGTAAGGGAATTTGCTGATGTATTCCCAGATGATCTACCTGGTTTACCACCAGATAGAGAGATAGAATTCACTATTGAACTAGTACCAGGAACAACACCAATATCAAGGTCACCCTACAGAATGGCCCCAGTTGAGTTGAAAGAGCTGAAGGCCCAATTGCAGGAGTTACTTGATAAAGGGTATATCAGACCTAGTGTATCACCATGGGGAGCTCCAGTGTTATTTGTTAAAAAGAAAGATGGAACAATGAGATTATGTATCGATTACAGACAACTGAATAAAATGACAGTGAAGAACAAATATCCGTTGCCCAGAATAGATGATTTGTTTGACCAGTTGCAAGGAGCCCAAATATTCTCCAAGATCGATTTGAAATCAGGCTATTACCAGTTGAAGGTAGCAGAAGCAGATGTTCCAAAGACTGCCTTTCGAACCAGGTATGGACATTATGAATTTTTAGTAATGCCATTTGGATTGACTAATGCTCCAGCTGCATTTATGGCTCAAATGAATAAGGTGTTTCAACCATATCTGGATAGGTTTGTGATAGTATTTATTGATGACATATTGGTGTACTCAAAGAATAGGGGAGAACATGAACAACATTTAAAAATTGTGTTGCAAACCTTAAGGGAGAAACAACTGTATGCCAAATTGAGTAAATGTGAATTCTGGTTAGATCATTTGGTGTTTCTTGGACATGTAGTATCGGGCAAGGGCATAGAAGTAGACCCAAAGAAAATAGAGGCTATGGTAAATTGGGAAGCTCCTAAAAATGTTTCAGAAATGCGTAGTTTTCTGGGTTTAGCCGGATATTATCGTAGATTTGTTGATGGATTCTCCTTAATTGCTAACCCTTTGACTAAATTGTTGAGAAAGAATGTGTCTTTCAAGTGGACTCCAGAATGTCAGAGGAGTTTCGATGAACTAAAGCACAGGCTAACCTCAGCACCAGTGTTAACCATCCCTACAGGTACAGGTGGGTTTACAGTATATAGTGATGCTTCTCACCAAGGCTTGGGATGTGTGTTGATGCAACATGGTAAGGTGATAGCTTATGCATCCAGACAACTGAGACCACATGAGATCTCCTATCCAGTGCATGATTTAGAATTGGCTGCAGTCGTATTTGCATTGAAGATTTGGAGGCATTATCTGTATGGTGAGACATTCCAAATCTTCACAGACCATAAAAGCTTGGGTTATTTGCTGACACAGAAAGAATTAAACATGAGGCAGAGACGGTGGTTAGAGCTATTGAAAGATTATGACTGTACGATTGAATACCATCCAGGGAAAGCCAATGTGGTAGCAGATGCATTAAGTAGGAAGGCTAGTGGCAGTGTAGCTCACTTGCAAGTATCCTCTTTTCCATATTTGATTCAATTACGATCTATGAATGTTGAATTAAATATACATGATGAAGGATCACTTATTGCTACTCTTCGAGTCAGACCTATACTAAAGGAGAGGATCAAAGAAGCACAAAGCAAAGATCCTAAATTGTGTGAGAAAATTGAATCAGTAAGGCAGGAAAACAGTAAAGATTTTCAATTGCAGGATGATACACTGATGTTAAAGTCACGCATATGTGTTCCAGACACTGAGAACTTGCGTCGGGAAATAATGGAAGAGGCACACAATTCACCGTATGCAATGCACCCAGGGATGACAAAGATGTATCACAGTTTAAGGCCTCATTACTGGTGGCCAAGAATGAAGAAAGACATAGCAGAATATGTTTCCAAATGCTTAACATGTCAGCAGATCAAAATTGAACATCAGGCACCAATTGGTAAGTTACATCCATTGCCAGTGCCAGAATGGAAATGGGAAAGAATAACGATGGATTTTGTCTATGGATTGCCAAGAACTCCACGGAAAAATGATGCAGTATGGGTAATTATTGACAGATTAACCAAGTCAGCACATTTTCTACCTATCAGATGGGGTTGTACACTTGAGAGTTTGGCCAAATTATATGTGAATGAGATAGTCAGATTGCATGGCATTCCAGTGTCCATTGTGTCTGATAGAGATCCACGGTTTACTTCACGTTTTTGGGTGAGTTTACAGAATGCATTGGGAACGAAATTGAACTTTAGCACTGCATTCCACCCACAGACTGACGGACAATCAGAAAGGACTATACAGACATTGGAAGAAATGCTTAGGGCATGTTCTATGGAATTCAGAGGTGCTTGGGATGAATATATAGCATTGATTGAATTTGCTTACAACAACCAGTATCATAGCAGTATCCAGATGGCACCATATGAAGCATTGTATGGCAGAAAGTGCCGAAGCCCTATCATTTGGGATGAAGAAGGAGCACGTGCATTAGAAGGGTCAGAGCTAGTGCAAGACACAGTGGATAAGATCAAGGTTGTCAAGAACAAGCTAAAGGCAGCACAGGATAGGCAGAAAAGTTATGTTGATCAGCATAGAAGGGAGATGGAATACGAGTTGGGTGAGAAGGTATTTCTTCGTGTATCTCCATGGAAAGGGATAATTCGATTTGGCCAGAAGGGTAAATTGAGCCCAAGATACATAGGGCCTTATGAAATTCTTGAGAAGATTGGTCCATTGGCTTATAGGTTGGCTTTACCACCCGAGATGGCTCAGATACATAATGTGTTTCATGTGAGCATGCTTAGAAGATACAGGTCAGATCCTACACATGTACTTAAAGATCAAGCCATTGAGATTGCAGAGAACATGAGTTATGTTGAGGAACCAGTGCAAATCATTGGATACAAGACTAAACAGCTAAGAAATCGAGAAATACCTTTGGTTAAGGTATTATGGCGTAACCATTTACAAGAAGAGGCAACATGGGAAACAGAAGAAAATATGAAAAAGCAATATCCACAACTGTTTTCAGGTATTAATTTCGAGGACGAAATTTTAAAAGGAGGGGAGAATTGTAACATCCTCGACTTCCCACATATGCATTATCACATGCATTTTATTTTGACATATGCATTTGAATATAATTCAATTGAACACATGCATTTCATACGTATTTTCGTAGGATCAAGTTTATGACACGCACTAGCTACGTGTCCTAGTACATTGCAATTGTATTGAGTCACACATGTGTATTTATAATCTAAATGAGGATAAAAAGTATTAAAAAAAATGAATGAAATAAGGTGACTAAATTAAAGTAAGCAAAATGACTAGATTGAGATTAAATTGCATATTATGTTGATTTGTATAATAATAATAAAAAAATAAAATAAAAAAAATAAAAGTCAGAAAAATAAATAAATAAATAAATAAATAAATAAATAAAGAAAGAAGGAAAAAGGGGACGGATGAAACAAAGAAAAGGAAGATAAGGTGGTGGGTGGTGGCTTTTAACTTATTAGGCAGCCACCTTATCACTTCCCTTCCTCATCTTCTTCTTCTTCTTCTTCTTTGCTTCATTCCTTCCATTTCTTTTCAAGTTTCAGCCACCATTTCTTCCTTCTTTCACTCCAAAAATTGCAGGAACAAGATTAGCCAAGAGTGATTATAGGTGAGTAAACATTTATTCTTGTGTTAAGCTTGATTTTGGTGTTTAGGGTTCATTAATAGGCACTGTTTTGCAACCCGATTTTGATGAACATCTAAATTGATTCTGGACAAGTATAAAACACAAAAGTTGTTCCTTTATGTCTTATATTTATGAATATGTAAACGGTGTTTCGTGATTTGGTTTATAGAATTAGATATGCTCTTCGTACTGAAACTGGTCAGGGTGTAAACCCTAACCAAGTTAGCTACTGTGTTACTTGATTTCGAATAAGTTAAAGCCATTATTTGAAGTATCTCAAAACATAAAAGTTGTAGATATATGTGTTATGTATCTGTATACCAAATTTCAGGTTCATATGTCTTGTAAATTGTGAGTTATGGTAAATGGAACCATGACTGTTCCATGGTTTGAACTGCCTATTGAGTGCCCTGGGCAGTTCCAGAAACTTTTTTTGTCTAATTTGAGCTCCTTAGAGCTAGATTATGTAACTTATCAAAACATGAAAGTTATAGGTATATGTCTTAGATAAATTTTGGTACTAATTTCAGCTTAAAATGTTATGTATAGAGTAAGTTATGTCCTTTAGAAGTCATACTGGTCCGGAAGCCAATTCTGTTCTGGACCAGTGAAATGTTGCTTATAATTTGAAGACCTTAGAGGCATAATTGGTAAAAGTTGTGAACATGAAAAATTTTCCATTTGAACCCATATAAATTTATGCCAAGTTTCATTATAATCTGATTTACAGATTGTAAGATATGGACTACCCAAATTGGTACCCTGAAACTGCCAAAGGGCAGAAACAGGGCAGGAAACAGAACACTCTTAGAAATTCCACCAAAAATTGTACAATGATCCAATTGGTCTGATATTTTAATATGTTTCAGGATTATGTGTTATTTTGAATTAGGAACAAGAATCAGATTAATTGGTCAACTATAGGAAAAGTTATAGGCTTAACAGTCCCATAAGGTCACACTGCCCCATAGGAAAAAGCCTAGCTATGTATATGCATTATGCATATTAATTTGTTTAAGCCGCATTAAGTCTCCCTAATCATGAGTTAATCCATTATATTTTCATGTTAGGCTCACAACATATTGGAGACCCACAAGGAGCAGATAGACAATAAGTAAGAGTTGGGATCAAAGGAGAACGGTGAGTCTAATTATCGATTGAATTCTTAGTGCAAATGAATGTTGCTTGCTATGTGATTCATATGATTGTCATAATTTGTCCTTGATAATATGATGATGGATAATTTGTGACGTTTGTGGTTTGACATATGATTGTCATGATTGTCCTTGATAATATGATGATGGACAATATGTGACGTTTGTGGTTTGACATATGATTGTCAT
Source organism: Triadica sebifera (assembly GCA_023653625.1). NCBI lineage: Eukaryota > Viridiplantae > Streptophyta > Magnoliopsida > Malpighiales > Euphorbiaceae > Triadica > Triadica sebifera. The sequence continues at coordinate 20,379,785 of CM042900.1, forward strand.
GATTGTCCTTGATAATATGATGATGGACAATATGTGACGTTTGTGGTTTGACATATGATTGTCATGATTGTCCTTGATAATATGATGATGGGCAATATGTGGCGTTTGTGATACGTATAAATGGTATACTTGTGGTATATTTGAGGTATATGTTTGACATATGTGATATATATACATGGTATATGTATAGTATATGCAAGGTATATGCGTGGCATATGAGGCATATATGTGGTATATGTATGTTATATGTGATAAGATGCAATGGTTCATAAATGCTTAGTACAAATGCATATGCATATGGACTTAAAAGGCGTTGTGACTAGTTAATCAATATTGCAAAGCAAAAGAAGAGGCCTATGGCCCAACAAATGTGCAAATGAAACAAATGATCAAGCTAGCTAGCAAATGCAAATACAATTGCAAATGCAAATGTTCACATGGCAAATGTTCACATGGATACCCGGGGCAATATCTGTTTAACTTGGTCACAACAAAATGAAATAAGCAAAGCATTTGCATACATAAAGAGTAATGATTATATGTTTCAACTTTATTGATACTTATATGATACTGATGAATGGAATAAAATACCTGATATATATTGGATTTGTGATTTATTACTATGAGTTGTTTGGTACTTTAGAGCTCATTGGATGATTATTCTCACTGAGCCGCAACTCATCAATTTGCGTCATTTTTCAGGTAAAGAAAAGTGATAGCTCATTTTGAGTAGTGTATAGAAGACATGGAGCACAGGTCATTGGCCGAGCCTCATCACTCTCTCTCCTTGCATTCCACACAAGCATAAAAATATGTCATCTGTATTTTGGACTTATATGCTTGAATATGTATAGTCATTTTGGAATGAGTCTAAATATGTATAAATGAAATCAACTCGGAAATACTTATGTGTAAAGTTTATATTTTGATATATGTGATATATCGTATTGTGGTTTTAATGTTGACTTGAAAAGTCATTTAGTAATTTTACAGGATATAAGACTTGTAAAGTCGTTAGTTGATTTTACAGGATATGATATGAAAAAAAAAAATTACTACTATTGTTAACAGGGTATTTTGCCTTTTCAGTATGCAGTATGTGACTATTTGATACAGGGATAGGTTATACTTAAATGCATAAGAGGTGTGATGTTACATCACTACTATTGGTGCAGTAGGTCACCTCCATTATCCTCTCACTAAACCCATATGCCAGGCCAATATGATAGTCCTTAAAGGCATAAACAAAAATGATATGCTATTTTACTCCTACTCTTAGTGATAAAATAGTAAATGATGATATACATTACTCTTACTCCTAAGGATAAAAGGAAATTAAAGAAATAATAAAGAGATAAATTGTTTGGTATGTAAAGAGAGGTCCTTTAAACATAAGAATAAAAACTTATTTATAGGCTAATCCAAAACATCAAAAAGGAAATTCTAAACAATGTGGTATTTTACACACATAATAAAAATATTGCCCATTTTATCTTTTTGGAGATTTTAACCTAGTGTTAACATTTGCCCCTAATGATTCTTTAATCGATTGGCCAAATGAAATTAAAGAATCATACTTTTTATAAAATCTCCAGTAAACACTTAGAATATTGGCCAAAAATTATATTAATATGAACTATATTTATTTGGTCAGCTAGATCTTAATAATGCCAAATATAAAATTAATTTGTCTTTCAAATAAAAAAAGTGGCCGTAAAAAGAATTATGCAATTTTTAGGTCAACTTATTTCAAGACTGATCATGATTTCATCAGTCAATATGGTCAAAATGGGCATGAACTATATAGGACATTGAAATCCAATGTCCTTCAGCTTTGATAGGCCAAATGTATGTGCCATCATAATGTGATGTCTTTCAGCCTTGATAGGCCGAATGTATATGCCATTGTAACCCGATATTCCTTCGCCATGGAAGGTTGAATGTATGTGCCATCATAACCTAATATCGTTTGGCCTTGATAGGATGAATATATGTGCCATCATCTTCAATTTTTGTAATTTAATAAATCAAATTATGAATAGAATTACTAATAGAACCAAATAATTTATAATCTACAAAATAATAACTCAAGGTGTTGGCCAACAAAATGAATCATAGATAATAAAAATATATGGCCCAATGCATACCTTGATACATATGTTGATTTTTGAAGCTTTCATGCCCCCAATGCAGCTCTTCAACATCATTAATTATAAGAGCTTGTCTGCTGTCACCCATAATCTTCAAAAAAATGGCAAGTCCTAAATCTCTTTCTCAAAACCTTACATTGATAAATCTTACAAAGAATCCCATTATGGTTGCCATTTATGTTAATTTCCCAAAAATGGATTCATTCATATATATATTGAGAATAAGTGGCCAACATCCATACATGGAGAACAAATGGGTTTGTTGGTCGGTTTACACAAGATTCCAAGAAAATCAAAGATAGATATTGAAGTCACACCTTGACGCACCACCAAGTGTCAAATTTGATAAGAGTAGATATCAACGACTAACATTATGAATACTTTAGCTACCATCACTTCGATAGATCAAACATGCAGATTTAACTCAGGCTTCATCTGATTGTGAAGGGAAGCAAAATTTATTCAATTGGGCTATGATTGGTTACATATATAACAAATGAGTTGGGACACTGTAAAGATCACTACTATCAGAGCAACAAGTCATCTTTACTATGCTTATATCAAACTGAGATGCCAGATCAATATGATGGTCTTGAAGGAGTAAATAAAAATGATATGCTAAGTTACTTTTACTCCTAGTGATAACGCAATAATGGATGAGCTACATTACTCTTACTCATAAGAATAAAAGGAAATGAAATGAACAAAAAAGCATAAAGAGATAAAATGTTTGGTGTGTGAGAGAGAGATCCTTTAAACATGAGAATAAAAGCTTATTGCTAAAAAGTCAATTCTAAACAATGTGAGATTTTGCATACATAATAAAATATTGACCACTTTACCCTTGTGGAGATTTTTATCAAGTGTTAACAATTATATTTCTTTTCCATTATAAAATATTTGCATAATATCATAATATTATCTTATAATAACATTTTAAAATAGTCACATTAATAATTATTTTTGATGATTTTCAAATTTTGTATTTCTAACTCTCCAATAACATTTTCTTTATGTTTTTTTAAAATTGCATTTATAAGATAACTGACAAATGTTATAAGAGTATCTTTTGGCGTCTTTTGATAACTGTCATTATAATATCATTTTAAATAATGTTATGCAAACGTAGTAATAAAAACACTTAATATAACAAATTATTGTCTCCCACCATTCATAGGCATCGCCTTGAAGCAAAGACACTGCATAATCAAATTTCTCATCTGGGGTACATCTCATCATATTTAGTACCCTCTGTGTCCTTTTCAGCCATATCTCAGCTTCTACTGGGTCTATTGTACCATCGAAATCAGTTGCACCTTGTTTCTTCAGCTTGTCATAATGTCTTTCCCTGTACATTTCAGGACCATGTACTTCATATTCTAGCTTTTCATGGGGTACTTCTGCATGTTATGACTGTGTTGCATGTGCTAGATCCCTAGCTCCTAGTGTTGGTTGATCTCTATGTAAATGAGATGATGCCTCATGAGAATGTATTTCAGTCGACTTCTCCCTCATTGGTGAATCATTTCCTATGATGGCCCTAAAATTCATAGAATTATGTCACTACATAATGTTTAACACATAGGATAAATACGTTATCATGATCTTGTGCAAATCCATATTCCCACGGAATCTATCCCTGCTCTGATATCAAAAATTTAACATCATACCTTATGCATTTTAGAAAAATATATCCTTGTGTCAAGCACTCACATATGGCATACAGGTAAGTTAAATGAACATGTTAACATTGATAGTAAATTTTTTTTATCATCACAACCATATCATCATTAAATAAATCTACAAATCAACATATCTCACATATATTAAAAATTAAACTTTACATATGAAAGATTATGAGTTGCACTCATATCTACATTTTAAAACCAATCTTAAGTAACTATACATGTGCATTCATATAAGTCCAAAATGGAGTGTCATGATCTCATGTTTGTGTGGAATGCAAAGAGATAGAGTGATGAGGCTCGGACGGTGACCTGTGTTCTATGTCTTCTATATGCCACTCAAAATAAGCTATCACTTTCCTTTACCTGAAAATGATGCAAATTGATCAGTTGCACCTCACTGAAAGTAATCATCAAACATGATCTAAAGTACCAAGCAATTCATAGTAACAAATCACAAATCCAACGCATACCACATATTCCATTTCATTCATCAATATCATATAGTTACCAATAAAATTAAAGCATATAATCATTACTTTTTATGTATGCACATGCTTTGCTTATTTTATTTTGTTGTGACCAAGTTAAACAAACATTGTCCTGAGTTTCCATGTGAATATTTTCCACGTGAACATTTGCATTTGTTAGCTAGCTTGGTCATTTGTTTCATTTTCACATTTGTTGGGCCATAAGCCTTTTCTTTTGCATTACAATATCGATTAACTAGTCACAACGCCTTTTTAGTTCATATGCATATGCTTTTGTAACTAAGCATTTGTCACCCATTGTATCTTTATCACATATACCATACATATATCACATATATACCTCATATGTCATGCATATACCTCGTATATATTATACATATACTATGTATATATATCACGTATGCCAAACATATACCTCAAATATACCATACATTTATCACTTATATATACCGCATATGTCACAAATTATCCATCATATCATTGACAAAGTCAAATCATGAAAATCATGTGAATCACATAACAAGCAATGTTCATATGCACTAAAGAATTCACTTGATAATTAAACTCACCTTTGTCCTTTGATTCCAACCCTTAACTTATTGTCTATCCCCTCCTTGTAGGTTTTCAATATGTTTTCAGCCTAATATAGAAATATAATCGATTAATTTATGACTAAAGATACTTAATGTGGCTTAAACAAATTAATGTGAATAGTTCATATACATAGTTAGGGTTTTTCCTATGGGCCAGTGTAATCTTATGAGACTGATTAGATAATAACTTTTTCTAGAATTTTCTAATTTATGTGATTCTTGTTCCTAATTAAAATTAACATATAATTATATAACATATTCAAATTTCAAAGAAATTGGAGAATTGTACCTTGTTTATGCCCTTTGGCAGTTTTAGGGTACCAATTTTGGTCCTTCATATCTTATAATATATATCTCATGTTATAATGAAACTTGGTATAAAATTAGATAGGTTAAAATGTAACATTTTTAATTTTTACAACTTTTATCATTTATGTCTTTAAGGTCCTCAAATTATAAGAAACTTTTCACTGGTCCAGAACAGAGTTGGCTTCCAAACCAGTATACATTATGAAGGCCCTATCTCACTTTATACATAACATATTAAGGTGATATTTATACCCATATTTAGATACGATAAAAAAATATAACTTTTATGTTTTGATAATTTATATAATCCATCTTTAAGGAGGTCAAAATGGCCAAATAAATTTTTGGATCTGCCAGGGCACTAAGTAGGCAGTTCAAACTATGAAACAATCATGGTTGCATTCATCATAACTCAATATTCAAAAGCCATATGAATCTGAAATTTGGTATACATATATATAACACATGTAGCTACAACTTTAATGTTTTGATATTTCTAAAATATGGGCTCAATCATATTCAATATCAACAAATATAGTAGCTAGCTCAGCTAGGGTTCATACCCAAACCAGTTCCAATAAGATGCCAATATATTTTCATATACACCAAATATTACAAAAATAATTATATATCTTTAAACCTAGGAGATAAAGGAATAACTTTGATGTTTTAAACTTTTCCAAAATCAGTTTCTATTAGTATCACAATTAGGGTGTAAAATACTTCTTCAACTTAACCCTAATGGCTCAAACAACACTAGAACAATTGAGAGAATATTACTTACCAAGGACAAACTTGAAACGGATCAATTTGATGCAAAACTTAAGTGAAATAAGGAAGAAAAAAAGGCTAAAATGGTAGAAGAAAGAGGAGAAACGAATCTAAAATGAGGGAGGCAGAATGGTGAGGTGGAAGATAAGGTCCACCCCCACCTTCTCACTTTTGTCATTTTCCCTTTTTTGTTTTTTTTTCCTTCCTTTTTTGTTTTTCTTTTGTTTCTTTTCATTTTTCTTCATTAATTCAATCCAATAATTTTTATTCACATAAATTTCGATTTCATGTCATCCTCAACTAAATTATAAAATGGACACATGTTATTCAACACAATTGCAAAATACTCAAACACGTAGCTAGTGTGTGTCGTGAACTTATCCCTATAAAAATAAATGTGAAATATATGCAAATGCATATGTCCAAATAAAATGCATGTAAAATTGGATATGTGCGAAGTCGATGATGTTACACAGCTTAAGCAGTTTGGGATGCTGTTAAGGTTCAATTTGGTGGTACCTCTACAAAAAGGCTGTGTCAGTTAACTCTGAAATTTGATGCCTAAAAGAAGAATTATAATCATACAATGAGGCAACACCTTACTGTCATGTCTAACATGATACGTGAGCTAAAAGGTATTGGCCATGAGATAACTGACAAGCAACAGGTGCAAGCTGTAATAGCTCTCTTCCAAAAGCCTAGAAACACATGCATGTCAACCTTACCCATAATGAAAACATCAAAACTTTTTATGATATTGCCCACATATTAAGGTGGAGGAGGATCGCCTTATCATTAATAAGCATGATGGAAAGGCTTATATGACTGAGCCCAAAGGCAAAGGGGCTTCAGGCTCTAAACAAAAAAAATGGAAGGGTAAGGGAAAATGGCAAGGCAAGGGAGGAAACAAAGCCAAGTTTAATGGAAATAAACGCAAACGTGGGAAACAAGGCAATAAGAAAGGCAAGAACATGAATTACTTCAATCGTGGAAAGTCTGGTCACTTTGCTTGTGATTGCACTAAGCCAAAAGTATTGTATGACCAAATTAGTCCCTTTGATTTATATGTTAGTATTAGCTTGATGTTAGCTAAAACTGATCCTTATTGGACTGTAGGCTTAGCAACAACCAACCACTTAGCAAGGGACCGATATGCCTTTGTGGAATTTCATCGGATTCTAAAGGGGAGTAGAAAAATCTATATGGAGAATAATGCTTCTGCTAACGTGCTTGGGAATGATACCTGTAAGCTAGTGTTGTGGGGAGGTCACACCACTTATCTCCAAGATGTACTTTATGCTTCTGATGGTCGACAAAATTTAGTTTCTATTGTTATTCTTCTGGGACTTGGTTTAAAATTGTATTTGAAGATGCTTTATCTCCATGATGTGCTTTATGCTCCTGATGTTCGACGAAATTTAGTTATATTATTATTCTGCTAGGACTTGGTTTTAAAATTGTATTTGAATATGGTTGCGTGAAAATATTTCTGGACAATGTTTTTACGGTTTTGGATATATGTTGGATGGTTTTATAGTGTTAGACACTATTTTTATGGAAGTTAATCAATCTACATTTGTTATTGGTAATTTCAGTAATAATTTATTAAATGCTAGATTTGGACATATTGTGCAAAATCTATTAAAAAGATTAGCAAAGCTGGTCTTTTAGGATTTATTAAGAAAATAGATTTGCCCGTTTGTGAGCATTATCGAGCTGGAAAAGTAAAAAGATTCCCATTTGGCAAAGCCACAAAAACCACATTTCCTTTACAACTTATACATTCTTACATTTGTGGCCTAATAAATGTGAGAGCAAGACATGATGCTCACAATTTCATCACTTTTATAGATGATTTCACCGGATACGATCACATTTATTTAATCTCTCATAAATCTGAAGTATTAGATTACTTCATACATTATAGTAAATTGATAATATCAAAGCTTTGCGGACCAATCGAGGGAGTAAATATCTATTTGATTTATTCAAAAATTATTGTGATGATAAGGGTATAGCTAAATAGCTAACTATTCATTCTACTCCGCAACAAAATGGCATAACCCTGTTGGACATGGTTAGGTTAATGATGGTGCAAGCTAAATTACCCATTTCTTTTTAGGGAGATGCAGTAATGACTACTGCCTACATTCTAAATCATATGCCATCAAAATCTATTCATTCCACTCCATATCAATTATGGAAAAGCAAAAAGCCTAACTTAAGCAATATACGCCCATGGGAATGCATGACTTATATCCGCAACACTTTCTATGAATATGGAAAGCTTGGTCCGATGGGGAAGAAGTGTATCTTTATAAGATACTCTGAATTCTCAAAAGGATATGTATTTTTGGAAGAAGATACAAATGGAAGAGTAACAAAAATTGAGTCACGAGATGTCATTTTCTTAGAAGAGAACTTTCCTGAAAGAGATGAGATAAATAAGGATTTCCAATTTTATAAAATGGAAGATCCTGAGACTAGTGGGAGTGCAAGAATGATTGATTTAGCTTTCACAGAGCAAGATAATATGGAATATAATGCTCTTTCTAAAGCAAATGAGATTGAAAATATGTCAGTTTTTGTTCCTATTGAGCCAGGCCATGAGCAATCTCAACCTCAACATAGTAATTGAGACAACATTCTCCGTCGTCGATTTGAGATTGAAGGAGAAGCTTTTATGATTGTTCCAAATGAAGAAGAACCTAAAACAGTACAATAAGCTCTCTCTGGTCCTAAATCTAAGGAATGGATTAAAGCTATGAAAGAGGAAATGGATTCAATGATATCCAATCAACTTTGAGATTTGGTTGAAATACTGCTAGGTCGTAAGACTATTGGGAACAAGTGGGTTTTCAAAATTAAATGTAAAGCGGATGAGACAATAGAAAGATATAAAGCTCGATTAGTAGCCAACGGTTACACACAATAAAAGGGAATTGACTATGAAGATACATTTTCACTTGTAGTTAGGTTTTCGCCTCATTTTGGCTATAGTAGCACAAATGGACTTAGAATTATATCAAATGGATGTTAAAACTGCTTTTCTTAATAGAGAACTAGATGAAGAGATTTATATGAATCAACCTTTAGGTTTTGAACTTAAAGGACAATAGCGCAAAGTTTACAAGCGTCAAGACAGTGGAACTCAAATTTCATCAAGCCATGTCAAAGGATGATTTTACAATGATAAAGGAAGACCATTGCATGTATATTAAACATTCTAATGACGGTTTTATAATTCTTTCCTTATATGTCGATGACATTTTAATAACTGAAAATGATAAGAAGTTGATTGATACTACCAAGAAATGGTTATCATCAAACTTTGAAATGAAAGATATTGGTGAGGCTACCTATATACTTGGTGTTACGATCTTAAGGGATCGCTCTAAAAGACTTCTAGGTCTATCTCAGGAGACTTATATTAAGAAACTACTGTAGCATTACCATATGCATGAATGTAAGCCTATGGATACCCTATCGAAAGAAATCTAAGCCTTAGTCCTGTTAAGTGTCCCAAGACCTCAGATGAAAAAGAATGAATGTTCAAAGTATCCTACTCTAGTGTTGTTGGTAGTTTAATGTATGCAATGATGTGCACTCGTCTAGATATTTGCTATATTGTTAGGCTAGTAAGTAAATTTCAATATAATCCAGTTCCAAAACATTGGATGCTAGTCAAGAGAATATTGAGATATTTTAAAGGAACTTTAGAGTATGTTATGTGTTATCAAGGAAAATATTTGCACTTAATTAGTTACACAAATACTGATTAGAGAGCTGATATTGATCAACGCAAATTGACTTCTAGATATGCATTATTGCTTAATGATTGCGCAATTTCATGAAGTAGCAAGAAGTGATCTTGTATAGCTTTATCAACGATGGAGGCTGAGTATGTAGCATGTTCCTTAGCTATACAAGAGGCAGTTTGGTTGAAGAGATTTTTGCAGCATTTAAAGATTGTTAAGACAACATCTGAACCTGTGACAATCCATTGTGATAGTATGGTTGCATTAGCTTATGCTAAGGATCCGAAATATCATGGAAAGACCAAACATATTAGATATCACTATATTAGAGACATGATCGTAGAAAAGGAAGTGATTCTAAAATACATTTCTATAAAGAAAATGGTAGCAGATCCATTTACTAAACCAATAGATAGGGATACATTTGCAAGACATGTAAAATTCCTAAGCTTATGTAGAATGTAATCAATGTATATATTATGTCAGACCACTTATTTTTTACAAATAATATCTCGATTTTGTTGATTAATGATTTTTCATTATATGAATAAATTGTAAATATTAGTTAGCACAATTAGAAGTAGTATGTCGATAGACTTAGATTGACTCACTTACATGAGTAATCGCCTCTAGCGCTATGGAGTGAGTAGAGATGAGACCATAAATGTAAAGGCATTAAGTGAACGACTAAGATGCAATGTGAGCGGTTTAGGTCTCTTTTTTTTAAAGGTCGCCTTGATATGGATCAAGATGAGATTCTTCATATATATATAAGAATCAACATGAATGACTTCTCCACCATTCATGTGTCTATTCAAAGGAAGCTGAGTGCAAAATTTATTATTTAATATTGTTGAATGTGTAAATAAAAGTTTCAAGTTTGATACTTACAGAGTGATAAGACTAAGACTCATATGATGTTATTTGTTTTTAAACTAAGAGTGAGACATACAATCTTTTATATTTTGACAAGAAAAGAGTAACTCTACCATAACATGCATTTCATACTAAATGTGACATATGACCTATTAGGAAGTGAAAGAATGAATCTCTGCTTCTTCGCTATGTAAGTCCTACAAATCCTAAAAATGGATTTCAAATATTTTTTTACCCTTTGTGACTTTTGACTACATCATGATGTGATGAATTAATATTGGTTATCGTATGATATATCCTATAGTCATGAGATAATTTGACTTAATGGAACACTCTTAGAATAGTGATTTAATTCAAACCTAATTGATATGAGAGCAAAAGAAAGAGTATTTTTTGCTTAAGCATTGGTAACTTGTATTCACCGGCTAAAGCTTAATGAAGCTTGAAGTAACTTAGAATACTAGAAATCGTAAGCGTGATTTGAGTATGAATTCTTGAGGGAATGAATGATACTTAATCAAATGTATTGAGAAAGATACTTGGGGTAAAAAAAGCACATATTCAAGAGTAATTTTTTTTTGGGTTGATGTCTCATATATGGTATATGGTTAGGTTTTTATATCGGAGCTTTCACTATTTGTGTGTTTCAGGTCGCACGATCCATTCTCCAATATGAAAGATTCTCTATTTGAGTTTGAGATTTGAGATCATGTTTTGGGATGAGCTAAACCCATTATGGGTGAGTAGGAGATGTTGGGTTTTTTGAATGGGTTTGGACCGCCCATATGGGCTTGACCCAGCCTAAGCCCATTTACTTTTTCTGCTCCATAATTAACCAAAACAAAAAAGAAAAAATGTTATCCCTTTCTCTGCAAAATCTCTGAGAAAATTTGCCTCACCTTATTCTTAATTCTTCAATCTCAAAAGGATTAAAAACATTTGTACTGTGATTTCAAGCCTGATTCTAGTAACTGGATCTACCCCGAAACATTGAAAATGTATTGTGAATACTCAATAAGTGAGCTTTTGCTGCCCAAAAAATCTAAAATGAATGACTAAGTGGTCTAGTTGTCATGCTTTGGTGTACATAGTATAACATGAACATGAAGTATGTTGATATATTTTGTATGAATGCCTATTGAATTTTTATATTTAGATGTACTGTTATGTTTTCAATAATTTAACATGTGGGTTTTCCTATACCTAGGTTTGGAATCTAGTAGATAGAAGTCGAGATTGATCAGAGAAGTTAGCCCATTCAAAGACAACATAAGAGACTCAATTTGGGTTGATGATATTATGTCATATTTTGTATTTTGTACGTGATATAGAGTTATGAGTTGTTTACTTTTATACATGTCATATATTTCAAAGAAACAAGTAATTTTGCTAAGTTATATATTTTTATAAATATCGGGCCGATTGAGCCCAAATATATATATATATATATATATATATATATATATATATATATATATATATATATATATATATATATATATATATATATATATATATATATGATATTGATCTTTGGATCAAAGATGTTCCTTAATGGATGTTCATGAAAATGGCATGGTTTAATAGGTTTATTATAACAAAGTGTATTTGTTGTTAAGTGTTTCCAAGAAAAGAAAATATTTAAATTTCACAAGTTTTTTGCAATAGGAACATATGACACTTGCTCATTTGATTGAGTTAATTTTGATTAGATGAAAGGGCGCCATATACTTAAAAGAGATGAAGTTTGAAATGTGGAGAAGAGAAAGAAAAAGAACCAAAATGAACAAGTTTACTATACCGCAGGATTCCTGAAATAGAAGGCTAGTCGATCAATCAAGCAATAGTGCCACGGAGAAATGAATATGTGGAGGAATAAACATGAAAACTCTAATCCCAATATTTTACTTACACCTAAAGGACAAAGTGGCTCAAAATGGGGTCAAAATTGTCATGACCCAACTAAAAAATGGGCTTGATGGACTGGAGAAAATAGAACATGGGAGAATAGTGATATATCAAAAGGGAAAGGTTCGAAGCAGAGAGCAAAAGGCCAGAAATGAAGGAAGCCTTGGATGAAGACCAACTCAAAGAAAAGAAGACATAAAAAGCTTCTACATTGCTTATGGTAGGCTGCCAATCATTGTGGTAGCTGACATGAGTTGTTGGATTGCTTAAATAGTTGTATATTTGTAAGTTTGTTAATCTCGGAGGAAATCCTAGTTAGTAAAATAGAAAAATATGATTGGTTGTAATAGGTAGTAGTGATGAGTTGTAATTTTCATTTTACTTCCATTTTCATTATTAGTTCTGTTATAAATGCAGAGCTTGCATGGTATTGAAGGCATGTAATGAATGAAAAGTTGAATTATCCTCTCAAAACTTCTCTTCTCTTCTCTCTTTCTATCTAAACTCTCTCTCTTCTCTAATTTTCTTCCTCAATTTCTTCTCTTTCTCCAATTTCTGCTTCTCTCATCTTCTTCAATCTCTAATCAAATTCCAGGATGTGACACACTTATATTATATTAATGTAGATATTTAAAAGGACTTTTTTGTCATATTTTATTTTGTGAATGTCATATTAGTTTATTAAAAAATTTGATATGCGTCATTTTAAAGTATATAAAAATATTTCTACAAATTTATACTAAAACGTAACAAAAAACTAAAATCACAGTGGAAGACGTGACACTTGAGTGACATTTAAGAAAAACATTTGTATACCAATTATAAGACTTTTAGTAACAAATCTGAAATGCTATAAAAGAACAGTTTTGTTATGACATACATTCACAATAAAAAAAAAAAAAGATGTAAATCACATGCTGAGAGAGAAGACTAACATCAACAACATTTACATCGAAGACATGAAGAGCAATTATATCGGTGATACGAAGAACAACCGCAGGTGAGACATGATGAAAAACTATTGCATGGATGACACAAATAACAACTGCATGGGAAACAGGAAGAGCAACTGCATCGGTGATACGAAGACCAACTGCTTGGGAAACAAGAAGAGCAACTGCATTGGTGACACGAAGAACAACTGCGTGAGAAACACGAAGAAAAACTACAAGAAAAACAGGAAGAGCAACTGCACTGGTGACATTGACAACTACTACACGGTAGGAAACAACTACATTTTTGACACGAAGACCAACTACACCATCTGAAACACGAAGAGCAGCCCCACATGTGACAACTACTTGGAAAACACGGAGAACAGTTGCACGAGAAACATGAAGTACAGCTAGAAATATGGCATAAACAATTACTGCAAGGGTGATAGAACGTGTATATGCAAAATCACTATATCAACTGCATATACACCCAATTCAAAACCATCTCTATCAAATCGGAATCACACAAATTTCTGTAGATCAAGTGTGCATGTAGAATATGGTTATGTTATTAATGAAAAAAAACCCCTAATCAGGTCTAATCTATTTGAGTCTTGTCATCCACTAGCAACATTGGTGGAATTTGATCACATTCCCCGGTAGAGTAAGGGTTATAAGCTATTATTAGTGGATCATTATGCACAATATGAGCATGTGCAAATGCAAGAAACTATAAGATTTTTGCAGATTCAAAATTGTGAAGACTTACACTAGAAATGCAAAATTGCTTGAGCTGTTTCCACTTCCAATTGAAGGATTGGACACAGTGACAGATGGAATTGATGCAGCAGCCACATTGTGGTATTTCAATGATTCAATAGATATATTGTTGTGATTTTTATCTTTTATATCCTGATCAATTGCCTTTCTTTCATCCTTGTTGGTCTTACTTTCTACTTTACAATCTACCTCTGCATCTGCTACTCCCTTTTCCTCATTTTCCACCACAGTAATCGAAGGCCGATTATCATTAGTACCATCACATGTTGAAATGGTAAATAATCCATTTTCTCCTTTTCCTCCGGACTTGTTCTTCTCTCTACTAGACAAAAATTGATTCCTCATCAAACTACTCCTTCTTCCTAAATTAAGGCTAAACAGCGATTCATTGGAGGCAACACTCCATTCAACTGGCGCTGATGATATGGTCTCGAATATTGCTGCTGGAATCCTATGAGGATCATATCCTCCTGATCGATCCATCACTTGAATCGAAGGGGATTGCATTAGGGCTTTAAAACTAGCCAGATGACTGATATCCCTAGTTGGAATTGTCAATTCTTCATCTTCAAAACTATTCTCAGATTCCTTGGATTGAACTAAAAAACCATTTTTATGATTCTCGTAAAGTTTATCTAAGGAAAAATCGCTTATTCCTCTATTTGTTGATGATGAATATGAAGATGAAAGCGAATGCAAGTGCAAAGATAAATCAGAGGAGGAAGGTAATCTTTCGGATAAAGAAGAATTCGAAGACGAAGAAGGTAATTTTGAGGACAAAGATGAATTAGAAGAATTCGAAGAAGGTTTAATGAAAGAGAAGATTGGATCATCCGTTTCTTCTTCTTCACCATTAATAGACTCACATAATTGTCGTGATTCTTTTGAATGTTCACTTTTGATGCTTCCATCATTAATGATCTCTGATTGTAATTCTGAATCGATGTTCTTCTTCATGTTTTGATCAATTTCACGCCAAAAAGAATCATTACGTTTTGGGCTTTCTTCAATAGAATCAAAAGAATCACTGCTGCCTCTCTTCCCATCTATAATCCCTGGACTTGAATTAACTTTCCTATGCCTTGTAACCCGACGTTCAATTCCCATTTGACCTGCAAAACATTATCAAATATTTCTAATTCAATATAAATTATATCCATATTTTAAAGGAAGAGATGATAATAATTTTAATGTCACGAACCACTTAACTCGGTGCATCTAAATGCCCTTTATCTCGGGGAATTTGATCGCCGGAATTGCACCGGCGATCAGTGCCTTCTCCTCCTATACCAATCTAGCTGAATCCATCAATAACTTATAAAATATATAATATTAGTAACAAAAAGAATTATAAAGCAACAAAAACCCTGGTCTCAAAGCATCGTAAATCGAAGTTTGATTTTATGAACTGCTTGAGACATGAATTTCTATTGTATTTTTTATAGTTTCTAAAGAGATATGAAAAGGAAAAGAAAAAATGATAATGAAAAAATGGAAATAAAAACTGTTGGGTAAAGGAAAACTGACAACCGAAAGGTTCCCAAAATTACGGTTAGTTATTCTAACTAATCAGGAAGGATTTCATGCCATTTGTTACTTCCAATTTATTGCATGCTAATGCTTCTATATTTGGAGGGAGGAGCTATAGTTTTGACCAATTACAATGTGCAGGTCAGATGAGAAGATGACTTTTTGGTCAATTTTTCTCTACGAGTCGAGGGGGTATCGTTTCCTTCAGCATTTTCGACTGCCATGTCCAAAGTGATAACTATGAAACCATTTTCAACTTCATCATCTTTCCTGGTAAATTATAATTCTAATATTAACTTTATAGCTAACCATAAATCGTGTCATTCTACAACTGTTCGCATGACACTCATTTGCTAAAATGTTTATGTTAGATTATTTTGTGTATTGTATCTTTTTCATAATTTCAATTTTTTTTGGGAAAATAGAAATATAAAATATACGTGATTACTTGAGTGTAAAGTCTCTTTAGCTAAGTGTGTGTGTATATATATATACATATATATATAATTGTAAGAAGTAAAAATGGAGCTTTGTCTTTTATACTTTATGGTGTATCCGTCGTTAGAGCAAGAAGATTTATGTGGATTGGAGACAACATTCAAGGGTGATAGAGCTTGAGTCATGTTTGGGTTTATAGCTGAGCTGGTAATGTCTGTGCAATAATAATACTTGTTACTATTACTTTATAAAAATAAATTTGTCATATAGGCTCAAATTTAGATTTTAGTAAGAAATGGGTTGGGGAGCTTGGAACCCTTATTGATTATGCTGCCAATTTAAACACTGAAAAGAAAATAAAGTTTCTGTATCTTTTATGATACTCCAGATGGCTGGTGGGATTAGTCTAATTTTATAAGCTACCGAGTTATGTTAGGTTACAAATTGTTGCAATCAAAGTACGTGCTGAGGGAATGCACTACAGACATGGCAATTTGGCATGTCTTAGTCCCGAGGCATTTGCACAATCTTTTCGAAATGTGTTTCTTGAAGAATTAATGGTTCAAAGTAATTTTGAAATATCATGAACATTGCAGTTGAGAATATAAATTTGGTCTACATTGATTGAATTAATGATACTAACAGGTATAATTTTTTTTTTTAGTTCTATCATTGTCTCTCAAGATACCTTCTCGCCCCACGATGACATAATCAAAATCTTCCTCTCCTAGAATATATATTTTCTTCCAAGTATCTAATAAACTAAAAATTCAAACATAAATTTGGTAAGTCATTTTGTTTGCCACCATTATAGCAAACAAACTTTAAATATATTCCGTCAGTTAATGACTTGGTGGTTTGTGATTCAAAAAAAGTAATAAGCGCTTTTTCATATCCTATTATCATTATGCTGAAACTACTTAATTAATGTTCTGGGTCATCTTGTTTTACCATGTCTTTGTTTATAATGGTCTCCCTTTAAGACAATTGTGGCTGATCATGAATCATTATTTGACCATGGGACACAATTGTTTACAAAGATTGATTGCCTTTGATGATCATTTGTCTGCATTGTTTTGGAATAATTGGGATAATAAAGCAAGGACGCTGCCTGCTTTTGGTGACTATAAGCATGAGCTATGAGTAGAGGCTGCCTCTCTACTATATCAATAATAATATTAACTCTCTTGTTTGACTTACCGGTGGTTTATTTCCTGACTGGGCGACATCCTGCGCTACGCGCTGTTGAAAATAATTTTTTTTTTTTTAAAAATGATATAGTTCAAAATATCTATCGAAATTAGATATAGTAAGAAATTTAGCTTTCATTATTTTTTGTTAATTAATTTGCTATATAATTTGTCACTAAAATAAATTTTTTAATGACAATTTATTTTTTGTTCACCAAGATATGGTGATTACAGTTGGTTGGTGATGATTTTTAGATTGTTGGATTAGTTTGATACTAATGCTATTCATAAAATAATAGTTAAATGTAAAATATATAGACATAATAATTTATAATAAAATAACGGTTTTGTAACCTTTTTAATAATTAAAGAATTGCAAAATAACATATATAATCATGGATGTTCAAATCATTTTTGATATTTTAAACCACAAATTTTTAATATTTATTAGAAAATATATAACCTGTACGTACTTTTATTTTATTGACAAGCTACTCAAAATTTTTTTTAAAAAAAAATTGAAAATCATGAATTTCTTTAATTGTTTCGATGTTTGAGCTCAAATGTTTCCATGTAAATTGAACTTTTGGTTTGTTTTAAAAGATCTTCTTGAATTGTACATATTTTTCTGGGAAACCAATATTCTTCTATCTTGAATTTGTAAATCTTTGTACATAATAATCATTGTATATAGTATTTTATAAAAGCATCTGGTGCTAAAATCTTTTTATTAATTTATTATGTTTTATCAAGATATTTCCATGGCTTCAAGAAGTGAATGTATTGGTTTTGTGATAACTGAGTATTATTAATTGTTTCAATTGGAACTTGAAGATGTGATAATCCTTTTTTTTTTAATCAAAATTTTTATTTTGACTTGAACAATATGTTAAAATTTATTATTTTTACATTAAATGTTAAATTTAATGTTTTGTAAGTTGTTTGCGAGCAATATCATTTATTCATTTATATGATAAATATAATGATCTCATTTGGAAGGTATGTTAATATATTTTTTGAGATAGTAGGTTATTTTTTCAATTCATTTTGTTATAGATAATCGTTGATTGAAAAATTGTTCGGGTATTGTATTTTTTTGTCTTAGCCATGTAGTATCTTGCAATCTAAAGATTGTGGACTAGTTTAAATTCGTGTTGAACAAACCCAATAAGAGGACAAAATGCTTTCATTTAAGTTTTAAAAGTGTTATATATATAAAACTCAAACTTTAAAACTTCTAGCTAATGGAAAAGGGACCCCTATCAGCTCATCTCACATTTTGAGTGTAACTCTTTCCATTCTTTAATATATTCAATTTATTGTATTTTAATATGATGACACTAATAAGTTTGCATGAAATTTATAAGCTATGTATGTTCATTAGTCTTGAACATTAGCCCATTATGTCTAGTACTAAGACATGCATTCTTTTCATGTGATTAAAATAGAACTAAGTATTTTGCAAGGCATAGACAACATTTATATGGAATTCATTTTTTCCACAACTAGTACTTGGATGAGCACAATAAATGAACAGGAGAGTTGTTGGCATGGGCATCGGAAATCAATGAAAAAAATGGAGTGAGGAAAGAAAGAAAAAGAGAGTTAAAAAAAATTATTTTTCACTTAATTTTTTAGAGATAGTGTAAATATTATTTTCTTAAGTTCAGAAAGAAGTTGCAATCTCCTATTTTTTTATAATGAAATCTTTCTATCCTTATTCATGATTTTTACCTTAATTTATGCGAGATTTTTCTATGTAAAATCTATGTATTCAATTTTTTTATTATTTTATCAAATTATTAGTTGCAAACAAGTGGTATCATAGTCTAGTTTAGGTGTCAATATTTACTAATCGTATGCTCTGTAGTTGCCACTAATAAGTGGATCCTCCACATAAAAAAATTTATATTCACCCTTGAAAGTGGTAAAAGAAGAAATGGTGATAACATTTAAGATTAAGAATGAGCACAATAAATGAACAGGAGAGTTGTTGGCATGGGCATTAGAAATCAATGAAAAAAATGGAGTGAGGAAAGAAAGAAAAAGAGAGAGTTAAAAAAAATTATTTTTCACCTAATTTTTTAGAGATAGTGTAAATGCTATTTTCTTAAGTCTAGAAAGATGTCGCAATCTCCTATTTTTTTTATAATGGAATCTTTCTATCCTTATTCATGATTTTTACCTTAATTTATGCGAGATTTTTCAAAGTAAAACCTATGTATTCAATTTTTTTTATTATTTTATCAAATTATTAGTTGCAAACAAGTGATATCATAGTCTAGTTTAGGTGTCAATATTTACTTATCGTATGCTCTGTAGTTGACACTAATAAGTGGATCCTCCACATAAAAAAATTTATATTCACCATTGAAAGTGGTAAAAGAAGAAATGGTGATAACATTTAAGATTAAGAATGAGAACAATAAATGAACAGGAGAGTTGTTGGCATGGGCATCAGAAATCAATAAAAAAAATGGAGTGAGGAAAGAAAGAAAAAGAGAGAGTTAAAAAAAATTATTTTTCACCTAATTTTTAATTTTTTAGAGATAGTGTAAATGTTATTTTCTTAAATTTAGAAAGATGTCGCAATCTCCTATTTTTTTATAATTGAATCTTTCTATCCTTATTCATGATTTTTACCTTAATTTATGCGAGATTTTTCTATGTAAAACCTATGTATTCAATTTTTTTATTATTTTATCAAATTATTAGTTGCAAACAAGTGATATCATAGTCTAGTTTAGGTGTCAATATTTACTTATCGTATGCTCTGTAGTTGCCACTAATAAGTGGATCCTCCACATAAAAAAATTTATATTCACCCTTGAAAGTGGTAAAAGAAGAAATGGTGATAACATTTAAGATTAAGAATGAGCACAATAAATGAACAGGAGAGTTGTTGGCATGGGCATTAGAAATCAATAAAAAAAATGGAGTGAGGAATGAAAGAAAAAGAGAGAGTTAAAAAAAATTATTTTTCACCTAATTTTTTAGAGATAGTGTAATTGTTATTTTCTTAAGTTTAGAAAGATGTCGCAATCTCCTATTTTTTTATAATTGAATCTTTCTATCCTTATTCATGATTTTTACCTTAATTTATGCGAGATTTTTCTATGTAAAACCTATGTATTCAATTTTTTTATTATTTTATCAAATTATTAGTTGCAAACAAGTGATATCATAGTCTAGTTTAGGTGTCAATATTTACTTATCGTATGCTCTGTAGTTGACACTAATAAGTGGATCCTCCACATAAAAAAATTTATATTCACCCTTGAAAGTGATAAAAGAAGAAATGGTGATAACATTTAAGATTAAGAATGAGCACAATAAATGAACAGGAGAGTTGTTGGCATGGGCATTAGAAATCAGTGAAAAAAATGGAGTGAGGAAAGAAAGAAAAAGAGAGAGTTAAAAAAATTATTTTTCACCTAATTTTTTAGAGTGTAAATGTTATTTTCTTAAGTTCAGAAAGAAGTCGCAATCTCCTATTTTTTTATAATGGAATCTTTCTATCCTTATTCATGATTTTTACCTTAATTTATGCGAGATTTTTCTATGTAAAATCTATGTATTCAATTTTTCATTATTTTATCAAATTATTAGTTGCAAACAAGTGGTATCATAGTCTAGTTTAGGTGTCAATATTTACTTATCGTATGCTCTGTAGTTGCCACTAATAAGTGGATCCTCCACATAAAAAATTTATATTCACCCTTGAAAGTGGTAAAAGAAGAAATGGTGATAACATTTAAGATTAAGAATGAGCACAATAAATGAACAGGAGAGTTGTTGGCATGGGCATCAGAAATCAATGAAAAAAAAGGAGTGAGGAAAGAAAGAAAAAGAGAGAGTTAAAAAAAATTATTTTTCACCGAATTTTTTAGAGATAGTGTAAATGTTATTTTCTTAAGTTCAGAAAGAAGTCGCAATCTCCTATTTTTTTATAATGGAATCTTTGTATCCTTATTCATGATTTTTACTTTAATTTATGCAAGATTTTTCTATGTAAAATCTATGTATTCAATTTTTTTATTATTTTATCAAATTATTAGTTGCAAACTAGTGGTATCATAGTCTAGTTTAGGTGTCAATATTTACTTATCGTATGCTCTGTAGTTGCCACTAATAAGTGGATCCTCCACATAAAAAAATTTATATTCACCCTTGAAAGTGGTAAAAGAAGAAATGGTGATAACATTTAAGATTAAGAAGTTCAATGATAGAAATTTCTCATTATGAAAATTAAAGTTAAAGACTACCTTGAGAAAAGATAAATGTCTTGCAACTATTAATGAAAAGTTAGAGGAATTCGCATATAACAATAAGTGGAACAAAATGAATGGAAATACTATTACAAATCTTCATTTAGCAGTAGCAGATAGAGTGTTGTCAAGCATATAAGACAACAAAACAATAAAGAAAAATTGGGATCATCTCACAAAATTATACGAGATTAAGTCATTTCACAAGATTTTTCTTAGGAGGAAATTTTATACTCTATGGATGTTAGAATCTACTTCAGTGATAGAGTATATTAACTCCTTAAATACTCTCTTTTCTCAACTCACATCACTACATTATAAAATAAAGCCAAATGAACATGATGAACTTCAACTTCAAAGTCTACTTGATTTGTATAATCAACTTAGCATCAATTTAACAAATAATATTCTCACAGACTATCTATGCTTTGATGATATTATAGGTGTTATTCTAGAAGATGAAAATTGGTATAAGAACAAAGAGGACAAGTTGGCAAGTTCGCAATAAGGGGAGGCCTTAATGGTGATGAGAGGGAGATCAATGGAACCTAGCTTAAGTGGGAGCGAAAATTAAGGTATATCAAAAACAAAAAGTAAGAAGAACTTGAAGTGTTATCATTGTAACAAAAAAAGGTCACTTGAAAAAGGATTTTTGGAATTTAAACAAGAAAAATTCCAATCTTCAAAGAAATGTAGCAAGTACATTCGATGAGGGTAATGCTTTGTGTTATGAAATAACAAATAATGAAAGCAGAAAGATATTTGCTTATATATACTTCATTGTCTCAAAAGCCACATTTTTACATGACCTCTTAAAGAGAATGGTTCCATCAATATGAATATGTCTCTTAAGGATCCATGTATAATTGCAGTGATCAAGCTTGAAAAGATTGTCAGCATTGAAATTAACAACTTGAAGTTTCATGATGACACAGTTCACACTATTCAGCAGGTGTGATATGTGGAAGGGCTTAAAGAGAACTTATTGTCTTTAGGCCAACTAGATGATCTTGACTATAAAGTTAAAGTTGAGAAAAGAATTATGAAAATGGTTCGAGAAGCGTTTGTACTATGAAGGGAGAAAAGTTGACTACTAACTTGTACATATTGAAAGAAAAGACTTTATTAGAAGGAGAAGCATCAATTTCTTCAAGTAGTTCAAGTGAAATATCTGCAATGATCTGACATTAGAAACTTAGGCATATATTTGAGAAAAGAATGAAAAATTCTTGCAGAGCAAAATCTACTTTCAGATCTCACTAAGGTGTCCTTATGACAAGTATACACTATAGGTTATAGTTTAACACATCAAATTCTAAGAGAAATGAAAGTATATAATTGTTTTACTTTAATTTATGGTAAATACCAGTTATGTCCCTAGGAGAAACAAAGTACTTTGTGTCCTTTATAGATGATTATTCCAAAAGATGTTGGTTGTATTCTATCAAGGGGAAGGTAGATGTATTTTTAGTCTTTAAAGTATTCAAATGAATGGTAAAACTTGAATATAGAAAGAAGATGAAGTGTTTGAGGATAAACAATGAAGGAAAATATACCAACCATGAGTTTGCTGAATTTTGCAATTAAGAAGTCATTAAAAGACAGTTCATTACATCATACACTCTTCAAAAAAATTTAGAGGTAAAGTAAATGAATAAAATCTAGTTAGAAAGAACAAAAGCAATGTTGAGAGTTGTAGGCCTAGAAAAATATTTATTGGTAGAAGCAATTAATACAACCTGTTATATGATAAATCGGGCTCCATCAACGATAATTAGGTTAAAGATACCGATGAAGATGTGGACTAAGAAGAAATCTAATTATTCAAACCTCTATATATTTTGAAACTCAAAGTATATGATATACAATGCCTAAGAAATTACAAAACTTGATCCAAAATCCAAAAGATACCTATTCTTGGGGTATGCTAACAAAGCAAAGGGTATCAATTGTGAGATCCCATTGCCCACAAAGTTATAGTTAGTAAATATGTTATATTTGGAGAAGATAAACTATAAAATGAATAAAATGATGATAATGCGATGAAGAAAAAATTAGACTATGGTAGGAATATGAACAAATGAATTTTTTTGAAGCAACACTAAAGCATGGGGAACAATAACCAATTATGAGTGATACACCAGAACCTTGACAATTGATTGC
Organism: Triadica sebifera; assembly: GCA_023653625.1. Taxonomy (NCBI): domain Eukaryota; kingdom Viridiplantae; phylum Streptophyta; class Magnoliopsida; order Malpighiales; family Euphorbiaceae; genus Triadica; species Triadica sebifera. The sequence goes on from CM042900.1 coordinate 20,403,630, forward strand.
TTGAGAAGACGACTAGGTTGGCACTTAGAATATGTTAAAGAGAGCAATGTTTCATATTGTCTTCTAATAGAGGATTGAAAGTCATCAACTCTCTAAGAAGTAATGAGCAATTAAGATGCATCTCAATAGATGATAACAATGTAGGAGAAAATATAAGCTTTTCATAAGAATAAAACATATAAATTTTTGTCGTTACCATAAGGAAGAAGGCCTATTGGTAACAAATAGGTATATAAGATCAAACATAATGGCAAAGATCAAGTGAAGCATTATCGTGCAAGATTTGTGGTGAAAGCATATGCTTATAAGTAAGTCAATGCGATATTTTTCCCAATGGTACAACTTACAATAGCTAGAGTAGTCCTAACAATATGTGTTATATTTGACTTAATTCTAAAGCAATTAGATGTGAAATTTTTTTTTCTTCATGAAGATCTTGAAGAAGAAATTTACATGCTCCAACCAGAAGATTTTGAAGAAAAAAGAAAATATAACTTAGTTTGCAAGTTGAACAAAGTTTTGTACAGTTTCAAATAGATGTTAAAGTTTTGGTACATGGAGTTTAATTCCTTCATCATGAGCCTTGGTTACAGTAGACTTAATGTAGACCCTTATACATATTTTAAGAGGTTTGGTGGAAATGATTTCATTATTTTGCTGTTGTATATAGGCAACATGTTAGTAGTAGGCCCCAATAATGATTAGATTGAAGAATTGAAAGCACAATTGGCTAGAGAGTATGAGATGAAGGACATGGAACTAATAAATAAAATTTTAGGGATACAAATTTACTAAGACATAAATAATGAGAAGATCTTGCTTTTTCAAAATAAATATTTGAAAAAAATCTTATGACACTTCAATATGCAAGATTGTACACCGATTTTTACCTCACTTTCTATTAATTTCAAGCTATCCTCCAGTATGAGTCATAACACTGAAGTAAATAGATTGGAGATGTCTCATGTACTGTATGCATCAGTAGTGAAAGGTTTAATGTTTGTCATGATTTGTACAAGACTAGACATTGCACATGTAGTGGAAGTAGTTAATCGATACATGGAGAATCCTAGTAAAGAGTATTGGAAAGTTATGAAAAAGGTTCCAATATACATTAAAGGGATCACAATTGTTGCATTGCGTCATGGGAGATCATACTTTATTGTCAGATGATATGTTGACCAGATTATGTAGGTGATCTTGACAAATAACAAATCTATCATCAAATATATGCTTGTAATTACTAGCGAAGTTATAAATCGGGTTTCAAAACTGTAGTTAGTTGTTGATATATCAATGAAAAATAGAATATTCTAGCAACTACACAAGCTGGTAAACAAGCAGCATGGTTGAAAATGGTAATGAAGGAACTCGGCATCAACAAGATAAAATTTCTCTGCTTTGTGATAATTAGAGTGTCTTGTATCTTACAACAAAATCTAGCCTTTCATTGAAAGACAAAACATATTCTAATTTAGTACCACTTCATTTGTGAAAAAGTAGAGGAAGAAATAGTGCATATGAAGAAAATTATACAAAAGACAACCTAATAGATTTCATGACAAAAGTAGTCAATAATGACAAGTTTATCTAGTGTTAATCCTCTTATAGCTTGATAAAGATGTAAGCAACATAAAATGACTAGGTAGAAAGAATGGTATGAAAGTATAATTGAATTTCAATCAAATCTTCAAATGGGAGATTGTTGATTAGTCTTCAACATTAGCCCCAACCTATAAATGAAAGGCATGCATTCTTTTCATGTGATTAAAATAGAGCCAAGTAATTTACATGGCATAGACAATTGTTAATTGAGAATTATTCAATAATAAGTTCAATTAATTAGTTATTAATTATGGCTCATATATCTATAAAGAATCTAGTCAAGTTAATGTATCTAAATTATCCATAATTACTTATGTTCTAGGTTTGTGCGATATTTAGTGGATTATGATAAGCATGTTTAAATTCGTGTGTAAACAAATAATATGAATGTGAAGAGTCATTTAGTATGTGAAGGGTCTTTAGATGTTAGCTTTATATGTATATAGGTGTCATTAGTTGAGTTTGTACAAATGTTTTAAAAAGTATGCGTGAATGTATGAAAGAATGAATGAGTAAATATATTTATATTTTAACAGAGATTTCTATTAGATTTATGTTTAAATTTCTTGGTGTATTTGCCAACATATGTCATTTAGATTCATCCTATTAGTTCCAAAAATAACAAGTGGTATTAAAGTTGTATTCTTGAGGGATTTGTTAGTGAATATAATCAAATATGTCTTCAAATGAGTAGATTAGTTCTAGTCCTAAAAAATTTGATGGAAGAAATTATCATTTATGGGCCTTCAAAATGCAACCATATATAGAAGCCCTTAATTTATGGAAAGTGGTGGAGCTTGATTATAATCCACCTTCTCTACTTACAAATCCCACTTTAAATCATATTAAAGTACATGATGAGGTGAAACAAAGGAAGTCAAAAACTCTAACTTGCATTCATCAAGTTATCTTTGAGGCAATTTTCATAAGGATCATTATTATTAAATCTCCAAAGGAAATGTGGGACAAATTAAAGTTGGAATTTGAAGGCAATGATAGGATGAAGTCTGTCAATTTAAGAATGTTGAAGAGAGAGTTTGATCTTATGAAAATGGATGAAGAAGAAACTATTAAAAACTATGCTTCAAGGCTACTTGATGTGGCAAACAAGATTAGATTTTTAGGTCAAGATTTTCAAGATGATAATATTATTGAAAAACTTCTTGTCATCCTATCGATGAAATGTGAATCAAAGATTTTTTTTTTCCATTGAAGAGTCTATTGATCCTAAGACACTTTATCTTTTAGAACTAATCATTTGAAAAAAGACTGAGCATAAGAAATGAAGAATATATTGAAGGAGCATTTCGAGCAAGTAACAATGGTAAGTAAAACAAAAGAAATGTCAAGAAACTTGCAAAAAGAAGTTTAGACAAAGGGAAAGGTGTGTAGATTTCAGTAGATTCATATAAAGAGCCATGCTATCCACATGCAAGCATTGCACTTGAATGAACCACAAAGTGGAAGACTACAGGTATAAAGGCAAACCTCCTATACTATGTAGGTTTTGCAAGGTGGGCCATTTTGAAAGAATTTGCATATTGGATAAATCTCAAAGGAAAGCATAGGAAACTCAATAAGCAAATGTCACAAAAAAATAAGAAGAAGAAGAAGAGCTCGAAGCAAAAGTATTTCTTACCTCTTAATTACTTGAATCTGATTTGCATATATGGTTGGTTAATAGTGGATGCACAAGTCACATGGAAAAGCAGGAGAGTCCATTCCATAGCCTTGAAAAGCCTGTCAAACTCAAGGTCATATTAGAAACAATCAATTTGTAGAGGTTGTTGGAAGGGGAACTATTTTGGTTCAAACCGAGGTTGGATCAAGGCATATTGAATAGGTTCTTTATGTTATCTCACTCTCTCATAACCTCTTAAGTGTGCCTCATATACTATTGAATGTTTATTTTATTCTTTTCAAATGAAATTCATGTTACATTTCTGATAAAGAATTCTCTTTAACTACAAAGATGTCCATGATTAGTAAGTCCTTCACGTGAAAGTTTAATATTCAAAAGGGAGATGTATGTTGTGAAACTCTTGATGAATCCAAGATGTGGCATTAGATTTGGTCATTTTCATTATAAATCATGACTAAATTTTGTAAGGAAGACATGGCAAGAAATATGCCAAAGGTAATGATTCCAAATAATATGTGTGGAGTTTGTCAAATGGAGAAGCAACACAAACTTTCATTTCCTATTGAAGCCACATGGAGAGTAAATAACAAGCTTGAACTCATTCATAGTGACCTTTGTGGTCCTATGAAGAAGGAATCCTTAAACAAGAGTAAATATTTTTTTTGGTGGATGACTACACTCGGATGACATGGATCTATTTCATCAAGAGTAAGTCATAAGTTTTTGATGTTTTCAAAAAATTCAAAAGATGGTTGAAGCTCAAAGTGTAGCAAGATCACTAGAGCTAGGATAGATGACATGTCATTGAGTGGAGAGTTTGGTACCGAATGACATATATTGGCCTCAAGATTGATAACAATCTTGAATTTATTCTTCATAATTCAAAGATTTTTACAGCAAGTATGATATTTCACATAAACTCATAACTCCATACACCCCACAACAGAATGGTGTAGTGGAGAGGAAGAATAGAGTTGTCACAGAGATGACACGATATATGTTGGCTAAAAGGAGGCTTCCCAATAAATTTTGGGCAGAAGCTACTTACACAACAGTTTATCTTATGAATAGACTTCCTATTTTAGCCTTAAAAGGAGTCACACCTACTGAAGCATGGATAGGTTATAAACCTTCTATAAAGCATGTGGAAATCTTTGGTTCTAGATGTTACGTTCATGTAACAACTATCAAAAGATCCAAAATAGATAAAAAAAAATCTTGAATTAGGATATTATTAGGTTATGCTCTTATGACTAAAGGCTACAAAGTATATGATGTACAAAAAGGAAAGGTTCTTATTAGTAAAGATGTGGTGATTGATAAAAATTCATTTTGGAATTTTGATGAAAACAAATTGAAGCAGTAGAAAGATATTATTCTTGAATCTAGTCATAAACTATAATTTTAGCAGCAAAACGGTGAAGATGTAGAAGTCAAAGATGAATTCGATGATGAAGACCAAGATGAACCATTAAAGCCAAAAAATAGAAGCCTTAATGATATATAGGAGAGTTTTGTAATCTAGTTATCTTTAAACCTAATTCATATGAATAGGCTTCACAAGACTCTAGATAGATTACAACTATGAAAGATGAGTTGTTCATGATTAACAAGAACCAAACTTGGAATCTTGTGAGCAGACTTAGAGGAAGAAATCCAATTGGTTTAAAATGGATTTATAAGGTGAAGAAAAACTTGGATGGTTTAGTCAATAAGTTAAAAGCAAGATTAGTTGTAAAGGGATATGCTTAAAAAGCTGGTTTGGATTATGAAGAAACATTTGCTTCTATTGCAAGATATGACACAATCAGACTACTAGTTCCTTTAAGTGCAAAACTTGATTGGAAAATCTATCATTTAGATGTTAAATCAACATTTCTTCATGTTGATTTGGAGTAGGATATTTATTTGGAAATTCCTCAAGATTTTCAAGCTAAGATAGAAAGGTCATAAAGTCTTAAAGCTTCATAAGGCCTTATATGAATTGAAATATGTTGGACATAACTCAGTGAGCAAAAGTTAGTCGGACCAAAGTTGGTGCAAGAGATAGAGGAAAAAGTGAAGATTATATAAGAAAGGCTAAAGGCAGCTTCAAATCAATAGAAATCATATGCAGATCTCAAGAGAATAGATATAGAATATGAAGTGAAAGACAAAGTGTTTTTTAAAGTTTCTCCATGAAAGAATGACCTAAGATTCGGAAAGAAGGACAAGTTGAGTCCTAGATTCATTGGACCGTATGAGATCTTAGAACGAATTAGGCTAGTCACCTACAAAGTTGCATTACCATCAGAATTGAGTAAGATTCATAATGCCTTCCATGTCACCATATTGAAAAGGTACAGGTTAGATCTTTCACACGTTATTATAGCTAAAAACATAGAAGTGAGACCAGATCTCAGATATGAGGAAGAGCCAATTGAGATATTGGCTCGAGAGATTAAAGAACTCAAGGTGATGAAAGCAACAAAAGAGGTGAAAGACTTATGGAGGAATCATGCAATGAAAGAGGCTACATAGGAAAATGAAGAGGTGATGAAAGCACAGTACCCCCAACTATTCCAACATAGTACCATAGGTCATTTCGAGAATGAAATTCTTTTAAATGGGAGAGAAATGTAACGTCCGTCATTAGGGCCTAGTATATAAGAGGGATTAAGGAAAGATAAGTATGTTTAAGAGTTTTGATGAAGGAAAGAGTTATGAAAAGTTGAGAAAGTGAAGTGTCACAGGGACCACCCCCATGACAATATTTTCACAATCGTGAACCATAGAGAGATGGAATTTAGGTTTAAACTGATTCACCGTCATGATAATAGTTGTCACACCCCGTGAACATTGTCTGATATAAAATCCTAACAATTTTTCTTTCTTTCTCTCATGACCTAAAATCAAAAGTGAATGATATAATTTGAAATTTTCTCATACCAGAGGCTAATGCCTTATGTATTTATTTGATTCCCTGTCCTAAACATCTAAACCCATGCAAAAGATCAAAGTTTAACATCTTCTTGTGAGACAGGAGCATAAATAAATGGTGTTCTTGAGGAGGGCGAATCTAAAGAGGAAGAGATGAGTCAAATCTTCCATCCTAGTTGTGTTTCCTTCGATTGAGGTAAGGAATCACATTTCCCTTTTGCTTTTACAAGCTTTCATAGCTTTTATCATATCTAGTTCATTTGTGGTAGAGGCCTATTTCTAAATGGGTTAGGTTATGGCTTGATCTTGAGAGTTTATGATTAAATACCACTCTTTAAGTTGTGTATAGGTTATGGTATGTGTTAGTAAGGGGTTATATGATATTAAAGTTGTTAAAAGTGTTAAAGTTAGGGTTTTCATTTAAATGACTTTAAAAGCTAAGTTTAAGGGTTATAAATTTTGATATAGATATGTTATATGCAATAGCAGTTGAAAGAGAATGGGGTGAAACCCACCAAAAGCATAAGCAAGCTTGAGAGAAGCTTGATTTTTGAGGCACCATTAGAGATATATACATATATGTATTCAAATTCCCAAAATATGGCATGTTATATGTTAATTAGGTGATAATTGAATTGTATATTGTTTTCCAAAACAATAACCAAAAAAGGGAGTTGAATTGGCTGGTAATTAAAAATTTTGCTTAACGCAATTTTACCAAAGAATAATTTATGAGTGAGAAAAAGAAATTTGGCACACAAAATTTATAGAGGTTCAAGTATTAACAAACCCTACTCCTTTCTCTAATCTCAATTGGATATTTCCCCAACACACAAAGTGTTACAAATAGAGTTTTACCTAGCTCACTCCCAACTATGATGTTTCTCTTTTGGCTAACACCTAAATTAGAAAAACGCTTGAGCTTGAATGGCTAACACAATAACCAAATCCTTGTTTTGATGGCTCAGAAAATAACCCTTACAAATGTTTCACTCACAACCCAACCCACTCAAACTAAATTTTGAGTAATTGATTATAAGAATGAAATACTCACCAACCAAAAAGCTCAATAATTCTAAGCAATTATGGTTCTTACAAGATAAAAGATAAGAATGGTGAAATGAATTAAATGCACAATGCTATACAAGATTAGAAAATTGAATGCACATTTTTACTTGTTTTTCTAACATTTGGAAGTCATGAATATGTTTTATTTATACTTCCTTTAATAAAAATAATTGTTTGGGATGCATTTAATGCAAAAATGTTCGTTCAACAACTTTCTCGTTCATGTCTGATAACTTTCTCTTTTTAGGTTCATGGGCATGACTTAATCTTAATGGGCATGACTATTCTTCATTGTCATGACTCAAGTGATGAAGATGGTCGTGAATGGTTCTGTCCAAAAATGAGAAGTTTTTCACAGGTGTGACTTAGTCAAGCTTCACGAGGGGTCCAATGCTTCATTGTTGTGAATATTTGAAAGAACAATCTTGGTGCTAACTCATTCATGGGCATTACTCCATGAGTCATAGATGTGAATTTCTCTTTTCATGGTTATGATGATTCTTCATTACGGGCGTGACACTGTTCACTGGTGTGAATATATTTTAACGGGCATGAATCTTGCTGATTTTCATTCTTTTAATCTTCAAACAACTTCAATCAACTTGCTTCATGGTCTTAGGAATGTGCAACCTATCTAACACACTTAGAACACAAAATATGGTTAAATTACTTATTAACTAATTATTTGAGATCATCAAAATGATGTAAATATCCCTCAAGATTCAACAATATCCCCCTTTTTTATGGTAACAAATAATTTCGCAATATGTGGCTTAGGGAGAAATGAATTTCTCCCTCTCAAAAGATTCTTAATAAATATGAGCTATAAAGAGCATAAGGATAACACTATTTCAAGCCATGAACATATAAGGGGTGAAGTTTCAAAAGAAATTCAAATAAGGCATTTGATCATAACATTTATGCCATGTATATGGAAGGTATATTTCATGTTAAATTGCATTTATGTTAAGTATATGCAAAGTATATATCAAGTATATTTTATATCAAATATATGTTAATAATATTGCATTTCTTCTCCCACTTTGACACAATAAAAAGGAGACAATGATCAAATATAAGAGAAGAAAATAGACAATATAAGGAAAATTTATATTTCATTACACAAAAAAATTACATATATAAGTTTTAGTACAAATAAGATTTATCAAATGATCCTAAGGATCCTAAAGATCCAAAAAAGTAAAGCATAAAAATGATAAATAGCTTAAAGCCAGATACTTGCTCGTGAAGATGAGCTACCTTCTCATCGAGGCTATCAACTCTCAACTCCACGAAATCCTTAAGATTTTCTAGGTTATGATCAATGAAGTGCTAAAAAGAATCCATGTTTGCTTGAAGCAAGTCAAAGCGAGGAGAGGTAAGTGCGATAAGCTATTGAGCCATGTTCGATTGAGATGAAGATGTTTCACCAACTGCTGGGCATTTGGTATTTCTATCGTAACTTTCGAAAGCTCAACTCTAGCTCTCTTTATCTACTGTGGCCCTTGAAGGCCAGCTTTAAAAGCTTCATAATCTTATGATTCCCATGCAATTTCACCTACAGGTGTGATAAACCTATAGTAGGTTTTATCCTAAAAGAGGATTCTCACTACAGCTCCCATTTTGAAGAAATATTCAATGTTTAGTTCATCTCTAGGGATGTCGGGATGATGACGAAGTTATAATCACTAAGATCCATCAACTTGAGCTCAATTTTCATATGAGTAATCTAGCCACCTACTAGAATGTCATTAGATGGCTTCGAGGCAATTGACTGAAGATGGAATGCGAACCATCTTGATAGGGCAAATGACTAATTTTTTTGAGCCATCTTGAATAGATGCAACTTTGATTTCCTGACTGCCCCATTTCTATCTCCTTAGGCAAATATTGAGTAAGTCAAGAATTAGTAAATATAGCAGGGAACCAAGTTCTTTAAGTGAGTGCTTTTTGTCTTTTTGACATCCCAGCTATAATCACTACCAAAATTGTGCCAATTTGTAGAGGGATTAAAATTCGTTGCCTCACTCTGATTGATCAAGCTCTCATGTAGTAGCTTGAAGATTTTTACAAATTCCAAGGCGGTGAGTGAATTCTTTTGCCTACAGAACTAGAAAGGAGACATTGCCAACATGAGATACTTGCAAGATGCTCAGAAATTCCAAGGTTGGCTCCTTGAATGTTGGCTTGTAAATGCTATGAATTCCAGCAATCCACAATGGGGCAAGAATCTTGATGTAACCCTAATCGAATATCCGAGTGGACAAAATAGGCTACTTCTTGTGAAAAGCATACTTTTGATAGAAGTGTCGGGGTAGAATATTGAGAAGATGATCTGCATAGATCTTTAGGACTGTGCGCTTTCTCTTCTCTTTGAAGGAATGGACTCGGAAGGCCATGATAGAGGTTGGAATCTTTGAAGAACAATGAAAGAGGTAAAAAAAATATGTAGGATTTGATGCCCACGTGAAAACTTAGAAATTTGAGAAAAAAATGGATGAATTTGATGTTTATATGATGAATCTGGCGAAGATTTTAGGTGAAATGGTGTTTGAAAGGTCGGATTTGGCCAGAAGAGGAAAAAAGGTGCAACTGTTGAGATTTTGAAAAGAGAGAAACAAGAGAAATAATAAAGTTTCAGGCTATATATCAATCAATTTACAGTTATGAATGAAAATTCACGAGCATGAATAATCGTGTTCTGGGAAAGACCAAATGGTGACCCATCATGTGACTAGAGGCGTGAATGCTTCTGTCATTTGAAGCATGTTAAGTTCACGACTTTGACATAAAATAGTCACGGGTGTGAAAGAGGATATTCACAACATCAAATCGTGACCCAAGGCGTGAGCCAAAATGTGAACGGTTCTGCCATTTTTTTCTACAATTTTCTCGACCTTGAATATTTACTCATGGGTGTGAAGACTTAAAACATGGTAAAAAAATAAAATATGATTCAAACAAAAGGATGTGATACACGATTTCTTCCTAAGCAAATCAAGCATGTTTTTTCATGAAAAATAAACATTCATCATACAATCTGAACATGCAAATCATCAAATATATGAAATATTACTCAAGGTTCATGATTTGAACATCAAAGATACACAAGTGAACAAAGGGAATACAATTCTTGTTAAAAATAACCTTAAGATAATGTGCTCCCATCAAGCATACCAAGCTCCCTTCTTATAAAACAAAACCTTTCATCCTTAAGAGGCTTGGTGAAAATGTCAGCAAATTGATTGTTTGTGTCAATAAATTCTAACACAACATCACCATTTTGTACATGATCTCTAATAAAATGATGCATAATGTCTATGTGTTTGCTCCTAGAATGCCGAGTGGAATTTTGAAGAAGATTTATAGCACTTGTTTTATTAAATTTGATGGGAATGTGATCAATCTCTTGACCATAGTCCTTGAGTTGTTGTCTTATCCAAAGAACTTGAGTGCAACAACAACCTACTACTACATATTATGCTTCAGCAGTGGACAAGGCAACCAAAACTTGTTTCTTGCTAAGCCAAGAAACTAAACATTCACCAATGTAGTGACAAATTTTGGATGTGCTTTTTCTACTAGATTTTCGGCATAATCGGTATCCAAAAAACTAATAATATGAAATGAAGTATTTCTAGGATACCATAAGCCTAAGTGCATTGTGACATGTATATATTTTAAAATTCTTTTCACAACATGCAAATTAGATTCTTTAGGACATGATTGAAATCTAGCATATTCGCATACACTATACATTGTATCAGGTCTAGAAGCAGTAAGGTACAAAAAAGATCTAATCATACCTCTATAAAGCTTTTCATTATAGCCTTACCCTTCTCATTTTTGTCCAATTTGGTTGATGTGCTCATTGGATTCTTGATACTTTTACATTCTTCCATTCCAAATTTCATTAATAGCTCTTTGGTGTACTTAGATTGGTTGATAAAGATGTCATCATTGCTTTGCTTGATTTGAAGACCAAGAAAGAATTTGACCTCTCCTATCATGCTCATTTCAAATTATCTAGTCATACATTTAGAAAATTCATGACAATGCAATTTATTAGTAGATCTAAAGATAATATCATCAACATAAATTTGAACAAGTAATATGTCATGCTTGTGCTTTTTAATGAAAATATTAGTGTCTACATGTCCTTTTGAAAAATTAATTTCTAAAAGAAATGCACTAAGTTTCTCATACCAAGCTCTTGGAGCTTATTTTCAACCATATATGGCCTTAGAAAGTTTAAATACATGATTTCACAATTTAGGGCTTTCAAAACTAGGAGGTTGTTCAACATAAACTTCTTTCTCTAAAAAACCATTAAAAAAGGCACTTTTGACATCCATTTGAAAATTTTTAAAGTTCATGTGGCAAGCAAAAGATAAAAGAATTCTAATTGCTTCTAATTTTTCCACTAGAGCTTTAGTCTCATCATAATCTATGTCTCCTCTTGGTTGTACCCTTCGACAACCAATCTAGCTTTATTTCTAGTCATATGACCATGCTCATCTAATTTGTTCCTAAAGACCCATTTACTACAAATGATTGGATAGTCCTTAGGTCTTGGAACTAAGGTCCAAACCTTATTTGTAACACCCCCACAACCCAACAGCTCGTGCCCGGATGAGGGAGTGCTACCTCTGACTTCATCGTTTAAACCTTATTTGTAACACCCCCACAACCCAACACCTGAAAATCATTCATTTTTTTTATTTACCATTTATTTACTTTGCAGCATAAAAGAAAAGTCATAACATCAAAGATAAAAATACATTTTCTTTAATAACATCTTTTTTACAAAGTGTACCGTTTATTTTACAAGTACTATAAAATAAAATTCAAAACATAAATACAACAGATGTGTGACCCACGGTGGTTGATATATGCTGCTTTACTGGGTCAGGTCACCGTTAGCTTTATCTACTACTACCTATTTATTCTTTGTTATATCTGCGCGAGAGAAACTCCCACGCTAAACTCTTGGCTTAATGGTGCATATAAATAAGACAATAAACTATTTTTAATGTCACATGCATTGTCATATAACAATTTATGATCAAATCATGCAAACATACATTTCATAATATTCTAGTATGCATAACATCAATTTACTGTATCTCATTTTGTTTAACATAATCAAATCATCATTCTCATACAAATCATGGTGTTTTAGCATGTATAGACATCAAATTATATTATATTATCTCATACTTATTTATTTTATTACCACCTTATTGTATAACACTAAATCTTCTTTTTATCCATGCCACAATTCATAATTCCATTTTTATTATCCATGTCACAAATCAAAATTCCCGTTTTACTTTCAATAATTCTTTTATGTTCCATAACTTCTTTATTTATGTTTTCATTTATGCCCAGGACACCTATGAACCACTAAATAGGATAATAGAGTTGTCATCCAGACACTTAGGAGTGCCACCCGGGCAATATGATATGCGCATATAAGTGCCAAACCCGGCATAGATAACCGTGCCAAACTCGGCGTAGATAATAATGTCATACTCGACATAAATAACAATGCCAAATCCGGCATAGATAACATTGCCAAACCCGGCATAGATAACATTGCCAAACCCGGTGTAGATAATCATACCATTAATGGATTTAATCATTTTCATCATACTCCCCCCTATTTGGCATGCCAAACTATCCTAAATTGGTTCTAGTTAGGTGTTCTAGGGCTTATACAATTTCGTTAAAATTCATAACAATTAATTTAATACTTTTCATGCATGTAATATCTCAAAATAATCACATAATCACTCAATTAAAATAATATTTACATAATATAACAAATTTCTCATCATTTTACTCATTTCATTTCTCAATTCACATGCTGCCCTGTCACTGGCAGATTTTGTTCTCTATTTTGTACCTTAATTTTGGTCCTGTTCCATTCTGAATATAGTTACAGGATCTTCATAAAAATTTTAGATATAGATCTTAGCTTTAATATTAAACTTGAATCACTTAATTCTGAGATCGGTATCAAAAGCTATGATAACATTAACACTAACTGGTCACTGGTAATTCTGTCCAGAATTTTCTGGACAGATTCTAAGTCTAAACTTTATGAATTTTTCTGGATTATTACAGACATATTCAGATATTATGGTCTAAATAAAAATTGTAGCCCTATATCTTAGCTTTCATACAGAATAAATAACACACAAATCCAAGCTCCATAACTCAATTTATAACAATTTAAGTACTTACTGCTTATTATTAACAATTCTGCCCAGAATTTCTGGACAGATTCTATGTTCGAAATTTATGAAATTTTCTAGAAAATTACAGACATATTCAGGTTTTATGATCTAAATTAAAGTTATATCCCTATTTCTTATCTTTCAAACGCAACAAAGAACATGGAAAACTGAGTTCCAGAAATTAGGTTATAACAGTTTAAGTGCACACTGCTCATCAATTTCCAGCAAAGAACATACCAACCAATCACATTCAATTTTTACCAAATTAAATCCTAAGTCTAGCAAACATGCATCCCCAAGATTTTTAATCACAAATAATATTAATTCAGAATCATCAACATGCCAAATAATTAAATTATGCAATTAAAACAAAATTAAAATAGGCTATTGCCTTAGATTATGCACAAACCTTTCTTTTTCTCTTTTCTTTCTCTTTACTTCTCTTTCTCCTTTCCTTTGCACCTTTGATCTAACTCTTTGTCACTTTGAGTTCCTAAAGTTCATAAATAGATTTTTAAAAATTCATAAACCTAATTTCTCCCTTTCTCCTTACTCTCTTAAGCTTCCTTAAGCATGAGAATGGGATTTCCCATGACTTTCTCTCTCTTTTTCTCACTTTCTCTTCTTAGAACAAGGTTTGGTTATGGTTGTCCAAGGGAAAAACGTGGCTGGTGTGGAGAACATAATTTTTCTCAATGAAAAATGGATAAGGAAGATGAAGAAACAATCAAGAGGAAGATGACAAAAGTCATTAAAATGGGGGGACACCTAAGCTTCTTCTAGAAGCTTTAATTAATGCTAAATGCATGTATGCTAATTAACTTCTTAAACTTTGCCATTTGGTGGGTTATGCTTCAAGAAACGTGGGTTGGTTTGAGGGAAGATAAAATTCTTCTAGATGTTTAAGTGACAAGGAAGAAGAGAGGCAATTAAGAGAAAATGACAAACTTAATCAATTATGGGACACCTAAGCTTATATACATTAAATGTCTCATTCATGCATGTTATATGGCCAATTAAAGGTTGCCACTTGGTGTGGCTGGCCTCCATATTCATTTTATGTCCCAATTCATGCATTTAATTTATGATTATCCCAATAAATCCTCAAATTTTTAGTAAATTGCAAATTAACCATTAAACTTTTCAAAATTTGCAATTTAGTCCTTTACCGAAATTTAACATCTTTAAATATTTTGAACACTTTATTAGATATTTTCCATACTTAATTACCATTATTTTTCGATAAAAGTCCAAATTTAGATTTCGATCAAACCGACGAGTCGATTTAACAATTCGCGTGACTTTAGTCTAAATTAGCGGATATGACATTCTCTCCCCCTTAAAATAAATTTCGTCCTCGAAATTTTTACCTGTTCATTCTTTGTTGAACATCTGAGGATATTGCTTCTTCATGACTTCTTCGCTCTCCCATGTGGCTTCTTCAGTAGCATGATTTCGCCATAGCACTTTAACTAATGGAACTTTCTTGTTTCGTAAAACTTTTTCTTCCCGTGCTAATATAGCCACTGGTTCCTCTTCATACATCAAGTCGGTCTGCACTTCTATCTCCTCAGTTGGAATCACATGAGTCGGATCAGACCTATATCTCCTTAGCATTGACACATGGAAAACATTATGGATTTTATCCAACTCTGGTGGAAGTGCTAACCGATATGCCACTGGTCCGATTCTTTCCAAAATCTCATAAGGACCAATGAACCTCATACTTAACTTTCCCTTTTTACCAAATCTTAATACTTTCTTCCAAGGTGAAACTTTAAGAAATACCTTATCTCCCACAACATACTCTATATCTCACCTCATAAGGTCAGCATATGATTTCTGTCGATCTTGAGCTGCTTTCAATCTTTCTTGAATAATTTTAACCTTTTCTTCTGTTTGTTGCACTAACTCTGGCCCTATCAACTTCTTTTCACTCAATTCAGTCCAACAGATTGGTGTCCTGCATTTTCTTCCATACAATGCCTCATACAGAGCCATGCCTATGCTCGTCTGATGGTTGTTGTTGTAGGCAAACTCCATAAGAGGTAGATATCTATCCCAACTTCCCTCAAATTCAAGCACACAACTTCTCATCATATCCTCTAACAACTGAATAACTTGCTCTGATTGTCCATCCGTCTGTGGATGAAAAGCCGTGCTGAAATTCAGTCGAGTTCCCAAAGCTTGTTGTAGGCTCTTCCAGAATTATGATGTAAATCTAGGATCTCTATCAGATATGATGGACATTGGCACTCCATGCAACCTCACTATCTCACTTACATAAATTTCGGCTATCTTGTTCAATGAATAGTCCATTCTGACAGGTAAGAAGTGTGCCGACTTCGTCAATCAATCCACTATCACCCACACTGCATCATGCTTTCTCTGAGTCATCAGTAAATCGGACACAAAATCCATTGTGATTCTTTCCCATTTCCACTCTGGAATCGGTATTGGTTGCAACAATCCTGTGAGCAACTGGTGTTCTGCTTTCACTTGTTGACAAGTTAGACATTTAGCAACATATTTAGTGATATCCTTCTTCATCCCTGGCCACCAATAATGAGTTTTCAAATCTTGATACATCTTGTTCCCGCCTCGATGCATGGTATATACTGTTTCATGTGCTTCTTTTAATATCTCAGACTTCAGCTCTTCTATACTGGGCATACAAATTCTATTCTTGAAGTACACTGTGCCATCCTCTGTCAATGAAAAATTAGGTTTTTCTTCCTTTTTCACTGTTTCCACTATCTTTACTAACTTTTCATCTTTCTTTTGAGCATCTTTGATCCTCTGTATCAAAGTAGATTGTATTCGCATCTCAGCTAAAATCTTCCTATTTAGTGCATCTGCAACCACATTAGCTTTTCCTGGCTGGTAGTCGATCACACAGTCATAATCTTTAATCAACTCTAACCATCTTCGTTGTCTCAGATTCAACTTTTTCTGTGAGGGAAGGTACTTAAGACTTTTGTGATCTGTATAGATATAACATCTTTCCCCATACAGATAATGCCTCCAGATCTTAAGAGCAAAAACTATCGCAACTAACTCCAAATCATGTGTCGAATAGTTAAGCTCGTGAGGCTTAAGTTGTCTTGAGGCGTAAGCAATCACCTTTCCTTCTTACATAAGAACACAGCCTAAACCATTATGACTAGCATCATTGTACACAACAAAGTCTTTTCCTGGAATAGGCTGAGTCAAAACTGGTGCTTCAGTCAACATTGCCTTCAGCCGATCAAAACTTGCTTGACACTTGTCTGTCCACTCGAAACGGACCTCTTTTCGTAGCAGTCGTGTCAAAGGAGTCGCTAAGGATGAAAATCCCTTCACGAACCTCTTATAATATCCGGCTAATCCGAGGAAACTTCTCACTTCTGTCACATTTCGTGGTGGTTTCCAATTAAGAATAGCCTCAATTTTACTAGGGTCAACCCGAATACCTTCTGCTGAAATTACATGACCCAAAAAACTGACTGATTTAAGTCAAAACTCGCACTTAGATAGCTTTGCATACAACTGCTTCTCCCTCAATGTTTGCAGCACTATTATGAGATGTTGATCATGTTCTACTCGATCTCTAGAGTAGACAAGAATGTCATCAATAAACACTACTACAAATTGATCAAGGTATGGCCTGAACACTCGGTTCATCAGGTCCATAAAAGCTGCTGGTGCATTCGTCAATCCAAAGGGCATAACTAGGAACTCATAATGACCATAACGAGTCCTGAATGCTGTCCTAGGTACATCTGACTCTTTTATCTTTAGTTGATGATACCCTGATTGAAGATCTATCTTTGAAAATATGGCTACACCTTTCAATTGGTCGAATAAGTCATCAATCCTAGGCAGCGGGTATTTATTCTTAATAGTCACTTTATTAAGCTGCCTATAATCGATGCAAAGACGAAGAGTGCCATCTTTCTTCTTGACAAATAATATTGGAGCACCCTATGGTGATACACTGGATCGTATAAAACCCTTATCTAACAACTCCTGCAACTGTACCTTTAGCTCTTTCAACTCTGTTGGTGCCATCCTATATGGTGTAATGGAAATAGGGGTGGTGTCGGGTACCAAATCGATAGCAAATACAATTTCTCAATTCTGCGGTAACCCTGGCAACTCCTCTGGAAATACATCGGGGAACTCACTAACAGCAGGAATATCCACCAACTTTGGACTTGCTTTTTCCATATCAACCACATACGCTAAGTATGTTTCACATCCCTTATTGATGAGTTTCTGGGCTTTCAACACTGATATCATATTGTCTGGGTATCTTTTATCCTCACCCATCACCACTATCTCATCTTGTTCTAGAATTCTGATGATCATCTGTCTTTTTCCACAATCCACTACCACTCCATAACGAGCCAACCAATCTATTCCCAAGATCACATCGAACTCCTGGAATGGTAATTCTATCAAGTCTGCTAGGAATTTCCTTCCTTGAATTTCAACTGGGCAACCCCTAAACACCTTGCTAACCCTCACACTGTGCCCTAACGGGTTAGTCACAATAATCTCAAATTCTAGAGTCTGTGGTTCTAAACCCTCTTGACCTAGTGGTGGTGTGCATATGTATGAATGCATCGACCCCAGATCTATCAATGCATGTATGTCAGAGCCAAAGAGAAGGAATTTACCAATTAAGACATCTGGTGCATCCTGCTCCTCTCGGCCTCACATGGCATATGCCATGGTTGGGGCAGCTCTACTACCTTTTGGCCTCTCAAATGTTTCTGATCTAAACTGACTGGGCCCTGATCGGCCTCTTCTGCCTTGCCCTCAGCCTCGGCCTCTGCCTTGCCCAGAAGCCTTTGTCTGCATCAGCTCAGTGCTCCTCGAACCTCTGCCATACTGTAACAAGGGACAATCTCTCCTCATATGGTCTTTAGAGCCACATCTAAAACACGCTCCTGTCATCCACCAACACTCTCCGGGATGAGAACGGCCACAGTGTTGGCATTCTGGTAGGGGTAGAGATCTATATGGTGTCTGTGTCGGTGCACTAGCTTCCGAAGAAACAGATCTCGTGGGTTGTCCCCGCCTAAAAGAAGAAGGCCTGTTGGAACCCCCAGCCTGAATCGGCCACTGAAAGATCTAGCTCTTTTGCCACTTGACTGTACTCTACTCGGCTGTGATATGGGCCTCTTGAACCCTCTATCTTGTGTTGACTGTTGTGTGGCTAGAACTCTCTCAACTGTTCTGGCAGATGCTAGCAAACTAGGAAAACTCATCAGACGTAGAGCTGAGACTTGTAGCTTGATTGGGTCTCTCAATCCATCTTTAAATCGTCGGCACTTATCTACCTCAGTGGATACAATGCCTCCAGCATACTTGCAAAGATGTGTAAATTCTCTTTCATATTCTGTTACCGATAAGTTTCCTTGTTTCAGCATCAAAAACTCTCTTTTCTTGTCATCTGTATAAATAGGAGGAATATACTGCTCCTTAAACTTCTCTAGAAAGAACTCCCACATCATAAGCTCAGGAGCCTCTATGCTCTGTGATTCAGATCGCCACCAGTCATATGCATGCTCCTGTAGTAAAGATACTGCATACTCATATTTATGCTCATTTGTGCAATGCAGCTGATCAAAAACTCTCTTTGCCCATTCTAGCCAAAACTCTGCCACTGAGGGGTCATCTTCCCGTTTACCGTAGAAATCGGGTGCCCCTAACTTCCTCAGTCTCTCAAATTGTAATCCTGATGAGGCTGGTTGTGATGCTATTTGTAGCAAATCTATCATGTTCCTCATAAGCTCTGTTTGTCCTGTGCTAGCAATAGACTGCCCTCTTGATAGGCTAGCACTGGATCTAGATAAATTAGCTTGGCGACGACTGGGTAGCGATGAAGCTTGTGTTTTAGTAGGCTCATTACTTTCGCCTCCTTCGGCCACAATATGTCGTGACCCTGAAGCCATACTATACCTATCATAAAATAACGGCCCCAATCAGTAAGCATCAACTTTAATACTTAATTGTGGGTATACACATATCATAATTATTTTTGAAAACCATTTTAAAATCACAAAACTGCCCAAACCAAGCTTAAATACCAAAATCTAGAAACACCAACCTGGTTCTCTGATACCAAAAACTGTAACAACCCCTCAACCCAGCAGCTCGTGCCCGGATGAGGGAGTGCTACCTCTGACTTCATCGTTTAAAATATCTTTATTAAATTTTGAACACCTAAAAATCATTCATTTTTTTTATTTACCATTTATTTACTTTGCATCATAAAAGAAAAGTCATAACATCAAAGATAAAAATACATTTTCTTTAATAACATCTTCTTTACAAAGTGTACCGTTTATTTTACAAGTACTATAAAATAAAATTTAAAACATAAATACAACAGATGTGTGACCCACGGTGGTTGATATACGCTGCTTTATTGGGTCAGGTCACCGTTAGCTTTATCTACTACTATCTACTTATTCTTTGCTATACCTGCGCGAAAGAAACTCCCACGCTAAGCTTTTGGTTTAGTGGTGCATATAAATAAGGCAATAAACTATTTTTAATGTCACATGCATTGTCATATAACAATTTATGATCAAATCATGCAAACATACATTTCATAATATTCTAGTATGCATAACATCAATTTATTGTATCTCATTTTGTTTAACATAATCAAATCATCATTTTCATGCAAATCATGGTGTTTTAGCATGTATAGACATCAAATTATATTATATTATCTCATACTTACTTATTTTATTACCACCTTATTGTATAACACTAAATCTTCTTTTTATCCATGCCACAATTCATAATTCCATTTTTATTATCCATGTCACAAATCAAAATTCCCGTTTTACTTTCAATAATTCTTTTATGTTCCATAACTTCTTTATTTATGTTTTCATTTATGCCCAGGACACCTATGAATCACTAAATAGGATAACAAAGTTGTCATCCAGACACTTAGGAGTGCCACCCGGGCAATATGATGTGCGCATATAAGTGTCCAATCCGGCGTAGATAACCGTGTCAAACTCGGCGTAGATAACCATGCCAAACTCAGCGTAGATAATAATGTCATACTCGGCATAAATAACAGTGCCAAACCCGGCGTAGATAACATTGTCAAACCCGTCATAGATAACATTGTCAAACCCGGCGTAGATAATCATACCATTAATGGATTTAATCATTTTCATCATACTCCCCCCCCTATTTGGCATGCCAAACTATCCTAAGTTGGTTCTAGTTAGGTGTTCTAGGGCTTATACAATTTCATTAAAATTCATAACAATTAATTTAATACTTTTCATGCATGTAATATCTCAAAATAATCACATAATCACTCAATTAAAATAATATTTACATAATATAACAAATTTCTCATCATTTTACTCATTTCATTTCTCAATTCACATGTTGTCGTGTCACTGACAGATTCTGTTCTCTGTTTTGTACCTTAATTTTGGTCCTGTTCCATTCTGAATATAGTTACATGATCTTCATAAATATTTTAGATATGGATCTTAGATTTAATATTAAACTTGAATCACTTAATTCTGAGATCGGTATCAAAAGCTATGATAACATTAACACTAACTGGTCACTGGTAATTCTGTCCAGAATTTTCTGGACAGATTCTAAGTCTAAACTTTATGAATTTTTCTGGATTATTACAGACATATTCAGATATTATGGTCTAAATAAAAATTGTAGCCTTATATCTTAGCTTTCATACAGAATAAATAACACACAAATCCAAGCTCCATAACTCAATTTATAACAATTTAAGTACTTACTGCTTATTATTAACAATTCTGCCCAGAATTTCTGGACAGATTCTATGTTCGAAATTTATGAAATTTTCTAGAAAATTACAGACATATTCAGGTTTTATGATCTAAATTAAAGTTATATCCCTATGTCTTATCTTTCAAATGCAACAAAGAACATGGAAAACTGAGTTCCAGAAATTAGGTTATAACAGTTTAAGTGCACACTGCTCATCAATTTCCAGCAAAGAACATACCAACCAATCACATTCAATTTTTACCAAATTAAATCCTAAGTCTTGCAAACATGCATCCCCAAGATTTTTAATCACAAATAATATTAATTCAGAATCATCAACATGCCAAATAATTAAATTATGCAATTAAAACAAAATTAAAATAGGCTATTGCCTTAGATTATGCACAAACCTTTCTTTTTCTCTTTTCTTTCTCTTTACTTCTCTTTCTCCTTTCCTTTGCACCTTTGATCTAACTCTTTGTCACTTTGAGTTCCTAAAGTTCATAAATAGATTTTTAAAAATTCATAAACCTAATTTCTCCCTTTCTCCTTACTCTCTTAAGCTTCCTTAAGCATGAGAATGGGATTTCCCATGACTTTCTCTCTCTTTTTCTCACTTTCTCTTCTTAGAACAAGGTTTGGTTATGGTTGTCCAAGGGAAAAACGTGGCTGGTGTGGAGAACATAATTTTTCTCAATGAAAAATGGATAAGGAAGATGAAGAAACAATCAAGAGGAAGATGACAAAAGTCATTAAAATGGGGGGACACCTAAGCTTCTTCTAGAAGCTTTAATTAATGCTAAATGCATGTATGCTAATTAACTTCTTAAACTTTGCCATTTGGTGGGTTATGCTTCAAGAAACGTGGGTTGGTTTGAGGGAAGATAAAATTCTTCTAGATGTTTAAGTGACAAGGAAGAAGAGAGGCAATTAAGAGAAAATGACAAACTTAATCAATTATGAGACACCTAAGCTTATATACATTAAATGTCTCATTCATGCATGTTATATGGCCAATTAAAGGTTGCCACTTGGTGTGGCTGGCCTCCATATTCATTTTATGTCCCAATTCATGCATTTAATTTATGATTATCCCAATAAATCCTCAAATTTTTAGTAAATTGCAAATTGACCATTAAACTTTTCAAAATTTGCAATTTAGTCCTTTACCGAAATTTAACATCTTTAAATATTTTGAACACTTTATTAGATATTTTCCATACTTAATTACCATTATTTTCATTATTTTTCAATAAAAGTCCAAATTTAAATTTCGGTCAAACCGACGAGTCGATTTAACAACTCGCGTGATTTTAGTCTAAATTAGCGGATATGACATTATTTCTCTAAAATTGGTTGAGTTCCTGTTGCATAGCAATCACCCAACTCTCATCACTAAGAGCCTCATCAATATTCCTTGGCTCAATTTGAGAGACAAAAGCTACATTAGAATCTAAAAACTTAAGATTAGATCTAGTACTTACACCATTGGTGGGCTCACTAATGATTTGCTTTATAGGATGGTTTCTTATGAATTTCCATTCCTTTTGAAGCTCTTAGGTACCTTTGCTCTTGAGCTTGAGGTAGCAGATTATCTTAATGATCCTCTTGTTGTTGCTCTTCTTGATCATCATTATAATCTCTCTTTGAGGTCTCACCATCCTCTTTATGATCAAGATCAAGCTTATCCATTGTACCTATAATATCATTAAGAGCACTACCTTTCACAAGATCAAGTTTACTAGATTCATCAAAAACAACATGCATAGACTCTTCCATAACTAATGATATTTTATTAAAGACTCTATATACTTTGCTAGTTGTGGAGTATCCAAAGAAGATACCTTCATTGGATTTAGAAGCAAAATTTCCAAGGTTATCCTTGGTATTTAATATAAAACACTTTCATCCAAATACTCTAAAATAAGAGATAAAAGGTTTTCTTCCATTTCATAGCTCAAAAGAAGATTTATTTGAAATTGGCCTTTTGAAAACGCAGTTAGAAATATAACATGCAGTATTAATGGCTTTGGACCTCAAAATTAGGTTGGCAAACCATACTCATTCAGCATTGTTCTAGCCATCTCAATTAGAGTTCTATTTTTTCTTTCAACAACCCCATTTTGTTAAGATGTTCTAAGAGTTGAAAAATTATGGAAAATACCATATTCTAATAAAAAAATTTCAAAATTCTCATTTTCAAATTCTTTGCCATTATCATTTCTTATTTTAGAAATAAAGTATCCTTTTTCATATTTTGAATTCTTTTGGCATAGATTTTAAAGGATTCAAAGACATCAATCTTTTGAGCTAAGAAAATTACCTAAGTAAATATAGAGTAATCATCAACAATGACAAAGCATAGTGTTTATCTTCTAAACTAGCAACTCTAGTAGGTCCAAAAAGATCTAGATGTAAAAGTTGTAAAAATCTAGAGGTACTTACTACATTCTTTAAGTTGAATGATGTTTTGTGTTGTTTTTCTCTTTAACATGCTCATCCACTAGATTTCCTTTGCTAAGGCTTTGAATTAAGTCCATGCTTACAGGACCAAGCCTTCTATGCCAAGGCCAAGATTCATCGCTAATTGTAATAAGATACTTAGAGAAAGGGTTAGATAGCTTGTGTAAATCTATTATGTAAGTATTGTCATCTCTATCTCCTTTAAATATCTCTTGACCATTTGGGGTGGTCATAAGACATTCATTAGAAGTAAAGGTGACTTGGTTTCCCTTATCATATAATTGACTTACACTTAATATATTATGCTTTAAACCATTAACAAGCAAAATATTTTCAATTAAATAAGCATTATTTAAACTAATTGAGTCAATACCAATTACCTTACCCTTGTTATTGTTTCCAAATGTTACCTTACCACCATCAATTATTTTTATTTGAGTGAAAAGGCTACTATTTTTGGTCATGTGCCTTGAACATCCACTATCCACTAGCCAAGTAATTTCCTTTGATATGGACTTGAGGCACAACTACAAAACAATTTATGTTTGATTTTAAAGTACCCAAATGAACTTGAGTCTTTAAGGGTTAGCACTAGAAGGTTCCCAATGGGCCTTCCTTATGAAACAATGTTTACTTATATGCCTAATCTTCATGCAATAGTGGCATTGTTTGGAATTAAATATGTTTTTCCACTTTGCAATGGGTTTAGGCTTTAGTACTCTCCTAGATGGAGTATGTGCATAATGACATAAACATTCATGTGATGTAGGTGCTTTTCTAGGTGCATGTTTCTTGTATAAGAAAGCATGATTGGCCTTTTGAGGTTTCCCTTTTAGGTGACATGACCCTTGGCTACTCTTCTTTTAAATATAAGGTTTTTTTTGTGTTTTTCCATTATCTCTTGGGGCTATTACTTCAATAGTAGAAGTTTATGGTTTGCTTGATTTAACAAAGACGGTTTTAGAAGATGATGATACTCCATTGAAGCCTAGACCATGTCTCACTAAGGGATATCTTTGAGATATGATTAGAGTATCTAAACTCTCATTCCCTTTGTGAAATCTAGAAATAGAATTTCTAAACTCCTCAACCTCATTTTTCAATGCATTATTTTCTTTTAAGAAAGAACTTGTTGAGGGTTTTGAGGAAATCTCATCCAATGACTTCTTTAAGGAGTCATTTGAGGTTTTTAGCTCTTCAACTACCTTTTGAAGGTTATTAAAATCATTTTTGAGTTTAGAGCTATTTTTTCTATAAATATCAAGTTCCATTTTGTTCTTTCTATTTTTGAATTTATTAATTCAACTAAATCATCATCATCATCAATTAAATCACATAAATCATTACAAGGTTGGGAAATATAGCATACCTCATCATTAGAGTTATCCTCAAAAGTCATGAAGCACAAGTTAGCCACCTCTTCTTCTTCTTCTTCAATGAGTGATAAGGTTTCATCATCACAAGTGGCTTTGTGACCCTTTTCTTCATCGTCTTTGTTAGGTCTCCTCTTGTACTTCTTAACTATGGGGCACTTTGATCTAATGTGTCCTTTCTTACCACATTCATAGCAATTGACTTCCTCCCTACGTTTATTAGATGAGGAGTTTCTATAAATGAATCTTAAGGCTATTTGCTTGTAGTTCTTAATTGAGCCATGCTTGTGAGTGGTCAACCTCTTGATTCTCCTTAAAAGCAAGGCTATTTGATCATCTCTTTCATCAACTAACTCTTCATCACTAAGGAGGTCTTCAAGGTTGAAGTGTTAAGCGCTAAAGACTTTCTCTTCTCTTTTTCTCCTTCAAGCTCTTTTTCTCTTACTAGAGCCATTTCCTAAGTGAGGAGTTTGCCAATAAGTACATCGGTCAGAATTATGCTTAAGTCTTCATTGGCTTCCTCAATAGCTGCAACCCTTGAGCTATAATCTTTCCTAGGGAGACTCTTTAGAATTTCATTATTTACATCTTCCAAATTATAATGCTTTCCAAGTTTCCTTATGCCATTGACAATAGCAAGAAGTCGATTGGTCATTTTGTTTATGGTCTCATTTGGCTTCATCTTGAAGAATTCATATTCGATGATAAGAAGTTGAACCTACTTTGACTTTACTTGTTTCATGCCTTCATGGTAGTTTTCCTTCGTTTTCCAATTGAAGTAAGCAATTGGACAATGTTGAATTCTACCACATTCTTCAAGTGATAGAGACCTTATAAGAATGATCATGACTTTCTTATTTTTTTTCCATTAGCTCTCTTTTAGACCTCAGTCCAATCATCTCTTAGAATGACCTCATCTTCTCTTTTGGCATTCCTTTTTATTGGAGGTGTTGAACAATGTCCTAAACATCTACTCCTTCACTATCAAGATAAGTTTCCATCTTGAACTTCCAATTCACATAATTTCCTCCATCAAAGAAAGGCTTGAGATTGTGAAACCCTTCGTTAGCCATAATTTGATCTTTGTTAGCGCTTGTTAGGATTGAATACTAGACTTAGCTCTAATACCATTTGTTGCCCAAAATAATAACCACAAGGGGGGTTGAATTGGTTGGTAATTAAAAATTTTTCTTCAGGAAATTTTGCCAAAGAATAATTTGTGAGAGAGAAAAAGAAATCTAGTACACAAGATTTATAAAAGTTTGAGTATTAACAAACCGTAATCTTCTCCCGAATCTCAATTAGGTATTTCACTAACACACAAAATGTTAAAATGGATTTTTTCTAACTCATTCCCAACTATGGTGTTTCTCTATTGACTAACACCTAGCCTAGAAAAACCCTTATGTTTTAATGGAAAACACAATAACTAAATCCTTATGTTTTGATGGCTCACATAAAAACCCTTACAAATGTTTCACGCATAACCCAACTCACTCAACTCACTTTTGAGTAATTGATTACAAGAATGAAACACTCACCAACCAAAAAGCTCAATAATTTTGAGCAATTATGGTTTTTATAAGATAAACGATAAGAATGGTGAAATGAATTAAATACCCAAGGCTATACAAGATTAGAAAATTGAATGCACATTTTAACTTATTCTTTAACCTTTGGCAGTCATAAATATATTGTATTTATACTTCCCCTAAAAAAATAGTCGTTTGGGATGCATTTAATGTAAAAATTCTCGTTTCACAACTTTTCCATTCATGCCTGGCAATTTTCTCTTTCTAGGTTCACGAGCATGACTGTTCTTTATAGTCATGACTGAAGTAGTGAAGCTGGCCATGAACGATTCTGTCTAGAAATGCGAAGTCTTTTCATGGGCGAGACACATTTCTTCACGAGTGTGACTTAGTCAAGCTTCACGAGTGGTATAATGCTTCATTGCCATGAATGTTTGAAAGAACATTCTTAGTGCTAACTCATTCATGGGCATTACTCTATAAGTCATAGGCATGAATTTCTCTTTTCATGGTTGTGTTGATTCTTCACCACGACATGACATTGTTCACTAGTGTGAATCTTGCTAATTTTTATTCTTTTGATCTTCAAGCAACTTCAATCAACTTGTTTTATGGTCTCAAGAATATGTAACATGTCAAACACACTTAGAACACAAAATGTAGTTAAATTCCTTATTACCTAATTATTTGAGATCATCAAAATGACAGAAATACCTCTCAAGGTTCAACATGTGCTTTTACATGCTAAGTGCTAAGTTCAAATGATGTATTTAATGCCATAAGATATGCTATTGAATGAGAAGTGCCATAAACACCAAATATGCTTTGGATGGGCGATGAGTATTAATTATGTCTTTATTGGTTGAAAGAGGTAAGTAAGAATGCATAAATGCAAATGGAATCATAAATGGTTGTTTGGATATATATATATATATATATATATATATATATATATATATATATATGAACATAGAAAGGGAAATTGATGTGGTTATGAGTTTAAATATGATGAAATGTGTCATATGTGTTTAAATGATACTTTAATATGTTTTAATGCTTGATGTGATGAGAATGTTGATAGAAAAAGGTTGTCATGGGACAATCCTTATAGCCTTGCATGTCAATTGTAATGAATGTTTGTCTCTAATGCTGCTAACTACTGGAAAACCCAGATTCATGCCCATGACTAGGTGTTCATGATTGTGAATCTCATTGGAAGAATAAGGTCACACCCATGACTCTTTCTTCATGTTTGTGAAGTAAGTGCACAAAATGGATAAAAGCTTTGATGACTTAGTTCATGGTTTTATTCATGAGTAGGTGTGCTTGTGAATGAACCTCCACAACAGTAAACACATAGTTCACACCCGTGAAGCATGCTAAAATGAGATATGATATTATGTTGAAAGTATGCTTCTATGAATATCAGTACATAAATGTTACATAATGGGTTATACATGAACAAAGTATACATGTTGTAAGATATAAAGTCTTAATGAAGTATAATAAGATAATATGAACAAGTAAAGCCCAAGATCTATACTAGGATTAGAAGTAGGATAGGTGGCATGCCATTAAAGGGGTTCGATACCATAGTGATATGATACAGTTATTCTTTTAAGGACAAGATGGCTTAAACTCAGAGAATGCCCTTAATCCTATATTGCATGCAAAATTTATATGTTTACTCAATCAATATGGCTTAAGCTCGGAGAGTAGCATTGCCTTGAGGAACCTGAATTGATACACATGATTATAAACAATGGTAAGGTGGCTTAAGCTCAGAGAGCGTCTCTATTCACAACTCGTATCCAAATAGTCTATGCTGAGAGTTGTTGGACAAAGATATCAATTATATTTAAGTGATTAAAGAACATAATGAAATGGAAAGAGGTCAAAGAGACGAGTATATAAGATCACATAGTTAAAAGTTATATGCTATAGTTATAGTAATATGCTTAATGAGTTTATCAGTTCCATAAGGTATGATATTTCACATGATACTATGAACCACTACCATGCCATGATATTTTATATGATGTCATGAATATGTATAATGTTTGATTGCATGTTGAACTTATATGCCTATATATACCACTAAGCTTTTAGTAGCTTAGTGATTGGGTGTTCTCCCTTCATAGGTCAAAGCCTAATTGATAGAAGATAGAGGCTAATCCAGAGAAGTCAGCCCAACATCAAAGACAATATAACATACCCGATAAGGGTTGGTGATATACATTCATGTCATATTTTGTATTTTTGTACATGACATAGAAATTAAATTGTTTACCTTCATACATGTCTATATTTTGAAGAATTTGTATTTTTGGTTAAAGGCATGTATTTTTGTAAACATCAGGCTAGTTGAGCATAAACATGATAGTTTACATTATAAAGATGGATCTTTGGATCAAAATTGTTTTATGGATATTTATGATAGAAAATATTTATTATACAGGTTTATATGTAAATGAGTTGTACAACAAGGGTTTTTTTTTCAAAGGAAAGAAAAATTTTAAAAATTTACCGGTTCCCACATATAGGTTATGTGGCACCGCTTGTTTAGTAGGATTCATCCAAGTTATTAGAGAAGGCATTATAATCAACATTAAATCTCATTAAATAATTATATAAATATTTAAAAACACTTTCTCATTAATCTCATTAAATGTTGATTATAGCGCCCTCTCTAAGAAATATTTAATCTCATTAAAACAAAATCATGTAAATTAGGCATATATTTGATTATATCAAAATGTTTCATAAAATTGTCTACTTTGCTAACTAGGTTATTATCAATTTAATACATGCAATATTTAAATCAAAATTTAATAATTAAATCACATTAAATATTAAATTAAATATGACTCATAGTTAATTATTAATTAAATTACCTTAATTAGTTATTAGTTTGACGCCAAATAAGATCAAACAATCTTAGTTACAATTGCATACTAGAATCCTACTCAAACTAGGACTTTGAAAACCATTTTCTAATTCAAATCAAATTTCATTTCAAAATTTTCAAAATTTTCAAATTTCATTCTTAACATTATAAGCAAATTATAATCAGTTTAAACTAATTAAATTCATTCATTAAACAATCTAAGTCATTAATCATTCTACTAGAAAACTAATTACTCAAAAATTGCCTAAATTGAATCATACATGAATTATGATTCTTTTGGAACTTAACCACGAATTTAAATTGACTCTAGTATGAAATTGACATCAATATAATATCATGAATATCTCCTAAACATGAAATTAAAATTCTGGTCATGAAATTATATGTCATTAAATCAAACAATACAAAACAGTCTTATCACATGGTAAAGTTTTTGACCTAGTTACTAGTTTTGTTTGTTCCATGATCAAAAACTATTTTTACATCACATAAAGTGCTATCCATAAGCTAAAAGAAATTCTCAATATATCATAAACATGTTTGAATAATCAAATTAACAAACTAAAATCGAACAACCCCAAAAAGAACTTAATTGGCAATACTAAGTTTCACAAATCCTAAAATTCAGAAACATGCACAATTTTGAATTTTATGTTTTAATTAAATTCAAACTTTTTAATCACCATAAACAATATCTAATATCATCATATTAATATTTCATTGAATTGAAATTTAAATTTGAGGCCAAACAGACTCAAATTCATTTTTGATGAAAGGCGAAAATCTAAGTTGTTCCTTTACAATCAATCTCGTTCATAGTTCAATTTAATCAAAAATTGATTTACATAGGGTAGCTATGATATCACTATTGGGTTTTAAACATAAATCGCATACATGTGGTTGCATACTTATAAAATTTAATGAAAACTAAAACCCATTGAATGCCCTATGTAATTCAAAATTGGATTAAACCATTAAATGGGAGAAGTTTATTACCTTTATTTGAAACTCTTGATCTTTTAAGTTGTGAGTTTTTCCTTCTTTGTTGGATTGTAGCAAACCATAATAATCCAAAATTATAATTGCCTCTAAGAGTATCCATATGAAGGAAGAAGAAGGAAACCTCCAAGAAGATGGAGTGACAAAATTCTAAAGTGAAATTGTCTTATGAAAGAGAAAAGGGAGAGGAAAAAAACTCTTATTTTTCTTCATAGGGCAGCCACAAAATTGACACTTTAAAAGAAATATTTATACTCTTTCTAACCCCTTTTAGAGTTAGCAAAAGAAAAGCCCTAATGTGCCCATTTTCCTAAGGTATATGACCTAATATTGACCAAGTCAACAATCCTAATCCAAATTGGATTTGACCCATTTTTATAATTCTTATAAAAGGCTCAATTCTCTTTCTCTCTCACTTGGATCTTATCCAAAACCCATTTTACATTTTCTTTATTCCCTTTATGCGTGTGTCCTAATAGGTTTTCTGATCATGTTGGCAGCTCAAGTCTCAGGAGGAATCCTAATCTAATTAGGATTCTACGAGTCAAACACTTTTGATCCATAATTGATTTCTCATCAATTTCTCTTGACTTAGTAGATCATGAATGGTATCTAGCAATACATTATGATCACCCAATTAACTAGAAAAGTCAGTGGTTTGACTTTTAACCTTCCATAGACAATTACCGTGCAGTTCGTCCTTTCACCAAGTTACACCTCATTTGGCTCAGAATATAGACTATGTGTCAACTCCCACTAAACTGACTATGTCACATCTAGTCCAAATGATATTATCTTTTATCTATAAGACTCATTACTCTATTAGATATGTCCTTAAAGACCTTCAAAATATGTCCACCTCAACTAAGGATTTCTAAGTAAACAAGAGGCCATGGGTATACTCTCATCCTATTAATAGTGGTAAATCCTTTATTAAATACTCAACTAACTTCGAATACCTCAGGTTATACCCAATCACCACCCTACGAACAACCTCTTAAAGGAAAAAGGAATGGAGTCAAAGTATATAATTCGATATCCAAGATAACCGTGGTGAATCCTCTATTAACTACTCAACTACTTTCGAATACCTCATGTTATACCCAATGACCACCCTACGAACAACCTCTTAAAGGCAAAAGGAATGGAATCAAAGTATAAAATTCGATATCCAAGATAACCTTGAGCATATCAAGTCTAAGGATACTTGCATCATTGTTATGATGTGACTATTGCTGACATTGAATAGATATTCATATGATTATCTCATAGCAAGTCATCCAATATATTTGGTTACTCTAGCAAGCATCCACATGTTAACTTTAAACATCTGATGTCTTCAGCTTATGAGATCAGTTGTTTGACCTAGTAAGGAGTATCACATGTGTTAGTCTATTCGGATTAACAATGTCTCATCTTATTAATTCTATGAGTAGGGATAATTTAAGTATAAATACAATTGCACATGATAGGAATATCATTATCATGATCTCATCATAATTTCTTTCATATTGTGTTACATACCAAGGACTTCATTAAATAGTCTAAGATCTATATCAATTCATATACAATGAATACCATATAATAAAAATGTCTTTTATTAATAATAAATGAATATGTTAAATGCCTAAGGTGATTACCTTTAGGGCAGATCTCTAATAATATGGATGTTTTAAAAAGTATATATGAACGAATGAATGAGTTAAAATATTTATATTTTAAAAGAGATTTCAATTGGATTTATTTTTAAATTACTTGATGTTTATGCCAGAATATGTCATTCGGAATTGTCATATTAGTTCCAAAAACAACAACATTTATGGAATATGTCTTGTCCACAAATGGTATTTGAATGAGCACTATATATGCATATGAGAGTCGTTGTCTTGGGCATATGAAGTCAATGGAAAAAAAATATAGTGATAGAGTGAATCAAGAAAGAAAGAAAAAAGAGAGCTAAAAAATTTATTATTCTTTTAATTTTCTTGAAGGAGTATAAATGTTATCTTCTTAAGTTTAGAGATAAGTTGTAATCTCTTATTGTTTCGCTTATGGTATAATTTTCTTCTTAATTAATAATGGTTAGTATTTGATGTTTCTGAATTGTTATTTTTTATTTTTTTTAAAGACTTCATTTTTAATATTTGTGAGTTAAATTTATTTTTATATGTAATCAAAGCAGACAAAAGTCACAAAGCCTCATGTTTCATGGCTTAAAAAATTAATATTATATAATTTATTCTTGAGACATAAATATATGTATTTCTATAAAAGCTAAAATATATGTAATTTAATAAAGTCCAAGTAATAAATTTATTATTTGCACAAACTTGCTCAAATAAAATATATAAATGAATTATTACATTTTAAAGAAAGGAGGGGAAAAAAAGAAGAGGAATTAATAATGATTCAATGCAAGTTGCAACTCTTGCATTGCCACTATTAATAAACCTCTACAAACAAAAGCTTAAAAGTTGGGGATATTTCTCAGTTTATGATAATTGGAAAAAAATTATTTCCATATTTAGGGTAGTTTGGAGTATAAATTATATCAAATTGACCGATGGAAGACTTATGTATCAGTTTGACTAGTGTATAGTATTTGTGCGCCAGTTCAAGTGGCACACAACAAGCTAGTGTACCACTTGGACTAGTACACATGCCCTACGCACCAATCTAATTGGTGCATAGCCTGCCATCTGCCTGATTCCTGCAATTAATAGGCTAACTTTTTCATTCACTCCTACAATAAAAATGGTCAGCTTTCTCATGATCAAATTCAATTCTTCTGTAATGAATGCAAATTTATTCTTATGACCAACCACTTTTTCTTGTGATTTTTTTTTCGAAATATAAACACATCTCCTCTCACACAAACTCAAATTCTCAAAACCTATCTTCTCAATTCACTCTCTCATTTCCTTTGTCCTGACTCACCCACTCTACATTTTCCTCTATTTCTTTCTTTTTTTTGGTAGAGATCCTTTCTTTCTTTCTTAATTCAACAACCTCTTATCTTTTTATATAATTTTTTAAAAAATTTTGATTATTAATAATAAACGAGAGAGTTTAGGGATCTATAAGAGGTTAGTATTTATTACTTATTTAAATTATTTATTTTAAAAATGTGACATCCACCCACATAGTCAGACAAACCTCATTGTACAGGCAGATGTCACATGACTAAATCTGAATCTACTTGTCTGAATTAAAACTTTTTAATTTAACTAATTATCAATATCATCATATTATATACTATGCAAAATTTAAAACATTCATCTAGCATACTATGTATTAAAACCATTTCTATAACTCAATCACATCCATAGCCATATCAAAACTATCCTGGGAATTTAAATTTCTTATTACAACAATCCATTCTTAATGAAATATAACTCAATTATCTATTTCTAATCCAAAATGTGTGGAAAACAAATGAAATGAATGAAATGATAACACAAACCTAACACGAGTCACTTTGACTACTCTAACTGGCTCTTTCTTCTCTATACGTTACTCAATAGTTTACTGGCTCCAAACTTGCATGCAGGGAAACTCGCATGCTAAGCTACGAAAAGCTTAATGTTACATATAATCATTTAAATTCTAACATGCATTCACATATAACATAACATTCATAATCAGAACATACATGTGTGTTTGTCCGTACCATCATATACATAACACATCTTGACATACTTTATTCATGTTGACTTGTCTATATTATACAATACTATCATAATATTCAAAACATGTAGTATCAACATACTCAGCCATACCATATATATATTGAAGTAAAACATGCATATTAAATATCATGATCTAATTACATATGTGGCATAATTATCATATTGAATCCATATCATATAGTCATATTGTTTATCAATTAAAGTCATACTAAATTTCATCATAATGTAAAATAAAAAGCTTTAACATCATTCGTATGATTACTAGTTTCCACAATCCTTTTTCTAGGATGTGATTGTATTCTGATTTACTGAATTATGTATATCTTTATGGCAATGTTTTGCCTTACAATTTTAGTATACTATATTTCCAAATTCTGATTTTTTCGCCCAATACTGTAGACTCGAAACCACCTGGATACGGGTTGTGAAACATGAGTGCTTTAACACAAGCTTATGTCACCTTGCTCACTACTGTATTTGTCTATATTACTAGCACTGAGCTTCTCAAATTAGAAGTGCTCTAACATGAGCTTAAGCCACCCTGCTTACTACTGCATCTATCTATATTGCTACCACTGAGCTTATCAAATCGGGAGCGCTCTAACACGAGCTTAAGCCACCGTGATGAGCAATAACTGCATGCATATGGGTACAAGGGCGCTCTGACACAAGCTTAAGCCATATTTTCTCTAATTTGGATATAATGCTACTGAGCTTCTCAAGTCAGGAGTACTCTGACACGAGCTTAAGCCACCTTGATTAGAAATATATATAATCACATGCATAAATATTTTATGGTACCGTAATCCCTTCAATGGCATGCACCTATCCTAGCTGGTTCTCGAATAGAGAATGAGCATTTGTAATCATTTTATGGATAATTAACATCATGTATGGTATATTCCATAATTCCACAATATCGTTCTAATATTGATAACAACTAATGCATTCACATATTTTATATTCATGGCATCATATTGCAATTAACCTCATTTGATCATACCAAGTGTGTGTATATCATACTCATATTGTTTTATCACATTAATGAATTTACAAGCTTTTGGATATAGGGCATTCATGGGCGTGAATGGTATATTCACATGAAGCCTTCGGTCACGGGTTATTTACCAATGACTAGCTCATGATCATTCATAGGCATAAAATTCATACTTTCATGGGAGTGAAGCTTGGCTTCACAAGCATGAAATATCTTCATGGACATGAAACTTAGCTTCACGGGCATGATACATCAAATAGAAACAATATTGCAACACTGTTTTCAACCAATTTCACACACAATCATGCAAAATTCTAAAACTAACCAATGTTAGCCATATCTATCAACACTTCCCATATTCCATAATGTAAAATCAACAATAAACATGCATAATATCATATTCAATCATTCAAACTAGGCTTCATGCCTTATTTATCAATATGCCAATTCAATTATCCATATATCAACATTTGTATGCATCACAAAATATTACCAGCAATTTAACACAATTCCAGCATATACCATATCAATATTTCTTGTCACTAAACACATCAGAATACAAAATTCACTGTACAAGCACATTAAAAATGAATTAAAATGAGTATATGTACAAACCTTAATATTAGAGCCCTAAAACTCATCACTCTACTGCCTCTGATGGGTGTCTCCACCTTCAACCTTAGTTTGTAATACGGAATTAGAGACTATATTATCATTCTAATACTACAGTTAACCTATATATGCAATAAACTAATAAAACATTCAACTTTTTAATTGATTTTAGCCTATAAATCCCTCAATTTATACAAACCCAAATTAAACTAGATCAAAAGACTTAAGGGAACATGATTTATTACCTTTGTCTCGTGTAACTAGATTGATACATGAGTCAAAAATTGTGTTTTTACACTCCTTGTTTCTGACTTCAATACTTTGGCAAATCCCTTAGTTTTAATCACTTTTAATTTCGTTTTAAGGGTCGGTTACATATAAACAAAGCCAAAACACAATTGGGATTGAAGGACATTTGGTTTTGAGGTTTCAGAGAATTGGCAATTAGGGTTTCAAATTGTGTTCTCATGAGTTTTTTGCCAAAATATGAAACTGTCATATATAAACTGCAATGTTTCATAAGCATGAACTATAATGTCACAACCGTAAAGCTCCTCATCTTCATAATCTAAATTTCACGACATTCACAGTCATGATTAACTTTATCACAGACGTGAATGCTAGAAACTTCATTTTTTCCTATTATTTTCATTATATTAAGGTTCCTAACACCCATAACCACACATATACTTCTCATATACCCTTAATATACCTTTATTTAACATATTAATTCCAGACTCTAACTTGCAGGTGTTACATTTCTCTCCTTCTTAAAGAATATTGTCCACAAAATTACCTAATACATTATCTTTGAATAGTTATGGATACTGGGCTTTCATCACCTCTTCACTTTCCCATGTAGCCTCTTTTGTTGCATGGTTTCTCCATAATACTTTGACTAATGGTACTAATTTTTTTTTGAGTTTTTTGATTTCTCTAACGAGAATCTAAACTGGCTCTTCCTCATATGTCAAATTCCATCTCACCTCAATGTCCTCGACTGAAACAATATGAGAAGGATAAGATATGTACCTCCTCAACATGGAGACATGGAACACATCATGGATCTTGCTCAACTCTAGTGCTAAATTAATCCTATAAGCAACTGGTCCCACTCTCGTTAGTACCTCATAAGGCCCTATGAATCTCGGGCTCAATTTTCCTTTCTTCCTGAATCTCATAATCTTTTTCCATAGAGAGACTTTAAGGAAAACATTATCTTCCACTGCATACTAGACATCTTTTTCTCTTGAGATCTGCATATGACTTTTGTCTATCAAAAGCTGCTTCAATCTTTCTTGAATAACCCGTACCTTTTTCTCTATCTTTTGTACCAAGTTTGGCCCCACAAGTCTTCTCTTACTGAGCTCTATCCAACACAAGGGTATTCGACACTTCCTACCATCTAGTGCCTCATATGGAGCCATCTTGATACTAGACTGATAAGTGTTGTTATAAGCAAATTCCATCAATGGAATATATTTATCCCAACTACCTTCAAATTCAATCACACAACTCCTCATCATATCCTCTAGGATCTGTATGACCCTTTCTGATTGATTATCTCAGGGGGTGAAAAGCTATACTGAAACTAAGCTTGGAGCCCAAAGCTCTTTGCAGATTACCCCAAAACTGAGAAGTAAACCTAAGGTCCCTATACGAAACAATGGAGATTGGCACTCCATGAAGTCATACTATCTCATTGACATAAAGTTTTGCTAACACGTTCAAAGGAAAATCCCTCTTAATAGGTAAAAAGTGAGCTGACTTCGTAAGCTTATCCACAATCAACCATACAACATCATATTTCCGAGGAGTTATGGGCAACCCTATCATGAAGTCCATAGTAATCTACTCCCATTTCCATTATGGTACATTGATAGGTTGTAGTAGTCCTAATGGTACCTGATGTTCTGCTTTGACCTATTAACATGTCATGCATCTGGTTGTATACTTTGTGATATCTCGTTTCACACCTGTCCACCAGTACTTACTCTTTAAGTCATTATACATGTTCATGCTTCCATGCTGCATAGTATACTTAGTCTCA
This sequence comes from Triadica sebifera, assembly GCA_023653625.1. Classification (NCBI taxonomy): domain Eukaryota; kingdom Viridiplantae; phylum Streptophyta; class Magnoliopsida; order Malpighiales; family Euphorbiaceae; genus Triadica; species Triadica sebifera. The sequence goes on from CM042900.1 coordinate 20,441,511, forward strand.
TATGCTTCCTGTAATATCTTCTATCTCAACTCAACAACATTGGGCACGCATAAATGACCCTGATTGTATATTCCACCATCATACTTAACTATATAATCCGATCTCTTCCCTTTAGAGACCGACTCGGCCATCTCCATAAGCCTACTATCCTGTCTCTAAGTGTCAATAATCTCTTGATTAAGTGTCGGTCGGATGTGTAATTTGGCCACTATCTTTCTACTCAATGCATCATGCCACTACACACTTATAACTTTTATCAACTCTAACCACCCCTTCTATCTAAAAATTGAGATCCCTCTATGTAGGAAATTTCAAACTTTTATGGTCTGTGTAGATGAAACATTTCTCCCCATAAAGATAGTGACACCATATCTTTAATGCAAAGACAATGGCTGCCAACTCTAAATCATGTGTGGGGTAATTCTTCTCATGAACTTTTTAGCTGCTTGGATGCGTATGCTGCTACCTTACTTTCTTGCATAAGTACACACCCTAGACTATTATGAGAAGCATCACTGTAAATTACATATTCCTTATTAGGAACTAGCTATGTGAAAATTGAAGCTTCTGTTAACATCTTTTTCAAACTGTTTAAACTCTGTCGGCATTTCTTAGTCCACTTATATTTCACATCCTTTCTCAGTAGTCTAGTTAAAGGAGAAGCAATTATAGAGAATCCTTTAATGAACCTCTGGTAATAACCAGCTAACCCAAGGAAACTTTTGATCTCTATCACATTACGGGAAGACTTCCAACTCATAACAGCCTCTACATTGCTTGGATCAATCTGTAAACCATCTAACAACACAATGTGTCCCAAAAAACTACCTCATCGAGCCAAAATTCATATTTTGAGAACTTGGCATACAATTTTTGCTCCATAAGTGTCTCTAACACTATTCTCAGGTGTTAATCATGCTTGTCAGGCATCTTAGAATACACCAGAATGTCATTAATAAAGACCATGACACATTTGTCTAGGTAGGGTCTGAACACCCTGTTCATCAAGTCCATAAAAACTAACACACTTGCACCCTTCAACTGATCAAATAGGTCATCAATCCATGGTAAAAAATATCTATTTTTTGATTGTCACCTTATTCAACTATTTGTAGTATATACATAACCTAATAGACCCATCTTTTTTTTCACAAATAATACCAGTGCACCTAATAAAGACACACTCTGCCTTATATACCTTTTTTCTAACAATTCCTGCAACTGAGACTTAAGCTTTTTCAACTCAGATGACACCATTTTGTATGACATTGTTGATATAGGTGTTTTTCTTGCGGTGAGCTTTATAGAGAACTTGACCTCTCTATATGGTGGTAACCCCGATATATCTTCAGGGAACACATCTAAGAATTCATTTATGGTGGGGATATCTTGAAGTTGTAGACCTCCCTTTCTAGTATCAACCACATGAGCCAAAAAGGCTTTGTATCCTTTCATCATCATTTTTTATGCCTTCATCATTGAAATAACTCATGGAAATTGTGGGAACAACTCACCTTCCACTTTCACATCTCCTTATTCTGCAGTTTTTAGCATTACAAATTTTTTCTTATAGTCTATAACTGCACCATGCTGTTTTAGCCAATCCATACCCAATATGGCATCAAATTCCCAAAAAGATAATTCTATTAAGTCTGCCAAGAACTTTCTCCCTTGTACAATCAAAAGACAACCTCTATATACCCGATTCACTATCATGTTGTGCCCTAAAGGGTTTGTGACCTCAATTTTATATTCAAGATTATCACTAATCATGTTGTGTTATCTAGGAGTGTTTGTGTATATGTATAAGTGTGTTAAACCCGGATCAATCAATGCATATATATCAAAGTCATAAAGAGAAAACATACCAACAATCACATTTGTAGCCTCCTGGTGCTCATAGCATAAGCTCTAGCTAGTGCTTGGCTTGGTCCTAGCCTATTAATAGTCTCATAGATTGCCTGGGTAGGTCCTGTGTGACTTCTGGTCTACTGCCTGGGCTGAGCTGGAGCTGACTGTGTAGTCTGTGCAGGTGCACTGCCAATAATCAGAGGAGAATCTCTCCTTATGTGTTTCTTTGATCCACATCTGAAGCAACCACATGTATTTTTCCAACACTCTCTTCAGTGACTTTTGTGGTAGGTGGCATAAGCTAGAATAATATCTCTAATAGCCTATGTATGATTGCTACCTGTTGTAAATGTAGCTTTAGAGGGTTGCCTCCTCTTGTATGAACCTTCTTGAGTATAACCTCTGTTCTGCTTCTGACTCCTTCCATGAGACTGTAGGTAAAATCGACCTTTCTTTCCTGAAGGCTGGGTCATCGGAGTCACTGTATATCTACATGTTTCCTCAACTCTTTTTCTCTTTCTTTTTTCCACACTAGCTATGGCTACAATCAGTTTGGTGAAGCTGTCATGTTGAAGTGCAATGACAAAAATTGTCTATCTCTGCATTGAGGCCATACTCAAACCTTCGGCACTTTGTCTCTCTCACTGGTGATCATCTCAAAGGCATATTTACTCAGTCAAGTAAACTCTCTAGAGTACTCAGTAACTATCATCTTACCCTACTTAAGGCTCAGAAACTCCCTTTTCTTCTCATCTACATAAATTGGAGGAACATATTATTCCTTGAATTCAACCACAAATAAGTCCCAAGTCATAGGTTGTGGAATATCTGGTTTCAGCAAAATTGTCTTCCACAAGTCATAGGCATCTTCCTATAACAAAAAGATAGCATACTTGGCCTTTTGATCAGTGTCCACATTAAACTCATCACAAATCCTCTATATTTTTTCAATCCAATATTCTGCAATAGCAGAATCATTATCCTTCATTCCCAGAAAATCATTAGCCCCAAATTTACAGAGCATGTCTAACTGTACCTTCGATCTTAATGGTGGAGGTGGAGGTGGAGGAGCTGGTGCTGGTGGTACGACTCTAGCTATTTATTCCATTAATATAGTCTGGTCTTCGTTAACTTATTCAGGAGCCTGTGGGTCAAGGACTAGTACTGCACTTGGATCCTAATACTAGTTGAATTGGTTGGTTCAGTGCCCCAATATGTGGAGAGCTCTGGCTCTCATCTATGTCATTCAATTTAGACACCATCTCACTTTAGTCCTACAAGTTGATAGAGAAGTACTCATAGTCAGAGTCAGACGAGACATATGTATGTATGCATGATAACCCCATAATCCACTTAGGTCTAGAACCACCTAACCTAAGCTTCGATACCACCTAATGTGATACCCACCCACACAACCAGGCAAACCTCACTGTACAGGTGGATGTCACATGACTAGATCTGAATCTACCTATCTGAATTAAAACTTTTTAACTTAAATATTTATCAATGTCATCATATTATATACTATGCAAAATTTAACACATTCATCTAGCATAGTCTGTGTTAAAACCATTTTTGTAACTCGATCATATCCATAGTCATATTAAAACTATCCTGGAAATTTAAATCCCTTATTACAAAAATCCATACTTAATAAAACATAACTCAATTATCTGTTTCTAATCCAAAATGTGCGGAAAAAAATGGAATGAATGAAATGATAACACAGACCCAACATGGGTCACTCTGACTACTCTGACTGGCTTTGTCTTCTCTGTACATCACTCAATAGTCTACTGGCTCCAAACCTGCATGCAGGGAAACCCACATGCTAAGCTACTGAAAGCTTAGTGGTACATATAACAATCATAGTCATACTGAATTTCATCATAATCTGAAATAACAAGCTTTTAATGTCATTCATATGATTACTAGTTTCTATAATATTTTTTCCAAGATGTGATTGTATTCTGATTCACTGAATTTTATATATCTTTATGAAAATGTTTTTCCTCACAATTTTAGTATACTATATTACCAAATTCTGATTTTTTAGCCTAATACTCTAGATCCGGACCACCTAAATGCGGCTTGTGAAATAAGAGTGCTCTAACACAAGCTTAAGTCATCCTGCTCACTATTGTATCTGTCTATATTACTACCATTATGCTTCTAAAATCAGGAGCACTCTAACACGAGCTTATGCCATCCTAATGAGCAATGACTACATGTATATGGGTATGACATGAGCTTAAGCCACCTTGTCCCCAATCTGGATGTGCTACCATTGAGCTTCTCAAATCAGAAGCGCTCTGACATAAGCCTAAGCCACCTAGATGGGCAATATAATAATCACATGCATAAATATTCTACAGTACTATAACCCTTTCAATGACATACCACATATCCTAGCTACTCCTCGAATAAAGAATGAGCATGTGTAATCATTTTTTGAATAATTAACATCATTTACTGTATATTCCATAATTCCACAATATCGTTATGATATTCATAGTACCTAGTGCATTCACATATTTCATAATTATGGCATCATATTGCAATTAACCTCATTTGATCATACCAAGTGTGTGTATATCATACTCATGTTGTTTCATCACATCAATCAATTTACAAGTTTTTGGATATAGGGCTTTCACAAGTGTGAAGTCTTCTGTCATAGGTTTTCTACTAGTGATTGGCTCATGATCATTCATGGACATAAACATTTGCTCACATATGTGAAATTCATACTTTCATAGGAGTAAAGCTTGGCTTCACATACTTGAAATACCTTTATGGGTATGAAGCTTAGCTTCACAAACATGATATATCACACAATACAATATTCAAACGCTATTTTCAACCAATTTCACACACAATCGTGCAAATTTCTAAAGCTAACCAATATTAGCAACACCTATCAACACTTCCCATATTTCAAAATGTAAAATCAATAATAAACATGCATAATATTGTATTCAATCGTTCAAACTAGGCTTTATGCCTTATTTATTAACATCCCACTTCAATTATCCATATATCAACATTTTTATGCATCACACAATATTACCTACCATTTAACTCAATTCCAGCATGTACCATATCAATATTTCTTGTCACTAAACACATTAGAATACAAAATTCACAGCATAAGCACATTAGAATACTTCAATATCTCTATGCATTTAGGAGCATACTGATAATTATCAACAAGTGCTTGTGCATATCTAACTTAGTGTTCATCAAACAAGTCAATCAGCTTGTTGAACAACATATGCATCATTGTGGTCACAAAGCACAAATCTAATTTTTTCAATATCGAATTGGTGGACTCAAAATAGTTCATGGTCATCACGCTATTGTGATATCCAGCATTATATGTTAATACCCATTTGGATCGAGGGATTTTTTTTCCAACCAAGCAAATGAATTAGGGTCCTTTATTTCAATTCTCTTCATCAACTTCTTGAATTTTTACTTTTGCTATATGTTGCTTAGCAATAACATATTAAATTTTTTTAAAGTTATCAATGTACTCAGGTACCACTATATTCAACTCTAATTAATGATAAAAATAATGTGAACAAAATTTCATACCAACTTTCTCCATCATTTTTTTCATAATCTAATTCTTGAATTTGGTGTTATGGTTGCTGGTAATATGGTGAATGCAATATCTATATGGATTTTGATGTCATAATTATTGAGTCATTGCATGTTTGATTCCCATGTGATGATCGAAAATAATGCACACATCATTGTAGCCATCACAAACAGTGTAACATAGTAGATTCATAAAGTATTTTTAGTTCTCTTTGCTTTCCTTCTCCACAAGAGCAAATGCAATTAGTAATATTTCATTATTACCATTTACAACTTGAGTCATCAGAAGGAAACCTTTATATTTTTTTATATAAAAATGTTCCATCAACATAGAGATTTGAAACCTTCAATGCAGGGCTTGTACGCCCAAAATATCCACTTAAACCTTTGCACTCCTTCAACAAGATGATCATTGACCATGTGTACCTCTCCTTCAACATTCCAAAAAGAACCTATATTTTTAATGCTTGCATTATGCATGAAGTCACATAGGTGTGTACAAAAATCATCCCAATCTCCAAATAATTGTCCAATAGCTCTCTACTTTGCATACCAAACTTTTTTGTATGAGTGAGTTATATTAAATTTATCCCTTATGTCTTCAACAAGTGTCTTTACTATAATTTCAAGTTGCTCCCACAACATACTCATAACATAGCCTAAAATCAATGCAAAGTCAAAATTTTTATGGTCCTGCGATTCTCTTAGAGCACTATAATTGTGAGGGCTACTGTATCGAGTTATCTCCCAAAACCTAGTTTTTTTTCCTTTATGTGGCTCACAATCTCCAATTACATCATTCTCCAATACTACAAACAATGGTGATTATATTTGGTTTTGTTTCATAACTTTTAAGCTGTCGTTTGATATTCATTGAATACATTTTGGCCGCAGACTTCACATCTCTTAAATCTAACATCATTTTTGTCCAAAACTCCTTTGAAGAATCCCATATTGTACCTGCATCGTGTTCATTTCTATTAATTTCCATCTCATTGATGTCGTATAGCCTAGAGATTTCTCCAAACAGACTTAGTTAGAGGCTCATTCATCTCATAATCAGATTAGAAAGTCACAAACACTTTCCTCTTCAAGTCGAAATATGCTTAGATTGGATACTTAGAACTCCCTTATTATTGAGATTATTGTTGCATATATAATTGAACTTTGTCTCTTATTATTGAGATCAATGCAATGTGCACAAAAGTCCAAATATGCACTGTGTTACAATTGATATTAATAATCTGACATGCTAATATTAATATCATTAACTATGTAAGCATAGATTTATAGAGAGTTATATAATGGCTACCCGAATATCTCAGATCTTGAAGTAGCAAGTGGATGAGGAGGGATCCACATGAAGGAGCATGTCCCAAAATATTTGTTTATCAACAAAGATAACTTTTGAATCCATAAATGAAGGTATGTGTATACTTGTTAAATATGTTAAGTTGCTTGCAATTAAGGTGATGTTTTGATGAATAAAATTGATGACTATATAGCTAGTATACGAATCAATGTGTACATTCATATCTGGCCGAACTTCATTAGAATTTAAGGCATGATGAGAATTAGAACTCAATGAGTATGACACATACTATAATGTATGAAAATTGTTCATATATGCACCCTAACAACTTAATTCACTTATCTAGAAGTACTTTGAGTGAGATGTTGACCTTAATGATAGCATAAGAGCTACTTGGAAGTTGTTAGCCGGGAGGTGCTACTTAGACATGATGAACAAGTGGAGGAAGAAAGGTTTCCCTCCTCATATTCAAAAAGATATCTAGTAGTGTTGGATTGAGCAGCAGAGCACACTAGAATATCAAACATTATCAGCAATAGCTAGTGCGAACCAACTATCCAAGAAAGCTTATCTGAGAACATATCCCTCTAAGCACACTGTAGGATCCAATTCTATTGAGGAGCATAGACACCGAATAGTAAAAAAAATTCTCATAATCTGAATGTTATACAATTTACCTACCTAAGATTCTTATTTTTCCATTCATTTGTCAAATTGTGAAGGAGGGCAAGGATCTAGGACTAATTTTGCTTTTCGATAAGTGTCATATGGAGAAAGATGGTGGATGGGTTAATGCCTATGCGAAACAAATTAAGGTGAGAATTTCAATGCATTTACATTAACTGCAAAACTATATAATATTGTATTAATTTATAACCACTTGTTTATTAACTACAGGAACGTGTTCAGAAGATCGTTGTTCATTCAATGCAGCCACATGTACAAGGATCAAAGCCTCCAATCCAAACAGCTGAACCAGGTGCCTATAGAGAGTTAACATATATTCATAGAAGCTATAGGCGCCCAACCTAACGATCATCATTTTTATGGATTGAGTGTCAAGGGTTCATTATTGTTCTTTGAATAAGGTTCCTCATCCCAGTCTACTGTAAATTCCATTTTAAATTCAGAAATTATTCGCACTCAAATGGAGGAGATGGAGAGGACGATCAAGGAGCGGATAAAGGAGCAATTTTAGGATTGCCTTCTGCAACAGGATCACAAGGTTAAGCAGCTTTATCATCTCATTCATAAATGGGATCAGCAAGTTGAGTAGTTAGAGGAATGCATAAGATAGAGAGTTACAGACAAAGTAGAGGCTAAATATAATCATGGAGGAGCATATGCGTGCTTTGATATGTGATTTTACTCAGAGCACACAATCCCAATCCAAACGTATAACTCTGTAGTCTTCCTTATCCAAAGATCCTCCACTCACTTTTTGATGTATTTTTATTTTACTTATAATAGGATTTTATTATAGTATTGACTTTTTAACACAAAACAATGAATGTTGGATAATAACGAATGCTAAATGGTGTGAATTTGATGATTAATAAGTAGGTTATTTTAAAATTGGCATTAGTGATGTCATTAGTGACGCCAAACGGTGCCGCTAATAATAATACAATTTTTAATATTTCACAAAAATTTAGAAATACCATATTGGCATCGCTAGTTGGGCATCGCTAAATGAGAATAGTACAAACTTCGTCGCCATTCTTTAGTGATGTTGTCTTCTTATCGAGCAACGCACGTTTGGCATCACAAATTTGAGACACATGATAGTGTCACCAATAAGCGACACATTTTTTACAAGTGTTGCTAAAATGAGTTGCTACACCACTTTTTGAGACGCCCTAAAGGCGTCGTTAGGGCATAACCAAAGTCTCTTAGCGATGGCGTCGCTAATAATACAAATTCTTATTGTGTTATACGAAAAGTATTATTATTTTTGCTTCTATTGTCAGACCTATGCTTACCTGTCATGTTTTCACACATTTACATAATCTGAAGCATATTTTTGAGACAAACTTATAGTAGACAAAATATGCATAACAAACATATTCAACACACTCAGTATATACTAAATATATACAATATATATACTAGACGTATACTCAACATATACCAAGCTTAGACTTCCCATATAATATTTGAATACCAAACTTACACACACAAAACAAGCATATTTAAGCATAACAACATATATTTAATACTTACATGTCGTATACACTTATTCATATCATGTTGTATATTTATTTTATTATCTCATTATTAATATTCTTGCTTTAATAGCAACTGCCATAAATTTTATACAAACCTAGTTTACGCTCCCTTTCATCTGGCTTAAAAACAGTGACAAATTAATTTTTGTTTTCATATGCGTGATTATTATAAATTTAAATGTAGTCCAATGAGATTTTAATCTAACGGTTCTCACATTCGATTGTGGTCTCATGTCTTCATCTAATAATGTGTTCGTACGTCTTTAGTGTTATTTAAGACATAGGGTACACGTTTCGTGGCAAACATAGTATTTGAGAATTACGGTCCCAACTGGGATCTCCTAAAGTTTGAACTTATAGGTGCCATCGAAATGATTCCCTTATTCCTTCTATAGTATCCATAACGTCTAATTAGATATTTGTCCTTTATTCTATTTACTATTAAGTCCATTTTTCAAAAGAATATCCATTTTTTAAAAGAATATGTTGAATTTAAATGGTATTTGGGATGGTTATTGAATTTCAAAAAAATATTAATAATTTTTTTATTTAATTGATAGATTTTTTTAAATTTTTTATAAATTATTTTTTTCCAAATATGAATCATCCAGAAAAATCATTTATTTACATTATTTTCTTCAAAAATAGTTTTTAAAATTTAAAAATAAAATTTGTTTTCAAAAGAGTTTTTCTCAAACTCCATACCCTTGGTCCTTGTTAGCTCTGACCTTATCTGTTCAAAAAATGTTTCTCTCTCTCTCGGTTTTGTGGACCTTGGTCTCAAATCTCCACTTTTTATCTTAAACACTTGTCGTCTATCAAAAGGCTTTCCATTTTTAAGCACTAATTTTTTTTATTACTGAACATATTTTTTTTAACTCAATCTTACTTCAAAATCATCATTAATTAGCTTAATGTCTTAATTAAACTTGCACCAAATTTTGGTTCAAACATTTTTTTAATTATTATTATTAATTATTTATTTATTTATTATCATTAATTTTTTTTAGCTCTTGGTCACAATCCTCTGTGAAGTCAAATTTCTTCTCTAAAATTATCCGTTGCAAAAATCAAAAAGTTCCTAATGATCTAATGTAACAATCAATCTCAAATTCCACTTTATGTGTCTGAGCTTACAGTGCAAATCCCATTCTCCTTGTTTTCTTGGACTAGCCAAGCACCCATACCATCTCCCTCCTACATGCATGTCTCGGCTCAAATCCAATTTTTATAACGCAATGACCTGCCTTCCATATTTAAATTTCTCTCAATCGATTTTATCTTCAACCATCAAAACAAAACAAGAAAAGACAAATAAACAAAGAGATTAGCATTTCACCCACGGTAGAATAATGGAGAACAAGAAAGAAATCAAAGGATTGGTCTCGGCTAAGGTTAAAGCTAAGCTCACCTGGTAAAATTCTTCAAGAACGTGACTTTCCCGCTCTTCCTTCATTGTCTTGCTTAATTTTCAACATGCATGGCCTTATCTACCAGTTCCACGCTATGGACTCCAAATGCATCTATTCTTAACACAAAGTAAAGCTTTGGCCAAGAAAGTCTAGCCTCCCTTTACTCCACTCATCTCTCGGGTACTTAAATTTGATGGAAAGAAGAATTTATTTTATCATTTCAAGACTTGGATTAAGATTGCTTCAAATATCAATCGGTCGATGGCGTTTGGCTCGAGAGAAAACGAAAGATAAGAAAAGGAAAATGAGATAGAATGGCTCGGATCTAACTAGAACACAAATAAAAGAAATAAATTTTAAAGATCCTCTAAGTTTAGAATGGGGAAATAGACGGCAAAACAGTGTGGTGATATGAGTTTTTGCTTTTAGTTAAGATGTACCATGTGTAATTATATGATGAAAGCCAAAAATGGGATTAAGTTGCATGGCCAACGAGTGGCGTACATGCAAAATGTGATTAGGGATTAATTAAACTTTAATCAAGGTTATTTAATATAATTGCTCCTAATTAATTTAATATCTTGGCAAAATTCCAATCGAGTCCACCAACTATTTTTTTTCTTAATTAACCACACTTTGAATTTTATTTCTCCAATTTCATACCCAATTAAATGATTCTTGACAATTAAATATACGGATAATCACGTCTTAATATGCACTACGTCTAAGCATTCTCAATTCCGTGATTCTCATTTTGGAGTGAAAATTGTATTTTTACGATTTATTCTTTTACCTATACTTCAATCGGTAATTTGGCATTACAAATTCATATTTTATTTTCTCCTTTTTATTAAGTCCGAATTTAGTCTTCAATCGCATTAACACTATTTCGATCATGAACACATTCGATTTCTAATTAGTCTAGCACTTCCAATCAAAAAAAGCATCTGTCAGTTAGAGACAACTCTTTCCCCTTTCGAAATTTTGTCCTCGAAATTTTATCTAATTATTTGTCGCTAAATAACTGAAGGTATTAGCCCTACATTATCTGTTCGCTCTTCCATGTTGCCTTTTCAACTGTATGACTACACTAGAAAAATTTTACTAGAGGTATCTCCTTATTTTCTGAGTTCTCACTTCTTTTGCTATAAGAGCCACCTATTGTTTTTCATGTGTCTAATTTGGTTGTACTTCTATAAGTTTCACCTACATTAATCATAGAAAAGTTCAGACTTGTATCTTCTGAGCTTCGATAGAAGATACGCATTGTGGGTCTTATTTAACTTTTGAGGTAGGGCCAATTTGTTAGCCACTAGTCATACTTGTTCCAACACTTCTTAAGGGCTTATAAATCTGGGACTCAACATATCTTTGCGGCCTAACGAAGTATCTTCTTCCACGAATACACTTTCAAGAATATATTGTCTCATATTGCAAACTCCATCCATTAATGATAAGTAAATGTTTTAACTGCCTTCAATCTGAATAACCATCCATTAATGATAAGTAAATGTTTTAACTGCCTTCAGACTTAATAACACAACCCTGTAACATATATTCCAACAATTGAATTACTTGTTCTGACTGACCATATGTTAGAGAATGGAAATATCGTACTTAAATTAAGGCAAGTACCTAACACTTTCTAAAGGCTTCTCCAAAACTATAGAGTAACCTAAGTTCTCTATTAGATCTGATGGATATTGGCACAACATAAGGACAAATGACCTCATCCACATACGGCTTAGCCAAACTACTCAAAGAGTATTCCATCCTAACTGGGAAGAAATGTGCAGACTTGGTTAACTTAGCCACTATTACTCATACAACATCATGTTTTTTCTTGAGTTACAAGTAATCCAGACACGAAATCTATAGTAACTTTTTCCTGACTTCCACTTAGGTACAGAGATGGACTATAAAACCCTAAAGGTAATTGGTGTTCCTCTTCACTGCCTTCATTTGCTAACAAGTCAGACATCTTATTATGGACTCAATGATGTCCTTCCTCACTCCAAACCATAATTAACATACCTTCATATCCTAATACATCATGTCACTATCCAGGCGTATGGAATAGGCTGACTCGTGTGTCGTTTTTAGTACTTTTGTCTCAAACCATCCTTATTTGGCACCCATAACCTACCTGTTTAGTACTTATTGTCATCCAATTCTATAAAAAATTTAGGCCTTTATATATTGCAAACAATCTCGCTTACCTCATACAACTTGAGATCTTGCTTATAATATTCCTAAATTTTCCAAAATAAGGTTGGTCTGACTTATAACCCTGCTAGAATCTTTTGACTCAACACTAGCTACTATATATATATTTGGGGGCATCCACATCAATTCGAACCCGTTTAAACAATAATAAGTTACTATATATATATTATGCAATTTATTATATTTTAATTGATTGAATGTAATGATATAATTAATTATTTTTTATGTGTTTTTATATATTGATGAATTACAAATGTAATGAGAGTTCAAAATTTGAAATATAATTTTTCTATCACAATGAACAATATTTAATTTTATTGTTTTAATATTATTTTTGAACAATTTGATGAATTATTTTAATTTGAATGTGTTGAATTAGATTTTATATTTTGTTTTATTTGATTTTGTAGTGATTTATGATACATTGTTTGTATATTTTTAAATTTTTAATTAGTTTGAATTTTATTTTATTTTAAATTTGTTAATGATAAATGGATAATTAAGCGAATTATGGGTATTAATCAGGTAATATTAATCGGATTTAAAATGGATACGAATATTAACATTATAATTTTAAACAGTTTCGGGTATATATATATATATATATATATATATATATATATATATATATATATATATATATATATATATATATATATATATATATATATATATATATATATATATATATATATATATATATATATATATATATATATATATATATATAATAAACTTCGAGTAGGCTAATTTTTGTGGGTATCTTACCCATTGTCATTCCTATGTTTAAGGTTAAAAGTTAGCCATAGGAAAAACTATAAATATATTTGGGTATGAGCCTTGGAAAACAATTTAGTTAGGAGTGAGTTGGAGAAAACTACATCATTACAACTTTGAGATAAGTTAGTAGAAAAATCTCAATTGGTGTTAGGCAAACCACTATAAATCTTGTGTCCTTATTCTTTCTATCTCTATCTCTTAATCTTTTAATTATTATGCAGCTAAGTTTAGTCCATTAAAGAAATTATTAACCATCCATTTAGCCACAAATTTTTTTTAAACCACCAATTCATCCTCATCTTTTTGGTGAGCATCTTTCCTAACAAGTGACTTCACAGGAAAAGGGAAATGTGAGGAAACCTTAACCCTATCTCCATCTTTTTCTCATTATACGTCATGATCAAGGGCCTAGATTGGGCCACACATCCCTTTTATCTACATCAAGATATTTAATCAACTAATAGAAATGAATATCAAGTCAGTCTAATGTTATTTTACACTGCACTTATGAAATTGCAATTATGCCCTTAATCAAAATTTCTTTTCCAATTTTGCCCATAATTAACATTTTTCCTCTTATCAATTAGGGTCCCAATATAAAATCTAACTTCTACTTTCCAAATTTTCTTTTAATCTATATTTAGACTTTAATTATTGCGGTTGTGAAAGGTATTATGCCCTCGTGGTTCAAGACTCAAATTAGCGGACGTTGTAGCATGCCAAATGGGCAAATAAAAAAGATTCTCACATTACAAAAAAAATTGCAAAATATCAATGGAAATTAGCAACAAAATATATTTTTCACTAATTAGTGATGGACCAGCAATAAAATAGTGACCAATAGAGAATAAAAAAATTTTAAAAATTTATTAGCTGATTCGAGATAAATTAGCAACCGATAATTGCAATAGAAATAATCCATCGCTAAATATGATGGCTAAATCTTGTGGGTTATTTTTCTACTAGATTCAATGATGAAATAGTGACGGATTTACTAGTAAACTATTGTGAGAGAAAAAATCCATCATTGGATGAAATGATGGGCCAAAATCCTTATGTTTAGCAAGGGAAAAGTAATTGTAGCTAGAATAAGTGACGGATAATTTTTCATCACTAAACATAGAGATTTCAACCCACTTTTAGTGATGAAAGGGTTTTTAGCAATGGAAATTGTCATTGCTAATTGGCCAATCGTCACTAGGTTTAGTGACAAATATGATGATGATCTTGTCCTTCGCATTTTTTTTAAGAAATGGCATTGTTTCTTTCAGCTTAAACCAACATCGTTTCATTGTAAATAACATTCAAACCTTTTTTTTACCAAGTCTTTTTCACCATGTCGTCCCTCTTCTCCAGTACATCATCCATCTTCTTCAACACGTCGTATGTCTTCTCCAGCACGTCATCCCTATTCTCCAATACGTCATCACTTTTCTTTAACACGTTGTCCATCTTCTCCAGCATGTTTTTCCTCTTCTCCTCTCTTCTCCTATTGTCGATCCACCTATTCTCTTCCCCATCGCAGATCTAGTCTGCAGATCTACTCCTGCTTTTCGTCGAATGCTTGTCCAACACCATGATGCACCTTTTCTCTTCTCTTCCACAATCTCAGGTACACTTTATTTCTTTAAATAATCCAATACCTTTTTTATTTTGCAATATTTTATTCCATTTCATATTAAAAACACTTTTTTCTCAATTTTTTTTGAATTATAAACTTTTGTTGCAATTTTATAGGTAATTGTGTATCAAATTTAAATATATGTAAAAGGAAAGTTTAATAAGAAAATGCAAAAAATATAAACTTTAAAATGAAACATAGTAAAAAATTTTAATTTATATTAAATTGATTATATAATCAATAAATGAGGAAGGCATCGAATTAAAGTTTATGAGAAAAATAAAAAAATTAAATTTGACTTATGTGGAATCAAATTCAACTTACAATCTGAGGCATTAGTGGCAAAGTTAACTAATGGTAGATGACGATTCAATCTCGATTCTTAGAGGTAATATTATTATCATATTTCTTGAAAATTTTCAATTATGATTTAGTTAATGTTTGATGTGTTGTTTACTTGTATTTTATACATAGTGGAAGTTTTATTCAGTTTCATGCAACTTCTACGACTCTCACTCGTAGTTTCTTACTCCACTTAAGTGATAAAAGACATATATGGAAGAATGTAACTAAGGACGTGAGGAATTTCTATTGGCATGAGTTTCAAGTAAAGTTCAAACAATTAGTTAAAAAATGTGATGAGGTGCATATAACTTTGTTATTTATTTATAAGTATTTGATTGGTTATTAGAGACATCGTAATTAAAGTCAAGTTACCTATATTATAGATGAAAATCAATCCATTGTGTTTGATTGGTCGTTAGTTGGATTGTAATTCAGGTCAAGTTACTTATATTATAAACAAAAACTTTGCTTTTTGTGTTTGACTGGTTGTTAGAGGCCTCATAATTGATGTTAGATCAATTACTTATATTATAAGTTGAACTCTATTAAAATTTCAGTATGATATTAAAATTTTAATTTATTTTGATTGATTGGTTGTTATATGCCTCATATTAAAGGTCAGATAACTGATATTTTAGGTGAAACTCTACCAAAATTTCAGTTTGATATTAAATATTTAATCTATTTTGATTGATTGGTTGTTATAGGTTTCGTACTTCAGGTCAGATAATTGATATTATAGGCGAAACTCTCCCAAAATTTCAGTTTGATATTAAATATTTAATCTATTTTGATTAATTGATTGTTAGATGCCTCGTAATTAAGGTCAAATAACTAATGTTATGGACAAAACTCAGTTAGATATTAAATATTTAATCTATTTTTATTCATTAGTTATTAGAGGCCTCATACTTGACTTTAGGTAAATTATGTTATAGATAGAACTCTACTAAAATTTTAGTCTAGCATTAAATAATTAATCTTATATGTTCAAGAAAATCCAAAAAAAAAATCTTTTAAGTTGATTTTTTCTATTTCAGAAGGAATTTATTAGGGATCTAGATCTTGAAAGTGCAATCAAACATAAATGGTTGTGACAGACTGCATCACATTATAGTAACACTTTAAGTAGGTGGAGAGTATCTAGAAGTAAACCACCACGAGTCCAAGATGATGTTTGGGAGAGTTGGCAAAAAGAATTGTTCACTCCTCAATTCAAGCAGTGATCTACCATTGCCTCCAAGAACCGACTTAGTGAGATGGCTGGGTTAAGTTCAGGTCTCTCACGAGATACAGGGGGTTCTATATTCATGGTAGAGTGTAGCACGTGGATAGTATATTGATTATGAATATTTTATTTTAATTTGTTATTCATTTAAATATTAAAGTCTGTAACATGTATGTTAATATTTTTTTAATATTTATATGTTTTGCTAGTAATATTAGTGTTAATGTATTTTATTTATTTTTTCCTATCCGACAAAAGATTTAGGATGTGAACTAGATCTTATTGAACTTTTTTAGGTGACACACACTAGAAAGATTGTTTCATGAATTGAGTACGTGGATCAGTGGTCTAAGAATGTTGCGGTAAGTGTTTACTAAACTCATAAATTCTCCCTATGTAATTTTACTATTTGTCTTTTCAATTAATCTTGTGCAATTTGTAATAATTTTGGTTGTTGATATTTGTATTGTAGGATCAAGTGCAGGCCCTTAGAGAGAATGTTTCTCAGCCAGTGGAGGGATCCAATGAGCCACGCTAATCATATTTGAGGCAATTATTTTTAGAGATAGTTGATGGTCAGAAAAAGCAGCAAGTATACGGGATGGGCACTAAGGCACCATATTTCTATGGTGGTACCTCCTCCTTTTGCTCCATTGCCACCTCACTGGACACTAATGCTGAGCAGTTGCATGCTACTGTTATGCAAGATATGAGCATATGCACGCAGAGATTCATGAAAAGATATGGAAAAAGATTAAAAAAGAGATGCGCGCAGAGCAAAATGAGATGCGACAACTTATAGCAGATATGTCTCGTTCTATCCAACATTCAGATCCACCTCCACAGAGAAATCCTCCTCACTTTGATTACATGTAGGACACTATATTAATAATATTTTAGAATTTTTAATTATCAAATATTTATCAGGATATGAAATTTAAATTTAAATGTAAACTTATAAATTACTTGACTATTTATTTCCATACTCGTTTAAAAAAAACTTGTATTTTATTGATTAAAATTAAAAGCTAAAAAATAAAATTATTAAAAATTAATATATATATATATATATATAGGTATTAGCAACGAATTGATGTTCCATAGCTAATTGTTCCACAAAAATTTGCGACAAACAATAAATTTGTCGCTTAATCTATAGAAAAATTAGCAATGAAAAATCATTCCTTCACTAAAATCTCTATGCAAATTAGTGATGAAAAGTTTCATCACTAATTTCTGTTGGAATATCCGTCGCAAATTTGTCTCTGATTTTGTCGCACATTAGTTGCTGAGATTGAAATCTAGTGACAAAATTTATGTCACTAATTATAGTGGCGGAATAATAATTCATCACTAACTATTTTGTAAGGAGCCAAACTACAACGAAAAAAATTCAATGCAAATATACATTAGTGATGGATTTTTTCCTACTGGTTGCAGATTTTGTCTGTCACTAATTTGTTATTCTCTTATAGTGTCATTCAAATCTAAGAAGGAGATATCAATGGAAAACCATTTGAACTTCTGCATTTGGATATTTTTGAAGTCATTTCTCATTTAAGTCTTGTTGGAAAGGCATATGTGTTTGTAATTGTAGATGACTATTCAAGATTTACGTGGACTCTCTTTTTGGCACACAAGAATAATTCATTTGAAGAGTTGGAAAAGCTATATAAAAGGGTGCATAATGAAAAGGCATAATGGCCAAAACCATGCAACATGAGAAAAAAATCTTCCAAAGTACTTTTGGGCAGAAGCAGCAAATACTACTTGCTATATCCTAAATAGAGCACTAATCAAACTCAAGTTGTAGACATCAGAAGGTTGAAAAATATAATATTGGCTCAATAGGCTACAACCTCTAATTGGTGTTGATGATAACAAAACAATATAAAATATATTTTACAAGTTTTGTTTTGCAGTACAAATCTTGGAACACAAAAAAAATTGGAAAAAACTTATGGAAAAGAAAATCAAGAAGAAATATGAAGATTTTTAGGAATTTATGTAAAACCAAAATAAGAAGCAAGGATTGCACTTCATGCAAAATAATTTTCAAAAAATAAACTTGAAAATTAAATATTTTGTATGCATGAAAATATTATAATTGATAAAAAAAATGATTCAAAAAGTTTTCAAATAAAACTTTTTTAATGAAAAAAATATGATTTCTACTAAGTAGAAATGATAGGTTGTTCTACTTGGAAATTTTGAAAATAAGATTTTTAAAGAATTATGCAGCAATCTTGAAATTTCTCACAATTTCTCTGCTCCTAGAACTCCCCAACTTTTTAAAAAATGGCCAAAACCATGCAACATGATAATAATCTTCCAAAGTGTTTTTGGGCAGAAGCAATAAATGCTGCTTGTTATATCCTGAACAGAGCACTAATCAGACTCAAGCTGTAGATATCAAAAGGTTGAAAAATATAATATTGGCTCAATAGGCTACAACCTATAATTGGTGTTGATGATAACAAAACAATGAAAAATATATTTTACAAGTTCTGTTTTATGGTACAAATCTTGGAACACAAAAAAATTTGAAAAAACTTGTGGAAAAGAAAATCAAGAAGAAGTGTGAAGATTTTTAGGAATTTATGTAAAACCAAAATGAGAAGCAAGGATTGCATTTTCATGTAAAATTATTTTCAAAAAATAAACTTGAAAATTAAATATTTTCTATGCATGAAAATATTATAAAATTGATAAAAAAAAATTGGATCCAAAAAGTTTTCAAATAAAACTTTTTTAATGAAAAAAAAATGATTTCTACTTAGTAGAAATGATAGGTTCTACCTAATAGAACTCCCAATAGACTGCCTGAGACAAGCAATTATAAGTAGTTGGATAAGTAATGTCTTGTCTAGCATTGCAGTTAAACATTAATACTAACTATATTTTTGAATTTTAACTATAAATATATATTTGAAACATCAAATATTTGTGTACATCCCAAAACATAAAAACACTTTACAAATACTATAAAATAAATTTCAAACCAAAATATAAAAGTTGTGTAACCCACAGTATTCAAAATAGGCTACTTTACAGGATCAGGTCATTGTTAGTTTTATCTACCCTTCTCTGATTTAACCTTACTATATATATAAGAGAGAAACTCTCACGCTAAACTCTAGATTTAGTGGTGCATATAAATAAGATAATATATTATCCTGCATGCCAATTATATATATGTGTGTCTCACATAATCATTTTATACTGATACATTCTCATTTCATATCCATACATATATAAACAAATATTTCACATATATAGAACTCTTTTAATATTATTAATTTATTTATATAGCACTTATGAACCAATAATCAAAATAACGGGGTTGACCATTCAGGCAAAATTAAGTTGTCACCCGAGCATTAAGGTATGCACATATAAGTATCATCACTAGCATTAATATATGAGTGTAATAACCGATATGAATGTATATGTGTCATCACTAGCATTAATAAGAGTGCAATCATAGATATTAATATACACCCTCTGATTGGCATGTCAAACTATTCAAAACTCTAGTTCTAAACTAGGTGTTCTAAGGCTTAATATATTTCATTATAAAATTCATAACTCTTTAATTCATACATTTCATAGTCTAATGCTTCAATTAATTACATAATTACTCAATGTATATATCATTTGCATTATATAGTAAAGTCCAATGTAATTTACATGTTAAATCACTCCACTTAAATTCTTCCATGTTATAGGTAGATTTCATATTATATTTTTAACTCAGTTTTGGTCTTCTTACAGTCCAAATTTAATTTAATAGTCTTCAAAGGAATTATAGTCATAGATCTTAGCTTTAATATAAAATTTAAATCACCTAATTTGGAGTTCTTTACAAAAGATATACTCAATTGAACACTAACTACTCATTACAAATTTTGCCCATAATTTTCTAGACAGTTTTCAAGTTCAATATTTGTGCCCAAATTTAACATAGTTAAAATTAAAATCCGGTTACATGATCTTCATAAAAGTTTTATCCCTATGTCTTAAATTTTAAACCCAATAAATAACACATTAATCCAAATTCTAGAACTTAAGTTATAGTAATATATGTACTGACTACTCCATAAAATCCAACAAAATACACACAATCAACATAACTCAATTTTTATCAAATATCATCCTAAGTCTAGCAAATATGCATCCTCAGATTTTTTACACAAAATACTACTAATTTACAATCATTTACATGTCAAATTCTCAAATTATGCAACTTAATGATAAAATATAAGTTATTGCTTTAAGTTATACACTTACCTTTTTGTCTTTTTTCTCTTTAACTCTCTATGTCTCCTTTTCTTTTCTTTTGATCTTTTAAGTTTGTTCTTTGTCAACCTCAACTCCTAAAATACGTAAATATGTCATAAAAAACTTGTATTTATCAAACCCTCTCTAAACCTTATTTTCTTTCTCTTAAAACTCTAAACTCTCTCTCTTCCAACTCAAAGTCTAAATGAGCTCAAAGTCATATTTTTCTTTAATGAAAAATGAAGAGGAGAAGAATAATACTTTACCTCAAGAATTTTACTTCCATAACCAAAAATTTGGGGTTTCTCTTTCTTATTTTCTAGCTTATTTTCCACTTTAAAGCCTTCTACAAGCTTCCTCTAAGTTCCTTCAGCATGAAAATACCCTTTTTCATATCATTCTCTCTCTCTCATTCACACTTTATCTCTCTTCACAAGGATTGGATATGGAGGAACATGAGAGATAGTTTTAGTGCAGAAACTTCTAGATTAAAAGTGATAAGGAAGAAAGAAGCAGGAAAGAAAAAAATGCCAGAAATAATTAAAGATGGATCATATTTTCATAAAAAAAATATAGATATTTATATGTTAATATACATCTTAATGTATGACACTTGGTCTAGCTAGCCATCACAAATATCATGTTTCCAAATTATGTCCTTAATTGGTAATTATCCCAATTAGTCATCAAATTTTTGGTAAATCACAAATTGACCTCAAACTTTTTCAAATTTTACAATTTAGTCACTTACCATAATTCAGCATCTTTAAATGCTTTGAACACTTTATTAGGCATTTTTTAAAATTATTTTCTATTATTTTAATTATTCTCCAGTCAAAATATGAATTTAGATTCTGGTTGGTTCAACATGTCAGTTTAACAACACGTGTGACTCGAAGCCTAAATTAACGAATATAACATTTCCTATCTATTGATAGTTGATTAAAATTTTTTATTTGAACTATATTGTACACATAAATTTTATTAATTAAAAATTACTTATTTTATCTAAATTAATTTTTTTAATCAATAAATTATTTACAATTATAAATATAAAAATACTATAAATAATATTTAAACTAGTAATATTGTTTTTCTAAATGATAAAAAATATATAATATGTTGAACATTGAAAGGTAATTCTATCATTTTGATTATCACAAATAATTGGGTAATAAGAAATTTAACCATATTTTGTGTTCTAAGTGTGTTAAACATGTTACATATTCCTAAGATAATGAAGCAAGTTGATTAAAATTGGTTGAAGTTCAAAAAAATAAAAATTAGCAAAGATTCATGCCTATGAAACATATATTTACGCCAGTGAACAGTGTCACTTCCGTGGTGAAGAATCGCCACAACCGTAAAAAGAGAAATTCACGCCCATGACTCATGGAGTAACGCTCATGAATGAGTTAGTTCCAAGACTGTTATTTCAAATGTTGAGGGCAATGAAACATTGGACTACCCATGAAACCTGACTAAGTCACGCCCGTGAAGAAATATGTCACGCCTATGAAAGAATTCTCATTTCTAAACAGAACTATTCATGGCCAATACCACTTTAGTCACGGTTACAAAAAACAGTCATGCCCATGAAATTAAGTCACACCCACTTGGAAAGAGAAAGTTGTCATACGCGAATGGAAAAGTTGTTGAACATATATTTTTGTATTAAATGGATCCCAAACGACTATATTTGTTAGGAAAAATATAAACACAACATATTTATGACTTGCAAATATTAGAAAAACAAGATAAAATGTGCATTCAGTCTTCTAATCTTGTATAGACTTATGCACTTAATTGATTTCACCAATCTTATCTTTTATCTTGTAAAAACCATAATTGCTCAGAATTGTTGAGTTTTTTGATTGATGAGTGTTTCATTCTTGTAATCAATTACTCAAAAGTGAGTTTGAGTGAATTGGGTTATGAGTGAAATATTTGTAAGGGTTTTTGTATGAGCCATCAAAACACAAAAAAATGGTTGTTGTGTTATCCATTAAAACACAAAGGTTAGGTATTAGCCAAGAGAGTAAAATACCATTGTCGAGATTGAGCTAGGAAAAACTTCATTTGTGATACTTTGAGTATTAGTAAAGTATCCAATTGAGATTGGAGAGAGGAGTAGAGTTTGTTAATACTCGAACCTCTATAAATCTTGTTTGTCAAATTTCTCTTTCTCTTTCATAAATCATTCTTTGGTAAAATTGCCTCAAGCAAAATATTTAATCACCAACTAATTCAACCCCTTCTTCTTGGTTATTGTTTTGAGCAATAATTGGTATCAGCGTTAAGTTTAGCATTCAAGCGTAACAAGCGCTAGTAAAGATCAAATGATGGTCAATGAAGGATTTCATAATCTCAAACCCTTCTTTGATGGAGCTAACTATACAAATTGGAAATTCAAGATCTTTACAACTTTTGCATCTAGATCTTTTTGGACCTACTAGAGTTGCTAGTTTTAGACGTAAATATTGTACTTTTGTCATTATTGATGATTACTCTATATTTACTTAGGTAATTTTCTTAGCTAAAAGAGTGATGCCTTTGAATCCTTTAAAAATTTTGCCAAAAGAATTCAAAATGAAAAAGGGTATTTTATTTGTAAAATAAGAAGTGATCTTAGCAAAGAATTTTAAAATGAGAATTTTAAAAATTTTTGTTTAGAATATAGTATTTCACATAATTTTTCAACTCCTAGATAACCTAAACAAAATAGGGTTGTTGAAAAAAAAAATAAAACTATAATTGAGATGGCTAGAACAATCTTCAATTAGTATGATTTACTAACCTACTTTTGGATCGAAGCCACTAATACCACATGATATATTTCTAACGGAGTTTTTGTTTAGAATATAGTATTTCACATAATTTTTCAACTCCTAGATAACCTCAACAAAATAGGGTTGTTGAAAAAAAAATAAAACTATAATTGAGATGGCTAGAACAATCTTCAATTAGTATGATTTACTAACCTACTTTTGGATCGAAGCCACTAATACCACATGTTATATTTCTAACGGAGTTTTCAAAAGGTCAATTTTAAATAAAATATCTTTTGAGCTATGGAATGGAAGAAAACCCTTTATCTCATATTTTAGAGTATTTGGATGCAAGTGTTTTACATTAAACACCAAGGATAACCTTGAAAATTTTGCTTCTAAATTTGATGAAGGTATTTTCTTAGGATACTCCACAAGTAGCAAAGCTTATAGAGTATTTAATAAAAGATCATTAGTTGTAAAAGAGTCTATGAATGTTGTTTTTTATTAATCTAATACACTTGATTTTGTGATTGATGATATTATAGGTACAATGGATACGCTTGATCTTCATCATGAAAATCATGATGAGACCTCAAAGAGATATGATAATGATGATAAAAAAGAGCAACAACAAGAGAAGCATCAAGATAATCTGCTACCTCAAGCTTAAGAGTAAGGCACCCAGGAGCTTCAAAAGGAATGAAAATTCATAAGAAACCATCTCATTGAAAAATCATTAGTGATCCCACCAAAGATATAAGTACTAGATCTAATCTTAAGTTTTTAGATTCTAATCTAGTTTTTGTCTCTCAAATTGAGCCAAAGAATATTGATTAGATTTTTAATGATGAAAGTTGGGTGATTACTATACAAGAGAAACTCAAATTAATATGAAAGAAATAACATTTGGATCTTAGTTCCAAGACCTAAGGACTATCCAATCATTGGTAGCAAATAGATTTTTAGGAACAAGTTAGATGAGCAATGTCATATAACTAAAAATAAAGCTAGATTGGCTGTCAAAGGGTACAACCAAGAGGAAAGCATAGATTATGATGAGACTTATGCTTCAGTAGCTAGATTAGAAGCAGTTAGATTAGTTTTTGCATGCCACATTAACTTTAAAAATTTTCAAATGGATGTCAAAAGTGTTTTTTTTTTAAATAATTTTGTAGAGAATGAAGTTTATGTTGAACAACCTCTCAGTTTTTAAATATTTATGTGTTAATATGCATCTTAATGTATGACACTTGGTGTGGTCGGTCATCACATATATCATGTTCCCAAATTATCTCCTTAATTAATAATTATCCCAATTAGTTGTCAAATTTTTGGTTAATCACAAATTAACCTCAAAACTTTTTAAATTTTACAAGTTAGTCACTTACCATAATTTAACATCCCTAAATACTTTGAACACTTTATTAGACATTTTATATAATTATTTTCTATTATTTTTATTATTCTTCAGTCAAAATCCGAATTTAGATTCTAATCGGTCCAGCGTATCAATTTAACGATAATGCGACCCATAGCCTAAATTAACAGATATAACATTTCGTATCTACTCTTAGTTGATTAAAATTTTTTATTTGAACTATGTTGCCCACATAAATTTTATTAATTAAAAAATACTTATTTTATCCAAATTAAATTTTTAATCAATAAATTATTTACAATTACAAATATAAGAATATTATAAATAATATTTAAACTAGTAATATTGTTTTTTAAATGATAAAAAATATATAATATGTTGAACCTTGAGAGATATTTTCCATCATTTTGATGATCACAAATAATTAGGCAATAAGAAATTTAAGTACATTTTGTGTTTTAAGTGTGTTAGACATATTACATATTTCTAAGACTATAAAGCAAGTTGATTGAAATTGGTTGAAATTCAAAATAATAAAAATCAGAAAAGATTCACGCTCATGAAATAGATATTCACGCCAATGAACAATGTCATGTCAGTAGAGAAGAATCACCACAACCGTGAAAGGAGAAATTCACACCCGTAACTCATGGAGTAATGCTTGTGAATGAGTTAGCGCCAAGACTATTCTTTCAAATATTCGCGTCAAATAAATATTGGACCACTCGTTAAATTTGACTAAGTCATGCCAATGAAAAAATATGTCACGCATGTGAAAGACTTTTCATTTTTTAACAGAACGGTTCACGGTCAGCTTCACCACTTCAGTTACAGCTATGAAAAATAGTCACGCCCATAAACATTAAGTCACACCCGTGAACCTAGCAAGAGAAAGTTATCAGACTCAAACGGAAAAGTTGTTGAACGAATATGTTTGCATTAAATATATCCCAAAACGACTATATTTGTTAGGAGAAGTATAAATACAACATATTTATAACTCTCAAATGTTAGAAAAACAAGATAAAACGTGCATTCAATCTTGTATAGCCTTGTGCATTTAGTTAATTTCACCAGTCTTATCTTTTATCTTGTAAGAACCATAATTATTCATAAATTGTTGACCTTTTTAGTTTATGAGTATTTTATTCTTATAATCAATTACTCAAAAGTAAGTTTGAGTGAGTTAGATTGTGAGTGAAATATTTGTAAGAATTTTTGTGTAAGTTTTTCTGTTGTTATATTAGCTATCAAAACACAAGAATTTAGTTGTTATATTAGCCATTAAAATATATAAGTTTTTCTGAATTAGGTATTAGCCAAGAGAGTAAAACACCATAATTGTAAGTGAGCTAGAAAAAATTTCATTTGTAACACTTTGAATGTTAGTAAAATATCCAATTAAGATTGCGAAGATAAGTATAATTTGTTAATACTCAAACCTTTATAAAATTTGTATGCCAAATTTCTCTCTCACACAAATCATTTTTTGGTGAAATTATCTCAAGCAAAATTTTTAATTACCAACTAATTCAACTCTCTTTCTTGATTATTGTTTTGGGCAACATAATATATTTTTAATTGCTACATATGTTATTTAATATATTAAGCATAAATTATATTAAATTAATTGATTTTATTTATAAATTATGTATACATTTATTTAAATTTTTATTTAAAATTGATTATATTTTATTACTTTTAATATATTAATTATAATAAATAATTATATCAAATAATTACTTTATGTATTCATATATTATATAAAAATATATATTCTGAATAAAATAAATTATATCCATATTGGTATTTTTTTTCATTCTAATAGTAACATCTCAATTAATTCTACTAAACAATAATATCAATTAGTTATCAACCTCTAGTGCCCTCAACATCTAACCAAACATAACTTTAATATAATATTTAATTTTAAAAATATGACAAAAAAATATACTTTTTATATGAGTATCCAGATTAAAGATTATGAATTTAAAACTAAAAACATAAATATATATTACTCCTCGTTCAAATAAAATATTTGGTCACAATTTTTATTTTTTAAGATTCAAAAAAAAGTAATTGATTAAGGTAACTTTGCTGGCCATATATGATGTCAAAATTAGCTGTGCTTAGTACACATTGCAACCGCATCAGCCACAAAAAGAGATGGGACTAATGAAAAATACAAAAGTTTCATGTTGCAAAATAAAAATACATGGATCATAGTTAAAATAATAATAAAACACAGAGATTAATTTTTTTTTTATTTTGGACTTATTATAATATGACCTTATTTGTATAATTTTATTCATATATTAAATAAAAGAAAGAACGCCACGTAAGTAAATAAACTATTAATTTATGTTTATTTCATTCTACAGTTAGCTATATTTATAAATAAAATCTGAACTGAATTTAGACAGAGTATTTTCGGCACATGCATGCAAAAGAATAGCTGTCAATCACAACATATTATCTATTTCAAACTTTAACAAGATAATAATTAAAAAAAAAAAGCTTTAACAAGATACAAAATCAGGAAACAAGCTACATTCAAAATCAGAATCCTCATTATAACCATATTTTCTGGTAAATATGAAAAATATCGGTGTAGATTACAGCACCATATTCAGACAAATATCAAGAAGCTTTCGGCTCATTATATATAGTTAAGCTCTTCCATTTGCAAAATTGGAAGGTTAGCCACCAGCTGCTTCAAACTGAAAGCACCACCCATACAACTAAAAGTCCTACAATCAAATAGAATTTTTTGGTTAAGGAAAAAAAAATGGAGGTAAATATGCTGGCATACAAACAATACTTATAAAGGAGTAGAAAATAGATTTTTTTTTTTAATTTTTTGAAAAAAAAAATTGCAACTTGTTAAGTTGTTTACAGTTAGATTCAGACTATCTCTCAATTAACGTCAAGCTGCTGTCAAAAGAGACCTATAATGTCCCCAATTCAGATTATCTATTCTAAAAACAGATCTATCAGTAGCAAAGTAGCAAATGACTGTCTATCTCATTTATTTATTTTTATTATATTGTCTAGCATTTCTCCATTAAAATTACAGAAAATTATATAATAGGGTTTAATATACTAATGTGTTATTGATATAGCAGGAGTATGAATGTTCACCAAATCCATCGCATGTCATAGCAACATTACATCAAACTAATTAGATTAATTGAATCCTATATTAAATTACCAAGAGATATTGTAAATAAAAAAGAGTAAAAATGACAATTTATATAAAAAATGAGTAGATAGAATAAAATGATCATATTCAAATGTCCACTTTAGCTTTTTCATGAAAATTAAGAAAACAATTAGATTCTAACAATTTTATATTTTCATTGTAATTTACCTCAATATCCTCTTATAAATGTTAAAAAAAAAGTATGTCAGATCAATAAAAAAATAAAAAAAATCTAAAATGAGAATATATATGTACTAAAAGTTGAACAAAAAAATTCATTTTGTATTAAGCCATTATAATATAAGCAACTAAACCAGTGAATTTATGTTTGTTAATTCGGGCATTTTAATACACCGAGAGGGTAGGTGCCATAATTCGTGTCCTTTACAAAATTGAGGCCAGGGAATAGGAAAAGGTATTCAAAAGCCCCACAGAAGCCGAAAATGAAAAATAAAAGCAAAGAGTAGACTTTTGATGCAAAAGATAAGCATCATAAAAAGTAGAGTTTGACAAAAGGTAAGACAATGCACCTGCAAATCTGAACCAGGTTTCAACATTTGATCTCCATGTCCCGCTCCACGCATACCCTAATCAATCAAACCCATACATCACCCAAACAAAATGAGAAAAAAGCTAAATACATTATTAAGCCTTAAACTTGACATATTTTATTATGTGGATTTCGGACTTTTAAAATAAATAATTTAACACTTGAACTTGATTTTTTTTTTTTATAATTTTACCACTTCAATTTTTGTTTTTATTTATTTTGATTTTTTTATACATTTGGACTCCATTCTCCATGTCAGTATTTTTATTCGCAGAGATATTTAAAAGTTGTAAGAAAAACCAAACTGAGTTGCCAATTTTTTTAAAAAGAAAAAAAGTGAAATGCCAAATTAGTCATTTGGATAAGAGAGTTCAAGGAACAAGAATTGGTACCATCAGGCATTTGTCCTATGGCCCAGAGGGTGATAGCTCTGGTCTGAGAGTTTTGAGATGTCTCAGTTAATTTTGATGTCTAAATTTTCTTTAAGAAAAAAAAAATTGGTGTGAACTGTGAAGAGTGAGCTAACCTTGGCCAAAGCAACTGGTGGATGTATTCTTCCCATTTCGGCAAATGCAAGCAAATGACTGATCAAAACCAGCAAACCCACACAACCCCCCGCTAGTTTCACAATCCTTGCAGATATTACTATAATACGAACCATTATATTGCAGAGAAATCCCAAATTTCCATCTCATAGGATCCCCCTCGTTGCCTCCAAAACTGTACACCGACGTATAGGACGAGCACTGCAGCTTGGGAAGATCCAATGCGTAGCCCGCAAGTTGAATAGGCGACTCATACACACAACAAGTAGATATCGCCGCATTCTGTGGCAACCCAATGCCTGACACTCCCTTGCAAGAATATAATCCTCTGCAAACACGAGAAAGCGACCCCGTTTCGCACAAGTTTTCTTTGGAATCAAACACCGGAGAAGTTGTAGAGCAACCCAGCAAGACAAAGATATTATCTGCTGTCAATGTGAAGGGAGTAGCCCTGTCCAAGCTGAAGCTTCCTGAGTTCTGCATTGAGCTGCAAGTGGACATGAGAGGGTCTGTGACAATTAAGTTGTTGCTTGTGTAATCAATGGCGGAGACGGTGTAAATTCCAGAGGCGGTGGAGAATTCTAGAGTGTCTGAGCTGCACTTTATATATCTAGCAAAGTCCGGGTGGCCGCAGCCATAGCCGGTGCCGAATGGGAACTTCACCGGAATTGTGCCGCAGGTGTCGCCACAGGTGGCGTTTAGTGGCGGGGGATGGAGAGCGGTGGAGATATTGGAAAGAAGTAAGAGGGAAATGTAGAAGAATATCCATGAATTTGAAGGAAATGACATTGTTGGTATTTCGGAAGAGTTTAAAGAGATTTTTGATCTTCAAATACAAAGCAAACTATGTAAACTAGAAAGTAAATATTTGACAATTAATGAATAGCTAGTGATTATTAATTTTGCAACATTGTCTTCTCTTTCTTCCCTTTTAAAATGTTATTCAAGTGGGTTCTAGCTATAAAGCAACAATGCATTTTCTAGTTGAGGACCCACGAAATAGTAAAAACAAAGAAAACAAACTCGCAATGAGTAAAAGTATTGGCCCTTTATCGATAGGATAAAAATATTTATACTGCCTATTCTGACAACTTAGAAACTAAATGTCTACTTTCTAAACTTTTTCGACAACATTTTATGTTAAAAAGTATTTTTTTTCTTAGAATATTTGTAAATATTTTTTACAAAAATTAATAATTAATAATTATTAAATGAAAAAATAAATAATTATTATTATAAGAAATAGAAAAATATTCTTAGAAAAGTACTAGTAAAAATATATCAATTAATTATAATTAGAATAAAAAAAATTTGACTTTTTAGATACTCTTATTTTAAATTTTAAAAATAAAGAGTATATTAAAAAGGCTCTAATCTTAAAGTATCTCTAATAGTATTTTTTTATTTTAAAAAACATATTTAATATAATGAATAACATCATAGAACAATTCTAAATATAAAGAGTAAAAAAAATTTACAAGTCTAATAGACTTTTTATATTTTTATTTTTTATTTTTTTATCTCATATATATTAATATTTATTAAAAAAGTAAATGAATATTTACACTAAATTTTAAAAATAGAGAATGTATTGAAAATTTTTTTTATGAAATGATTCTTCAAAATAAAAAAAAATATAGTTGAAATAAATAATTTATTAGAGATTCTCTAATCTAAGAGCATCTCTAATATTGCTATTTATTTTAAAAAATATATTTGATATAATAAAAAGCAGTTTAAAACATTTCTAAATATAAAGAGTAAATACAAGTCTAATAGATTTTTATTTTTTTACTTTTTATTTTTTTATACAAATTAATATTTATCAAAAATAAAAAAGTAAATAAATTTTATTGTAAGGAAAGAGAAAAATATTTTAAAAAGAAATACATCAATAAAAAAAATAGAATATGTATAAAAAATAAAAAAATATTAATTACAATTAAAATATAAAATAAAATTTAATTTAATTTTCTAAATATAAAGAGTTAAATTTACACTCTACCTCTAATTTTAAAAATAGGTAACGAATTGTAGACTTTTTTTTATTATTGAATAAGTCTTTAAAAAAAATGTATAACTGAAATAAAGAGGTAGGCTACGTATTTGTGCCTGTGTAGTAGTAATAGAATATACGGAGGGATTGCACGAAATAGCTCCGTTGGTTAGAGCGTGTAGATGTTACGAATTCGGAGGTTCAAGACCTGCTCCTAGCGGATAGCGTCAATCTTTTTTCTTTTTCCGAAGTTTTTCTTTTTCTTTTTTCCTTGTTTATTTATATAGAGAAAACTCCGTTTTCTATTATGAAAAATCATAGTTTAAAAGAATTTTTTTTTTTCAAATTCCTTGTTCCTAATTTTTCAAATTATTTTTATTTTTTATATTATAAAATTTTATTTTTTCTAATTTTTAAATTATTTTTATTTTCTCAATTATTTGTCATTTATTTTTCTGTATGAATAAAGTTTGTTTTTATATTTATTAAAAACCATGTTTTCGAAGAATTTGTATTTTCTTAAAAATTCATTTGTTTTATAGAAATAATTCAAGGGAAAATGAAGATAATAAGTAATTAGAAACTAGATGTGAAACCCACAAAATATGAGCATAAAAAAAAATTAAATGGCTAAACCGAATTTTAATATCACTTTAGCTTTAAAATATTTGACGAATATTTCTTTTCAGTTTTTTTTAGTTCTTCTCTACTGCATGATGCGTTGATTTGCCAAATAAATTTTCACGATTTTTGTAACTTTTCAATTAACATAATATTGGCATGAAAAAAAATTAATTTGCTTTGGATTACTATTCTTTTCAAAAAGGTCCTTATTTTATAAATCAATATTTATAGCTTTGAAGCCACTCAAGTGAGCCTACTCATTATATAGTAGGTATATATACTGGAATCCTAAAAAGAGCTACATAAGGAATTTTCATTTGCTTTTAGCTGAATTGCCTTTTTTTTTATTCTTTTCTCATCAATTAAAATAGTGAATAATATTGATAAAATTAATTAAAAGATATCTATATTTTGAGAAAATTCTATATCTTATATATAATCAATTATTGAAAATGTTTTGAAAAACTCTTTTTGCAAAAATATTAATTTTTTGGAGAAATTACAGAAAAGACATTAACATATAAAAATAGTTTCAATTCAAACCCTACTTATTTCCTATATTAATTCGAATCTTCACTTTTTTTATTTGTTGTTACTTTTAAATTCATATATTGGATGTTTTCCATCTCATTCATGAGCGGAACTTTTCTCTAACACTTTGAATGAGGGTTCAAATTGCAAGCTCAAACAACATTTAAGTTTAAATTGATAGAAAAAAAAAAGATTAAGGGTTTGTCTGCTTGTAATCTTGATTGGATGCGTAGTTCTGGGTAATTTTATTGGGTAAAAAACTAGGGTTTTGCATGGGTTGTGTCTATGTTATAATATAACAAATTTTTTATATCAAAATTGTTCTTCTTCTTGTCTAAAAAATTAATAAATTTTTGTATTAATGCTGAGTGGCTGATGTTTGTAAGCTCTTTTAAATTAATTAGTTTTCATTCCATTATTTTTTCAACAGAATATATCATTTCATTAAAATGAAAAAAAGGTAAAAGCTAAATACATCAGGAATATTGTAAGAAATTAAATACACAAACAAAGCAAAAAAACCTATACTCCTATGTACACGAAGGTAAGTCCAAAAAACTGAACTCCAACCTTATGAGGTAACCAAACTTATCCACCGGCCATGGGAATTGAAAACCATCAGATGCCAAAAGAATATCAAATCTACCATGAATATATCCACTCAGATCTATAAAAGCCTTATGCAAAATTAAGAGAAAACAACATAGATCTACTAGATACAAGCAAAATATTCTTTTTTTTGGGTATGGAACCACTAAAAAGACACGAAAAATACATAACAAAAAGCAAGAAAAAGGGCTGACACCCGTGGCTAACTAGCCCTTCAAAATGAGAAAACTCTAAAGAGAAGTTAAAGAAAGTAACTTGAGAGAGAAATGTTTTTCCACAACGGCCAACTTTTTCACATATTTTCGTTTACATGAATTAGGTCGATAAAAAAGACTCTTGATATTATTGATTAGATTAAGCTCTTTTTCATTTTTCATTCATTTTGTTTTTTTTTCCCTTCTTTTTTCTCTTATCTCAACCAAGGCAGTGATTGTGTATGATGGAGAAATAAATTCGCAAGAATCATCTTCCTTTGCAATAACCGAGAACCGTTATAACTCAGCATGCATTCAATTCAAAGGAATGAATATATAAAATCTATATCCCTATCACAAAAATCATAAAATTATCGCAATATATGTTAAAATTTATTTCGATTGGTTTACTGCTGGTGGCAGCGGATTGACAACCATATATATTAATTCTTTCTCTCATATATTATTTCAATGGTTAGAATTTAAAATCAAAAATTTTGTGATGCAAAATATAAATACCTTTTCTATAAATTAATAACTTCATAGAAACATTAGATGTGATTTCACGACCACGAATGGAAAATATACAAGTTTATACAACTCAAGCACCAATGAAAAAGTTGATTTCAGTCAAAGAGAGTTTAATTTAAATGTTGGAGCAAGGATTTCAGACTTGTTAGGCTAATAAATAGAGAAAAAAAGAAGATGGTCAAGGGTCAAATTAAGGTTTAATTGGAATCTGAAAGATTTGTGTTTTCATTATATGCAGTACACAAAGCAAAGGTCTGATTAAGAGAAACCAAGTTGAGGGCAACCACTTGGTCCATATATTAGCTATTTGTTCCTTGGATGAAAGAAAACGAATATGAAATTCATTTGAAGCTACACATTCCCAGCTAATGAAATGATAGTCAAGTTTCACATGTTTTGTCCTAGCATGAAAAACAGGATTGGAAGACATGTAAACAGTGCCCATATTATCACAACAAACGGTAAACGGTAATAGGCATAGAAGAGACAAAGTCAATTGATGAATGGGCAATAGCCGGCTGCTTCTTGGCAATCAAGAGATTGAGATTTTTGTCCAAAAATATACCATAGTCACTAGTTGAACGAAGATCGTCAGGACAGCCGCCCTAGTCACTATCCGCAAAACAAAAAATATTTAAATCATTAAAACTAGCCAGCTTGAAACCATAAGATGCAGTGGCAAGTAGGTAGCGAGGTAGGCGTTTTACTGCATACCAGTGAGTGTCGGTGTGACATCCCGCCTATATAATAAGAATAATCTCATTACATAAGTGGAATGACACAGATAATCTGAATAAAACTAGTCTAAATTTAAATTTTTTTTTATTTAATAACTAAATTGATATTTTTTTTAATATTCAAATATATATATGGATTCAATTATCAAATACATTTTCATGTTACATAAATATTATACTTCATTTTAACTATCAAAATTAATGGTTTTTACCTTACATCTAACTATATAGATATAATACCAAAGTACAAAATATGTTCTTAACTATATATAAGACATGTCCAACAAACCATATCCATGATAATAAAGAAAATAAAAAAATAATATGCATTCGACTCTCAACCAGTTCTAACGCGTCTCTTCTAGTATGAGCTTTTACTTCCTCTATCAACTTCACAGTTTACTACTAGCAAACTTCAGTTCCTGCGCGGAAAAAACCCACGCTAAGTCATTTCTAGCTTAGTGGTACATATAAGTATTTAAATTTTCTCATGCAGTCACACAAACGCGGGTCATAATAATCATGATATAATTTAAATAAATTATTGCATAAATTTAGAAAATATTATAATAAAATAAAATTTATGTTCCATTATATTATTATTATATTTGTATCAGGACATGAACTGTATATATTCAACCATATGTAATATATAAAATATTAAACATTCTACCTCCTCTCATGTTTTCATAACTCACTTTAATTTAATTGATTTTCCTAGAATTATGTTTATTTAGTTAACTCAAATCTCAATCCATATAAGCATAAATATTTTAACATACAATTACCAAAATGCAACGTAAATAATTAATAATACAGTACACAATATTCTAACATACATTATATAGGGACAACCACATGATTATATAATAGTACCAAATTCATTGATAATATATATATAACACTCAATTATAAATTTAGCTTACCTTAATAAATATTTATAATTCATGCTAAATATTTATAATCCATGTTATTTCACACATTTTATCTTCAACAAGTACATGTATATCTTTTAATTATTTTATATATAATATTTTAATATAAATACCCAAATCTCATTCCCGGACTGTCCGGATATAGGGCGTGTAGTAAAGCCGCTCGCGGAACTTAAGCACCCTACTCACTATAATCTCAAGTCAAGAGCGCTCGCGGAGCTTAAGCCTCATGACAGAGTATAATCACATCATCTGTGTACAATTAGGACAGGAGTGCTCTCAGAGCTAATACCACTATGTTCCTAAACCATATCAATATTGGTACCGTAATGCCCCCGCAATGGTGCATCATCTATCCCTAAGTAGTCTACAGGTTGAGAACAGGGCAATTAATGTTATTACTTATTTATTTTCTTTATATATTAATTTGCTGGAATCAATATTCCCATTACATTTATAATGAAAATATGATTATAAAATTTTAAAATCATATAATCATATGATATTCCATTATATATAACTATTTAAGTAATATTGACATACTTTAATTAGTTTTCTATACAATCAAAACCAACAAATCTTTTAAATACAAAACCAAAATTTATAATAACTTTATGAGTACAAGTATGTCATATAACCTCTCTTTTCATATCAAATACATATGTCATACATGACTTTCTAACTTCACTCTTTATTGTCCTCATTATTCAATAATTACCATTAATAATTATCCCATTTTTAATCAATCATATACTAATCTATATTGAAAAATATATTATGTTACATACTGTAAACCAAAATTTTCTACATTTTATCAATCAATTATTCGTCCATATATCTATACATGCATTAACATGAAGTTTTATTAATTAAGCATCTTAATTCATTTCATATATACACAATTTAATACATTATTTAAATATGCAACTCATTCAAATAACACACAAGTATGCAACAAGGCAAACTAAAATGCATATATGTACAAATCTCAATGGAGTTTTTTTTTTCCAAAATCTAAAATTTGGAGTTTGTCTACTTTTATTGCTCTTCTTCTTGTTGATACCCTAATTCGAAAATATAAATAATTAATACATTGATAAAATATTTATTCTTAATATAGTTTAAATAAATAACTACAATTTCTTATAAGCTGGAACATGACCTTTTTGGACTGTTGGATAAATAACTTTTTCTACACTTATCCAATTTATATGATTCTTGATCCTGATTAAATATAACATCTAAAACTAAAACATACTAAAATTTTAGAATTTTGGAACTATTACACGATTTTGGGTATATTTTTAAATATTGCTCTGTTCTCTGCCTTTAGGCTGTTTTGGGGTACCACATTTAAAAATTCATATCTTTTAATGTGTAGCTTAAATTATTATGAACATTTTTATACAATTATATAAGTTAATATGAAACATTTTTCATGTTTAACACATTTCCATATTCGGTCTCTATGGCTCTCAAATATTGGATGATATATAACTGGTTCAACATGAAGTAGCAATCCGACCAGTTCAATTGTTCAGCACATAACTCACAAAATAGATGACATTTTTAGGTGATACTTTCACAGGAATTTAGATACGACATAGGAGTAAAACTTGCATGTTTTTCACTTTGGCTAATTCGATCTAAAAATAGGTGAAATTTAAGGACGAAATTACATGAGCTGTACAGGTATATGAAACCAGCTCAATCAAGGAACAATCATAGTTCATTTCATAATAACTCAACCTACACAGAAGCAATTTATACGAAATTTGGTAGAGACCTCAAAAACATATATACCTATAACTTTCATGTTTTACAAAACCTCATATTAAGCCATTAAGATGATCAATATTTACAAACACCGTAGGTTATATAGTTGATACATCTCCCTGAACTAGTTTCACCCCAATAACTATATCTCTTCATATACTCAAAATCATTCAATAAAATTTGGCAAAGAGATACAAAAGACATATATGAACAACTTTTATGTTTAACATATTCCCAAATTCGAGTCACAAGATAATCGAAAATAGAGTGCAATATCCTGTAAAAATATAACCTAAAGAGTTCTAATAACACAATAATCATGGGAAAAATATTTCTTACCAATATCATATTTAATTGGACTAATTTTTTTATGAAAATCTTGAAAAAAATGATGAGTAATTTGATCTGGGATATGAAGGAAGAAAAGGAGATGATGAAGAAGAAAAAGGAGAAGAGAGATAGAGTTGGAAGAATGACCAAAAAAATACTTCAGTCCACTTCCTCCTAAATCACGTTTTTTTTTTGCTCTTTTTTTTTTTGCTTCCTTCTCTACTGACCCATTTTTTACTGTTCACTTTTCTCTTTTTTTTTTATTTTCTTATTTTCTTATTATTATTATTATTATTATTATTATTATTATTATTATTATTATTATTATTATTATTATTATTATTATTATTATTATTTTCACATATTTCCTTATATCTAATATCTTTAATTTTTTTTATACCAAAAATACAATTTAATTATGTGGTATAATTTAATCAAATTTATCATATCAATAAATTTAATTTATTTTAATTTCTAATTTAGTCACTTATTCAATTTATTTAAATTTTTATGTCTATCATGTGTTTTCTATGTATACCACATAATTATTTTAATTTAGACTAATTTGTGGGTGTTACAGTCGGTAGGACAATGCATGAATTGGTGGGGTTTTTACCTACATAAGTCAAAAAAAAAATTTCAAAAATATACAACTAAATATATTTCTCAATATATGCCAATTTTAGCCAAGCAGACTAGAGGGTCAAGCTGTTGGATCATAAACTTGATCCATTATGCGAGTCTAAATCCAAATCTAATCAAATTGGAGTCCAATTTCATAATAAAGGTCCAAAACTACAAGTCATCTACCTAGAATCTTCTAGAGTGTAGTAATTATGCATGTGAATCATTTGGTAACTTAAAATATTATTAAAATGATGGAGAAAATGGAGAAAAATGAGGTGTATGGTTATTATAATTTTGGATTAGTTTATTT
Organism: Triadica sebifera; assembly: GCA_023653625.1. Classification (NCBI taxonomy): domain Eukaryota; kingdom Viridiplantae; phylum Streptophyta; class Magnoliopsida; order Malpighiales; family Euphorbiaceae; genus Triadica; species Triadica sebifera. Next base: position 20,480,044 of record CM042900.1, read on the forward strand.
GTGTGGTGTAGAATTGTTCTTAAGTAGTATAAATACTCCTCTCCATTTTAGTTTAGACATCAAGAAAAATTAAAAGCTTCTAAGTGAGTGAAGAAGCAAAGTTTTATAATAGTGAGTTGTAGTATCTTGCTTGTTGAGTGAGAGTGTTTTTGTAACATTTGTTTGAGTTTGAATAAAAGTTGTTTGTGTGAGTGTTTTATTTCTAACAAAATGGTATCAGAGCTAGTTGAAAAATATACACTATTGCATATCAAATCGGAGGTATCGACAAGAGAAATTCAACACCGTCAGAATTGCCCCGACCGAAGTTGAAAAGCGCCACCGGTAGGGGTGGCAACGGGTAGGGTACCCGCGAAAATTGCCCTACCCAAACCTGATTATTTATATATCTACTCGAATCCGTCCCGAACCCGTTTAAAATTATAATATTAATACCCGTACCCATCCCAAATCCGATTAACATTACCCGATTAATACCCGAATCCAAATAATTACCCGTTTATCATTAAAAAAATTTAAAATAAAAGAAAATTCAAACTAATTAAATAATTAAAAATGTATAAATATATAAATAATTTACCATAAATCACTATAAAATCAAATAAAACATAAAATTTAATTAAACACATTCAAATTAAAATAATTTATCAAATTATTCAAAAATAACAATAAAATTAAATATTGTTCATTATGACAGAAAAATTATATTTCACATTTTAAACTTTTATTACATTTATAATTCATCAATCTATAAAAATATATGAAAAATAATTATATCATTATATTCAATAAATTAAAATAGAATAAATTGCATAGTATATATATATATATATATATATATAATCGAATTTATCGGGTAGCGGGTACCCAAAGGCCTCTACCCGTACCCTACCCAAACTCGTGAAGGGTTTAAATATTGCTACCCAAATCCGTCCCAAAACCCTAATAGAGTTATCCATTAGGGTTTAAACGGGTTCGGATTGACGCGGGTACCCGCAAAACCCGTACCCGTTGCCACCCCTAGCCACCAGAATAGTGCTACCAGAAAACTAAGTTGACTCACAAAGTTGAGCTGAGTTGACCGATCTGTCCTTTCTAAAGTTTTTCGACATTCCAGATTCATCCGTGCAATCGGATTTTTTCAAATTCTTATTATATTGAGAGATGGCAAATGGTATGACATCATTCCAAGTCCTGACACTCAACAACAACAACTACGACAATTGGAGTATCAAAATGAATGCACTTCTTGGATCACTAAATGTGTGGGATATCATAGAGAAAGGCTATAACAAGCCTGCAGATGATGCTACTTTTGCTACTCTTACACCATATCAAAAGACAACTTTGAAGGACTCAAGAAAATGAGACAAGAAGGTTCTCTACCTTATCTATCAAGCATTAGATGACAATGGCTTTGAAAAGATTTCGAGTGCAAGCTCTGCTAAGGAAGCATGGGAGAAGCTGCAAACCACTTACAAAGGATCCGAACAAGTGAAGAAGGTCTGTCTCCAAACATTAAGAGGTGAATTTGAATCCTTACATATGAAAGTATCTGAGTCTATTTCGGATTATTTCTCAAGAGTAATAGTTGTTTTTAATCAATTAAAAAGAAATGGTGAAAAGTTAGAAGATGTGAGGATAATAGAGAAGATACTTTGTTCGTTGGATCCCAAATTTGAGCACATCGTCGTGACGATTGAAGAAACTAAAGACTTGGAAGAAATGACGATTGAACAACTCCAAAGATCATTGCAATCATACAAAGAGAAGCATAAGAAGAAGCAAGGATTTACTGAGCAACTCCTCAAGCTGTAACTCAAGGATATGCATGAAAGTCAAGGTAATGATATAAACCAACGTGGCCGAGGTAGAGGTAGAGGCCATGGACGAGGTGGAAGTTGCGGTCATGGACGAGGTTGGAATTACAACAACAATAATTCCAACAACAACTATGAGAAAGGAGAAAGCTAAACACGAGGGCGTGGAAGAATCAATCCGAACTCAAGGTATGACCAATCTCAAGTTCAATGCTATAATTGTCAAAAGTTTGGGCATTATGCTTTAGAATGTAGAGCTCCCAACAGCAAAATTGAAGAGAAGGCCAACTACATGGAGGAGAAGACAGATGGCAAAGAAACTTTTCTTTTAGTATGAAAGGAAACTGATGGTGGCCAAGCAAATTCCTGGTATCTTGACAGTGGTGCAAGCAATCATATGTGTGGAAGGAAAGACATGTTCATGGAGCTAGACGAGTCAGTAAATGAAAATGTTTCGTTTGGAGATGATTCCACAATAGCAGTGAAAGGGAAAGGTAACATCCTTATCCGTTTAAAAGATGGCAGACATCAGTTTATTTCCAATATCTACTATGTGCCCAATATGAAAAGTAACATCTTGAGTTTAGGACAACTGTTAGAGAAAGGTTATGATATTCATATGAAAGATTATAATCTTTCTATAAAATATGATAAAAATAACTTCATTGCTAAAGTGTCGATGTCAAAAAATAGAATTTTCTTGATCAACATACAAAATGATGTCGCAAAGTGCGTAAAAGCTTGCTACAAAGATGCATCATGGCTTTAGCATCTTCGATTTGGGCATCTAAATTTTGGAGGTCTAGAGCTGCTATCTAAGAAGGAGATGGTAAAGGGACTACCTCGCATCAACAATCCTGACCAGCTTTGTGAAGGGTGTCTAGTCGGGAAGCAATTCAGAAAAATTTTTCCAAATGAGTCAGAGTCAAGAGCCAAGAAGTTACTCGAGCTCATCCATACCGATGTGTGTGGTCCGATCAAGCCAAGCTCTCTCGGTAATAGTAGCTATTTTCTTCTCTTCATTGATGATTTTTCAAGAAAAACCTGGGTATATTTCTTAAAACAGAAGTCAGAAGTTTTTGAAGTTTTCAAGAAGTTCAAAGCTGCAGTGGAGAGAGAAAGCGGTAGAAAAATCAAAGCCATGAGATCCGACCAAGATGGAGAATTTACTTCAGGGAGTTTCAAGAGTTCTGTGAAGCAAATGAAATTCGGCGACCAATGACAGTTTCTAGATTCCCCAGCAAAATGGCATGGCAGAGAGAAAGAACAGAACAATCCTCAACATGATATGAAGCATGCTCAAAAGCAAGAAATTACCTAAGGAATTTTGGGCAGAAGCAGTGGCATGTGCAGTTTACTTGTTAAACCGATCTCTAATAAGAAATGTATGGGGAAAGACATCACAAGAGGCATGGAGTGGAAGAAAGCCTGACATTTCCCACCTGAGAATCTTTGGAAGTATAGCCCATGTTCATATACCAGATGAGAGAAGAATGAAGCTTGATGATAAAAGCGAGAGTTTTATCTTCATCGGCTATGATGCAAATTCGAAGGGCTACAAGCTGTACAATCCAGACAATAAGAAAATCGTGATTAGTTGATATGTGGTATTCAATGAAGAACGAGAATGGGATTTTGGCTCTCATACAGATGACTTCAATTTCTTTCCTCGATTTGAAGAAGATGAGCTAACACCAATAGAACAACCTGGAGAAGCCCAACAAGAGCCAACAACTCCACCCATTTCACCAACCACTCGAGGAGACTCATCACCTTTGTCATCATCAAGTAAAAGTGTTGTGTCACACACACGAAGTCTTAGAGATCTCTATGAGGTAACCGAATGACAAGATAACCTTACATTATTTTGTCTATTTGTCGATTATGAACCAGTGAGCTTTCGAGAAGCAGTACAAGAGAAAAAGTGCAGAGATGCGATGGACAAAAAAATCAAGGCCATCGAAAAGAATGACACATGAGAACTCACCTCACTTTCCAAGGGACATAAGGCAATAGGTGTCAAATGGGTGTACAAAACTAAACAAAATGCTAAAAGAGAGATTGCAAGGCACAAAGCAAGGCTAGTTGCTAAAGGATATAGTCAAAAGGCTGGAATTGACTATGATGAGGTATTTGCTCCTGTTGCTCGATTGGAGACTATTAGACTAATCATTTCTTTGGCAGTTCAAAACAAGTGGAAGATACATCAAATGGATGTAAAGTCTGTCTTTCTAAATGGAGTTCTTGAAGAGGAAGTCTACATTCAGCAACCATCAGGCTATGAAGTCAAAGGCCACGAAGACAAGGTGTTAAAGTTGAAGAAGGCTCTTTATGGGAAAAAACAAGCACCAAGGGCTTGGAATAGCCAAATTGATAAGTACTTCCAAGAGAATGGCTTCAACAAATGTCTCTACGAGCACGCTCTATATATCAAGATCAAAGATTGAGATATTTTGATTGTGTGCCTTTTATGTGGATGATTTGATCTTCACCGAAAACAACCTAAACATGTTCAATGAATTCAAAGAAGTGATGATAAAAGAATTCGAGATGATAGACATGGGCTCATGGCGTACTACCTTGGCATTGAAGTTAAGCAACAAAAGGATGGAATCTTCATTTCACAGGAAAGCTATGCAAAAGAGATCCTGAAAAAGTTCAAGATGGAGAACTGTAAGCCAATAAGCACACCAACGGAATACGGAATCAAGATGTCCAAACATGAAGAAGGCAAAAGTGTAGATCCAATATTCTTTAAAAGTTTGGTGGGAAGTCTACGCTATCTAACTTACACGAGGCCTAATATTCTTCATGCAGTTGGATTGGTTAGTCGCTACATGGAATCTCCAACAACCAATCATCTTAAAGCTGCAAAGAGAATTATTCGCTATCTGAAAGGTATAATTGATTTTGGCTTGTTCTATTCAGTTTCTAATAATTATAATCTGGTTGGATATAGCGATAGTAATTGGGGTGGAGATATAGATGATCGAAGGAGTACTACTGGATTCGTATTTTTCATAGGAGATACTGCTTTCACATGGATGTCAAAGAAACAACCGATTGTCACATTGTCCACTTGTGAAACAGAATACGTTGCTGCTACATCATGCGTTTGTCATGCAATTTAGCTTAGAAATCTATTGAAGGAGATAGGTTTAATACAAGAAGAGCCGACCAAGGTTTGTGTCGATAACAAGTTAGCCATTGCCTTAGCAAAGAATCTAGTATTCCATAATCGAAGCAAACACATTGATATTCGCTACCACTATATAAGAGAGTGTGTTGCAAGAAAGGATGTGCAAGTTGAATATGTGAAGTCACAAGATCAAGTTGCCGATATGTTTACCAAGTCACTGACAAGTGAAAACTTCATAAGATTGATAAACTTACTAGGGGTCACAAGATCAAGTTTAGGGGGGGTGTTGGATCATAAACTTGATCCATTATGGGAGCCCAAACCCAAATCCAATCAAATTGGAGTCCAAGTCCATAATAAAGGTCCAAAACTATAAGCCATCTACCTAGAATCTTCTAGAGTGTAGTACTTATGCATGTGAATCATTTGGTAACTTAAAATATTATTAGAAGGATGGAGAAGAATGGAGAAGAAGAAGGTGTATGGTTATTATAATTTTGGATTAGTTTATTTGTGTGGTGTAGAATTGTTCTTAAGTAGTATAAATATCCCTCCCCATTTTAGTTTAGACATCAAGAAAAATTAAAAGCTTCTAAGTGAGTGAAGAAGCAAAGTTTTATAAGAGTGAGTTGTAGTATCTTGCTTGTTGAGTAAGAGTGCTTTTGTAATATTTGTTTAAGTTTGAATAAAAGTTATTTGTGCGAGTGTTTTATTTCCAACATAAGCTGGTGGAAGTTCACCACTGAGAGCAACTGTCTAATGATCTCAATATCATTGTCACTATAAATGGTGATCATATGGAGAAGTAACAGTAAAAAATTGAGAATAATATTTGTGAAGATAAAGCTGGGTGGACGTGGAAGGGGTGGCAGCCTTTATGCAGATCGCTAGTGTAACTAGCGATGAATGTTAGATGTCTGTTTGTGACAAAGATGACATGACAAAGAGTAGCAGCAACAACAGAGGAGCAGCAAGTAACCTTACACATATCGCTGCTTTGAGTAGCGATTTGTCCATATATTGCTATTTTGACCAGCGATCTATAAAGAGAAATAAAATATCTCAACCCCTCTCGACCACTTTATTTCCATATAATTGTTTTTCCTTGAACCATAAATATCACCTAACCATTGAACTTTTTTACGCATTCTTCATAAATTTTGCTGAACATTTTTTTCATTTGATCTTACTTCCAAAAGAAAGAAGAGAGAGGAGAAAAAGGAAAAGAAAGGAAACAAACGAGAGAAAGGATAAACCAAGAACAGAAAAATGAGTGTTTCTTGAGGTATAGTTTTATTTCTTTTGTCATTCATTAATTTATAATTTTTTTCTATAATTTAATGATAATTTATAATATAGGTTTATGTAATAAAAAAATAAAATTTTTTCTGTAATTTTATGATAATTTATAATATAGATTTATGTAATAAAAAATTAAAATATTATTTTTTGAAATTTTATGTTAATTTATATAGGTTTACATAATAAAAAGATTAAAATATTTTTTTCTGAAATTTTATGATAATTTATATTGGTTTATGTAATAAAAAATTAAAATAAATTTTTTCTAAAATTTTATGATAATTTATCATATAGGTTTAGGTAATAAAAAATGATGATATGTTTTTCTGTAATTTAATGATAATTTATAATATAGGTTTATGTAATAAAAAATTATAATTTTTTTTTGTAATTTTATGATAATTTATAATATAGGTTTATTGCAATAAAAATTGTAATATTTTTTTTGTAATTTTAATTTATAAAATAGACTTATTGTAATTATAATATTTTTAATTTTAATTTGTGTACAGATTATTGTTATCAAAAGGAGGGAAAAAAAGTAAAAGGACTCCGTGAGGTATATAGACATTTTTATTACATGATTTAAAAAAGAAGTTTGTGGATATGCAAGTGGTCACTTCAAAGATAATGAACTTCACTATCACTCGACATTCAAGGAGATATTAGTCGTTAAATATGGAATCAAAAAATTTGAGTTTCATCTTATAGGACACCACTTTACAGTTGTCATAGACTGTTCGTCATTTCCACATATGCTAAACTTTAAGTAGAAGACAATCTCTCATCCACAGCTGTTGAGATGGAAATAATGGTTCAACATATACAGTTTTGATGTTCAGCATATAAAAAGGGATAAGAATCTCATTTCTGATTTCTTATCCCGACCTTCACAACAAGTTGATCTTATTTCATCATCAAAAGAAATCTCTCTCATATTCATGGCTTCTAGTTCCCAGTCAAATACCTCAGTTCTTAATCTCTCAGACTTCCCAGCAGGATGTCCAAAAGGTCCAGATCTCATACATATTCGAAGCTTTGCTCAAAACATGTTATTCACTTACATGTTTCTTTTCCAGGATAAGCTCAGTCTTTCTAGAAAAATTATCTACTATCTAGCAGAATACCCCTAGGTAATAGTCTATAGGCTTTCTACAGAGCCTATGCTTCCTGAACAACTTTGGAATTTATGGTGTCAGTCAACACTATACTACAATGCAATCCAAATCCCTCTAATAGATTTCTTCCCTTTCATATGCAACTGAAAAAATCTACAATCCTCACAGGTCAAGCTCCTTACATGGTTCCAACTGCTAGGCTACTGAAAGAAACTTTTTGCTAAACTTATTGCGGATCATTCTACTCCTAAAGTCCCAGAGGAAATTATTGGAATTTTTATATTCCATCTTCCTTACACACATATTGCAGGAACAAACACAGTTGTAGCACTCGGGCATCTCAACCTTTGGAAAACTATTCCTCATGAGGATCTTATGTGTTTGGAAGAAGTCAGATCGGCAATGCACCTGGATATCAGACAAAGAAACAACTTCTACCATTTTCCTTCGATAAGTTATACATCACTTGGCCCAGACCCATGCAAAAGGATTAAAATGATCCTTTGGCCTCTTCTGCTCAAGCCCAGGCTTAGGCTCAGGACTGAGGATGAAACTCTAGCAATAGTTTTACTGGATTCACAGGAAGAATGATCCTTATGCAAAAGGATTAAAATGATCCTTTGGCCTCCTCTGCTTAAGCCCAGGCTTAGGCTCAGGACTGAGGATGAAACTCTAGCAATAGTTTTACTGGATTCACAGGAAGAAGATCTCAGGCCCAATCTCAGCCCAAGATTCAGAACCAACTTTGACTTTGAAGATCCACCACTATAAAGTATTGAAAAAACTGAAGACATTGATGATTGGCTTAGGAGAGACGAGCACACTCTCAAAGACTTTAATTCTTTACCATCACATGAGTCAATCCATAAATAGTAAAGTTGTTCGCCACTACAAATATGCTTTAGTAAAAGTTGTAATAATTCAGCTGATATGATAACAGTTGACCCTACCTGTAGAAAATGTGTGGTTTGCTTTTATGATGTCTCCTTCATAGTGATCGTATGACTATTAAAGAATTTTATCTTATCTTATCTTTAATGATGTAAGCAGTGACATATGTGTCACTTGCTTTTAGCCTATATAAGGTGTTATGTATTATGTAAAGAAAAATCATCGAGTGATTGAGTGTTTACCTATTGTAAATGCCTAGTGTGAAATACAAAAATGTTTACTTAAATTTATCTCTTTTCCTCTGATCCTAGATTGGTTCATTACCAAGTAGTTTCACGATCGTGTACTAATCTTCCGGTATCAGTTAGAATCAAAACATGATAAATCCATTAGTAGCCAGAAGAACCTTTAGGGTTAGTCATATCTTAATTTTAGTTTGAGAAAATTCTCATCAGAAAATTCTCAGAGCTATCGACCCTTGCTCTTTCCTCAATCTTGGTTGACCAATTATGAGCTTCTTCATCAAAAAAATCAACCGGTGAGTTCTATTTGATATGTATATTTTAATGTACATTTTGATGAGTAATTTTGTTTGTTATGTAGTGTTTAGAATAAGTATTGGAAAATAATTAAACTTTTAAATAATTATTTATATTATTATGTATATGAAAATATTACATTAATTATAAAAAAAGGTTACCATTTAAAATAAGAATTTTTACCATTTGGATAATTATAGTGCATAATAATGGGTATTTTAACCATTTAGATAATTACTCCAATTGAATATACCTTGTAAAGTAGTAATCTTGTAAAAAATGCACAATTTGTACACTGAAATATACTTCTAGAATTATTTAAGAGATTGGTAATTTTGACCAGGTCACTTTGAAAGATTTTTCATTTATGAGTAATTTGAACCTAAAAAGAAAAGAAGAAAATTGTAGGTAATTTCAACCTAAAAAGAAAAGAAATAAATTTATGAATAATCTATATCACAATTTAGATAAATATAAAGAAAAAATAAAGAAATTGAAGCCGTGTGGAGAACATTCTTTGAAAGTTATGTCATAGTGAATAATATTTTACTTGGCACTTGGAAATTTAAGAATGTTATATTAGTATTTGCATCATTCAACACACACCTTTATTTTAGTTATGTATATGTATAAACTATAGAGTATGATAATGCTTGTAGATTGAATTAATTGATATATTTATTAACCTTAATTAAAACTTAATATTTTCATCGATAATTAAATAATAATAAAATTGAAGCCAATTATTTTTATTTAATAAAACCTATTAAAGTAGGAATTAAATAGTATACACTTTATTCTATAGTATATACTATATTATGAGAAAATTGATAAAGATAGAAAAATATTAAATTCATTCATAAGTCTAGTATCATTTAGAATAAAAAAAATTTACCATTAGGAATAAGTATTTTTACCATTTTATTATCAAAAAATAATTTTGTGTCTATGTAAATATATATGTTACAAAAGCATTAGCATATAAAAGAACATTAAAAATTTAATTAATTAATGTGTAAATAAATTATTTATACCCATAAAAGACATGAAGATTGATGACAAAAATTTAATTTGAAAATTGTAGAATGTCACAAAAATTATATATATATATATAAGCATTAGTCACTTAAATAAGCTTCAAATTTTCATTTATTTAAATAAGAAAAAATTTAATTAAAAAAATAACATAAAAAATAAAGTCAAATTAACTAAAAAACAAAAATTAATTAATATATAATGTTACTTAATTCATTGTAATTTATTTGAAATTTTATAAATATTAATTTGCATTATTGTTTTACCATTACTGGTAATGTGTTATATAACTTGAATACTAATTATAAATTTCTTTGCTTATTAAATTTGTAGTCTATAAATATGACAAATTCATCATGTATCGTTGCTTATTGGGCTGAAAATATAATTTAGAATCAATATGGCATTGATTATGAAAATGATTTCTCAAAAATGATAAGGAGTAAAGATAGATTAATAGATTGTGTATGCAAAAACTTATTGAAAAACTGAGAAATGCAATGAGAATAGATAACACTCCTATAACTATATGGAAAATTACATATAAAAGACCTAGAATTGTGATATAAGGAAATGTCAAATTTAGATATATTGACATATGGGATGATGATGACATTATTGTGGTGTATACACATCATGAGAAGTATGATTATTGTTTGAATTATATTGAGTTGTATATTGAAACAAAAGAAATGAATATACAATCAAATGATGTTGTTGGACCTTTGAATGCACATGAAGATTGGGAGAATGAAGAGGTGGAAGATAATGATTTGGAGGGTTATGAGGTGGGAAGTAATGGAGATAATACTAAAGTGACTGATTATGAATATGAGGAGATGGAAGATGAAGATGGTGAAGAAGAAGAAGATGAAGATGATGATGATGACAACGAATGCAACATATTAATATAGGCAAATCCCATTAGTGATTTAGTGGTGGACATTTAAGGGGCACAGAGATTGATTTAATGCATGCAAATCCTTATGCGGAAAATAATATCATGTTAATATGGGACCCATCAAAAGAATTGATTAAGAGAATAATTTTTCATTATAAAGAAGTTGTCCGGGCAGCAACAAATGAGTACTCTTTGTGTCAAAAGCAAGAGTATGTGACTGAGTTTGATAAACAGAATACATTTGTATTAAAATACAAAAAAAAAGTGAGAGTGGTTACAATTGGAGATTGCGTGCAACTAAACAATCAGGTGTAGTATATTGGGAGATAACTAGGTATAACGGCCCTCACAGCTGCACTAGTTCTGGTAGGTCACAAAATCATAGATAGTTGGATTCACAATTGATATGTAGTTATATTAAGAAAATATTCTGAGAAGCACCCCATATCAAAATTAGTGCATTAGTGGCTAACATGTCACTTTTACAATTTAGACTCTAATTGTATATGCATATTACAGTACAGAGGTAGACCAATCAGAATCTAAGTTTGAATATTTTAATTTAAAATGATATTATGATGTCTTATATGAATATTAAGTTAGTTTGATAATTCATTATGATTTTATACATGACATGCAAATCGAGACAATAGATCGGATTGAAAATACATAATATTTACCCGATTGTGAGAATTTAAGTTAAGCACACCAAAATATAGAGAATATTATTTCAAGACCATAGATGGAGTTATAAGAGTAGATTTTAAGGATATTGGCTTCAATTTGCAAAATATAGTCTGAGGTGCGAAATTATGGTCCAATTTTTTGATCGGAAGTTAGAGATATGCATTCATAATCACAATGACATTAATGTGATTACAATTGAATTCTAAGATTTAATAAACTGGCAATTTAAAAATCAGACGATGGAAAAATTTTTATGAGTTAAATTAAAAAAAAAATGTCTTAACCGTAAAAATGTAATTTTTGCACCGAATGTCGTTTCGCAAAATTGAAAAGGTCGTTTCAAAAATAAATATTTTATAATTTTGTCTATATTTAATTTGATGAAATTAAGTTGTTTGAATGTCGGATTTTGGAGAATTCAATTGAATCATGAATTAATTTTAAAAAAATTGTGATTAGTAAAAATTTAATTAAGTCAAAATTTAATTAAGAGATGATTGGATCAATTGTTAAGATTAGTGCTTAATTAATTTTTCTAATGGCCAATAGAGTGTGAGATTAAGAGTTAATTAGGGTTCATTAATTTTTAATTAAACTATATAAGGGAAAAATATCTATTTGTCTAGAATTGTCTACAAAAAAATCAAGAAAAAAACTTATCTTCTTCTACCTCATATGTTCGCTATCATAGATGAGCTTTTGAAACTCTCTTTTTCATTTTATCTTACAAGAAATCCATCACTCAAGCTATAGAAGGCAAGGAGAATTTAATTGGAAGGAAAAGAAAACAAATTTAGAAGAAAATCCATTAAAGCTGAAATTTCTAATAAAATGAGAGGCAAAAATTTTTTCATTTTTATTTCAAATTTCTATAGATTTAAGTTGGGTTGAATGAGTATTTTAAGTAGAATTAGGATTTGTCATGTGATGAATATAAATTTAGTGAAGAAGTTGTGTTAGAATTTTGTAGAAAAATTATGAAAAAATTAAATAAAAATACAAAATAAGTAAAATGAGGCTTGAGGGTGATAGATATAGTGAAAATTGATGAAAATAATTTTAGAAATTTTTGTGAAATTTTTAGAAATTTTTCTAATTATGGCCGAAATTTTGAAGAATTATTTTGGAGGATATATATCTTAAATTGATGAGAATGGAATTAATTGGAATGTTTGAAAGTGAAAAATAATTTTTAGAGTGTAATAAATATTTAATAGAATTTTTAATGAATTTTTAGATTATTTGATAAATTATTGAAAATTTTATTGAAAATTATTAAATATTATTTTGATAAAATTGGTAATAGAAAATGAAAGAAAATAGGTTAGAATAATTATAGAAATTTATCTTAAAAATTTTGGACCATTTATTGAATTAATGAGAATTTTTGAGTTAAAAATATATATTAGAGAAAAAATGGAAATAAATTGGCAAAAATAGTAACGGAGAAGGAAAAATATGGAAATTAAATAAGATAAAAGAAAATATTATTGAAATATTATTAGTAGCACCAAAAAGTATGTCAGATGACCAAAAAAGTAAATTACATGTTAAACATGCATAATGTGATTTAATACCGAAACAAATATTGGTAAATATGAGTGTTGTGAAATTTATGAATATATTAATTTATGTTAGAAGTAATAATTGTTTTTGTCTCATGAATTTGCTGAAATTTATTCGAGATTGGACAAGAGGTAAAAAATTTGGTAGACTCTAGTAATTTTGAAACAAAAATAGGTTTGTGCGAAATCCTTATAGTAAAAACCAGAAAATTAATTAAGGGATTTTCGTAATTAATATATTGGATAGTAATAATTCTAATAAATACTTTTAGTGAATTTGTAAAAGGTTGAAAATACGTTACGATGATATTGTTAATTGATAATTTCTCAAAAAAATGCCTAGAGCATGAAAGAGTGATAGACACCTCATTGAGAGAAAAGAATATATATATATATATATATATATATATATATATATATATATATATATATATATATATATGTATATATATATATATACATATATATATATATATATATATATATATATATATATATATATATATATATATATATATATATGATAAAATTTATTGTTAAATTAAATTTTAGAAAATAATATGAAAATGATTTATATGTAATCAAATCGGTCAGAGAATTATAGGTAATTTATGATTGATAGAATATGATATTAAATAAAATTCTATTGTTAAAAAAAATAAAGTAGTATATTATAAAGTCAAATAAAGCTCATGAACTTCACCTTCAACAAGCGTATAGTAGAGTTGTTGGTTGGTTAATTGGTCACATTTCATAGAAAATTTGTTATTGGTGTAAGAATTTATTTTATTTGACAATTAAATGATTATATATTAATTTTGACATGAAAACATGTTGCTTGAATAATTGATAAATTTAATATTTAATATTATGGTATTAATTACTTGTGATAAGAATTAGATATTATGACATATGTTAAATGAAATGATTTAAAAATAGCATTTTATATGTTTTTTTTTGTAAAATGAGATTAATAGTACATTTTAAGTAGCATAAGAAATGAATATTTCTTATAAAAATATTTTGGAAGAAAAAAATAAATATTTGGAAATTAGTTAAAAAAATAAAAATTCAGAATTGATGGTTTTGAGCCTATATATTAGCCTAGACAATGGATTATGGATTTTTTTTGTATGTCAATAAAGTAGAAACTCTATGACTTATGGTTATCTTGGTTATGAGATGTATCGTATGACTCCTATGATTATCTTGAACTATACATATTATTTATTTACTGATTATGTGCTTATCTTGGATAAAGATTGGTTATGTGATTATCTTGTATCATATGATATTATTTTGGGTCATGTGGTTATTTTGCATCAAATGATATTATTTTAGGTCATGTGGATGATATCGATCATGTGGTTATCTTGGACCATAAAATTTTCGTCATTTGTCAGTACCTCTTGTATCCCTAGGAGCAAGTCTAGGGCGTTTTTATACATGAGAATAAGGAAGTGTTACTGCATAATGAAATGCAATGATACTAAAGTGATGATTAATGATTGATGTTATATGAGATCAATTTTGAACACTATTTTGAGAAGAGTAAAACTTATATGAAATGTTAATAAATAAAGACAAAAGTTATATAAATAAGTAAAAAAATAGATATTTATAAATATTTTGTGTAGGATAATTAATTCACTTAATATTTGAAAATATTGTAAGAGACTACTGACTAAATCAGTGTTTCGGTAAATTTTTATGATTATATTTAACTTTGAGTTATAAATGATATTGTTATGGTTATAAATTAAAAAAATATAGATATTCAACCTATTAAATTTTTGAATGGTTGTTATTGTAAATTTTTGCACCACCGAGTTGATAAACTTAGCATGAGAGCGTTTTCTCTCACACATGTATTAAAGTTGGGAATAATATTAGAGTTTAGAAATATGAAGTGATTGATCTAGAGGTTGTTAGAGAAATGCTATAAAGACAATCATTTTTAGTACTTATTGTATAAATTTATTTGATTAATAAAAACATTTTCATTAATTTGATTTTCATTTGATATATGAAATTGATAGTGATCTTAAATCAATTAATGAAGTCATTGATAGATAAAATAGCATGAAAAAAATCATTATATTGAGATTCTTATTATGTGCAATTATGTTAGTATCTAAATTATCCCTAATCATAGGATTAATGAGACGAAATATTTTTAATTCATATAGATTAGCACATGTTATACTCTTTGATTGGATCAAATAGTAGATCTAATAATATGTAAACATGAGATATTTATAGCTAATATGTGGATGCTTTCTAAGTGTAGCTAAATATATTGGATGACATACTATGAGACAATCATATGGATAATCTATTCATATGTCAATAATAGTTTCATTATAGCAATGGTCCAAGTATCCTTAAATTTGAAGTACTCAACGATATCTTGGATACTGATTTTGTATTTTGACACTATTCTTTGTTGTCTCAATGAGGTTGTTCATAGGGTTGTGATTGGATGCAATTTGAGGTATTCGAAGGTAATTGAATAACCAACAAAGAATTTACTACTCTTGATGGAAGGAGTGTATACCTATGGCCTCTTGTCGATGTTATTACTCGAAAATCTTTGGGCGGAGTGGAAATGTCATGAAGATAGATATCTAATAGAATAATGAGCCTCAGAGACAAGAACTAACATTACTTGGGTTAGATATGACATAGTCAGTCTAGCAAGAGCTGACACATGTCCATACTCTGAACTCAGTGGGTATAGAATGGTGAAAGGAATAATTGCATGAAAATTGTCTATGAAAAGATTCGTAGTCAAACCACAGACTTTCTGATCAATTGGAGGGTCATAATGTATTGCTAGTTACTGCTCATAACTTTCTTAAATTAATTATTAATTTAAGTGGCTAACATAATTGGGAACCTAATGGATCACACGCATTGGAGATGTGGAGAATGAGTAAAATTGTCTTGGATAGTATCCAAAAATATGAGAAAATTATTTCAGATCGGATCACGATGAGATCGCAGAAAAAAATCGCTCAGGAAAGGTCACGGGTCCTCTGGCCAGGCAATTTGCTAGCTTGCTGGCAGGCCCAAACGGACTATACTGTGTGCTGATGCATGTAGTGCCGTTAGGCCAACTTTGGCCTAATTAAGGCTAATTATGGTCATTAATCTCATTACTATTCATTCAATGGTCATTTTTTTCCTTTTGTTATTTTTGATATACCTTTCTTGTTTTAATTCAGATAAAAAATACAGCAAAAGGCAGAAAAGATACATGAAAATTATTTTTGCTGAAAAATAATTTTTAAGACACAATAATTCTCTCAAGAATATATTCAAAAATAACACTTTGAATATTGTTCAAACCATCTCTTTTGATAGTTTTTTCTTCATATCTTCGCATGGATTATTATTAGAGACATCCTATTATGGATTATTGTGGTTTGTTACAACCCAACAAGGTGAAGATTTGAATAAAAATTAAGAAATTACAAAGTATTATTTCTTACCTCTATGTTTAATAAATTAGTTTTAAATGGAACATATATGATCTTTTTTTCGAATTTTGAAATTTTTTTATCCGCTACATTTATGAATGTGATTCGCCTTCAAAACCCAACAGATGTCTCACAAAAAAAAAAGCAGTTGTACTTATGGAAGACATATCATTCAAGTAAAAAAATATTATTATTGTATTTTACAATAATTTAAAATTTTGGTTTGAAACTTATTGTAGATAAGTTTTTAAATCATTGTGATTTTATAAATAAAATATAAATTTTATACATGTATGTTCACATGCTATTTTATATTATGTATAAATTGTTTTACATTGGTCAATAAGTTCTGCGCAGGCACTACAGTTAGTGAATTATTGTCAGAATATCTTTATACTTGATAGGGTTATTGTTAGATAAAAGGGGTATTACATAGCATCCATAATACATTCAACTATACCCCTTCCTACAAGAAAATATGGCTTGCTAAGCAGTTAGTCGTTGGTAAGTTGTTTAGAAATTGGGATAAGTCATATCAAAAACTTTGTCAGTGGATGGTTGCTGCAATCAGTGCTAATCCTGGTTCTCATTATGTAATTGAGGACGATGCTCATTATATTCAAAATTATCTGGACTCAACTTGTCATGTATTTAGAATGATGTTTTGGACATTCAAACCTTTTATTGAAAGCTTTAATTATTGTAGGTCAGTAATGTACGTGGATTGAACATTTTTATATGGAAAATATATAAGGTGCTTACTGATTGCTTATGGATTAGATGGGGAAAATAAGGCATTTCCTATTGCATTTGCCATTGTGGAAAAATAGAATAAAGATAATTGGAGCTAGTTTATGAATAACATTAGGTTACATGTGATAAAAGAATGAAAATCTATGTGTGATAAGTGACTGTCATGCTGAAATAATTCATGCAATGTGACATGATTGATAGAAGATGTGTGCTCACCATTATTGCTTTTGTCATGTGGCATGCAATTTTAATAAAAAAAATTCAATAACAATAAATTAAAAGAGTCTATAAAAAAAAAGCAATTCATCTTCTTCCTATTAAATAAATTCTAATTTATACATTACTGTGTCAATGTTTAAATAAATAATGATTGTCTCGTTATGTTATGTATGTAGGGTATGAACACTAGAAGAGAAAGTTTAAAATGGTGATGGAAAGTGTATTTGAAGTGGAGCCTGAAATAAAAAAAAAATGAATTGCGAGAATCCCTTTACATATGTGGACTCATTCACATGACAGAGGGAAGTAATATGAGAGAATGACAACCAATATTACTGAGTCAGTGAATGACATGATCAAGAAAATGTGAGTTATGTCCATCATTTCATTATTAAATGGGCTATTCAAAAAAATGGTAGATTTTTTTTATAAGAGATGATCAAAATATTTGAGGGAGATTAAAGATGGGGCTCTATACTATGCAGACTGGCAAAAGTTGTTGAATAAGACACTGACCAAGACAAATGGGCATTCTGTGATGACTTATGATAGAGAGAAAGGGTTTTTCTCTATCATTACAGCCTATAACAATAGCAAAAGAAAATGAGCTGATGAGCAGGTCGTTGATTTGTTTGATCGTACGTGGTAAATTTCAATCAACAAATATATCTTGTTCAAACATAATTACTAGTTGCTTAAGCAATGGAATCAATAATTTTCAATTATTGCTCCATACTAAACTTTAGAGGTAACACTAAAGTGTTATAAAGTGGGCTTCTATCATCTAGGGCACTCATGACTATTGGCCACCATATTATGAGCTGACTTTAATTCCAGATGCTACTGCAATTTGAAAAAAGGGTTGTCTAAGGATATTATGAATCAAAAATGAAATGGATTGAAAATTCAATGATAAGCATAGATACACATGCAAATTATATGGTAAACTTGGACATAATGTTACAACTTGTCCGCATAGTAGGAGTCATATTGCAAATGCACAAAAAAATTGATCATTGTATGTTATTTTATATGTTTAATTGGCAATTTATCTACATTAATATTGGTTACTAATGTATTAAATGTTTTATTATAATTGGCTAACTTTTAAAAAATTGAATGTGAATAGTTGTGGTATCTTTTTTCCAAACCACAATTATGATGAGAATGACTTCAAACCAAAAAAAAACAAGTACTAGACAAATTCACAGATCCTAATGGTACTATATGGTATAGTAAAAAGATAAAATAATTAACAGTTTGTATTATTCGTGTTTGAATCATGGGCATGCCCATCACATTTTCATTAAAAAACATTCAACTAATTTGGAAGATATGGAAAAACATACATTAATTTCAAATGAGTCTAAATGGAACCATTTATGGAAATTACGATGCAAAGTTGAAGTACATTGAAGATATCATGATATAGAAATATCTAAGGCTCGATCAGCTGATCTATATAGGGAAACAAATGCTGATGTGATCAAGGTTAAAGAACAACTTTGTTTAGAGATTAACATCATGAATTTAAGACTTGAAAATTTTCATAATGCAATAGATCCACTTCGTTTGATGAAGGATGAACAAATCAAAACAGATTATAAGGCAACCCAAGATTATCAAATTTTTTATTATAGTGAAAGTGATGATAATGATTTTGTAAAATATTTACCATATTATTTGCCCAAATATTGTTAGAATATCTTGATATTATAACTACAACACTATAAAGTTTGTATTTGTAATTAATTTGTTATGAATTCCCTCAATTGCAATTTCTTAACTAAAAATATTTTTCCATGATAATCTCAATTAATAACGTTTTACAATTGGGATAGATAGTGCGCACACATCTTGTACTAAATACAAACTCTAAATTTATACAAAAATAAAATTAGTATGTATAAACAGTTAATCTAGTGTTGTCAAATCATTATAATTTTGTATTGTCAGCTTATTGAAAAATTATTGATATATACAAATAGTTACAATGATGTGCCATTAGGTGTTGTAAAATTATTTTAATTTTGTATTGTCAACTTATTGAAAAATTATTATCATATATTTAGTTATCACATGCAGGTTTGTGATGTTTTTTCAGGTATGGAAGGTCACAAGAGATATGCAATACAACCTGATCCATCATTGTTAAGATTACAACGCGTATATAGATCAGAGGCATTTGGGACGATCAATTTCAATCTTCAGTACTCATATATCAACTAACGTCTAGATTATTGTACATGGAGGATATCGATGCTTGTATTCGAGTCTTGCTCCAGCATACTAGATTTTTAGGAGTAGCTCGACTATATTTTTAGTTGAATTGACATTTTTTTCGCTGCACTTGTCTAGTGATGGAGGCTTGAGACTCATACCTTTCACTTTCCAGAAGGAGAGATGACTATTACCCTACATAATGTGGCTATTCATATTAGTTTACCTATTGATAGCACACCAATGACCAAATATGTCCATCATGATTGGATGAAGTTATGTAAGAGATTGTTAGGAGTGAGACCACCTAATAGTGTCGTTAAGGATTCAAATTTTAACTTGTTGTAGCTCACTGAATAGTTTGATCATCTCTTAGCACATGCAAATGATGAGACTATCTGCATTCATGCACATTGATTCATTTTATGCATCATTGGTGGAATATTATTTTAGGACAAGTCATCTATAATGGTCAAATTGATATTCCTTTCTCTTATAGAAGACTTGGCTGTAATGCATCAATACAGTTAGGGTGAAGTATGCCTCGTATGGCTATATAAAGAGTTGTGTAAAGCCACAGATCCGACTGCACAACGAATTGGTGGCCTATTATTTTTACGTCAACTTTTGGTATAGGATCGTCTACCATTAGTTGCATCTATACTGTCAATTCAAATACCACATATTGGCATACCATTAGAATTTCAGTATGCATAAATACTATACAATATAAATTAATTTGATATAACAAACTAGTACAAATATTTATATTTTTTTTACTAATTATTGTTTCATAGGTGGAGTGCTGCACGGATCATTACTGAAGTGTCAACTCAAGTGCTAAAATATACTATAAATATTTGACTTGATCGAAACTGATGATATATTTATTATTTCTTTCTTTTCTCTCTAAATATATATGAATATATTTTTTCCACTTATATTACAATAATATTGATGGCTACTTTACATATACTGTAGGTCATATGGGAGTTGCATAGAAACAACATTCTTCAGATTCTTCCAACCAACTGCTTTGATGACCTACATATTTGGCGAGCTATTGTCCCATTAATACGCTTTCACATTGTTGAGTGGCATCATCCAAACCGAGTGTTACAACAATTTGAACTTCAACAATCCATTTCAAATCAGTTGTTGTAGACAGATGAACTTCACTATTCTAATTTATGATTTAGGGATGCAAATTAGTCTCAGCAGCATTCTAGATAGATTGTCATGTGGAATGCATGATTACAAAGTATTTATAATATCAGTGCAATAACAGAAAAGCATCATTACCATTCTTAGTATATGGAGTGGTATTAAAGTGTAACGCGACGGTGGATTTCTCCAGCAGACAATACTCATAGAGCAGTAGTAAGTTATATTTTTTTATTTATGTTTAATCAAATTATAATAATGAATAATATGTCTGAATTATGTTGACATTAATAATTTATTTGTTTTTTTATAGATAGATGATATTGAACATATTCGTCTAAGTAACGATCTTAATGAAATCCATTGGATTAATGATAACATATTTTGCGCTGTTTAATAATAATATAGACTTGTTATCATGTCACTGCCTCAACCTTTCCAGCCTCAACCACCATTTCCAGATGCTGCAATCGATGAAGATGTTGACATTGGTCAACCACAACTGATTTAATGCAAGACTTGATTAAGAAATTTTCTCAAACGTCAATAGGAAGTTCTCATTTATCCTCTACATGTGTACTTGTACCATTACCTATTATATATACATAGCCTTATAGTTATACTGGTTCGCATCCATATTTGATGCCTGGTCCATCGGATACATATGCATTAGATACTCCTGAGCCATTCCAGATCAAGACATCTTATCATCAGCATATGACTTCCATCCCAGAACACTTATCACAATCTAATATTTCTCTAGACCTTTTACACATTGGTCTCACTCTTCCTATCCATGCCTTACACCGCTACATACAACGAGTCCAGTATTTAGAAGTACGTTGTTTGAGACTCTTACTGTGAAAGAAGAAGTAAACGACGCAGATAAAAATGTTGATCCAATCCGATTGGTCGGAACAACATTTAGAAGGCAACTCCAGACATAACAAAAAACCACTGACTTGTGGTATAGGATGACATGTCGGAGGATACTAATATTTTTTTTTTAACTTTGTATTAGTACATTTTATGCTATTTATTTTTTATTGTTAGATTTTTTATTAATACTTTTTAATTTTTTACATAATTAATTAATTTTAATTAATTATTTTCCAATACAATTTTATCATAACACATTAATTTTTTCCCACACAATTTTATCATAACACATATATTATTTATTAATCTTTTAAAATAATTAACAAATTTTAATTACCTTATTTATTTGTTAATTAATTTTTTCCATTTATAATGTTAAGTTTTTTGTTAATTATTTTTTCCAACACATTTTTATCATAACACATATAATGTTAACTATTTTTTAAAAATAATTAATAATTTTAAATTAAATTTTGATTACTTTAGTTTTTTGTTAATTATTTTTTTCCAATACAATTTTATCATAACACATATAATGTTAATTAATTTTTTAAATAATTAATAATTTTTAATTAAATTTTAATAACCTTAGTGTTTTGTTAATTGATTGTTTTCCAAAATAATGTTATCATAACACATTAATTTGTTAATTAAAATTTTTAAATAATTAATAAATTTTAATTAAAAAATTAATTATTTTAGTTTTACTAATTAATTATTTTTCAACACAATTTTATCATAATATTAATTTTTTTAAATTATAGGTAATTATTAATTTTGTAAATAATTGGTAAATATTGAATAGGTTAATGCATGACATGTGTGGGATGTGGAAAAGTGATTGACATAGTTGGCATAGGTGAGCTAGCTACAATATGATTGCCACTATAACTGGCGATCATATGCAAACCTATCCATTGCCAGTCATAGTGGTGATCATAAGTCTGCCAAACCACCCTCCAATCCCTTTGGCATAAAAACACATATCTTGGAAAATATATTTCAAACAGGTACAAATGAGTAAATTTTTATATTTTTTTTACTTATTTAAGTAAAATTCCATGAATTGCCAGAGTTTGTTAATGGATGAGGCTATATTTAGGTGTGTGAGGATAACATACTTGAGTGCCCCTACAACTTGTTGATAATTGTCACTAAAGGGAATAGTTGTGCCCATAGTTTTAGACAATGGAAGTGCTCGAGCCATGAGTGTAAGTTGTGGCTTTGTATAATCCATGTGTGTACGTTGCAAGAGATCCATAATGTATTTGTGTTGTGACAAAAAAAAGACCATTGGACATGGAATGGACGTCTATACCCAGAAAATATTGAAGTTTACACAAGTCCTTCATAGTTTAAGTTTGTTGCATTTGTGTAATATGATCATCAATGATAGAAGTTGATGTTCTCATTATTATAATGTCATCAATGTGCACGAGAATGAATACTTTGTGAACTCCACACTAGAAAATGAAGAGTGAACTATCTGTCTTGGAATTTGTGTAGCCTAAAGAGAAAAGAAATTGGCTCAATTAAAGATACCATGCATGAGGTTTCTGCTTTAGACCATAGAGGGACATGTGTAATTTGCAAACAAATTAGGCTTAAAAGAGTCAATAAAGTCAAATTGATTGGTTGAGGAGATGAGAATTAGACTAATTGGATTGGGCAAAGGTGGGTGGAGAATTTGATGGGCTTGGATAAGGTGAAGATATAGGAGAATGAGTTGGGATTAAGTGTAAACTGGTGGGATTAGGAGAGATATTAGGAAGAGAAATAGTAGCAAGAGGAGGAGACATACCTGAGTGGGAATAATCTACAAAAGTCACAGTCAACCAATTAGAGTGAGATAAGGAATTTGAAGGGGAATCCTTGAATAAACACATTAGCATAAGAAAAAATGATTCATCAAATTTTAAGTATCGAACAATGTAAATTATGTTAGATTTATGATATAAACAATGCCACCCTAAGTGATTTGGTGAAGGACTAAGGTTCACACATAGACAATACCTGAAATTGAATTTTAATTTATTATACGGTCTCAATAGTTGGAAAACTAAACACCCAAAAATTTAAAAATCTTCATATTTAAGGTGTTTTCGAAAAAGATAATAAAAGGGAGATTTATTGTGTAACACTGAAGTAGGTAATGAATCGATAATTAAAGTTGCATTATCAAATGCATGAGCCCAATATTTTAAAGGGGACATTACTATAAACAAGTATAGACAATCCAATATCTATACTATGACACATTTTTCATTTTGCAACCCCATTTTACTCATGTATGTGAGGGCAAGCTAACCTATGGGCAATCCCATTTTGATTAAGAAAAAAAAATTATTGAGAAAAAAAAAATTTAACATACGATATTCACCCCCAATCCGATTGCAAGGCTTTTATGGTGGTGTTGAATTAATTTTCAACTAATATTTTAAATTGAATAAAAATAATGCTTAAGTCATTGCATTTTTTTTAAGGATAGAGCCAAGTAAAGCGTATAAAATCATCAACAAACACAATGAATAGCGATGACCAAAATGAGAGACATATGGGGAATGTTTCCAGATATCCAAGAAAATCAATTCCAATGGATGAGAAATATAAAGTAAAAATGGTTTAAGAGAATATTTCGATAATTTGTCGAGATAACAAGAAGAACACTTTAATTTTAAATCCATCGAATTGAAAGTACATGGCAATTGAAATGTGGAAATAATTTTATTAATGTTTGGTAGATTGACATGTCCAAGACGGACATGCCACACAGGAAATGAAACCAAATAAACAAGATGAGCTTAATAGGTAGGTGAATCTTGTAACTTTCATAGGCCATTCTCACTTTTGCTTTGAAGAAGTATCTCCTGAGTCACCTAATTCTTAACCAAAAAAAAAGTAGAATGGTGAAACTCAAAAAAACAATTATTATCTTTGAAAAATTGTTGAATGGATAAGAGTTTTTTTTTTGTCACTTGAAGAACATGTAAAACATGATTTAAAATGAGAGGTTTGTTGGATGAATAAATTATAGAAGTATCGGTATTATGTATTTTTAAACCTTAGCCTTTTACAATATGGAGTTGACCATTGCCATGATAATTATGATTGATGTTGGGATTGGAGAGGTTGGACACTATGTGATGCAACTAGGGGTGGCAGCGGGTACAGGTTTTGTAGGTATCTGCATCTATTCATATCAGTTTAAATCCTAATGGGTAACTCTATTAGAGTTTTGGGATGAATTTGGATAGTAATATTTAAATTCATCACGGATTTGGGTGGGGTTGGGATAGAGGTCCTCGGGTATCCGATGAATTCGATTATATATATATATATATATATATATATATATATATATATATATATATATATATTATGCAATTTATTGTATTTTAATTTATTGAATGTAATAATACAATTAATTATTTTTTATGTATTTTTATAGATTGATAAATAACAAATATAATAGAAGTTTGAAATTTGAAATATAATTTTTTTATTATAATGAACATATTTAATTTTATTGTTTTAATGTTATTTTTGAACAATTTGATAAATTATTTTAAATTGAATGTGTTGAATTATATTTTATATTTTATTTTATTTTGTAGTGATTTATGGTAGATTGTTTGTATATTTTTAATTTTTAATTATTTAATTAGTTTAAATTTTATTTTATTTTAATTTTTAATAATAAATGGATAATTAAACGAATTTCAGGTATTAATCGGATAGTGTTAATCATGTTTGGAATGAGTATTGATATTAACACTATAATTTTAAATAGGTTTGAAGCAGGTACAAGTAGATATATATAATCGGTTTTGGATTTGGATAAAACAATTTTTGTGAGTACCTTACCCGTTGTTATCTATAGATGTGCAACACGAGTATGTGGAAACCAAAGAAACCAAAGAAGTGCTTATTGTGGATAAGAATAAGGAGTGAATTGTGGACGAGCTGAATATGCCATATTTGCTTGAGTAAAACGTTTGGTTATAGTTTTTATTATTTAATTTCAATTATAGTAATTGATAAAGTTATTCTAATTAATTATAATTTATATATATCAATTTATAAAATTATGACAATTGATTTTAATTTACGGTAATAATAAAATTATAGTATTTGATTCTAATTTATTATAATTGCTAAAATTATAGTAATAATTATGATTTATAATAATTAATTCATAAAATCGATTAAACATAATTGAACCGAACCATAATATTTTGGTTGAGTTCTAAAGAAACTTTGGTTTGGTTATCTAAAAAACTTTAGTTCGGTTTGGTTTATAAAATTTTGATTTGGTTCTAAACCAAACCAACTGAATGCACCCTGGTATTCATACATAGTAAAATGTTAAAAATACTTATAATAAATATGTATTGTGCACAATAATATACTCAAAATACTAATGCACAAAATTTAAATAAATATATAATTATGTTTATAAATATTCTAAGAATATAAAAATATCTATAGATATATTTACTATTTTAATAAATAATAGAATTGATTTATTTATATAGTTGTTAGTATATAAAATAAAAATAATCAAGAAATAATAGATCATTCCTTTATTATTTTTATTTTTTTTAAATTAACAAATATATAAATAAATCAATTCTATTATTTATTTTAAGAAAATCAATATGTATTTATTTTTCAATTAAAATAAAATTTTGATAGAAATTAAACAATTTATATAATTTTTTTTAATATATATTAATAATAAAAATATGAATAATTAAATTCATCAATAATTAAAAAACATAGTATAGTCAAAGTAAAATTGAACATATGTTTTCTGGTTGAAGTGGCAAAATAGTTCCTTGAGGTCTGAGTTTCAATACTCATTCCTTCAATAAAATATAATATATTTTTCAACAAATTGTTTTAGGGGTTGAACCAACCATTCTAGAGTGTGGATGAGCTCGGTTTAGAGGCTAAGAACTAGCCCGTTGAGGCCAGTTTTTATAATCATATGTTGGAGAATTTTACATGAAAATTTTATTTTCTAAAAAGATTATTAACAACAAAATAATAGAAATTTCTATATAAATCATTCCTTTATTTATTTTTTTTAAAATTAACAAATACATAAATAAATCGGTTCTATGATTTATTTCAAGAAAACCAATATGTATTTATTTTTCAATTAAAATAAAATTTTGATAGAAATTAAACAATTTATATAAATTTTTTTATATATATCAATAATGAAAATATGAATAATTAAATTCAACAATAATTAAAAACATAGTATAGTCAAAGTAAAATTGAACATGTGCTTTGTGGTTGAAGTGGCAAAATGGTTCATTGAGGTCAGAGTTTGAATCCTCATTACTTCAATAAAATATAATATATTTTTCAACAAATTGTTTTAGGGATTGAACCAATCGTTCTAGAGTATGGATGAGCTCGGTTTAGAGGCTGAGAAATGGCCCGTTGATGCCAGTTTTTATAACCATATATTGGAGAATTTTACATGAAAATTTTATTTTCTAAAAAGATAATTAAGAACAAAATAATCGAAATTTCTATATAAATCATTCCTTTATTATTTTGATTTTTTTCAAATTAACAAATATATAAATAAATCAATTCTATTATTTCTTTCAAGAAAATCAATATGTATTTATTTTTCAATTAAAATAAAATTTTGATAGAAATTAAACAATTTATATAATTTTGTTAATATATATTAATAATGAAAATATGAATAATTAAATTCAACAATAATTAGAAAACATAGTATATTCAAAGTAAAATTGAACATGTGCTTTGTGATTGAAGTGGCAAAATGGTTCCTTGAGGTCTGAGTTTCAATACTCATTCCTTCAATAAAATATAATATATTTTTCAAGAAATTGTTTTAGGAATTGAACCAACCATTCTAGAGTGTGGATATGCTCGGTTTAGAGGCTGAGAACTGGCTAGTTGAGGCCACTTTTTATAACCATATGTTAGAGAATTTTACATGAAAATTTTATTTTCTAAAGATTAAGAACAAAATAATCGAAATTTATATATAAATCATTCCTTTATTATTTTGATTTTTTAAAAATTAATAAATATAGAAATAAATTAGTTCTATTATTTATTTCAAGAAAATTAATACGTATTTATTTTTCAATTAAAATAAAATTTTGATAGAAATTAAACAATTTATAGAAATATGAATAATTAAATTCAACGATAATTAAAAACTTAGTATAGTTAAAGTAAAATTGAACATGTGCTTTGTGGTTGAAGTGACAAAATGGTTCCTTGAGGTCTGGGTTTGAATCCCCATTTCTTCAATAAAATATAATATATTTTTCAACAAGTTATTTTAGGGGTTGAACCAACCGTTTTAGAGTGTGGATAGGCTCAATTTAGAGGCCAAAAACTGGCCCGTTGAGGCCGATTTTTATAACCATATCTTGGAAAATTTTTCATGAAAATTTTATTTTCTAAAAAGATAATTAAGAACAAAATAATCGAAATTTCTATATAAATTATTCCTTTATTATTTTGATTTTTTAAAATTAAAAAATATATAAATAAATCAGTTATATTATTTATTTCAAGAAAATCAATATGTATTTATTTTTCAATATAAATAAAATTTTGATAGAAAGTAAACAATTTATATAAATTTTTTTATTATATATTAATAATGAAAATATGAATAATTAAATTCAACAATAATTAAAAACATATTATAGTCAAAGTAAAATTGAACATGTGCTTTGTGTTTGAAGTGGGAAAATGGTTCCTTGAGGTTGGGGTTTGAATCCTCATTCCTTCAATAAAATATAATATATTTTTTAACAAATTGTTTTAGGGATTTAACCAATCGTTCTAGAGTGTGGTTGGGCTCGGTTTAGAGGTTGAGAACTGGCCCGTTGATGCCAGTTTTTATAAACATATGTTAGAGAATTTTACATGAAAATTTTATTTTCTAAAAAGATAATTAAGAACAAAATAATCAAAATTTCTATATAAATCATTCTTTTATTATTTTGTTTTTTTTAAAGTTAATAAATATATAAATAAATCAGTTCTATTATTTATTTCAAGAAAATCAATATGTATTTATTTTTCAATAAAAATAAAATTTTGATATAAATTAAACAATTTATATAATTTTTTAAATATATATTAATAATGAAAATATAAATAATTAAATTCAACAATAATTAGAAAATATAGTATTGTCAAAGCAAAATTGAACATGGGCTTGGGGGTTGAAGTGGCAAAATGGTTCCTTGAGGTTTGGGAGTTGAACCAACCGTTTTAGAGTGTAAATGGACTCGGTTTAGAAGTTGAGAACTGACCCGTTGAGGCCAGTTTTTATAACCATTTGAATTGGGCTTTGTACATTTCGGGCTGCCCAAATAATTAACAAAGATCAACAATTTATTATTGAAAAAATGATACCTCATACTTTATCTTTCTATATTTTTTTATAAATGAATCACATTTTTACCTTCACAAACCAAGATGTGCCTCTCCCCTTATTTGTATTTGTTTTTGTTATAGAGGGGCAATCATGCGGTGCACGTGCACTGACGAATTATGAGTGGCCTTTCATGTGAGCTTGGATGTTTGTCGATTGTGGTAAAATTACCAAGACTGACAGATCTGATTTACTTTGAGCAATTATATTATATGCCATTTTGACATTTGCTGAGAATTTGCTCGATTCCTTGCTCTCTGTGGCTGTGTTGCTTTAAGGACATTTTGGCTTTGCTGTTTCACCTCCGGCTGTCATTCGCTTCCTCTAAAGGAAAGGTGATCTCTTTGATCTGTGCAGTTTTTTTTTCTTTTTTTTTTTTCCGGATAATTACAATTCAAGGATTAGTGTTTTAGAGGAGATAGACAATGGGCGTTTATAGGCCAATCGGTGATGGTAGGTGCACAGGGAAATCGGTGGTGGATCAGAATGGTGATGGATTCGTATGCTTCGAGGACTTTTCTCCTATGATGGAGCTTCAGAGATGATCATGTGATGATGGTGTTGCTCTTGATAAATGTAAAAAAAAAAAAGTATATATTTTTTGTCCATGAAAAAGAAGAATTTCTTATTTTTTATTTTTAACCGAGTGATCTAAGGGGTGATTTTAGTTCAGGGAGATAACAGAAATTTTTACTCAGCCTGAAAAGAAATCGTACGTCACAACTTCTTTGATTTAGCATACAACATTAGTCTTAGTACTTAAAGTATTAATCTTTTGAGGTCAGATAGCTTCAAGAAAATTACAGATACAGAAATCGTGACAAACCCAATGAGGTCCAATACCACAACAAGAAGCAAAAATTCTATAAACACCAAGAATTTCAAACCTGAAAATGTAATTGATTGGGAATAACATTAATTGGTGAAGGCTATATATATATATATATATATATATATATATATATATATATATATAAACAAATTTAAAGGGTTATTTTCAATTACCGAATAAAAGGGTCAAAAATTAGCTTAGCCAACCTCTGTTCTTATAAATAAATAAATAAACAACTTAAGGGAAAAAAGAGAGAGAGAGAGAGAAGGTTAGCCATTAGCCAACTTGTTTGATGGGGACTGGGACCTTGCACTAGTTCACAAAATAGTATCCCTATTCATCAGGGCATCCAATTGGCTAGGGATCAAGGTATTAGTAATGTCATGGTGGAAAGTGACAATAGTGCAGCTGTTGGTATGGTGAATGGAGAGCTCTTGTCGATCTATTGTTCACAGCATTCAGAACTTAAGGGCTTGTTTCTCATCCTTCAGCATCTCTCATGTGCATCAGGAGACCAATTTTTGCACTGATTTTTTGTCTCATCTTGCGAATTCATTTTCCTCTGGTTTTCATCGCTTTGCCTCTCCTCCTCCTCAAATAGGAGATTGGCTTGTGACTTATTCTAGATAATTGTTTTTGTTTGTTGTGGGTTTTTGCCCACCTTCATTTACCAAAAAAAAAAAAAGTATCCTATGGTTTTCCACTGTTGTTACTTTTGGCTTTTTCGGAAAATTTTGAATATGGGGATACGTGAATGATTTTTCTATTTTTCTTAATGTCCATTATTCTACTATTTATTCAAAATTATAGTCACTTTATGTTCATGGTGTAGAATTTGATTATCTTATAAATTTATTGATAAATTCGGTCTACGTATATCCAACGAAAAATAACAAAATTTTAGGAAAATATTTATTTTTATTAAATTTTATGTAGACCAATAATAAAAAAAAAATTATAATGAAGATTTGTTTGCACCCAAAACATATATACTTCACATATAATAAACATATACTTTATATATACTTTTATTAAACATTTTAGATTTATTAAAATTTATGTTACATATATATAACATAAATTTTATATATAGGTATCATATATTTAATATATACTATTCATTATCAAGTATAAAAATGTAGGTAAATTAAATTAAGAAAATAATGTAAGTAATTGGATTTGTGTATATATAGAGGCAGGAGAGAGTGATATAACAATTTAATTAATAACATTAAAATAAAATAAAATGCATAAGAAAGTGGTAAAGAAGAACAATAATATTATGCTCGATTGAGTGACAAGTGATTATTATAGGGGTATCTGACTAGTTACACCCCCTACTGTTTTATTATTCAATATATGTAAGGAATAAAAAACAGTTATGATAAATGTATATATTCAATATATATGAGATGTAACTCATAACTATCTTATATATATAATAAACATATAATTCATATATACCTCACATAGAAGGTTCTTTCCAACACATATACCATATACTTATACTTAGGATTATTTCAATAATTTTTTCTAGTATTAGGTCACTTTTATAAATGGCTATAGATTTATAAATTTTAAAATTTTAAAATTTTACGGATTAACTTAACACTTTTTGTTCTTTTTGCCCTAATATACTAGAAGAGAATGATAATATTATTTTAATATTTTAAAAGAATTGAGTTGATTTTATTTATTGATGAAAAATAGTAGTTCTAGTTCAACTAAGAAAACATAATCAACTCTTAAAAAAATTATTTATTAAAAGGTTGTAGGATAATTTTTTATTTTCAATATTTTGTAGGCTACATAATATTATCTGAAATAATAAAATGAAAAAAATATTTAGGAAGTTAAAAAAAATTACTTTTCGTAAATAGTACATCATATACACTTCACTTATACTAAACATATAATTATCATATATTTTTCTCTGTGTATGTAATAAATTTTGATGTATATATATATATATATATATATATATATATATATATATTATCAAACACTAGACAATTTAATCGACATGTGAAACTCTATCAGACAATTGAGGGATTAGGTGATATGAATTGATAAAATAGATAAAGAATCATAAAAAGAAGGCAAGATTTACTGATTTGGACCCTAAAATGCTTTTTGTTGTTGAAGATAGCTCACTTCCTCAGTGACGCACACCTCTACTATCACACAGAGACGTTTCAGTTGATCTAAACACTTGTAACAAACGCATTACCGATTACCCTAAAATGCGATGGGGTAGCATTTGTGTCCTTTACAATGTTCATAGTATCATGATGTTAAAAAAATGCTAGTCTTAAAATATTAAATGCATAGTTCTACAAGATTTTTTTTTGTTCTTTTCTCCAATTATTTGGTTAATAGGATAACCTTTTTTTTTTTTATTACTTGTTAGACCGAGAAGGGTTATGTTTAGAGCTAGCAAAATTTGATAGGTATATATATATATATATATATATATATATATATATTTGCATTGTCTCTTACGTTTTTTTTTGTGTGTATATTTAGAGCTAAAAAAATCAACATATTTGAGTTGATTTTATAATAATATGCCATTTTTTTCCTTTTGCATTCTTTTATCATGGTTTGTGCAATTCTATAGTTTATATATAATGTTCATACTAAGATAATATTATGAAAAATTTTACAAACGAGCAAGTCCAATGTATCGTCAACTAATTGTCGTTAAATATTTTATACTTCAATATTTGAACTTGTTTAAAATATAATATTTTTTATCAATTTTCTTTGTAAAAGAAAACCATTTTATTGAAAATTTTAATTTTTCAATATACAAATATATTCATGCAAGCAAAATATTACTAAATTAATGAATTTATTTATGAAAAAGGAGAAGATTAAAAATTAGGTTATCTGTCTAATAAAATAGAAACATTATATAGTCCATATAAAGTCACTGTTTGGTAACACCAAACTAATTTAGTTTGACTATAAAAAATAATCTAGTTTGATCAATAATTTATATTTTATAAAATAATTTATTTGAAAAAAAACTAGATTATAGTATCCAAAATAAAAAGCTAATAGAACTAGCTTTTTTTATAAGCTAATAAATTATTATTTTTCTTTCCTTTTTTACTAGTATTTTTTTTCTTTTTATAATTTTATAATAATAATATAATTAGTAAATTATTTAATATGTACATATAATAATAATAATAATAATAATAATAATAATAATAATAATAATAATAATAATAATAAAGATATACATATTTATTATATTGAGATGAAATATTTAATATAATTTTTATATTATTTAATATGCATATATATTATATAATTACTTTGTATTATATATTTAAATAGATTTTATATAATATTTTTGAATAATATAAATATATATTTTATATCATTTTTATTTTTAGCTAGTTTTATCAAATATTTTTAATTGAATTAATTATCAAATTTTCAGTTATTATATTATCAGTTAAAATCATATTATGATTAGTTTTACTAAACAAAACCAGAATAGGACTTAGGATACTTACCATAGACTCCATCTCATCATAACATAACTCCTTCGCTTGCGTCCAAAAAATTATAATAAGCAACTTAAGCTTTGTTAATTAGAGTAGTTGTCTAAATGGAATACAAAATTAGGGAAAACATAATTTTGGGATTTTTTAAGTTTTAAGGTTAAAAAGTAAAGATTGTAGCCATTTGTCGTATTTATGTCCTTATTCCTTTATTTATTATTATATAGTTAATCTTTAGTGTAAGCCCTATCTATATAGCGGTGAATATTATTAAGATTTGAAGTACGAAACAGTTATAACTTACATCATACTAAATAGAACAAAATAATTAAGAAGAAGGTATAAAATCCAAAGATAAAAATATATCAATCAGTTTAGTCTGATTATTATTTTTCTTCAACAACATATAGACTATAGCAATGCAAGATCTGTGTCAGTTATATATTAAAATAAATTGTGTTTCAAACCAAACAACTGGCCTTCAGATTTTGCTTACCGCTAACTGCTTATTTAAGTAATTATCACTGCCATCACTATTCTTTCAACCTCTGCGTACTACTACTCATGCTTTATCTATAGCAGATTACTCATTTTCGATGGCCAGAAGATGCCATGAGAACCGCCACAGCCACAATGAACATAGACAACATACTCACAAGTAAAATATATGTTTTTCGCGACGATTTCCGATACTCTTTGAAAATAACTATGCCCCAAAATGTGCTCACAAGTGGAAGTGCCTGAAATATAAACAACCAATTCTTCACTACAAACATAAGCATCCCAAAATTTCTCAACATTTCTACTATGCTATTACTTGTTCTTTAGATGCATAAAACTAACCTGAACAGCATCTGCTGCTGCATATCCTGCAGCTTGACCACCCATAAATTGAAGGCCATTACCGAACCCACATATCAATCCGGCCAGAAAAGCCCATCCTCTGCCGTTCCAATCATTAACATAAGCCTTAAATGATGATCTTGGTAGGTTCAGTACCGGCCGGTAAAGGAAGCTGACATTTAAAATGACGGCAAGCACAAAAAACGACAATGAAAACCAGAAGAATGCAGTATAAACAACCAATTTAGGAACCCCTTTCTTCAGAGTTTGCCACTGATCATTTGTTGCTAAGTTGAAAGCCGGTGAGAAGATTGAGAAGCATAAACCAGCAAAGAATGTTATTACCAGTCCTATCAGAGTTCCTTTCCCAAACACCTGCAATGAATATGCAATTCAACAAATCATTGCCCAGTATATTACCACCAAATAGAAAGAGCTACAAATTACAAAACCTTGATTGATCTTTTCTTCTCAAGTTCTATGAGGAAATCAGCAGTTCCGGGTTTTGCCTTCTTCCCAGGAGCATTTCCATTCTCCACATCACTCGTTTCTATGCCAATTAATAACATGTAAGGCAGAAATTTTTTTTTTGCCTTTGATAATACCAAGAAGGATGAGCTAAAAGATACCATTGCTTGCATATTTTTCTGGCTTGGTTGTAGAGAAAACTGCCGTGAGTTTGTAATCAGTTGATAAATTCTGGAGCTTTGCTTTATTATCAGCTGCATTGGACGAATGAACAGCCGAACCAAGAAAAGCAGCAATCAGGAAACAACCGACCCCCGGAAAAAGAATCTCAGCCCTGTTAATTTTATCATCCAAGAAGTAGTTCACGGTTGTTCCTGCCACAGAAAAGCAAAAAGAGTTAATAAAGTTCCGAACTTTACAAATTCAAACAAGAAAGTCTCACTAAGGACTTACAACAACAAACCTATAACAACAGTTACACTACAAGCGATGACTTCCACAGCTGACAACCCAACAAAGGCTAAAGCATATTGGGTTGATAGATTTCCAAGGCAAAGAAACACTCCACCCCCCACAGAAAACAGAACAGAGGACCAATTATCCTGCATCAATCACACACAATCAACTCAAATTATTGAATATTTGGATACCCATTTCATCATTTTAGCAGAATCCTAACAGAAAAATTCAATTACCTGAGAAAGTTGGGTTAGAAAATTGGGTGCCTCAGGGGTGCTCTTACCAATCTCACCGAGTGCAAAAGCTATAATTACAGCAGCCAAGAGATTGGTGATAGAGTAATCAAGGTAAGTATGTTGAGGAAGGCGGCCTCTTCTTTCTAACAGTGTTACAATAGCAGGCCATGTGCCTAAGAAAAACAGAGAAAGCAGCATACATACTATGGCTCCACCCTTGCTCTCCACCATATACATTTTTTCAGACACAGATAATTGGATTCTCTTCTCTCAGACTGAAAACTCAAGTATCAACGAGAGAGAAACTTAATAAGAAAAACCCATATTGACATGATAAGAAAATATCAAAATCATGTCCAAGAAAAAGCATGTAGGGCCAAAATATTCACTCCAACAAGGTTAAAAAACAAGAAGATACATATAGCAGTCAAATATATATTTAGAAATGAAGTAAAGATAATCAAAGGATCAGTTGTGTTGTGTGACCACATGGTCAAATCGAAATTTCACTCTCTGAAAGGAATCAAGAAAGTCGTCTGCCACCGTCCAAACTCAAAAGAAGAAAAGGAGATTTTGTTATTGTTACTATTATTATATAAACTCCCAAAAAAAAATGGATTTAAGAACTAGAAACTTACAATATGTAGAAGAAATCTTAGGAAATCTCCGCAAATAAAAATGGCTTAGATTCTTCTTGGGTATAGTCTGTAATCATCGAGATTCAAGAATCAGAATCCTTTTTAGAGAGACCAGCTGGTTTAGTTTAAGATCCTTCAAGATTCAGAGAATCGGAATCCTTTTGGCGAAAAACCAAGGTACTCTTATTATTTTATTTTTAAGAAACAAAAATAAAAAGAAACGTTGGAATAGAATCTTGGATTTCTGATTAAATTTTAAAATCAATATTGTCTTTTCCTTTTTTACCAGAATAAAAAAAATCAATATTATCTTATACAAAGAACTAATAATTAATGGGCAAATTGTATGTATTTTCAGTTTTGTGTGAAAATAATCTTATTATTTTATTTTTAACTTTTAAATACATATATTTTTAATTTTATATCAAATATAATATTGTGAGTAGTTTAATTTGATTTAACAGTAATATAATATTTATTTTTTAAAATAATGTAGTATTTAGTTTTCTATTTAAATAATTTGGTATTTAGTAAAAAAAATCTAAATCTGAGCAGAACTACTCAAGATTCAAAATGAATTATTCATAAACATACCTAAATATGTGTATAGCTAGTCATTGGAGGATTTTGCTGTAAAGTCAGAAAAATTATTTAGATTTATGTAAATATAAATATATATTATTTAAATTAATTATATATAAACTAAATATGTGTAGACATAATTAAATAAGTATAAACGATAAATTTAATATATGAGTTATTTATATAACTAAATTAATGCAGATATATTTAAAAAAATTAAATGTAATATATATATATATATATATATATATATATATATATGTCAAATTAAAAAAATTAGATTCAGAATTTTTAATTACTTTCTTCCGAAATTTTATTTAATATAAAATTAAAAGTATATAAATTTAAAAATTAAAAATATAATTATTTTGGCACAAATGAAAATACAATTGTTTTTAATGTAAATTGGCCATAATTATTATACATATAAAATGATGGTAAGTTAAGTCAAGTCCTTGGTATTATTGAGATTCGGAATTAGTAGAATGGGCTGACAAGTCACAAGTAAACAAATGTCAAATGAGTGCTGAAAAGCTGTAATTGGTTGTATCTGTTCTGTTTGTCAACCTCTAAACAAGAACCAACCATTCCAATTTTTGTGCTTTCCATACTTTTTAAAAGGAGCGGTTTATACTATATATTACTGGGACCCTGTGATTTATATAACTATTTAAACAGCATATTGCTGGTATCCTCCCACTTTGTTTGACAATTGACTTATTATTCAAACTATCAAAATCGTTCTTAATAATAATAATAATAATAATATTGTTATTATTATTATTAAATTCTGATTGGATAATAAAGAGTTATATTTTAATTGTTTGAATGAAATTCAATTAAATTTTTTATTATTAAATAAAAAATTAAATATTTATTAGAAATATCATAAATAAATTTTAAAATAATACATATAAATATATAACAATTTTATATTATTATTATTATTATCAATTTTGAAAATAAATTCATATTTATGTTACTTAACTTATTTAAAAAGATAAGTATTTATATATTTGATCACTTATTTAATTAAAAGGAGAACCATACTACTAAAGCAACAAATCTACATTAATTGAATTATTTATATTATTTTCTTAACTCGATTATTTATTCAAATTAGACTAGATTAGCGACCATTTCTTAAAATTTTCAATCCGATCAATTGATTTGATTTAGTTTCAATAACATTGCTTATTTTATTTCAAGCGTCATGGTTCGAATTATTTCAAAGTAAATAATTAAATTTTAATATTAATCAAAATAAATTTTAATATTAATCAAATTAAATTTTATTTCGATTTAATTTTAAAATTTTTTATTAAATCAGAAATATCATTCTATTAAAGATCATGATTTAATTACTAAAAAAAAAGACATATTTCAAATACAAAGAAGCCACTACAAAAACCAAAAACCAAACAAACAAAATTCTAGCCTAACATGAATGAATGAAGAAGACCTCCAATTCAAGCTCCAGTTATTGTCGAAAATCGGCATCATATATACATTATTAAGCTAAAATGGACTCTTTTGACATTAAAGAGTCATCGAGACAAATTCAATCAAGCTTTTTATCCTTCAAAAGAACAAATTCTATCTACTGGGAACAAGAATCACGACTTCCATGTTATCTGGCTATTAGTTTTTCAAAAGGATTTTGGTATTATTTCTCCTTTGACCTATTAATATTTTTCCTCAGTTTGAACAACAATATTGCTAAAACAATTCTAGATATTTTGTTGACTTCTATATTATTTCTCTACTGTCACTTTCTTTTTCTATTTCTTTTCTCAACCATCAAAGTTACAATCCACCTATATAATTTTTCTCATATTATTTTTGTTCAAGCTCAAACATAAACATCATTATATTATACATTGTTTTAAGAGTTTTAGTTTTTAATAATGGAGAAATTTACAGCGAAAATCTGACAAATCTCTCACATGATCTAATACATGCTATTTAGAACACAAAACAAACGAGTTTAATTGAGAAATAGTAAAATATATACCTGATTTGACCGAATTCATCATCTTAGAAACGATCCAAAAAGTTTTTGGACCAAAATCTTTTATCATTTTCTAACTCAAGAATTATGGAATTATTTTCATTCTTACCTTCCTTATCTTTTATCCTTCTTTATATAGAGGAGCTTAATCATTAGAGTTAGCAACAAAAAGATTTAGCTCATCGGTATATAATAATATAGATTATCCATCATACCCATATTATTATCCGAGCCCACATTAAATCTCTCACACTTAATTAATAAATGAAGTCTTGCCTAAATTAAGAATTGATCAAATTCTTAAGGCCTGTTATTTATAATTTGTCCTGATATCTCAATTATAAGTCCACAAATATAAGATATTAAAATAAAATATTTTACATTCTCCCACTTGGGCACATTAATTGAGAACATATTATAAAGATTTCATATTCCCGTTCGATTCAATAAGATTATCAAATAGGATCATGACGGAAACCACATAATCAAGAACATTACACATTCCATAGTCACATATGCCAATGACCCTATCAATCGTCATGAGCATCAGTGTGGTAATGTGGTAACACTAACTTTATGATCAAAACTTTATATGTTGATTTTCTTATCAGTCAGATTTCTTATCTTTATGTAACACAATTACTCATAAGAAATCTTTTATTACTTCAAATGAAATTTGTATTTCTTAAAAAAACTTTATATCTCAAGATACTTTATGTCACAAGACATACATCCAAGGCTATTAACATCAATGCCACAAGCATTTGCTTAAGATGACACTAATATTAAGATTTTCAAATATTTAATATGATATATCACATAATATTTTCCAATAAAAATATAACATTGTATTGATAATCATCAAAAATACAATAATGTACATTTATACCAATGTATAAAGTACGTACAAACATTGCATAAAGTAATATAAAATCCTTCCACTAATCCAGGGATCAAAACTATATTTTAGACTCATACTAATGACATGTCTCACATAAATATTGGGTCGTAGTCCCTTGGTTAGAGGATCTACTATCATATCTTCTGTACTGATATGATCCACCTTAACGTCACATTTCTTTATCAGCTCTTTCAATATCAAATACTTGACTTCCATATGCTTAGACCCTATGATATTCTTGTTGTTTTTAGCAAACAACATAGCTGGAAGATTATCACAATACAACTTTATGGGTCTATCAATGGAATCAACGATTGACATTTTTGCAATGAAATTTCGTAGTCATATAGCCTGTGTGCTGCACCATAGCATGCTACAAACTCAGCCTGCATCGTGGAAGAAGAGATTAAGGACTGTTTAACACTTTTCCAAGATACAACCCCACCAGCCAGCATAAAAACATAACCTAATGTGGATTTTCTATCATCTGAGCAACCAGCAAAAGCTGAATTTTTATAACCAGTTAACTTCAAATGCTTAACCTTTCTGTATGTTAAGATATAATCACTAGTCCTCTTAAGGTATCTCAAAACTTTTTTAGCCACAGTCCAATGGTCCATTCCAAAATTAGATTGATATATATCCAGAATACCAATTGCAAATGCAATATCTGGCCCATTGCAAACTTGAGCATACATCAAGCTTCCTACTATACTAGCATATGACACTGCTTTCATTGATTCTCTCTTAACCTCATTCTTTGGACACTGTGCCAAGCTTAATTTATCACCTTTAGCAATTGGCACATCCCAAGATTTACATTCATGCATATTGAATTTCTTCAATATCCTCTTTATGTATGCCTTTTGAGAGAGACCTAAAAGGTTTTGAGATATGTTCCTTAAGATTTCAATTCCAAGGACAAAAAATGCTTCTCTAAGATCTTTCATATCAAAATATTTAGATAACAACTGCTTAACCTCATGCAGTGTACCTAAATCATTACATGCAAGCAAAATATCATCTACATATAATATCAGAAAGATATATTTGCTCCCACTGATCTAAAGATATATGATCTATCAACTTTGCTTTCAACAAAGCCTAAAGAAGTGATTACATCATCAAATTTTAAGTACCATTGTCGTGAAGCTTGTTTTAAACCATAAACAGACTTTTTAAGTCTACAGACAAGATGGTCTTTACCATCTTCATGAAAACCTTTAGGTTATTCCATATAGACCTGCTCGTCTAATTCTCTATTTAAGAATGCGGTTTTAACATCCATATGATGTAGCTCTAAATTAAAATGAGCTACTAGTTCCATAATTACTCTAAATGTATCCTTAGAGGATATAGAAGAAAATGTTTCACTGTAATCAATTCCTCTTATTTGAGTAAATCCTTTGGCAACTAATCTGACTTTAAACCTCTCAATATTACCTTTAGAGTCTTTCTTCGTCTTATAGACCCATTTACAGCCAATAGGTTTACGACCTTTAGGTAATTCAACAAGCTCCCACACACCATTACAATCCATAGATTGCATTTCATCTCTCATTACCTTCCACCACAAATCTGATTGGGTACTAAAAACAGCTTCCTCAAATGATATAGGATCATAAACATGACCAATGTCATAATCACTCTCTCCTAAATAGACCACATAATCAGATGGAATATCATATTTTCTTTCCCTGGTAGACCTCCTAAGAGAAATCTGTGCAACTGCACTCTGTGATGATGAAGCCTCATTAAACTGTATAGGCTCATCCCTTAATACTGTATTACTCATAGGCGTAGGAACCAACATTATAGGTTGATTAGGAACTGGTATATGTATAACCTTAGTCTGTTGTTCCTTACTAGTAATCTCAGAGTGTTCATACTGATCAACTATATCAAATTCTAAAAATTTATCTATCTATGATTCTATAATTCTAGAACCCCCCTTATCTATAATAAAATTTGTAGCCTTTAGAATGATATGGGTATTCTATAAAATAACAATGAGTAGATCTAGATTGTAATTTACCTTCAATAGGATTATAAAAATGTACTTTTGAAGGACAACCCCAAACACGAATGTGACTTAAGCTAGGTTTCCTATTATTCCACAGTTCAAATGACGTTCTAGCCATAGACTTATTGGGTACTCTATTGAGGATATATAATTTCATTTTAATAGCCTCACCCTATAAAAATTCCGGGAGATTGGATCTTGATATCATGCTTCTAACCATTTTATTTAAGGTGCGATTCTGCCTTTTAGCCATACCATTATATTCAGGACTTCCTGGCATATTAAACTGAGCTACATCACTCCGATCAGACCTCTGTTCTTATACATCACCCCGACCAAACTGAGCTACATCACCCTGATTCCTAGCATATTTGGCAAAATGACCTTTTAATTGTCCCAATATACAGTATTTGCCATAATACTCACCACCCCGATCAGACCTAACAATTTTGATAACTTTTTCCTGTTGTTTCTCGACTTCAGTCTTAAAAATCTTGAATTTTTCAAGAGATTCAGACTTTCCTTAATCAAGCATAGATAGTCATATCGGGAAAAATCATCAATAAATGTTATAAAATATTTATTATTGCATATTGTGGGTGAATAAGGTCCCCATATATCCGTATGGATTATCTCTAAAAGATCTGAGCTCCAGATAGATCCATTTTTCTTAATTTTGGTCAGTTTACCCTACAACAGTCAACACATGTTTCTAGGTCACTAAAATCAAGGACAGATAAAATATTATATTTTATTAGCCTTTTTACCCTTTCCCTAGAAATGTGACCAAGTCTTTTATGCCACAACATGGGTGAATTCTCCTTTATTAAGGGTCTTTTGGCAACAGTATGTTCAACATTACATGATATGGAATATATTTCATTTGAACTTAAAGAAACTTGATACAAACTATATGAAAAAATACACTGGCCAAACTGCCTTTAAATTAAGAGTTATATTAACAACTCCATCTTTAAATACAAAAGCATAACCAATTTTGTCTAATTCAGAAACAAATATCAAGTTCTGTCTAAAAGATGTTATGAACAATACATTAGATAAGAACAGTTTATAACCACTATCTAAGTTCAAATAAACATTTCCAACTAGTTGAACATCAACCATAGCATTATTGCCAACTGTGAGCATTAACTCTGCTTTATTTGCTTCCTCATGTTTGTGAATCCCTGTAATGTGAAGGCAACATGTTTAGTCGCTCCACTATCAAGCCACTAAGAACTGGATGTGGCATCAGCTGAATTAGATTCACAAATAACAAAACTAAAAGAGTTACCTGTAGGCTCACGCTTTTCTAACCACTTTATATTTAAGATAATCCGCCTTTTTATGACCTTTCTTTTTGCAAAAGAAACATTTAAATCTCTTTTTCTCTATGCCTTTAGAATCAACCACAACACTAGATCGGGAAGACTTATGTCCCTGAATAGAAAAAGAAGCATTAGTCTTAGCCTTCTTACCTTTCAGTTTACCTTTGTACTGAGGTTCGGATACAAGAAGCGTGACATTGGATTGTCTCGCCTTTAGCTTCTTTTCCTCAGCTACGCAAACGACAATGAAAGCATTGATAGTCCAAGGATCCTTCCTAGAGTTGTAAGTCGTAATAAGCATCTCAAACTTATGAGGAAGAGTATTAAGAGCTTGATGCACACTAAAAGCATCAAGGAGAATAATGTCAAAACTCTTTAACTCATTCTGTATGTGGACCATCTTTAAAATGTACTCCATAACACCTCCAAGTCCATTATACTTTATGGAGTATAATTGTTTTAGAAGGGTACCATTCTTAGCATTGATAGACACCTTATAATGGTGAGACATAGCTGTAAGAAACTCTTTTGCTATATGAGTCTCAGGAAGACCACTCAACAGATGCTCTGGAATTGACCTTTTAAGGGTCAAATAACATAGACGGTTCATCTTATACCAAGTTGAGTGTAACTCTTTTTCTACATCAGTACTCTCAGGAGTCAAGTCAGCTGGTTTAGGAGTAGTCATGGCAAGATCAATATCTGTCAACTCCATGGTCATTTCAACGTCTCTTTTCCACTCCTTGAAATTAGAAGT
This sequence comes from Triadica sebifera, assembly GCA_023653625.1. NCBI lineage: Eukaryota > Viridiplantae > Streptophyta > Magnoliopsida > Malpighiales > Euphorbiaceae > Triadica > Triadica sebifera. Next base: position 20,523,804 of record CM042900.1, read on the forward strand.
TGTTAATGTTTGAACTGTAACAGTGCAGTTATTGATTGAGAATGCGACTAAAAAAATTAACAATGTAATACTTTAGTTCAAGACAATAATAATACTCAAAGCCGTAAAAAAGTATTAATCCAAAGAATTTCAACACATCATTATATAATCACCTTTGGGCAGAAAATATAACATACAATAGTTAATTCTTCAATATAAGAACGATCTAGGAATTTACACAGTCTTTGCAAATTTAAACATCTTTGGGCAGAATAAACCACTCAGACCAGTTCATTCCTAATCAAATGTCTTATATTATCATCTCAAAATTTGAATTTATAATAAACACCTTTGGGCCAAATAATTATAAACTAAATCTGAGACATCCCTAAAGCATATAAGTTTGTATATTTCTTAAAATCTCAGCTAAAAAGGTCACTTTAGCAACTACATTTTCGCCAATTTTAAAAGAAATACTTATATCGGGATACACCTTATTTAGTGTCTTGAAAAAAAATATAATTTTTCATTCCTTATGGACATAGGGCTTAAATGTCTTGAAAAATTATGACCACAAAAATAAAATTACATTGTCAATTTTACATGAGAAAAATTAATTCCATATGTGACATTTTATGCCAAATGCATAAATTAAATAAATTATGAAATAATAATTTATCTCTAAAAATGTCACAAAAATTTTCAATTATGGCTTTTAAAAATTAATTTAGAAAATCTAAATTAATTCCAAAAGAAATCGGGTCAAGTAGCCTTATGGAGCGATAAATAATGAATTAGGGACTTAATTGAAAAAATTAGAAAGTTCAGGGGTAGAAATGAAAAACTAGAAAGAGGGCAGAATGGCGTGCACGTGCAGTACACGCGCTTGACATGCCCAGCGCGTGTATCACACGCGCATGTAGTTGATGCCCTAGTGCGTGTGATACACGCTCCAGCTATAGCTCCGTTATTCCGCCAGATGCGCCCATGCGCATCTTTGGCGGGTGAAGTGCACGTGCCAGTCTTCTTCCTCCTCCCGATTCTCTGCAATTTTTCATCTGAATTTCCCAAAAATTCGATTTCACTCCTAAACCCAATTTGCTTCAATTTTTCACTTTAAATCAACATGCAACGACATATAATTCTGATTTTATTAAGAAAAAACATTGAAAATCAATAAAATTAGAGAAATAAGCATGTGATTAACTAAATCAAAAATTTCTCAAAACCTCAATTAATCTCAGTTTTTCTCTAGATCCCGATGAGAAAAACTCAAATATGGTTCTAAAAATATGTATTTGGGCTCTTATACCACTTGATGGAGAGATCTATAGTAGAAATCTGGTCGATCTCTCCCCAGGATCTAAGCATGCTATTTAGAACACAAAACAAATGAGTTTAATTGAGAAAGAGGAAAATATGTACCTGATTTAGCCGAATCCATCGTCTTAGAAATGATATGATAAGTTTTTGCACCAATATCTTCTCTCGTTTTCTAACTCAAGAACGATGAAATTCTTTTCATTCTTACCTTCCTTATCCTCTATCATTCTTTATATAGAGGAGCTTAATCATTAGAGTTAGCAATAAAAGAGACTTAGCTCACCGTATATAATAATCATGGGCTATCTATCATACCCATATTATTATCTGAGCCCACATTAAATCTCTCACACTTAATTAATAAATGAAGTCTTGCCTAAATTAAGAATTGATCAGATTTTTAAGGCCTGTTATTTGTAATTTGTCCTGATATCTCAATTAAAAGCCCACAAATATAAGATATTAAAGTAAAATATCTTACACTAAAATGATTACTCATTTAACATGCATAAAGAATTGTTTTCTCTCTACACCAATTAGGATTTTAATTAAAAAATCTTTCTTTTTATTCTTATTTACCTGGAATTCTATTCAAAAAGAGCCTATTAAATCACCATGGATTTTCGCATCTTTAAAATTTATTTCATGGGAAATAATCCTTAAGGATAGTGTTTCTAATTAACATGTCTTACAATTTTTTTAAAAATAATCTTTCTTTTTCATTTGATCAAAATATATCTCAATAATTTGTTGAAAAATAAAACATAAAGTTTAAAAAGTTGCGGTAAAATAGTAGCTATAAATTGATGCAGAACAAAACATAAACAGTTTTTGTAAATTGCTACATAACTAACATTTAAACAAAATGCATAAAAAGTAGGAAAATAACAGGAAATTGCTATCACAACACATAAATAAGAAAGAAATAAAAGGATAAAACATATATGATATAATAAAAAATGAGAGGGTTTGAAGTATAAAAAAAATACAAACACTAATTTTTTCTTCTTTTTGTTCATTGTATTTACTCTCTAAATCACACCCAAATACTCCTTCTATTCATTTACACTCTTTCTCTCTCATATAACTTATAATAGAACACTAATTTAAAAGAAAAAAGATGCATTCTCAAGTACACATTCTACCTAGCTCTCCAAAAGATATGGCTTAAATAAAATTACTCCTTTTTATATAAGTATCTTTAACTATAGTAAAAATATCATCATAAATTTAATATAAATTTCATCATCAACTTGAAAACATTAACACATATTTCTTCAAGCAACATCAACAATGTAAATAACAAGAACATCCTCTCACTCAAGCTTTGAACAAAAAAGCTAATATGTAAAGCCTTGTAAAGTGACAATCTTCTCCAAAAGTTTTCATCCACTTAACCAAATTTCTTCCAATAATCTCATTTAAATTTGTAATACCTATTAATTAGGGTCTATAAGATATTTTCGCAATAGGAAGATGAGTATGTAATTAAGGGTGGTGGTAAATACGAAAGATGATTTAAAAAGGGATGGTCATAGATGTGCCTATGGGAATGTCATAGGATTTATATATTATGAAAGGGTTATCATAATCGTGAATGTCGTGGCTTAAGGTTCATTCATGTGATTAGTTATTGCAACCGTGAATAGTATGGTTTAAGTGTTCGAGAGCATGAATTTATTTGTTATGACTGTGAATTCTGGTCAGTTAGGAGCAGGTAAAACATACACAATTTTCTCTCTCTCTTCTAGGCTTTATGTTTTCCATAGACCTACTCCCCACTCCTTCTTGACCATTCTTGCATGCCATAACCATTCCCTTCATCTTCTTCATATTCCTTCTTTCTTTCCCTCTCTAGTTTTTCATGGTGGAAGCTTGGAGAAAACTTGGGATAGTAAAATTAAAGAGGGAGCTTTTGAGAGTTTAAGCTAGAGTTTAGTTTTAGGAGTGGTTGTGCACATTTTCTAATATAAGGGTCTAAAAAGAGGCCTTGGCATGTCTAGGAGCTGGAAAAGAGCTTAAAGGCACATCCCAAGTGAGAAGACAAGCTTGAAAAGTTTAGAGTGTTTGTTAAGTTTCCATTTTCAGTGAAGATATGTATATAACAACATTCAAAGCCTCTTTTATTTGCAATTATATGCTTGTTATGCTTTAAGCATGGTATAAGTGGTTAGAGGCCATTAAATGCATTGATTGTGTATTAAATTCCATAAATGGGTTATATTTGGTTTTGGATGATTAATAAGTTGATTTTTGTGTATTAATGATATTAAAATGGGTTAATAGCATGACATTTAATGGAAATGTACACTAGAGTGTTGATAAGGTGATTAATATTGGTTAATCTTAGAGAAAAATGTAAGTGGTATTTGTTTACTCTATTTTGGTGTGATTTCTACAAAATTTTCCAAATTCACAAATATGAATCCATTTTAACTTTATTGCTGGAGAAACAAGTCCTTCATGGATAAGTTCATGGTTGGGTTCACAACCAAGTTAATGTTTGTGAATCTTAAGTCATGGTCATGAAACCTAGAGTTCAAAATGACTTTTGATCTAAAATGGTTCACGAGCTAGGTCATGGGTAAACTAACAGTGAAGCGTGCCTTCACAATTATCACGTTCGCTAGTTTAGGCTTCAACCAATATGTGCATTCTGTGATCAGATGCACCAAACCGATAGAAAATTGAGTGCATTTGTGATTAGAATAGAACCGGTATGGTCGAAGTCTGAATTCAGACCATTGCAAATGGGAATAATGATTTTGAATAAGTAACGTTGAATTTTTTACAAAAACTGAAGAAAATGGGTCTGACTGTAAAATACGCGATATTCGCACTATTAATGAATTTTGAAAAGAGGAGATCATGACGTAGATATTTTTGAGACAAATTTGCTGATATAATTTGGTGTTAACACTCCTATGTTTAGGGTATGTAATTAAAGAAATAAAATTTAGAGTGCAATTCTGCAAAAATATCGAAAAATGCGATTTTTTTACTCTGGTGCCCCAATTGCAAAGCTGAAAGTGCCGATGGGTAGAGAAAATTATTTCGTGAATATTGACATAATTAATTACAAGAGATTAGCTCGTTTGGGGCTTCAAAATATGAAAATTTAATAATTATGGGTAGAAAAAAAAGAAGAAAAGAATAAAATTGAAATTGAAATTCAACTATTAAGTTAGAAGATGTGATGGCTGCCCCATTTTCCTTATATATGTCATGATTAAGATTTAAAGATGATTAGAAAATGTTATTTGGTGTAAGACATAGGCATGGCCGGCCATACCCCATTTCCTTCTCCCAAGGTTATTTTACAAGCTTCTTTTTCCCTTTCTCTTTCTTTCTTTCAATCACTTGTCCCTTTTCTTTCATATCTCTTTCTTCTTCTTCTTCTTCTTCTTCTTCTTCTCACCTAACCTGAGCCATACTCCTCCAAATTCCTATAGTTTTCTTTTGGTTTCTTGTTTCACAAAACCTATATAGCCAAAGGAGTTAGTGATCTAAGGCAAGTAATATCTCCTTCCCACAAATCCATATGAATCTGAGTCATGATTGAAGAAGAAGGGCTTGATCAAGCTTTGCCTAAGGTGAAAAGAGATTGCATGTCTAAGTAGGAGTTGGAGAATCAAAAGAGAGTTTTAGGCTAAATCAAAAAGGAAACTGAGAGCCTATCTCTTTGTTCTTCTATTTTCTTTTCCTTTCACACAAATCCTTTTTGTCAAGCATCAAATTAAGGTTGGAAGAGAAATGAGAAGGTGATCTTGCATGTAAAATTTCAAGGTGGGGAAAAGTTGAATGAATTTTCCAAGCTACAAATTGAGGTGATTGAAAAGGTATAAAATAACTTTAAGTTTTTGCTTCTTGAAATTTCTCTATTATCCAAAAGCTCAAGCTCTACTATTTTTGTTGTATTGTTTTTAATCCTTGTGGCTTTGTGAAGGTTAAAGCTTTTGGATATGTAAAAAGAATTATGGCCAAGACACATGATTGGTGGGAGGTTTGATTTGTGAAGTTGGAAGGTTGATCAATTGTTTTGTATTGTGAATGAATTTTTAGCCAAAATATAGATGGTATCAAGGACCTAAGAATTAAAATAAATTCAACTAAATTTTAGTTAATTAATAGATTCTTTAATTAACTCAAATGAAATTGATTTCAAGAAATAAGTTAATTGAGGTAATAAAATGGTTAAGTAGTATTAAATGGAAAGAAGGAAATTTTGAATATGATAATTTAGTGGTGACCGAAGCACATAAGAGTTTGAAAGGCAAAATTTGGGTTCATAATTACCTAAAACCTTGCTAAATGGGAGATAAAGAAAAGTATATTTATAGAAACTTAATAAAGGAACTAAATGTAAAAGAGGTGTTCTTGAGCTCGGTATGGAAACATGGCCGAGAGGCCCAATGACTAAAAAAAAATTTAATTCTTAAACTGGGAGTAAAATTAAAATTTAGTAAGATTAAAATAATTAAAATAATTAATTGGATTACTTTGGAACCCAATATTAAGACAACGAATCATATAATTTTAATATATTAACCGAACTAAAACGGATTCTAATTTATACGAATAATATTTAAGACTGAATTTATATTGATAGCCGTATATGTCTCAATAAATATAAGTTATAATGTGTAATGGTGAATATATGATTAATGGTTATGTGATATGTGAAATCTGAGATATTCAGTAATATAGAAAACTCAATGTGTTGATATATTTGAAATGAATTATACAAATGTCATGATTTAAGCCCATGAATAAACATGCACTAGTATAGGGTAACTTGTTGGTATACTAATAGAGTCATACGACTTCAACCGGGATATACAGCTATGGTCGGGATATTTGGCTTCAATTGGGATATATAGTTTTGGCTATTACATACAGTCTCGGCCACGACATTCAGCTCTTAGCTAGGATATATATAGATCCTTTTTTCATACAACCCTTAGGTTGGGATGCCCCTTGTATTTCCTTAGGATTTGGTCTAGGCAATTTGATTTATGGGCATAACAGGTAAAACCCTGCAGTTAGAAATTTCAATGTTAATATACTATTCTGTATGATGGTATAAAATGACATGATATATGGATTATGTTCTTTTTTTTTTTTTTTGAAAAGCAAGCTATCATAACATGTATAATTGCTATTTAAATATAAAGTTGACTATTTCTATAAAGTTTGCACCACTGAGCTAAAACTTAATGCATAAGTTTATCTTTCTCTCGAGAAATTATAAGGACAAGGGCCGGGTGGGACAAGTTATATGAGAGACTCGTCAAACTAGTGGATCCCATTCATGGATCAAAGTAGCAACAATAGACGCCTAGATAGAGTTGGTTTCTTTTTGTACTACTTATATATATATATATATATATATATATATATATATATATATATGTCATTGTCTACCTATTTGGTCAAACCTGTGTAACATTATTAAATATGCCTGTAAATATTATATTATTGTATTATTACATAGGAAGGTAAGGGAATGTTATAATTAGTGGTATCAGAGTTTGGTTTAGGTGATTCTAGGTTAGAAAAGGGTAAAGTGAGGAATGCTTGTGCATGCATTTGCATTAAATAAACATTATATTTATATATAAGTTGTTGTTCTCTGATATGGGCTGTTGTTTCTAAATTTATAGGAAAATGAGGAAATGATCTCACAACAGACCCTGACAGAAGCCATTGAGTGTAATCAACCATCTAATTCTTAATTACCCCCTCCACCATGACAACAAACAGTCAGGGGTGGTGCATCTTCCCATAAACGACCCTCAGTCGCAAAACAAGATGAGGGAGACTTATTGCACAATGTAGTTGAATTTATACAGCGGGCAACTAGGCCAACACCACTATAGTTAAAATTTGATAAACTATGTAAGTTTGGGGCTACAGACTTTTATGGCCACAATGAAGATAATGTTGTAGCGGATAATGTTGTTTAGAATAGAATGAAAGAGTGTAATGCCCATCAATTTAGGCTTGGATAATTAACATATTTAATGATCGTAATTAAAGTTATTTGAGACTAAATTTGGAAATAAAATATAATAAAAATATTTATAAGTGAATTTTTATTAAGTTATGTGTGTTAAATAAAATAAATAGAAAGGTTGGGTAAGTTGATAATAATAAGATAAAAACCAAGGATTTAAGTGGATATTTGGCAAAAATAAGGGGGAACCTAATAGGGTATTTACCATGAGTATGAAAATGTTATTTTATTCTTCTTCTTCCAAATTTCAGAACCCTAGCCTCCCTCCCACTCTTCCATACACAAATTCTCTCTTCTTTCACCCATTTTCTTCTTCCTCTCCTTCCTTTTCCTCTCTTCAAAAACTTAAAACAAATATAATAGCTCAAGGTTTGAAGAAGTTAAGACTTCATTGTGCCAAGGTTTAGACTTCATTGTGTCAAGGTTTGTACATATGAGCATATTTATTCCTTTGTGCATTTTATTTGCATTACAATGATGTTTGATGTTGAAGGAGGAGTGAACAAATAACTTGTTGTGTTTGCTGGTTTTCTTAAAATTCGTCTAGCACAATATTGATTTATTTGACCATATCTTTTGTTCTGGAACTTGGATCGGGATGAAATTAGTTGGAAATGAAACTAGACACATAGACCTAAAACTATTATAAAGAGTGTAAATGATATATCTGACTCTAAGTTGGTCTAAACATTTCTAAAAAATCTCGGATTTGAAAGTACCCAGAAAATTCTGGATAGTTATTTTCTGAATATTCTATGGTATTTTGATTATATATTTTGTTCTGGAACTTGGATCGGGATGAAATCCATTGGAAATAAAACTATACACATAGACCTAAAACTTTTATAAAGAGTGTAAATGCTATATCGGACTCTAAGTTGGTCTAAAAAGTTCTATCAAATCTCGGATTTGAAAGTACCCAGACAATTCTGGGTAGTTATTTTCTGAACATTCTATGGTATTTTGATTATATCTTTTTGTTCTGGAACTTGGATCAAGATGAAATCAGTTGAAAATGAAACTAGAAACATATACCTAAAACTTTTATAAAGAGTTTAAATGTTATATCAGATTCTAAGTTGGTCTAAAAATTTCTACAAAATCTCAGAGTTGAAAGAACCTATAAAATTCTGGGTAATTATTTTCTAAACATGTTATGGTATTTTGGTGATATCTTTTGTTCTGGAACTTAGATCGGGATAAAAATAGTTGGAAATTATAGTAGACACATAGATAAAAAAAACTTTATGAAGAGTATAAATGCTAGTTATGATTTATTTTGAAGCTAAAATTTGATACAAAATCTCGGACCTAAAAATATTCTGAAAAATACTGGACATATTTTTACTGAGCACTATAGGGTTATTTGGACATAAATTTAGCTAGAAAATTCAGATTTATATGATTCATTTTGTATATGAAATATAAGACATTAATCTAAAAATTCATAGAATACCATAAGGTCAAATTCGAATCACAAATAGATGAAATGTACAATCCCAAAATAGGGTAGGAATCTGTCCAGAAATAAAATTTAGTAATTTTGTATTTTAAATAATGGGTGACATAAATATATGTTTTAATTTTAAATAATATGATAATAGTTATATTTAAAATTCTTATTGTGTATTGACTAAATTAATATGATGTGTTGTGATTTGAGATTTTAAATGAGATTGAGAAATTTTTTTTTATGTATAGGGCATGTAAATCGAAAATTATTATGAATATGTGAATATTGATGATTTATGTAAATAATAAGATGATAACATCAATTAAGCCCAATTCTCTAATTTAGGACTAGAAATAGGATATATGACATGTCATTGAGGGGTTTATGGTACTGTAGAAAATATGATGATATAAAAAATTTCATTATATGGACAAGGTGGCTTAAGCTTGGGTGAGAGCGCCCTTGATCCTAAATGCATGCAATTATTTATTTTACTTAGTCAAGATGGATTAAGCTCGGGTGAGAGCGCTATTGACTTGAGAAGCTCGGTTGAGCACTTATACAGACAGATACATATAGTGAGCATGGTGGCTTAAGCTTGGGTGAGAGCGCTCATGTTTCACAACCCGCATCCAAATGGTCCGGATTTAGAGTTTTGGGGCTATAAAATATACAATATTTTACAAAAAGAAATATGGAAAAAAATTAGTTATCAGGTAAATGAAACAAGGAAATAGAATTCATAAATGAGGTATGAATATGAATTTACCTTTGTAAATTATGACATGTACATGTGTTGAACCAATAAACCTGGTATGGAATATTCCATATTGATATATGATAAATTGATTTTCTTTTTTTATATTGCTATAAAAAGGATTGTGGTATATGGATTATTATTTATAATTTTTTTTGCGAAATTGGATAATATGAACATGGAATTTTTATGATATATCATAAGTGTATGTATGAATATTTATGCACATATGTACCACTAAGCATTAGATTGCTTAGCGTGTGGGTCTTTTCCTATACGCAGGTTCAGAGCCTATAGAGAGAAGTTGACAGGAAGAGAAGCAAGCCCATACAGAGTGAAATAAAGTAAATCCACATCAGAGGGTTGGTGCTTTACATGACATGCATTTTGTTCCTGTCCACATGTCATGGGTGATGAGTATAATTATGGTTTTCAAAAGTTTTACATGTTTTTTCTTATGTTGGGAACATGAAATTTTATTTGGATTATATGTATTTTGTAAGCATTGGGATAATGAAAGCCCAAACAGATGTTTAAAAAGGTGGTCACGGTTTGTTAATTCCGCATATAAAATAGATTCATTAATTGATTGACATATTGCTATCATGAAAAAAAAAATAGTTAAAATATGAAAATATAATAACTAAAATGGAAGAAACTTTAATTCAAATGAATTTTAAGGTAATAGGCATGTGACATTCTCCTATATAGTTAGGATTATTCCTAACTATATAAGAGGGTGTTACAAAGAGTTTTTGAAAAGATGGAGGGTACCTTTGAGCAGAAATGTCAGTATACAATATCTCTATTGAAAGAAGGTGCATATGATTGGTGGAAGAAAATATTATGGAGACCCCAGAGTCCAAAACCTCATACCTGGGACTACTTAAAATAGTTCAAATCAAGGTATGTTCCAAGAGCCTATAGAGACAAAAAAAAGCAAGAGTTCTTGGACTTGTGATAGAATACTCTGACAGTAAATGAGTATGAGAAGGAGTTCATCTGACTCAGTAAATATGCGGAGGGTGTGCTTATTGTTGAGATTGACCAATGCAGATGGTTTGAATGGGGGCTCAGAGCACCTATTAGAGACAGAGTGGTTGCCTCTCAGATAGAGAAGTTCTCTAGATTGATATCTGTAGCTAAGAGTGTAGAGGAGGCACTTGTAGACCAACGCCAGACAGTAGTTGAGAGTGGGGTAAGAAGGCCTTTTCCTTAGTCTAGTGCATGCCCATTAGCTAGTAAAAGAGCTAGACCAACAGGTGACCATTTCTAGTCAGGGATTAAAGGTCAGACATCATTTATTAGACAGGGTTAGCCCACGAGACCAGTGCCATCATCTGCTAGTGCCCCAGCATCATCTGCTATGAGACTAGCCATATACCCTCTGTGTTAACATTGTGGTAGATACCAATTGAGCAAGTGTTGGTGGCTATCAATCTGGTGCACAACTATTGGTCATTTGAATAGAGATTGTCCCTTGCACATTTAAAGTGTAAACCTTGCCAATGCAGGTATAGAGGCCAGTGCCAACTAGAGGCAGAGGTCGAGGATAGTTCAGAGGAGGCCGTATAGGGCCGTTTAGATTGCCTCAGAAATAGTTAAACAACTAGGGAGTAGCAGAGCAGCACTAGCTAGGGCATGCTATGAGGGCTAAAGAAGAGTTGGATGCCCTGGACATCATAGTAGCCAATGTTTCTCTCATTGGCTCAAATATATATGCTTTAATTGACCCCGGGTCTACACATTCATATATTTTCACAACACCAGGTGAATAAACAAATAGAGACCTTAGGGTATGACATAGTGGTAACAAATCCTCTAGGCCATAGTGTAAAAGGGAATCGAATGCATAGACAATTGCCTCTAGTGATTCTGAGTGAACAGTTCCCAACAGATCTTATAGAACTTCCTTTTCATGAATATGATGCTATCTTGGGTATGGATTGGTTGGCTTGACAGGGAAGAAAGGTAGTGTTTAGAAGGCCTGGACAAGATGACATAGAGATTCAAAATGATAGACATAGATTATCAGCCAAGGTGATTTTTGCCATGAAGGCATAAGAATTAATCCAAAAAGGGTGTGAGGCATATCTGACACATATGGTGGAAACCAAAAGGGAGAGTCTAAAACTTCAAAATATCCCTACGGTATGTGAATTTAGATATATTTTTCTTGAGGACTTGTTGGGTTTACCACCAGATTGAAAGGAAGAATTTGCAAAAGATCTATTACCTGACACTGCTCCTATATCCATCACTCCTTATAGAATGGCTCCAGCCAAGCTAAAAAAGTTAAAAGTTCAGCTGCATGATTTGTTAGACAAGGGGTTCATTAGACCTAGCATGTCACATTGGGGTGCATTAGTGTAGTTCGTAAAAAAGAAGGATGGTACTTTATGATTGTGCATATATTATAGGCAGCTGAATAAAGTGATAATAAAGAATAAATATCCTTACCTAGAATTGATGATTTATTTGATTAGTTAAGGGGTGCAGGGGTATTTTCTAAAATTGTCCTCAGATCAGGGTACCACCAGCTGAAGATCAAGGGGAGTGATGTGTATATGAAAACCTTTAGGACTCGTTACGACCACTACAAATTCCTGGTCATGCCATTCTGTTTTGATAAATTCACCAGCCACTTTTATAGATATGGTGAACATGATCTTCAAACCATATCAAGATCAGTTTATAGTAGTCTTTATTGATGACAATTTGGTATACTCCAGAGGTCGAGAAGAGCATGATCAATATTTAAAGGTTGTACTTCAGACTCTGAGGGAGAAGCAATTGTATGCCAAATTGTCAAAATGTGAATTTTGGCTGTAAGAAGTGGGCTTTCTAGGTCACATTTATCAGCTAAAGGCATCAAAGTTGATCCTAACATGATAAAATCTATTATTAATTGGAAGCCACCCCAAAATGTGACAGAGATTAGGAGTTTCCTAGTATTAACAGGCTATTACAGATGATTTGTGAAAGGATTCTCATTTATAGCTACACCCATGACATGATTTCTTTGAAAGGATGTTAAGTTTGAGTGCACAAACAAGTGTCAGGGTAGTTTTGATCGGTTGAAGACCTTATTGATAGAGACACCATTTTTGATGCAACCCACTCCAGGGAAGGACTTTGTAGTATACAGTGATACCTCACGAAATGGTTTAGGCTGTGTGCTTATGCAAGAGGTTTAAGTAATAGCTTATGCCTCTAGACAGCTAAAATCGTGTGAATTGAATTATCCGACACATGATCTGGAGTTAGCAGCTATTGTATTTGCCTTAAAGATTTGGTGGCATCATCTGTATGGAGAGAAGAGCTATATCTATACAGATGATAAGAGTTTAAAGTATTTACCTTCATAGAGGGAGCTTAACTTTAGGTAGAGATGATGGTTGGAATTGATAAAAGACTATGATTGTGTAATAGACTACCAGCTAGGAAAGGCAAATGCAGTGGCCAATGCTTTGAGTCGAAAGACTCTAGCAGAATTACGAGTCCAATCTACTTTGCTTTAGAGAATTAAGGAAGCTCAGAGGCAAGACACCAAGTGGTGTGAAATAATTGCAACTGTGCATAAGGGAGGGAGACTCGAGTATTTAGTAGAATCTTATGGAAATGTACATTTTAAAGGTAGATTGTGTGTACCTCATAAGGCAAAGTTGAAACAAAAGGCACTAAAAGAGGCACACGAATCAGTTTATTCCATGCACCCAAGCAGTAATAAAATATACTAGAATCTAAAAGCAAATTATTGGTGGTCTAGTATGTAAAAGGACATCACAAAATTTACTGCCATATGTTTGACCTACTAGCAAGTAAAAGCAAAACACCAATTTCCTTTAGGATTGTTACAACCTATATCTATACTTGAATGGAAGTGGGAAAGAGTCACTATGAACTTTTTGTTTGGATTACCACTAACCAATAGCAAAGATGATGCAGTGTGGGTTATTGTGGATAGGTTGATCAAGTTGGCACACTCTTTACCAGTTCGGATGGACTATTCTGTGAATTGATTAATAGAATTATACATAAATGAGATAGTTCAGCTTTATGGTGTGTTGATGTCTATCATTTCTGACACATACCCTATATTCACTTCCTAGTTTTACAAGAGCTTTTAGGAAGCATTAGGCACTAGCCTTAATTTTAGTACAACATTCCATCCATAGGCCGATGGCCAATCAGAGCTAATGACTCAATTACTAGAAGATATGTTACAGAGTTGTGCGGTAGAGTTTGAAGGTAGTTGGGATAAATACTTGTCATTGATGGTGTTTGCTTATAATAATAGTCATTAGGCTCGTATGAGCATGACTCCATATGAAACTACGTATGGAAGAAAATGTAGATCTCTAATTTGTTGGACATAACTTAGTGAACAAAAATTGGTAGGACTAGAATTGATTTAGCATATTGAAAAGAAAGTTAGGATTATTTGTCACAGGATCAAGGCAGCTGATGATAGACAAAAATCCTATGCAGACATGAAGCGAAAGGATATAAAGTTTGCAGTAGGTGACAAGGTATTCTTAAAGGTGTCCCTTTAGAAGAAAGTGCTCCATTTTGGCAAGAAAGGTAAGTTGAGTCCCATATTCATAGGCCCTTATGAAGTGTTGGAACAAGTGGGACTAGTGGCATATAGATTAGCCTTACCTCCAGAGCTAGATAGAATTCATAATGTGTGTCATGTATCTATGCTCAAGAGGTACAAGTCTGATCCATCCCATATCATTCAAGTAGAAATTATAGAGGTACAATAAGATTTGACGTATGAGGAAAATCCAGTAGCCATTCTGGCAAGAGAAGTGAAACATCTTAAAAACAAGCAGGTACCTCTAGTGAAAGTTCTCTAGCATAGCCATGTAGTCGAAGAAGTGACATGGGAATGCAAAAAGGTCATGCAAAGCCAATATCCACAATTATTCAATGACAACCAATTAGGTATGATTTCATAGATGAAATCTTTTAAAAGGAAGAGAGTTGTCACATCCACTAATTTAGGCCCCGATTGATATGCATATTCTGTGATTGGATGTATTGGACCGATAGAAAACCGAGTACATTTGTGATCAGAATAGAACCGATATGACTAGAATCTAAATTCGGACCATTGCAAGTGAGAACAATGATTATGAATAAGTAACATTGAATTTTTTACGAAAACTGAAGAAAATGGGTTTGACCGTAAAATACGTGACATTTGCACTGTTAGCAAATTGTGAACAAAGGACATCGTGACATAGAGATTTTTGAAACAAATTTATCGGTATAATTTGGTGTTAACACTCCTATGTTTAGGGTATGAAATTAAAGAAAAAAAAATTTAGGGTGCGGTTCCGTGAAAATATCAAAAAATGCAATTTTTTGCTTCGATGCCCCAATTCGAAGCTAAAAGTGTTGGTGGGTAGAGAAAATTATTTTGCGAATATTGACATAATTATTTACAAAAGCTTAACTTGTTTAAGGCTTTAAAATTTAATAATTATGGGTAAAAAAAGAAAAGAATAAAATTGAAATTGAAATTCGGCTATTAAATTAAAAGATGTGATGGCCGCCCCATTGTCCTTATATATGTCATGATTAAGATTTAAAGATGATTAGTAAATGCTATTTGGTGTAAGACAAAAGCATGGCTGACCATACCCCATTTCCCTATCCCAAGGTTATTATACAAGCTTCTATTTCCATTTCTTTTTCTTTCTTTCAATCACCCATCCCTTTTCTTTCTTATCTCCTTCTTCTTTTTGTTCTTAGCTAACCCGAGCCATACTCCTCCAAATTCCCATAGTTTTCTTTTGGTTTCTTGCTTCACAAATCCTATATAGCCAAAGGAATTAGTGATCTAAGGCAAATAATATCTCCTTCCCACAAACCCATATGAATTCGAGTCACGGATGAAAAAGAACGGCTTGGTCAAGCTTTGTCCAAGGTGAAAAGAGATTGCATGTCTAAGTTGGGGTTGGAGAAGCAAAAGAGATTTTGAGCTAAATCAAAGAGGAAACAAAGAGCCTATCTCGTTGTTCTTTTATTTTTTTCCTCTCATACAAATACTTTCAGTTAAGCATCAAATTAAGTTTGGAAGAGAGACGAGAAGGTGATATTGCATGTAAAATTTTAAGATGGGGAAAATTTGAATGAGTTTTCCAAGCTACAACTTGAGGTGATTGAAAAGGTATAAAAAAAAGTTTAAGTTTTTGCTTCTTGAATTTCTCTATTATCCAAGAACTCAAGCTCTACTATTTTTGTTGTATTGTTTTTAATCCTTGTTGATTTGTGGAGATTAAAGCTTCTTCATATGTAAAAGGAAGTATGGCTGAGACACATGATTGGAGGGAGGTTTGATTTGTGAAGTTGGGAGGTTGATAAATTGTTGTGTATATTGAATGAATTTTTAGTCGAAATATAGATAGTAGCAATGACCAAAGAATTAAAATAAATTCAACTAAATCTTAGTTAATTAATAGATTCATTAATTAACTCAAATGAAATTGACTTAAAGAAATAAGTTAATTGAGGTAATAAAATGGTTAAGTAGTATTAAATGGGAAGAAGCAAATTATGAATATGAGAATTTAGTGGTGACTGAAGCACATAAGAGTTTGAAATGCAAAATTTGGGTTGATAATTACCTAAACCCATGCTAAATGGGAGATAAAGAAAAGTATATTTATAGAAACTTAATAAAGGAATTAAATGTAAAGGAGGTGTGCTAAGGCTCGGTGTGGAAACATGGCCGAGAGGCCCATTGACTAAAAAGAAATTATTTAATTCTTGAACTAAGAGTAAAATTAAAATTTAGTGAGATTAAAATAATTAAGATATTAATTGGGTTACTTTGGAATCCAAAATTAAGACAACTAGCCATACAATTTTAATATATTAACTGAACTGAAACGGATTCTAATTTATACGAAGAATATTTAAGACTGAATTTATATTGATAGCCGGATATATCTCGATACATATAAGTTATTATGTATTATGGTGAATATTAGACATGAGTTTTTGAACTGCTAATTAACCTAAATCACAAGACTTCAAATTATTGGGAGAGTTGTTGGGTTGATTCTAATAAGAGGATAGTTTTTTTAATTATTACAAAATTATTATTACTTAGAATTCCTGATTTTTAATTACGTATATTTTTTTAGGCACACATGCGATACAAGCATTTGTGCTGGATAAAGGAAAAAGGCCGACAGACGGGAGGTGAGACTAATCAAATTTGTGCATGCTTTTATGGCAATAGCCAGAAAAATAAATAAATAAATATATATCCCTTTTAAATTTTTAGGGTGCGGTTCCGTGAAAATATATTAACTATGAAAATATTATAATTAGTGTTTTATGTTATGAATTAAAACGTCATGTGGAGTTGTGTATTATTTTGATATTTTGAAAATATATGTTTAATGGTTATGTGATATGTGAAATCTGAGATATTCAGTAATTTAGAAAACTCAATATGTGGATATATTTGAAATGAATAATACAGATGTTGTGATTTAAGCCCATGCATAAGTCCAGACTACTACAAGGTAACTTGTTGGCGTGCCAATAGGGTTATATAGCTTCGGCTAATATATACCACACCGGCCGAGACATTCAGCTCTAAGATAGGATATATATATATATGTGTGTGTATGTGTGTGTGTGCCTTTTTCATACGACCTCTAGGTCGGGATACCCCCCATATTTTCATAGGATATGGTCTAGGCAATTTAATTAAAGGGCATAACAGGTAAAACCTTGCAGTTAGAACTTTCAATGTTAGTATACTATTCTATATGATGGTATAAAATGACATGATATATGGATTATGTTCTTTCTTTTGAAAAGCAAGTTACCATATTGTATATAATTGTTATTTATATATAAAGTACATTATTTCTATAAAGTTTGCACCACTGAACTAAAATTCAGTGCGAAAGTTTATTTTTCTCTCACGCAGTTATAAGGACAAGGTCCAGGTGGGGTGAGTTATCTGAGAGACCCGTCAGACCAGTGGATCCCATTCATGAATCAGATTAACAGTTGTAACCACCCATATAGGGTTAGTTTCTTTTTGTACTACTTACATATGTATATAAATAATCAGTAAACTATTTACTTTTTGTAAGGACTCTTATAAATAATTTTGATCCATTTTTTTGTATAAAATTCTATAAAAAAATAAATATGCAAGTTAAAAAAATTCAACTTGTGCATATATTGTACTATACAGATTTTTGTGATTAGAGATGAATATATATATATATATATATATATATATATATACAACGGCCATAAAAGGCAATTCACGGTCATGAAGCATAATTAAACATGGTTTTATGAATTTTTTATATGTGAATCAAGGTTGATTCAATTTAATATGGCATACCTACTTAATTCTTATTATAATATGCTACGAAAGTGAACATAATGTATGGAAATGCTTAATACATGGTACAATTATGGTGAATGGTATAAAAGTGGTTATGCCCAATACTTTAACTATGACTAGAGTTAAGATATATGACATGCCATTAAGGAAAAAATAGTACCGGGAGGCCTAGGTTGGTCAATGTAGATTATCTCTTATGGACAAGGGCTTAAAACTCAGGTGAGCTCTCTTAGATTGGAAACATATGCATACTACCTTATAACTTAGGCAGGTGACTTGAGGGCTACTTTTATCTGAGGCAAGTGATATGAGGGGCTCGGATGAGAGGCATAAATATTATTACCCATATCTAGTTCAGTCCAATTAAAAGTATGATGGACAAGTTACTTTATGGTATTAAGTGTGGTGTATGCTTGTTATATGGTTGATAACTTGTTATGCTATATTTAACCATGTGGTATCTTATATGATTACTTTAGGGCATGACATTATATAAGACAAAATGGTATAATGGTAAGTATATCATGCATATTATACATGCTCATGTACTTTGTATGTTGTTATGTACCATTAAGCATTAGATTTCTTAGCATGTGAGTATTTTTTCATACGTAGGTTCGAAGCCTAGGAGTTAAAGCAATATAGAAGAAAGGCCAAGTACAAAGTGAGAAGAAAAGCTTTGTAGGGTTGGTGATATACCATGGTTTTTTTGGTTTATCTATTGGGAATTGTGTTTAGTTATATTTATACACGTTTTTGGTTTTTAATGACATATAATTTTGTAACTAATCGTTTTTGTAAACCTTAGGGCTAGTGAAAGCCCAAACATTATTGTTATTAAATATATGTTGATTTGAAATTGCTCTTGTTCTTCCAATATTTCAATTTAGTCATCATAGCCACTGTGCATAAAGATTTTAAAATTTATTGTATTTTCATCATGTACATTATAATATTCTTTTATATAGTTGGTGTAAATCCTGAATATGTAAGAGGGTGTTACAAAATTTGTAGTTATAAAAGCTAGAACACTTAAAATGTTTTTGTAGCAAGGCTCCTTCAAACATTTCTTGACCTTCAAGAATGTAACTCTTCCTTTTTTCAAATCACATGAAAGTAATTTTACAGTTTAAAGACTTGTAGGTCTCTTGAAACTTTTTTACAGTTTATTGACATGTTGATCTTTCCAAAATTTGCAATTTATAGACATGCTTAGGTCCAAAAAAAAATAAACTTATAGCGTTAGGACCTAATTAGATCCTTTAAAAAATCTTTTAAAATAAGAAGAGTTTCATCTACAAAAAAGGAGAATATAAATTTAGAAAAGGAAAAATTTACAAATTGCATCCTATGGTTAAATCCAAAAATCAAATAGTACCCTATGGTTGATCTTACGACAATTAAGCCCAATTGGTTTAATTTTGGAACAAATAAACTAACAATTGTAAGTTGTTAGCCCCTTACATTTAAATGCTGACAAGATTTATGGTCCAAAAAAAAGACATGTGGTGGTGCATTTCCTTATTTTATTCTCTACTTCTCTCTCTTCTCTCTTTCTTGTTTCTTATTCTTCTTAATACATAAAATAATTTTATTAGACCCAAAATTAGACATGTAAATGTAAACAATAACAAAGTTGGATCTACCTATGAATATCAAAAGCAATAATGTTTTTCCTTTTTTTTTTAAATAAGTTAGCAAGAGAGGAATCTTCACTTATACCTTTGGCATTGATGGTGGTGATGTGTTCTTGAGCTTGTTGACTCAACTGGGTAGGGTATGTTTATCTAACAAGAGAAGAAGTGCATTAGGAACTCAACCAAGACCCTTTTAAAGCTATAAAGATAATTGGAAATTTGAGGGATTAAAAGAAAGGACTTGTAGTTCCTTTGCAATCCTTTTGATCCTATAGATAAGACATCAAAAGATGTAATTGACGATACAAGTTAGCATTATTTTTTTAGTGAACAGAAGAGAATAAAATTGGAATAATATATTATATATCTAATTTGGCTTGATATATCTAATTTTTCTAAGAGATGTCCTAAAGGCAATCACCTCTAGACACTATATGTACACATTTATTATTATGAATAAAGACATGTTTATTATTCAATGTTCATTTTATATGAATTTCATCTATTATCTTAAATTGCTTAATAAAGCCCTTAATATGTAACACAACATGAGAAAAATTATAATGTGATATGATAATGAGATTCTTATCATGTGTGATTGTGTTTATACCTAAATGATTTATAGTCATATTATTAATAAAATAGGACATTGTTAATGCTTATATACTCTGAAACTAGGTCAAGCAGTAAATCTCATAAATTGTAGACATAAGATATTTAGAGTTAACATGTAGATGTTTGCTAGAGAAGTAAAGTATATTGGATGACCTAACCATGAAATAATTACATGGATATGTATTCAATGTTAGTAATAGTCTCATCTTAATAATTGTTCAAGTTTCCTTAGAATTGAGATATTCAAGGTTATTTTGAATATGGAATCCTATTATTTGATTTAATTCCTTGTTATCTCTTAGAGATTGCTCATAGGGTTGTGATTAGGTATAACATAAGATATTTAAAGGAGAGTATACATTTGGCCTATTGCGGGAGATCATTGCTAAAAACTTTTTGCCAAGATGGACATGTCTTGAAGAAGGTCTTCAAAAATATATCTGATAGAAAAATGGATCTTATAGATAATAACTAATAACATTGAAGTTGACATATAGTCCACATTCTGAACCAAATAGGTATAGTATGGTGAAATGTTGAATTGCATGATAATTGATTATAAAAAGGTTAAAAGTTAGACCACTGACTTTTTAGTTATTTGGGTGGTCATAATAGTCACTAGATATGACTCATGATATGCTAAAGTCATAGGATGACTTGAGCTGCCAACATAACTGCAAACCTAATAGTTCACACACATAGAGAAAATGAAGAAAATGTGAAATGAGTTTTGTATTGGATCTAAAATGAGAGAGAAAAATTGAAGTAAAAAAAATTTACTGTCTTAGAAAAGGTTTCACGATCACGAATGAGCATTGGTGGTGAAAAGTTGTCATGACCGTAGAATGAGTATTTGCAAAGGAGATTGTGGTCATATTCTTGAAGAAAATCATTATGTTTCTCGAAAGCTTTTTGAGTTGTAAGAAATTGTGGTCGCATTTCCTATACTGCGGTCATGAATGTCCTTGCAATGACGATAGCACAAGCAATAGAAATATTCCAATACAAAAGTGCAATGCCTTAAGAGGAATTGTGTGCAATTGCGATTGAAGTCAGTTCAGAAATCCAATTTTGAATTGGATGTTTAACCTAGGGTTTTGAGTGCTCCAACTTTAATAGGAATTAGAGAACATATAGCCTCTTAAAATGTTATTTTTGTGGCTGCCTCCATAAAAGAAATAAAAATTATCTCTCTTCATCACTCTCAAAAGACAATTCTTCTTTGCTAGCACATTAAACCATAGTCACCCTATCTCTTTTGTAGTTACTACCTTTCCTCCTTTGCATGGATACTATTAAAGGTATTTCTAATTTTGGATTGTTGTGGTTTACGACAATCCAACAAGAAGAAAAGCTCACAACTTTTGGAGATTAACTTGCAAAGTATTAAAGGTAATCACTTCAACCATATGATGGATGAATCCTGATTTTGAAATATATAGGCATGATTTTTAATTTGAGTTTAAAAATTTAATTTTTATTGCGTTTATGTATGTGATGCATGATTAAAATCTAATAGTAGGTCTATGTAATAGCAAGGATTGATAATTTATATAACATAGAGAGCATGAAAAAATTGGAGATTTTCTATTAAGAAAAAGGAAAGTGAGAGAAAATGTGTGTGGAGAGGAAGGAGAGAAAGAGAAGTTGGAGAAGGAAATGAAAGAGAAAGATAAAAAAAGGTTATGCCACATGTTGATTTTTTTTAATTGAGAATCAAAAATCCAATTAGCAAATAAACATTAGGGGCTTACAGTGTTAATTGTTTAGGAGTTTAATTGTCCCTAAATGTTAGGGGCTTATGGTACCATGAACACTTTATTATCTCGAGGTTCACCATAAAGTGCTATTTGATTTTTGGCTCAAACAAATTATACCTTCTAAAGGTTGAGTAGGAAATAAAAAAAACTTTAAAATAAGAGTTGGATAAAGAGCTTTTAAACCAACAATAAGACAATAACTTTGAAAATAACTGCTTAAAGATCAAACATAGTCCTTTTAAGAAACCAACTCTAATACCATGTTGAAAAATAAAACATAAAGTTCACAAAGTTGCACTAGAACAATAATTATAAATTGCTGCAGAATATAATAGAATAGTAGTTGTAAATTGCTATAGAACAAACAGAAGAATATAACATGTAAAAAGTAAAATAATAGTTGTAAATTGGAATCATAACGCACATAAATAATAAAGATCTAGAAGGATAAAACATATATGATATAACTCTAAGGATTTGGAGAGAGAAAACCAAAATAAACTTTAAGAAGGAAAGAGTTTGAAGTAAAACAAAACACAAACACTAATTTTTCTCTTTTTTTCCCATTATATTTTACTCTCCAAATCACACCCAAATACTCTTTCTACACACTTCTACACTCTATCAGAAGAATATAAATTTATAAGAAAAAGGACTCATTCTCAACCACACATTCTACCTAACTCTCTAAAAGATGTGATTTAAAGAAAAGTACTACTTTTAACACAAATATCTTAATCTGAAGCCAAAATATCATCACAAATTTAATATAAATCCTAATACAATCTTAAGGAATACGAAGTTTATCGTCAATAATAATTTTTCTTCTAATGTCACTATTGACAATTTTATTGTGGCAAATTTTGGCAATGCCTCCACTTCGGGTCTCATAGTATACCCTTTCGATTGACGTTTTTGTTCTAATTGTTTTTCTTGATCTAGAATCCAAACCTTTTTATGATATCTCTAATAAGATTTTCAATGGAAAAATTTTAAAAGATAAAAAGAACACTTTTTTTTTTCAATTCATGGTATGCATAGTGTAGCTACTGCTCTCATATATCTTAAGCTCATTGATCCCACACAATTAGAGGTCATCTGGAGTCATGCAAATGAGGTATATATTGTCTTTAGAGTGATTGACATCTATTTTGATCACAAAAATCAAATTAAGTGCCACTAATATATTTATTTAGTATTATTTTGATAGTGTGAAAAGTTTCAAACAATTTGAATTTCATATACATAGTGTATTTTTGAAGAAATAAATATGACCTTAAAATTACAACCATGAGCAAAAATCCTACTCATTATAAGTGTTTCGCAATTAAACCTGCAAAATCACGACCGCACTTCACACAGCAAATAAACTCCAAATTCCAAATAGCTTCATGACTTGAAGAGCGTCTACAATTGTGACCACAAAAGGCATTTCATGATTGCACTCTTAATATCTCTATTGCAAGAAACACAAGGCATAATGACATTCAATTCTAGAAAGCTTCATGATCAGAATCTCACCCACAACATTGGCTGCGATAGCAAGATCGTGAGCACAATCTCCAACGTTGAACCAAAAATTTTGAAAAGGCATGACCTTTGGAAGGTGCCTAGATAGATAAATGTCATATATTCTAGAGGTTTAAGAAAGTTCAATTTTCATGACTGCAACTGGAAGAAGTTTGACCGTGAATTCATGATAGGAAAACTCCAAAATAAATAAAGTATTTCACGGTGAGAAGGTTGTCCGTAATTCTGGATACGAAGGATGAAGGGCGACCATAAAAATGTAAGCATGCCCACAATTTTTTTCTCACTCGATTGTTGTGAGTGAGAACAAGTCTGGAGTGACCATGTGTCACTAGTCATTAGAACTACAAAAATAATGATTGTAAAAGTGAAAATAGTTGTCGTGATTCTTATCCTGCGTACAACATTTAATGCATTTTTTACTAGCCTTTAGGAAGAGTTATGACACCCATTTGTAACATCTCTCTGGTGGGTAAATGGTATAAATAGACCTCCCAAAAGCCCATGAATGCAGAACATCAACTCTAAGTGTACCAAAACTCTTGCAATTTATTTTCTCAATTTGTATTGTAATCTTTTACGAGTGATTGAATGATTTTGAGTGTTTATGCTAACAACCTAGTACAAGCTCTTCCAAAACAAAGCCTTATGAGTTTATCATCTAGATGACCAACCAACTTCTTGCAATCATCAATGATTTGAGAAAACTTGGAAAATATTATATCTTGGAGGATATCAATAATAAAATCCTAAGAAGTCTTCCCATGAAGGAGTACAAGTTAAATTTTCCGTTAAATTTTTTAAATTTAGGTATTTTTTCTTTATAAAAAATTCTTTTATGATTTAGTTGCAATCTAGTATAAGTTTAGTGACCATTAGCGAAATTAATCATTGACTTCAAAGTGCATAGCTGATGGAGAAAAAATAGCTTGGGCAGTAAAATTGAAAAAGACATGGCACATAAATAATTATCCACTATTTTATAGAAATTTCTCTCATTTTCTTTTAATCTTTCTTCTTCAACAATCTTTTATCTGCTAAAGTTTTCAACTTTTGATTTTTTGTTCCTTCTTTTCTTTTCAAAGCCGTCATCTATCATCTTTATTGTTGCCACACGTTTGTCTTCTATATCTGCAAATTATAATTGAAGACTAATCAACTATAATAAATTGATCTCACACTCTAGTCATATCTAAGAATTCCATTAGAGTTTCAAAAGAACAAAAAGGAAGGAGATGACAAAGAGTGGGGTTGTAAATCGGATTCTATTGATGTAATATTTTAGTTTTATTTCTTAAAAAATTACATATTTCATCCTTGTAATTTAGTAGTTTCTTTTATTTAGTTTTAAATTATTTTTTTTGTTTAATTGAATTCTGAAGTTATTATTTTCTAAACCTAAAAAATAAAAAAAAATATTTCAGTCAAATTACTCAACCTCAGGCATCTCAAATCTATTTGTGCTAATCACTTCCTTGGTATGTCAATAAGGGCGCAATATAACGAAAATTTGAAATTTTTGAAAAGCAAGGTTTTAAAAAACGATTTACAAATGAGTAAAATGGACAAACGACGGATATATGGAGTAACGTGACAATAACAGACGTGAACAGAGTGCAGGTATGTTTTAAGCCCATTTCTTGTATATACATCAAAAAAGTGCAAAATCTTAGTATAATTTTTAGAATTAGTAATGCATCATTGAATAAATGTGAATTATGTGTTGAATCTAAGTTAACTATGAAATATTTCCTTTCTATACAAATAAAAATTGAATTACTTAAATTAATCCATATTGTCATTGGAAATTTGAAGCAAACAATGACTAGAGCTCAAAAAAAAAAAAAAAAAAAAAGCTTTCAAGCAAGAGGATGAAAATTTTGGTGGCCAATAACGACCGTATTTTAATCTGGTCGCTAAAAATGTGGATTTTATTATTCAATTTTTATTGCCTTAATAGGAACGAACACTAATATGGTCCCTAAAAATGTAGATTTCTGGTAGTCACTATCTTTTAATTAGAGGAGCAAAGAGCGGAGGGCGGGTGTTATAAACAGAAAAAATCAAAAAATAAAATATAGATAGATAAATAAACTAGCTGATATATTACGTTCTTTTTTGGAGATAAGTGAATGATATTTTTCAATTTCCTTTTCAAGCTCCATTTTAATTTTTCAACAAATAGAAGAAAAAGAATTAAGTGTACTAATATATTCACATATAAACTTTCAAATATGTTCTTTTTATTTCTTATTTTCTCTGTCCTCAACATAGGAATTTTCTTTATTTTTAATTTTTATCTCCTTTTCCAAAATTACCCGTTGGTGATTTTGGCCAAGAGATCATAATTTGGGAGCATAGCAAGGAAAATACTTTGTGACATTACCAACTCTCAAACCTCAATCCAAATTAGTTAGACAATAGAGGAAAATGGGCCACTAGTTTCTAACTCCACAGCAGAATCGATTAATCAGCTTCTTAAGGTATCTTTAAATGATAATTATTTTCAAATAGGTTAATTTCTTAGTGACTGTTAAATTTCTCAACTTTTATGTTTTTCATCTCTGAGGCATTTTTTTTTCTTTCTGCAGTAAATTTAGATAGAACTACGAGAATATATTCTGAAATGTTAAGAGTATGAAGCAATTGTATCTTACTGATAGAACAAAATAAAGAAAAAAGCAAAAGAAAAAAAAAATAAATACATTTATCAATCAATTTAGTTTCATAGTTATTGCTTCCACAACAATATTAATACAAGATCTGTGACTTTTGAATTTACATAAAATGTAAAACCAAGCAATAGTTCATGCTTTATACAATAGTTGATTGCTTATTTTCTATGGCCAGAAGATGCCATTAGAACCCCAACAGCCACAATAAACATAGACAACATACTTAGCAGTAAAAAATATGTTCTTCTTGATGACTTTCTATACTCTTTAAAGATAACTATGCCCCAAAATGTGCTCACAAGTGGAAGTGCCTGAAATATAAACAACCAAATTTCAATATAAACACTAGCTATCAACCCAAATATTCTCAACATTTCTACTATATTGCTTTTACTGGTGCTGTTATGCATAAAACTAACCTGAACAGCATCTGCTGCTGCATATCCTGCAGCTTGACCACCCATAAATTGAAGGCCATTACCAAACCCACATAACAATCCGGCCAGAAAAGCCCATCCTCTGCCATTCCAATCATTAACATAAGCCTTAAGTGTTGATCTAGGTAGGTTCAGTACTGGCCGGTATAGGAATGTGACATTTAAAATGATGGCAAGCACGAAACAGGACACCGAAAACCAGAAGAATGTAGTATAAACAACCAATTTAGGAACCCCTTTCTTTAGTGTGTTCCACTGATCATTTG